>OY855904.1:15523495-16725995 GCA_963693305.1 Meandrina meandrites
GAGTCTTCTCCAGCTTGGATGGGGGACGATATGGATTTTACTGTAAGTATTGACTTTTGTCATAAAATATCTATTCTGTTCCACTGAAATAGTACCTGCACGGAAATTCTTGTCCAACTTTTCCTGTCGGTTGTTTATCTTATAGAAAAATAAAAATGGGTGATCCCAATACTCGCGCAGGTGCAAAAGTATCTTGTATTCCTTATAATGCCATTATTGATATTATGGTCACAATTGCTTGCCAAATTTACTTTTCCGAAGATTGTTTCTTATTTTATGGTGGGAATTGGTCTATATTTATTTTACAGAAAGAATGTTTTGCTTAGTTCAAAATAAGAGGAAAAAAGGATAGGTCACCATAATTATTTCAGTTACGAAAAAATAAGCATTTTCTCTCTGGCGCATAAAGGAAAAGCCGCCATTTTCTCATGTGTACGCACTAATCACGCGTGAAGTTATGTGCAGCAAGGATGCGCAATGCAAAACTGGGGAACGACCTTAATACAATAATTAAACAGAGGTTATTTTCTTTGCTACTTTTGCACGTTCGGTTAGCGTTCACAGCCCCACAAGATTTACATTTTAGGCACTTGTCATGTATGCATGTTTTGGTTTAGAATGAACAATATCCGCGACAATCGGCAGGCATCGAAAGATTAAAGATTTTCCGAAACCGGTAGGGAGATTAAGAAAAACATCGTTGTATTACTATGGTTCCATGAGATCCACTCGACCAATCACTGCGCACGAAAGAACGGCCATATGCAAGAGCTGATTAGAGGTTATTATAGAAAACCCTGGCCCAGAGCATTATCTATCTATAGAGCATTATCTATCTCTAACATCATCAGACTAACTAGGGTTCTACACAAAGGTGGATTTATCATTAAGATAAACCCTAATTGTTATTATTATTATTATTATTATTATTATTATTATTATTATTATTATTAAAGTTTTGATTATTAATTTTGATTATTATTATTATTATTATTATTATTATTATTATTATTATTACTATTAATTTCTTTCTTCTTGCTTCTAAAAGGTTATGGCTCTTCCATGCCAAAGAGGATCCTTTACTTTTGATGAAAGTAAGGATGTTTCCAAAGGAACTGGAGTATTCGACTTCTGAATAGACTATTCTGTTATATAACATTGAAATTGATTAATTAGCAGGAGCCACAATTATGGCTCCTGCTCCGAGGGAGGTTGGGTTAGGAAGGAAAGGGAGGTACTACTTCCACTTCTCCCTTCTCTTTACTCCATAATTCAGGTGGAGATTATGGGAATGTTCGGAAATTAAAGAAACAAGCAACGTCGTTTTATGGAAAGCTTAGCTCGCGACTTCGTCGCCCGCTAAGCCGCTTCGCGGCCAACAGCTCGCTTCGCTCGCTTATTTAAACCGTGAGGTCGACTTGTAACAAGTCTAAGCTTAGACCAACATTTTCTTTTACTGCCACTGATATCATTGATATCGACTAAACAAAAGCAAAAAAAAAAATAAAGAGAGTCCCCTCTCTTTAATCTGGTCAATTTGAAATCCATTATTTCGATTTCCTCTCCAAGTCCCAGGCGGGCGTTGAGAAAACTCATGCAGTGCAAAGCGCGACATCTGGTCAAGAAGACTCAAACTGAACGGAGGGGAAAATGAAAAATAGCTGAAATAGTGAAATTACGACAAACGTGGCTAGACCCACCAGGGATAGTTACATTAACACGAGCCAACACGAGCTTTGGAAGACGTTAACTTCAGGTCATTTACAGGGCCATAGCTAGTAAGCCACGCCTTAGCAACAGGGGAATAGATTAACAAAGAATCCTCCCTGGCCTCCCTTAATTATATTCTTCTGCAACGAAGAAAACTTCCATTTACTGTATTGCACCGAATTCATAATTGTTCAATTCAAGTGGCATCTTTGCTATTGTCGTTACTCTGTACACTTCCAGCTCTACTTTTCTCATTATTTTTGAAATTTCCATATTGACATCCATATATAGCGGTGGTCGCCGACTGGTCTGAGCGGATTGATCTTCCGTTCGGGCCTTATAGAGTTAGTACCTAACCGGCTGAATATCTGCGCCTCCCAGTTCAATAAAAGCATGTTCACTTAAGTCTCTAGCCGTGTAATAATTGTTGTAAAGAAAACAATGCGAAACTCTTAAATAAGAGAGATTAGTATGGATTGGAGGGACAGGCGTCCCTCCATTGGCAATCCCGGGTAATTACGAACAATCTTCGATCCTGAAAATCGGCTACACCGTGGTTTGAATTGCAAAGATTGCTATTATTAATTTTTACTGCGATTTGCGGCAGAGCGTAAAAATAACGAAGCCGGAATTTCAATTCAGGCGTTTCCTTTAGAAAGCCCGAGTAATAACGCGGTTATGTTGCTATGGCTTTATGTTTCACGGTTATAGTTGTTTAAGTGCATGTATTTATTGAATACTTAAATGAATCCAGTATCTCATCATTAGAGGATAAGTACTCATTTCACCTCACAGGTAGAACTAAGCAAACTTTCCTGTTGTTATAGATCTAGCAGATTATTTGCCCATCCGACCTTCTTCAGGTAAGCATAAAGTAGTAGGCTGTTAGTCAAGTAAATAATTAAACTTTTCTAGGTTCAGTAGTGTTCGCTTCAGTCTGTGCGTTCTCATTTCCTTACACCTTGGCGCTGGACGCCACCACCACCATCAGTTACAACAAAAGCAATAACAACATCAACAACAGTGACGACGACAACAGGAACGTTAACATCAATAAAGTTAATTTTTCGGAGCTGGCTTGCATGCTTCTGTGAGTGCCCATCCGTACCATCTTGGTGATCATCGAGAACAGCAGAAACAATAAAAAGCAACGCCAACAAAAATAACAATAACCACAAACTGTCTCAAATGTAACTCTCGGAGTGATAAAATGATAATGGAGGCCACGAATTCCAAAAGGTTGCGGGCCACAAGTTAATTAGTGGCCTAACTATATGGTGTTATCCTCTTTAAATACCGTTTGATTGAATGATATGAATGAATGATTGACCGATTGATTGATTGATTGATTGATTGATTGATTGATTGATTGATTGATTGATTGATTGATTGATTGATTGACACAACATAACATAAGGTACCGTACCGTAACGTAACGTAACGTAGCATAACATGATATCTTTATTCATGAGTCTATGTGTTTAGATCTTACGAACTAATTGGGGACATCTAACCGACTGACTAATTGATTGATTGATTGATTGATTGATTGATTGATTGATTGATTGATTGATTGGTTGATTGACTGACTGCTAACATACCTTAATCCTCTATCATGCTAATGAAAGAGCTCCCAGCTCCTTTATTGTTCCTATAAAAGTCGTAGACCTTCCTTCTATAAGTTTTAAATTTTAATTTCATTACTACCATTTACTATAACTTACTTTCTCGCATTCCTATATTCCGACGCAATTCTTTATACGGTTAGACTGCAAAACAGTCGTTTTTCCTCTAAAATCACTGAACATTCGCGTATCAATGGCGCGAAGCGCTTGGGTCCTCTCGATTCGAAGACCGCTCTAGCGCGTTCGCAAAAAATACGGCTGTTTTGCAGTCTATTATTAGATATAGACCCTTTAAGGAAGCGGTCACTATTTGGAGTTGTATTAAAAGGCTGATCAGTCGTGGATACTTCTTCTAAATGTTAAACTTTAAAATAACGATTAATTTCATTACTACAGCTTACCTTGATTTTCTTTCACCCATTCTTATTTTCAGGCATAGTCTATTCTACAGCAAATGCAACAATGTCAACAACGGGTGAGGTTGCTTTAAATATGACAATTTAAAATTCAATTATGCGACGATACCATTTGTTTTTTATGAAAATATAACACGATCAGTCAGTGAAGTCACTGATTTCCAAATTGACGCCCATAAGTCGAGTTTTCATTATTGAAATCCTCACTCAGAGTCTTAACTCGTGCTTGAGATCGACCTCCGAGGTAGATTGTTTGCATGTATACTGTTTGTTGATTACTTTATTTGTTCTTATATTCAATTTTAAAGCTACAGTTTCTCCTACAAGTGAAAGAGCACTAACAACAGGTGAGGCCTTTGAAGATCACACTGAATAGCATGCAACAGTTATTTTAAAATTCCTCGTGAATTGTAACATCCATAGATGAGTACCGGTCAATATATGTATCAAATGCGAAAGACTGAATGAGATTCAGCTAGAAGGGCAAAAAATAAGCAAGTGGACGAAATCGTCATTCGGAACCCTAACTCGTGCATGTCGTGCTTGAGATCTCCAAGAATTTAAAAAGACCTCCTTTTACGACGAGGTAGATTGTTTGAATGTGTACTGTTTGTTGGTTGCTTTTAATTGATTACTTAATTTGTTCAGTCTTATATTTAATTTTATTGCTACAGTTTCTCCTACAAATGAAAGAGCACTAACAACAGGTGAGGCCTTCGAAGATCACAAACTGAATAGCAAGCCACATTTATTTTAAAATTCCTCGTGAATGGTAACATCCGTAGATAAGTACCGGTCAATACATGTATCAAATGCGAAATACTGAATGAGATTTAGCTAGCTGTAGGGCCAAAAATAAGCAAGCCATATACCTCTCGGCATTTTCAGATAAATGAGGATCTTAAGATACGACGAAGGGAAGACCAGGACGAGAACGACAGTGGGCGCGGAAACTATCCCGGGTCCCGTCGTGCCGCCAAAGACCAAATCCTTAGGGACGGACCATTATTTCCCTGGAGGGCGGGTATGAAAAATGTTCCTCTGCAAACTTTTTCTCTTTATTTATGCACCTCTGCAAACACTTTTTTTTTCGAAATGCAAACTATTTTTTTTACACATGTCGTGTTTGCAAGCAATTTATTTTGTCTTTTTAGGCCCTGCAAACATTTTTTTCAATATTTTTCATACCCCCCTCCCCTCCAAAAAAATAATGGTCCGTCCCTTTACCCTCGGACGTACAAGCAAATTCACCCCTCCCTGGTACAAGATGGGGGGGGGAGGGGGTGATGGGTGCTTTTTCTCTATTAACACATAGCGAAATTATTTTGCATTGAGTAGAAAGCCTTTCGCTCACTCTACACGATGACGTAATTTTCTCCGCATTCGACGTCATTAGAGCCGCCATCTTGGATTTCACCATTTTCTTAGCAAGTCAGAAAATAACGGAAATTGACACAAAAGCAAGGCAAAATGCTTACGGAATGTAAAAAATGTATGAATCGTACAACTGTATTATAAAAAACTTGAAAAACTAAAGAATTTGGTCACAAATTGCGACTTTTGACCACACCTGCATATTATTATGATATTGCCATGGCAACGGATGAATGATGAACTAATGAGCAGCTACTAAGAGTTTTAGAACCATAAAGTAATTGCCCTTCTTAAAATTACCCTCTAGGGGGGTGGGGTGCCCCCTCCCCCTTGTACGTCTGTATTTTCGTACAGAACGGTGACGTCAATAACTTAAGCTTTATAAAAGCACTTTGCAAAACCAATGACATCCTTTCGAGATGATAGAAATCATATCCAATCAAGTTTGAACAATGGTGAAAGATGACGCTGAATTGATTCTTCTTGACATGTTTGAAGCAAACATCTCAGTATTTAATTAAGAATTAAGAATTTCCGTTTGAAGAAATTATACGAACGGCCTAACCTGGTTTAAATGGGTGACGTAGTGAAAAAGGTAATTAAAAATCCTATTCTTGAAGAAGCAGTGGCTTCGCTTTTTGCTACCAGACTTGATGTGAATATTTCAATTTCCATCTGTAATTGTAACGAGAATTTATAATAATACAAAAAATACATTCTGGGTATTATTAAAACACAACTGGAGATCGATTTGTTTATGTGTATTTTATTTGCTCGATAGATGCATGAGCAGTCATTATTTTATATCATTGATCAGTTTTAATTTTGTCTTGCTGATTAGCAGTTTTCATTGTAAAATTAACAGGAAAAAATATTAAAAATTTTTAAAGACGATCTCTGGCTAAAGATATTTAAAAAGTACAAGATTTCGACTGTTCGATCTACAGTCTTCAACGGGTAAACAGTCGAAAGCTTGTACTTTTTAAATATTTTTAGCCAGAGATCGTCTTTAAAAATTTTTAATATGTTTAACCCTGGCTACGGTCCTTTAATATTTTTAGGAAAAAAATGTCAAACAGACAGGAAATACGGTAGTATTTTCACCTCGTATTTCTTGAGCCATAATTTGAAGGAAATGTGTTGAGGCTTTTTGAAAATGATAGAAGTGGAATCCCGGAGGAGACATACAAATATTCTATACAAGCCAGGGGGGCTCCTCCAAACCCTTAATCTTTTATATACCAATTTTGACAGAAAAGATAACCCTTTCATGTTGCTCTGTTCGAAAATGTAACCATTTTGTATACCTTTTACAATACCTTTCACAACGCGATTACAAGAACACCTTATATGTAAATATACGTACGGTAGGGAAACAGTAGAGCACGTTGAGAATTTTAAACATGCGCTATAAGGACATTGTCCTTCTTATTAAATTCAAACGGATTAAGCTGTGGCAAATGGCCAAAAAAATTATTTATACTAGGATGAAACCTTTGTAACTCAGTATCCTTTTTTTATTTGTCCCTCTCATCGATAGCTATATTAAGCACAGTGACCATTGGAAGCTTGGTAGTCACTGCCGCGATTGCTTATCTCCTTCTCCGAAAGTATCATCGACCACACAGGAAAATTCCTCTAACAGGTAAGGTTTTCTCCATTGCATTGGCGTATTAACAGTGGTTTCTGTCATTTTTCCCGGACATTCTTCCACAGTGCAACTGATGAATTGTGGACTTAAATTGATGCAGTAATTTAATTTGCTCTGATGTGTGGACTTATGTAATTAATTGGCACACGACAAAAGCCAAAAAAGACAGCTTTAATGGATTCTTTATATATACTGTACCTCACATTCAAATTTCACACACAGCGTTTTATATTTACAGGCGGCTTTATATATGACGCGTTCATAATATTCAATCACAAAGACCAAGAATGGGTAGACAGTAAACTTCTACAACTCCTGGAAGTGAGACATGACTTCAAATGCTGCGTTCATTACAGAGATTTTGAGGTGGGGATACCCTTTGTTGAGAACATGCATAAAAACATCCAAGTCAGCCGCAAAGTAATTGCTGTCGTATCAAAGAGTTTTTTCACAAGCGAATTTTGCAGTTTTGAGTTGCATCAAGCTATTTATAAGCAGGTAAAAGAGAATGACGACAGTATCCTTGTCATAAGAAGGGATGATGTTTCCATAGACAAGCTACCCGTGCCTTTAAAGGAAAGGTCTTTCATCGATTATTCCAATAAGGTAGAGAGAAAAACTTGGCGTACTAAGTTAATAAAGGCTTTAGAATCAAACAGAAATGATAAAAGCCTCAGCAGTAATAATTCAAACAATCGTCCATATCCAGTTTGAGAAAGTTCTTTTAACAGCTCTGCGAGCTTCGTCGTACGCGTGAATAAGTTACGTGTCTGCGCACAATTTTAATTCAGTGCTCAGACTCCAACCATGTATGACATAACAGAATAACAGAAGAGCAGCAAGCAAAAAGGGACAGATATGTTATACTGGTGGTCCTTAGAAATAACCCGTTAGATGTGTGACAGCCTTACTTGAGCTATGTCTTCCTATAATCGTTGACGTCGTTAGCACAGTGTTAGCTAGTCAGTTCTGGCGAGTTCCAACGAAGGATAAACGCCCTAGAAACAGATCGACATGTGGGGTGAGAGTGAAAAACAAGAAAAAAGTATTTAAAATGTTTTAGACATGCCGTTCTTTGGTGTTATGTATTGGAGCTACACTAATATTACCAGGGTACACCTTTTACTACAAATTTATATTTTATACATGTTAATTGTGCAAGTAACTTTAAAAGTAAAGTGGAAAAGAAAAGGTTAGTAATAAACACGCCAAGACTTGTTGCCACGACAACGCCAAAAGAAGTTAAAGATTTCGTGTTTGACCTAAAGATCAAGAACTGGTAGCGCGTCATATGCCCGTCCTTATAGTAGAGACCTATATAGCCGGACGAATCACAAAATGTTTGACGAAGCTCGTTTAGACGTCTAGCACGTAAAAATTGATGTAATGAAGTTATTAAAGCTGAGAAATGACGCAATTTATGTAAGCTTGTATTAGTGTAAGCGATTTATTTTGAGTGATGTAAATAATTATAAATTATTGTAGAAGAATGAATTGCGTGTCTAATCTTTTTGCTTAAGTTTGATATCATTCTGTAAAAAAATTCTCTGTAATTTTTGTATTGCTCGTGTTGTTTTATTTGGGCCAGTTGAAAATCGAGAAAGATCGATAGTGTTTCCTTAATCGAAGGGACGTCCATGAGAGTTTTCTTTTGTGCAGGTACACTTGTTCGTGCAGTACACGGAGCAGGTCATTGTGTTAGCATAAATTGAGAACTAAGATTTTGATAGCTAGACGATTAACAGTTTTTATCTGGCCCCTATAGAAGAGCTCGATCAGGAATTTTAAATCAGATGCGAGTAGATGTTGTGAGTAGTTTGTACAACAAAGTTGAAGGAATAAACGACTTACTGGAGACAAGATTGTTTCGCACTGAATTGTTTAAGCTAATTCTCCAAACACACAGAGCTTTACATAGTCAATCTGTCCACCTTAATGCCAACCGATTTTCAATTGCGAAGGAAAATCAAATTCAAATGTATTTTCGTTTTTCGTTTTCCTCCCGCCCCGTATAGAAATGGAATTACAGTCCCATTTCCAAAATCCGTTTTTTTTCTCCATGAAAAAACGACATCTGCCTTTTATTTTCGTTTTTCATTTCCCTCACCTGGAGGGAAACGGAATTCGAATTCACTTTATGCGTTACGTTGTGTTTATCGTTTTTTTTATAGCTCTAAAAACGAATTTGAATTTTCGTTTTCGTATGGGATTTGGAAAACGAATTTAGAATTCTTTTTCTTTTTCGGCCAAAGGCATTGAAACTATCAATCTTTGTTTTGGCGGGAATATTAAAGAAACAAAAATGGCGGCGTTAGAAGATGTTCTTGATAAAGACTTTTTCTGCTGGTTGATTTTCGATCAGAAGCATACCCTATGAAGAACTTGCTTCTGAAATAAAGAGTCGATATCCGAATCTAAAGGTGTTTACTTTACGAAGCGTTAAAGGTTTTGTGATCACTAAGAGTGTTGTAATCACCAAGGAATCCGGAAAAGAATTCCAGTCTCGGATGGAGACTGCTCGATATCGTAGTGTAATCCGCAGTATCAGAGGAGAGGATGTGGAGACTTATGTGGGTATAACTGCAATTTTCTTCTTTTATGACAATTTAAACTGCTTTCAATTTGCAATGTTTTATTTTCCTACCGGTGCTGTCGTCAAGTTATGCTTATACGATAACACATCCTTTGTACGAAAAGGAAATAAAGAATTTGAAATTCGTTTTCCGAATTCCATGCAAAAATGAAAATTCACATCCGTTTTTTAGAGCAAAAAGCATAAAGTGAATCGAATTCCGTTTTCTTCCAGCTGCAGGCGAGGAAAATTGAAATAAGAAAATGAAAGTCGGGTGTCGTTTTTGCGGGCGTGGAAAAAAAAAGAAAAACGTAAATAAATTTAAATTTCATTTTCCCATGCAGTTTAAAATCGGTTGGCACTGAGGTACACAGATTGTAGACGAACAGATTCGCTAAAATAGTTAACTATAAAACAGCGTGACAAAGTTGAAAAACCTAAAACCATCTTTGTTGATGAGATAATCAAATTCTTAAGAACAATTATATCACCAACGATTATGTAATCATTCTGGGACTGTATTAGGATAAAGTTTGGACTGTATTTACGTACAGTCAGTGTTTTTCTCTCTGCTGGAACAGAAATATTAAACTAAAGACGGTAAAGGAAATTTAACACTGTGTTGACTCAGAAACTGGTAATTTTATTGCACAATCTTTGAAAACAATTTCAAATAATGGAACTACGTTTCGACGTTCCCTTATAGCCATTATCAAGTCAAAAATGAATAATTTTATTTCTGACGAATCAGCTCGCGAAGAACTATTTTGTCCGCACGAGGTACAACTAGGCCTGGGGTCCAGGCTGTGGGGTCATGGGTAATGACGTAGGGCTATATAAGGAAGGGTATAGCACGTGGTTGTCATTTAGACCAAGAACGCGGTCTAGGAGCTTGAGCCATGGTTCCTACCCAGATTTCCTGTGCATTTTTTCCCCACTGGGGTTTTTTGTGGCAGTTTTTTTTCTGGCCTCCGTCTAACCGTATTTATTTTGTAAGCGGTTGCTCAGCTCTGTTCATTTTAGGGCTTTTTCGTTCGTTTTCATTTTCAATGTTTTAACGACATGCTTTTCAGTAATCTATTATCAGTAACTTCAGTTTGAACTATTTTTCTTGTTTGTTCATTCCGCCTAACTGGCCTTTAATTCGCGTTTTTCGTACACGTCGTTAGAGCATATGAGATTTGAGACAGATCCTAGAATCTTGCCTTATCGAAGTTGTGGCTCTCCAGCCTAACTGGCTCTAAGCCTGTGATTAAGAGTTGCTCCCTAGCCTAACTGGCAGCCTAACTGGCACTAAGCCTGAGAGCTTACTGTGAAATGTAGGTCAAGGCGTGGGTTTGCTTTGTAAATTCCGCCTAACTGGCGCCCTATCGCCTTGTCTAGTTGATGTCGTAGCGACTATATGTAATGCCAGTCATTTAATTAAGTTTGATATGGATAAGGAAAACTGATTGACTATAGATGTGTTCTGTAACAAGAGTTTTGAAATCCGTGTGTTTGAATGTGTTTTACTCGTAAATAAAGATTGTAAAATAGTGTAGGTAAATGAATGGGGTTCGGGTTGGTTTTCGTCAGGCACTCCGAAAATAAACTGATTTGGTTCAAAGCGTGCGTTGTTGTTTGTTGTAGAGTGGAGACAAAATAAATTGTGTAGGAATATAAAATTTAATGTGAAAGAATTCCTAAGAGGCACAAATAATATGGTAAAACTATGAGGATGGTGCAGTAAGCAATTTGCCCGCAGAATCACGTAAAGAGTTTGGCACGAATAGAGTCTTTCTGGCTGTAACATATCAAAGATTAAACAATCCAAACTTCGATCTGCATTTTTTTTAAAGAGAGAATTGTTTGTATTCCTAGGCAGACTTCGGTAGACCATGTTTTGACTTGTCAGATGCAACTGACCATATTAAGGACGATTTACACGGTACGACTTCCTTGCATTACGCCATGGATATAACACGAATGGTGTCTTGTAAATCAACTTAGCACATCCTTACGGCAGACGCGCGCGCGTTTAAATGGTCCTAAGTCGTGTCGCGTAAGTCTGTCGCATGCGAGAAAGTCGCCCATGTCACATATAGCGGTAAGATCAAACACTTGAATAAAGGAATCGCCTGCCTTTGTTTGACTTGTTCGGCAGTCGCGCTATCGGATTTATTTTCTTCTCCTTACATGCTTTTACAATTGCTAAAACGTTGCACTAAATGGCATCAGTTAGCGTAGCTAAAAGTCAAAACGTGAAACCGGTAAAGAAAAATAACCATTTCTTGGTAGCTCTCACTCATAACAGGGCGACTGCCAGTTTTTAGTTTTTAGTTTTTAATACTTTTTTTATTTCTATGGAGGACCTCCCTGAAAACCACGTATTTACGTGACGGGCGCTTCCTCTTTAAAGATTGTTTTATTATTATTATTATTATTATTATTATTATTATTATTATTATTATTGCTATAATTCCTTAAAGTCTTGCCATTTTTAACTTATGGTGCCGAGTTCAATCCATGAGCCTAGGGCAGTCATAAGTCTGCTGGATTACTTGATGGATAGAGTCCTCCTCTTGGATTACTTGATGGATAGGGTCCTCCTAAGTATGTGAGCAGTTCCAAGGAGGACGGTCTTCTGTAGCTCTGTTATTCTAATATTGCCTGGGATCTTGCTGATGTAGTTTTCTGTTCCCTTCTTGACAAGCCCGAAAGCTCCAATGATCACTGGGACAGTTGTTGTTTTCATTCCCCACATTTTCTCGATTTCAATCTCAAGATCTTTGTACTTTGTGAGTTTTTCCATTGTTTTCAAGGAGGTGTTCCTTTCTGTGGGGATGGACATATCGATAAACAGACAGGTTCTTTCCTTCTTGTCTTTCACCACTATGTCTGGTCTGTTTGCTTTAATCTCTTTGTCGGTTTGGATTGGCGTGTCCCATTTCCACGTCTTTTTATTATTATTGTTTTTATTATTATTATTATTATTATTATTATTATTATTATTATTATTATTATTATTATTATTATTATTATTATTATTATTATTATTATTATACTGCTGTTACCGGGGTCCCCTGGACTTAAGCAATCACAAAGTACGGCGGGAACAAAAGATTAGAACAGTTTTTACTTCAGCCAAAAAATGTCGACTCGGCGGAGTGCAGAACAATGAAATTTCAACTTTATGAGAACATTGAAAGCGATGGCCGTTTGTTTGGGCCTATTGCATGGCGGATTTAAATTCTCGGAAAAGATAAAACCGAGGCCCCGGCTGTTACTGTGTTTTGTTTTTACAAATGTAACAAGGCACAGGGCGCATTCCGAACAGGATATATCGGTTATGTTGTTTTTACGTACAAGTGAAATTGCGCTATAAACTATTTTTCTAAAATAAATTCTCTCTCTTGTCGAGTTGTTGGTCTGGGACGATGAAGAAACCAGTGAAGTGCTCGAGAGAGCCGGCGATTAAAAAGCAAAATCTTTCAAACCACTCAAATTCGCAATTTGGAGCCAAAAGAACGGCACTACACTGACAGGTAAGATAATTTTACGTTTATTCAGCATGTATTTGTTCATATTTTGCGTTATTATACGGAATTTTATGAACCGTTCTGTAAATCCCATACTTCATTCGCTATGAAAATGCTAATGTGCACACAAACAGTTTGTCCGGACCCCCTGTGCTTGGGCAAGACACTTTACCCTCATTGTGCCTCTCTTCATCTAGGTATGCAAATGGGTACAGGTAAATTTAATGCTGGGGGTAACCTTGTAATAGACTAGCATTCCATCCTAGTCGCGTCATGCTACGGACACCAGGATAAGCTCCGGCCTGGTGAACCACTAAGCTAGTATAGAGACTTTACCTTTACCTACGCCCAGCCTGATACTTGTAAGTCACGGATTGTACGAGAAGATCGTGCGTTAATTTATTATAACATATTCAACTAAGCTTCGCACGTAGAACACGGTATAAGGTAAAAAAAAAGGTAAAGTCTGCATACGAGCCAAGTGGCCTTTCCGTAGCATGAAGCGATCCCCTGGATGGGATGCTAGTCCATCGCAGGGTTACCCCCAGCAGTAAATTCGCCGGTACGTAACCCATTTATACACCTGGGCGGAGAGGGGTACTATGAGAGTTAAGTGTCTTGCCCAAGAACACAACGCAGTGCCCCGGCCAGGGCTCGAACCCGGACCGCCCGATCCGGAGTCCAGCGCACTAACTATTAGGCCACCGCGCCTCCCACAAATAGACAACACTATATCACCAGGAGTAATGTATTGAGTTTATCATCATGGTTTAAGCAAAATACAGCAATGCTCTTTTTTAAAGTTTAGCCTTGGTTTGGCTACAAATAAAACCTCACTTTACAAAACTCTTTATATCTTTATCACATTTCTGTTCCAAACTTCATAAATACTCCCGAGTGTTCCTTTCATTTTTTCACTGATTCCACAATTCTACCCACTCGCGCATCGGATACACTTTTTAGGGCACACTTTTATCGGGATATACTTCCATTCGACACTGCAACAGCAACTATTCTTGCATATACTGTACACGTTGTTCTCGTGTGTGAACGTCACTATTTTACAGCCCCTCCGGCAGATTGTCCGTCGATCTTGTAGTAAATTGTCAGAAATCTCGGTGTTCTCGTGTGGGTTAAACTCTGGAAGACGATTGCCCATGTTGTGCATGGTATCCGGCTCTTCTCCTGGCTTAGCTGAGGTATCGTCGTCTTCAACATTATTCCACTCTTCAGTCTTTCCATAAATGCTGGCACGCGAGGATGAAGCGACGAGCAGGAACACTATAAGCATGTTGAATGGAATTGCCTGCAATGAAGAAATTAAGAGCAAATGTCAGCCGTGTATACCGAGTGAACAAGAAAAGTGGAACACGTAACATGCATTTTTACCTTAGTTGCCATGTTCGTATCGATTTTAGCTATTCACCGCACGAAACGCTCTGTTGAACTTGTCTTAACAGATCTTGACTGGCAGTCAAAGATCCGTTAGATCGGCTCCATTTTTTATACCAAAACGGGTTAAGGCAGGTGATTGAAATGGTATACGTGGGATTTAAGTGGCATAATAACCTTCCCTTAGATCCCCTGAGCTTAGACAGGTGAAAATGTTAAACCGTGGGATATAGTTGGCATATAAACCTGGTCGGTGGAAACAAAATGGCATCCTTTTTGCAGGATACAATCAGTGTATGATCTGTTGCAGAACTGATAGAGAAATTATTGTTAAAATTTTCCATAAGTGCATGTTTCAATGAAAATGCATGGCTCCTGTTTTTTGTTTTTTTTTAAATGGCACAGCAGTCTGGCGGCCAGTCAGGAAGTTAATATATTAAATGGCAGGTGCCTACGGTTTGGGGGAACTTGTTGCGAACGGGATTTCTATTTATGTTTCCTTCCTCTGTTCCCGATTGACTGCTTCACACAGCAAGAAGTTTTATTATTATTATTTCAAGTACAAATTATTTTATAGTCAGCATACTAGGCGCAATTGAAAACTAAGGATAATGCTTTTTGAGAAAAAATTCTTTGTTTTATTTACTTTTTTCTGTGCGGATGCATTTGTGTGGAAATTTTGTAATGAGTTGTGGATGCTTACGTCAAAATCTTAAAATGGGAAAAGGAATATTATGCAATGTGAATGTATGAAGTGACTTCGAAGGCGCGTAAACGTATAAAAATTTCGCATCCTTCTTAAAATGGCAGAGGCGTTTCTGTGTGCCAAAGATAAACAGGCAGTCTGTTTGATCTAACGGGGAAAAGGGGAGGGGGGGCTCACGTCTTTAGAGGCCAGAGTCAGCACGCAATTATAAACATCTTCGCAAGCAAAGTTAGTTTTTCATTAGATCATCAAATCATCAAATAGATTTTGGAAGTTAGACTGAAAATTATTCATTACAAATTCAGTCCGTCCCCTTAGCATGACATATACGCATACTGTTTGGTTGCCATCTGCTCCCACTATAATAAGGTTTTATCTTAACTCCCACATGCCGCCGGCGGAACGTCTTCCCTTGTTTACCACAGTGTTTATCGAGATCAATTTAGCTTTATGCTGACGCGAAAAGTGAAAAAATTAAAATATTGTTGCACGCACTTGAACAAAGGAATCACCTGGTCAGTGACATGTTTATTTACTATCGCTGGAAACTCTGTCATATATTTCATAGGAACAAGAGATAACGAAAATTGTGAACATTCTACGGGCAAAATTAAAATCAATTATTTTAAAAATTGGGATTAAGCGATGTAAGTCATTCCTCGCCTGTGGGGCCCTTGTTAGTTCTTTTATGTACAATCCATACCTAGTTAATAAATGTACCGTTTGCCATCCAATAATCTAATTATTTTTGGTTGTCAAGAGTAGCCTTTTCCGATAGGATAATTTTATTCCCAATTAACGTTCAAACCGAGAACTGTTTGCAGAAGAAACATGCTAATAACATAGTTTATTTCTGATGATCGCATTAACTAACTAATTTAATTTAGTAAATTACCTGGCTCCCAATATTATGTTACCAACAGATCTCCACTTTTCGCTTAGTGAAATTATTTCTTGCACATACTTCATAATCTTTCGGTTCCTTTATGTGGTAGCACTTATTATTTTATTTGACTTAAATAAACACGGAGGTCATGAAATTTAAATAAAAAAAGGAGCAGCCAGAGTACCTTTTATTACTGTTTAACTGCTGGTCTCAGACATGCAATCGATTTTTCGATTACAAGGAACAGCGAAACGTCGAAAACAAGATCAAAATATAGCTCTTTGGCGCATGACCTAGTATTAAAGTAGCTAAAATAATTTTCTCTTCCAAGATATTAAGGTTAACTTTAAAAAATGTACGACGCAACGCAATTAATAGGACAATTGAAGCGAAAATATTGATGTTTGACCGGTCATAACCTTAATCGTGGTCTCTGTATTTGCCCTTTCGGCCGTCTGTTTACTATGTTCAGAATTAAGAGGAGATTTGCCTACGCTAGTTTGTGTTTTTTGCTGGCAATTTTACGTTCTTATTTCATAATATCTTAGTTGGTCGACAAAAAGTTGCAGTCTAGTCTAGGGATTTGACCACCAGATCTATCTGGACTTATCTAACAAAAGTTTAGCTAGCTACGATAAATAACAGACGCTTACAATTGCTATACTCATTTACAAGGTCAAGTATGAACTGGTACCAGAAAGCATTTCTAAACTATTGTCTCAAACAGCCGCAGGATGCTCATTTAAGCCGTAAAGGAGATCAACCTGGGCGTGGCTAAAGCTTTTTTGACCCCTAAAATATAGCATATTTTAAAGACATTGATTTTATATTTCTGGTTCTTCGCGTGCAACCCTAAACGAGACCTTGACGGGACCAAAATCCGAAATTTACAACCCTACGGCAAGACGACAAGCATCCCCGCCTTTTTATGACTATTTTGCAGGCCCGGCCCGTGTGTTGAACTCTCGCCCTCCCTCCTTTCTAATGCAGTGTACCAACGCATTGAGCTAACTTAACACGTAGGTCCGCAACGCATACATGTGTCTAGAGCGTTATGCATTATTGTATTGCGAAGTAGGGGCAGCAATTTGAGTGTACTTTTAAGAGGTTAGAAGAAGATATATATGAAAGAAAATTATTTTTGGAACACCACCAAAATATTTTCATGTTTTCTGCTTATACTGCTGCTCATAAATGTACTTCATTATGCAAAATAGTCCTAGTCTCAAAGAGACCTTCGATTTATAAAAAGATATTTTTTGGAAGCTATAAGTTGCAAAATTAGGAAGTTGCCGACTCTGAACATGTTTTATAAGAAACTTCAAAAAACAAGATCTAAGCCAGCCTTGCGAACACTAAAAAATGCTTTGAGCTTTGCTTTTTAGATTAGTAATTGAGGACAGTATTCCAAGGTGGTCGAATATGTTCGTAGAAGAACTGGGAATAACTGGTGAGGCTCTTCAGGACAAAGAAAAGTTTATCATCTAGTCGAATCTAAGATGTTCCAGCATCTTTGCTATCCTGGTACTTAAACTGGGCCAAAAGGAGCAAAAATGATAAGGACCAAGAACCTCGAAAATCATACCCCATCCCGCGGTACATACCTATATAGCCCATATAATATAGTTTTCTATAATATGGGAATACACCCCCCCCCCCCCCCTCCCCCCTTGACCCTCCGGACTGATTCTCTACTATGTACAGTTTCTTGCGCTTCGATGATAATTTTCCTTACGAATATTCAATGATTTGCACGGACTTTTCTCTTCTTCTTTCATTTCTTCTTCGTTTCGACCATGTTTACACGCACATTCCGCATCCACGAAGCATAATTTCAATGATAGCTCAGTAATGAGCTTTCCAGCGGAATTATCCCGGGTCTCGGCACCAGCAATGTAGTAAAACCCCCAAATACTCAAATACCAGAATTTTTTTAATCTTGATGATTCACTTGAAATACAGACTCAATTCTAAGACTTTCCAACGATTTAGGCTATTTCTTAGTAGATTTTACTAGACTCTTTTTTCGATGTATATGTGTGAAGTAATTTTCCCTAGATCAGATGTCAATCAAGGCATCGCGTGCTTCCATCAGCGTAACGAGACAAAAAAAAAAAATACAAATCACGTGCGAGTAGCGAAATCTCTTTTTGACGGGCAGCAATAACAGCCAAAAAACTCGTAAGCGAGTAAGCATTTGTTAGAAACTAAGTTAAATTAAGAAACTAAAAAGTGGACACTAAGAAAACGTAATTTGAAATAATGTACCTTAGTAGGTTCTGTGTACATGCTTGATAGCTTCAACTCGTTCGACTCCACTCAGTTGCCTTGAGGAATCTAAGAATCTAATCTAGCAGTGAAACAACCGCCCAAAGCATTTTTGCATTTATATTTTGGGGGATTTAAATTGAGAGCGCCATTGGCAGGTGTTTTGATAGAGGCAAATGTTGTTGGTGGACTGATCAAGATAGAGATCGAAGAAAGAGACAAAAATGGCTTTGTTTTATTAATTGGAACATCAAATTTCATGATTAATTTAGAAGCTCAGGTTTATCGGAGCTTGGAACACCTATTGATCATACAATTACCATTTTGGTATTAAGAAGCAATTTCGGTGCTGCTTTATCTTCTGTTTTTTTTTTCAGTTACATATTAAAATTATCATAATGTAGGTATTCAATTATCTGAATTATTAATGTTTTTCACACAGCCTCGCCATACGTTTTTTTCTCTTTCGAAGTTGAATGGGGCAGATGTAAGTTATTCAATCACCTGGGATAATGAAGCTACCAAGATAAAGTTAACAATCTAGTTCTCGCATATATGCGAAACCAAGATGGGAGCTACCATTATTATTCTGTCCGCCTTGTATAAAGATGTTTATCTGACACCTTTAGTCTCTTTTCAGCAGTTAAAAAAGAAACAGCGAACAGAAACAATGGAAAATGAAACTTTTAGATAAGGACAGTTGATGGAGCAGTCAATTGATAGAACAGATGTTTTGGATGAAAAAGAGACTGCCTACAGAAGGCGTGTTTGGGACTTGAATGCTATGAACAATAATATCAGAAATAATTCCACAAGCCTTCAACTTTGGTCCTTGTTCTTTAATTTGCTGAAACTAATTATTACACAGTAAATTAATGTTATACTTATCGACGGCTTGTAGTTTATATTCTTATTTTTTGTAACGTTTCCAAGCGAGATAAAAATCATATTTTGGTTAATTAATACAATATAGGCAAGGAATACAATGCAAAGGGGAAAAGATCATCAGGCCGCCAACGGTCCCGCCGCCATTTTGAATGCAACAAGCAGCATTGCCTGAAGAGGAATAGCCAACCTTTTCGAAACGTCGAGAATTCTAACTTGGAAAGCATCCCGTTAAGGACTTTAAAGTTTAACGTAAAGTTCTCCTTGATTAATTTAGGAATAACATAAATTACAACGGAACAGTATGTGGTCAGCCATAAAGGTAATATGCAAACACAGATTAGTGATAACACCACTGAAAAAATGTGTAGAAAAGGAGAAAGCTTTGCCGGCTGCGAAAGAAGCTATAACAGATTAAACAGCAAACTGTTCATGGTTGAACTGTTTTTCTTCTGTTTCTTTCTTACGAATGATCTGTAGAGCGTTTTCAAAATTTCCTTGTTGCATTTTCTCGTCTATAAAATAAATTAGAGCGTTAAAAAATCCAGGAAATATTGATTATTTCCGTTCGCTGTTTTTTATCTATAAAGAGAAAACGAAAACAGGTGTTTATATTTAAGTGATAATTTACACTGAAGCCTAATTAATAATGCATACAAAACATGGAAGTGAAAACTGCATGAAAGGAAACTTATAAGTTCAACCTGCTTAGGGAACAAAAGCAATTAATAACATTCAAAAGAATAAAACGACTGATGCCTTTTTTAACAACATTTTTAATTTCATATCCTGCAAATTGCGAAGTAAGGCAACATATGTAAATAAATTAAGAACGCCAACGAATAAAACTAATATTTTTTAATAAATGGTAGAAGACAAACAAATTTAAGAAGAAGGCTTTTTAAAAATATCACAATACACATTTTATTCTTCCTCGGGTATTTAATGAAAATAACTAAACGCCTTTTCACGAGTAGCTTATCACATAAATTCTTAAAAATACATATATAATCTACGAAACACCGACTGACTTCACACTACACGGAAGTCAATTCATGTTTGACTTCCGCTGTTCATCGGTCACTGCCAGACGATATTAAAGATATAATTGAGGAGCGGACAACCTCGAACGTCTGATCAATAGCAATAACGGTGACATGGGCACCGATGTGAATGCCGATCAATTTTTATGTCCAATTCCACTCGTCCACTGCCACGTTACCTTACCACTAGCGGGCAAAAACCAGTTACAGGTTCCGCTTAAATTTAACTAAAGAATCCAAGGTGACTGTTATTTCGTTACTTTCTTCGTTAAGACGGTGAACTGGTTTTTTTTCATTCAGGCTCGCAAAAGTGGCGGGAAAAGCGCAAAGGGGGCAGGTAAAGTCGCTAAAAACACGATACAAAGAAACAGCTGCAAATATATTTAAACTGAGTTAATTTATTTACAAAACATCAGTACACCGCATGCATAAACATATATGGCAAGAGTTAAATACTCTTTTTTGCCAAAATTCATCGTTTTACAGAATCATCCTTGGCCAACTCCGAGTGCTCGCTTAGCGATAACGTAGTATTTAAAGTCACACTGATAAACATCAGCCAAAATTTTAAATAAATATCACAGGTGAATGCTTAGCACTATTTTAACTTCTCATTTTGTACAATTTACTGGGAAGACCAACGGATCTTCTCGATCTTTTACGAAGTATATTCCTTTGACTTCCCGGCAACCGTCCGCACATGTCACTGTTATAACCACATTCTCATGATCGATTAGTTTGAGTTTGTATCCCGTTACGCAAGCGTTCGCGATCGGCTGCGTATCTCTCTTGACTCTCTTCTCCACATGGGCCCGCACGACATCGTCCACCTCATATTCCGGGTCACGTGTCATCACCCTGACGGTGTCTTCAATGGGATGATCCGATTCTTTACTTTCCTTGGTGACGTCACCGTTTGGTTGAACGTTTGGAATTGTGGGTTTACTTTCTGTGTACTTATAACAGGAGAAGAGCACTAATAGAACAACCGCGGCTGCGTTTAGGAAATCCTGCCAACAGAAATTAAACAAGGCCAAGGCTTTAAAATTCATTGATAACCTGGTGTGTCATAATTCCGTCTCTACCCTTCCCCCTGTTAATTTAGTCACATAAAGTGCCAGTGTGTTCAAAGCCGGTCGCACTCAGCTGCCGAACCTTTTACGAAGTGGTGTTTGAAGGTCTGTAGTCTTCCTAAACTGATAATCGGTGAAAGAAGACGTATTTGTTTATTTTCCTTTTTTTAGCTCCAATAAACGGTTTCAACAACTATTCTCCTATGCATGTTTATGTTCAGTGTTCTTCTTGAAAATAATTGTTACAAACATGCCATTGGCCTGCCAGAGTATGAACAGGATACTCTACAATGCTGGATAACTACTGGCGCAAAAAGACGGCAATATAAGATGATAAGCAATCGCAATTCCCTTCGGTGCTCAGCAAAGGTAAAAATATACCCAAAGAGACCATCACTTCTTGTGTTTTCAATTAAGAATATTACTTACTATTATTTATCACTTACCTTTGATTTGAAGTAAAGCATGTTTAGGGTAAAAATACCAGGCTGATTTAAGGCACTTACTGTATTGTGCTTACTTTAAGGCTTTAATGCTTTGAATTTTCTTCGACAAAACTCTCTTTTATAGCGAGAATAACGGTAGACGTGACTCGCGTGATTGAGAAATATATTTAGGGAATTACGCTTTAGGTCCATTTTAGAAGTTGCGATAAGTCGAGCTGAATTGTTGCTAAATAGTTCCATTGCGTTTCTGGGAGTTTGCTTCCTTTTATTCAAAAGAATGCGGATTAAACGTTCTCCATTCAGTTAACTGAATCGAGAGTCATTCGTTTGCGAAACCATTTATTTATTTGTTCCCCTTTCTATTTTAGATTCCATGCCTTAATTTTCTTTAATAAACTGCCCTATTATTTTTTGTTTAGCTGTCGTTCGCGGTCGTGTGATTTCACATTCAATTAACTTTTTTAAGTATTAAGCTGCTTCAATATTCCATTCAAATCTTTTCAGTACTAACACTCATGCACTGACGTCATTTTGTTAACAATCGGTGATTAGGGGAAGTTGATAAACATTGAATCATGTGATAGCACTTTAAAATGTTACTTGGCTTTCCTTTGAGTGAATGTTTGAGGAATTGAATTAATAAGTCGTCTACTAGTTATCCATATAGTGACAAGGCTATCTCGATACACACGCAATACATTGCAAGGCTTGGTAATTAGTTTTATTTCATAATCAATCTTCAAATATTTGCTAACCCACTTGACCGTGAAGTTGTGATCGTGAAGGGTGGATGTTTTCTTATGCTAATTTTAAATCACCAAAGTCTTTCCTCGCTCTAATAGCTACGCGGAACCATATCATATTGCGTCATCATGTACACTGTTCCATTTTCCACACTTTGAAAGAAGTTTAATTTATTTCAACCTCAAATTAAAGATTATTCTTTGTACATAAATTGCCTGTCATTTTTATGCTAACGGCTGTAGAGAAACTCAACTAAATTTTGTTAATATTACATTTTGGCAACTATTAACTAAATGCGCCTTACAGACCAGTCGTGTCTCAATGCGTGAGTTCCTTTCTCTAAAACTGAAAGAACCTGCATTCTTCTTGTCTATTACACATTATTACATGGAGAACAGCTTATTAATTTCTTTATTGTCGATGGAACATATGCTGTAAGTTAGCTTAAATCCGATTTCTCAGAATGAAACACAAATAGTGTTTAGAACTCCATAAACAAGTGCTATGAATATTTCATCTTTTTTAACTGCCATAATTTACTTCCTAGAGGAACATTTCTCCTTCGTGGAAAAAAGTCCCTATCTTCTATTAACAGTTTAAAAATGGCAACTTAACATAAACTTCCGCTCGTTCTCTTTATTTAGTGCTAGTGCCGCGTTGAATGCACTCGTGCATAACAAATAACATGAACCTGACTCACTCCAAGCATAAAGCAATCGACTTCCTTGAATTGCAAGTGTCGAACCTCAGACTGTCTAAACTGGAATCTCGATAACGTGCAACTGGCGTAACAGGTTTATTTCGTACCATTTTTCGACGGGTTATGACGTTGAGTTTCTTCCTTGTTCCTCAATCAAGAATTGAAAAGAACAGCCGATAATCTAGACGCATTGCCGGTAAGAGTTGAGATCAGAACTATAGCTGCATAGGAAATCCGCGTTTTCGGCTAAAGATGATTCACTGCCGACAAGATCAAGAGTATCAGATACAAAGTAAAGAAACCTGATACTTCCGACCAAACGACATTGATACGAGAAAAGAAAGCTGATACGAAAGCATTACAACAAACAGGCCAATACTCGATTTATGTTCCGGTTGATAGTGGCCACAGCAAGTCTCCATTCAGTCGGCCTAACTGCAGTATTACTATTCTGTTGTCGAGATTTCAATCTTCACTATTAACTATTAACACTCTTTCGAAAGGTCAATGGTCGGCAATACTAAAGCGAAAGTAAGATTTTTTGGGACAGCACGCGTTAAAAATTACAATCAACTAAACTGACGCACATTTTGTTGAGTGCCTTTTCGGAAATGACATTGGTTATTAGTGTTTTCCCGTGACTTGTTGATTTGTGCACGCCTAGTCCCTCTAATGCACAAGTTCATGTTTAACGAGTTGATGACTTGTGACCAATATAAACGGCACGCGATGCATGCAGAAGCGATGACGTTTCACAAGGGGTCTTTGATAATTTTCAGGACATTTGTCAAAACATTAGGGTAAATAAAAGTAACTGACAACTTCTGTGCTGAATGATTGTTCAACAAAAATTGCGTTATCTTGGCGTGACATACGATATACGATATACGATATACGATGCAAGGTCAAACGCTGTCTAAAATTATTTACACCTTTTGTTTTAAAGAATGGAGAGATTTCTGTTTACTAAATCTTATAGAACGCATCAAATATAATTTGTTTCTTTCGTTTATGCTTTATATTAGTCCTTTCTAACGGCCCAGGACTGAGTATTTTGCTTTGAGTTCTATGCGACGATTTCTTGTTGAGTTGACTTGATTTCTTTTCCCAGTATTCGGTTCTACAGATCGGTTAATCACAACAGGCAACAGACAACAACAGATCCTGTCCACTCGCACGGCGAGATTAATCGATCACGTCATCGTCATCGCTTAAAAAAAGGTTTACGATGGCTCACCTTTTCAACAGATGTTTCAAAACTGCTAATAATCGGTTGCTTCGTCTGCAGTCACGACAGACATCACTTCTTAACTTTATGCCAAATTTATTCGATAACTGATAAAGTGTAACACTCACTCCAGACTCGAAATCTCAATTTAACAGCTACAAATGAAATAAGGTTTGCCGATCGGTGATGATACAAGCTGCAAAAAAATATCTTCCTTTGCCAAAAAACAAGATGGCGGATCTCAAAAAGAATACAAACAATGCACCTAGTTCCCATTACTCTTCGGTTCAATTCGGGGAGTAATTATCACACCAAAAATTCCATAAATTCCATCGCTTTTTCGCTTTACAGCATTAACCGATGACGTCATAAAATGACGTCATCGCTTAAAAATGCGAGTCATGTTCTGGCAGTTGTCGCCTTCTGTTGTGCGCTGCATTTTAAAACAGCATACATTTTTCGTTTCCCTTTAATTTGATATTTTTCTTCTTTAGTATCGCCCTGACGTCTAGAGTATACACTTCTTTAAATTGCCTGACGGGCTTACCTCCCGTTTAGGACAAAGCTGCTTAATCAGCGATTGTTGTCTTAGGAGAGGAAACAGGCGTAAAGTGTATTACGTATTACGGCCTATATATAATGGGGGGTTTTGGTTTTTAGTCCGCCTTCACAGAACAAAGGCTGAAACAAGGCATGCTATTGCTAACGTCTTGCATTCCGGCATTACCAGCGTACGGACAAATGACATTTATTTCTTCCGATAGATTTTGAGCATTGTATCTCAGAAAATATAATAAAGTAAAGTGAATAGAGCTTTCGTCCACGTCTGTGGACCTGTTCACGAAGCCGTTGATGGGATTTAAAGAAAACGTGGCAGTTCTCCGCCGAGCTTGACTCAGTTCATTATTTCAGTTGTTACATCAGCAAACAAATAAAAATACAATTTTTGAAGACACCGGTTACGTTGCACTGTAAACATATATCACTCCGAGCCAAGTTTGCTTCAAGCTTTAGTGGTATCGATTGCTTCACACTGTTTGATAAATGTGTTAGTGGAGAAAGTTGAGATTCACTAATTGTTCCTGGTTACAT
The DNA here is from genome assembly GCA_963693305.1 of Meandrina meandrites. NCBI lineage: Eukaryota > Metazoa > Cnidaria > Anthozoa > Scleractinia > Meandrinidae > Meandrina > Meandrina meandrites. Next base: position 15,548,825 of record OY855904.1, read on the forward strand.
ACACTTTCATAACGTGTGTGCGTTTACGGGTGGGGTGGGGTGAGGTGGTGGAACCCAGTTTACCAATTTTATAACCTCCCTACCCTTCAAGGTGAGGAAGTTGAACAGTCCCCTTTCTTAGCAGATAAAACTACAGTTACGTTGTAAGAGTCGTGCCACTGCGGTAGATACCGTTTAATCTCAGCTTTTTCCAGTTTACATGACCAACGCAAACTTGTGCCGTTCGCTTCTTAGCTAGAACTCAAATATTAAAAAGTATTACATAGGAATTATATGAGGCATAATTCGCATTATATGGGCACTTTTGGCAGCTGCTTGAAGCCAGGAGGTAAAATATGAGTATTCCTATCACTTGCCATAAATTAATTAAAGAATTAAAAAGTGCCGTTCAAATGCAACTCATTGGAAAATGTCTTCCGATATAGATCTGTTCGCTACATCGTTTATAGACATATGAGACCTTGTGCATTTCAGTGTTTGGCAACTGGTTGAATGGTAGGAGGTAAAATATCGTAAAACTAATAAAAAACTTCATGTATCTATCTGTCTACAAGACATACTCTAAAAAGGCAACTTGTGGGTAAATCCCTTACCATATTGCCGAGCGAGACTTACCATTCAGAGGATAAGGGCTTAGTTTATGTAGTTTATATCCCTTTTCATAAAATAAAGATTTTGTCATATTCTTTTTGAGTTCAATCTATTTGGCTCAACCCCATACCTCGTATCTTTCAGGTAATTTTTTTCCTACACACTTTGTTTGGTTCAAAACACTACACACTAATTATTTGGGCTTAGTTTTTTGTTTATATCCCTTTTCATGTAACAAAAATTTCGTCATATTCTTTTTGAGTTCAATCTATTTGGCGAAGCCGCATACCTTAATTTTTTTCCCTACACAGTTTATCTGGTTCAAAACACTAACTAGGCTAAGGTTGAACACTGTTTCTTTTAAAGATGTTTCTGATTAATTGATTGAAATATAAAACTAATAGTTATGTACCATGGTATAATAAGAGAATTGCTCCATATTTTTATTTTCAGTTTCAGTTTTATCCTCTTTTTTTTAATAATTGATAAACCCACAACTAATGTTCCCATATTTCATCCCACTACATGACATGGGACTTTGATCCGCTTGCGTTTTGGACCTTGGACATAACCACATCTTCCGACAACTCTGTTAACACTGTTGCGTAAATTGGAACATGTGCAGGCTGAGAAGTGATCAGTCAAGGAATAATCTACTGCATACAGTGACAACACACAAACTAGTTAGTTGCAAAAAGGCCTAATGGTCAACGTGACTTGCAAGGAAAGAGCTTGAGAAAGGTTGTAATGTAAAGAAACTTTCTGTGACCGTCATAGATTGACCATTAATTTCTGTACTTAGCGTTGTAGGAAATTCACGCTTATTCAAGGTTCTCGGTCAGTTGCGGAGTTAACTGTGACTGCTTGTAGTAAAACGACGAAAGGTTTTCTTGGTCAGTTTAACATGGCATCAGTTATTTCATGGAAATGCTTCGATTAAAATTTTAACAGATCTTCGAAATTTCTATTTTTGGGACAACCAACAACTGTTAAACAACTTTTATTCGAAAGATCAAGCTATTATATACAGTTTCAAATGCTGCAAGTGCATTTTTAACCACAACACAATGACCGTAAAAGCTCTATTTAGCTCGCCTCTTTCAAGGATCTCATGAGGGCGAGAGGGCTGATTAGAGACGGGGGGACTTGCTTCGAATTATATATCAGGTAGGATATAAATAAAAGAAATAAGCGGACTTTTTAATGTTTTAGTGCTGTAACTAAGACATAAATACTTGACGACAAAAGGATACGTGGAACGCCTTTTCAACAGTGGACTTGTGCGTACTAATCTTTCCTTTAGCCATCGGTTTGACGTTTTCACCCACCCATGTTATGAACACAAACTTCACTGTTGCTATGTCATCAACTACATCTCGCTGGTAAAGAAAAGGGCAAGAAAGGAAAAAAAAGAGTCAGTAACCTATGGCCTTATGTGTTACTTTGCACGAAGAGGATTAAGTTAAGTTAACCCAGAGATGTAAATCTAACGTGATCATCAAAGCTGTAACCTAGAATTGTCACAGTCGTCCAGAGGTAAATACGCAGATATGATTCCCGCTCACCAGACGCCTCTAATGGCCATGAGGGATTCAAGCAGCCGACGTGACGACGCCGAGGACACGAAAGCTTGGTCATTTCAGCTGTTGTGTTGCTGAGGGCAACTTGGCAATGTGCCAAGATGTACCACGTATGTGCAGAGCCATTCTGTTTAGCGACGTTCTTGTTGTAACTGCCGGTTTGGTTTGCTCAAACTACATCTTCCAGACTGGTATTATTATGAACATGCATCCTGGTTTCATTATGTGAAAACTGTAATTCCAACGTTGCATAGTTTATATCTATTGAAACTCTGTACTTGTATCTACAGTCAACTCTCGTTATAGCGGACACGCTTGGGTCTTCGTTTAGTGTCCGTATTAGCGAGAGTCCGAAATAGCGGGAGTCATTTCCAGTCAAACCTCTATAGCTGGGGATCTGAATTTTGTCCGAAATAGCGAGTGTCCGTAATAGCGGGGTGACCGCAAGGCGAGTTGACTGTAATGATTAATTTTTGGCCTGTTACAGAAACGACAGCATGATATACCCACCACTCTGAGCAAAGCATAGGCTACCATATCACCTTCCAGCAATGCAACGATACCATTCAGTCCATCTGTGCCTTTGCCAGTCAAAACAATGGGCTTTTTGGGATTTTTTTCTCCATAAGAACCAACACACCTACAGAAACAAATTGTAGTAGCTGTAAGGATGAAGTGGTGAGGAGACAGTACAGAACTACGCTCACGGTGCTTTTGATGTCTTACAACAATAAAATCGAATGGTCGCCAAAGTAGAGTATTGATGATCTTGGTTAGATTTGATCAGTTTTAGCGCACAAAAACCAGAACCAAAGTAACCACTCTGGCCAATCACAAACGACACAAACAATCCAGTGAACCAATCAAAACTCGAACAAATTACATCTAGCCGATGCGAGGCGAGGCGAGCTGGTCTTTCTTCTGATTGGATAAGAAAGTGGTGTAATACAAAACCAAAGCAAATGCAAATTACACTTTAGACACTCCAGTGAAAACCCGCTCTAGTCTGGATCAGAGCACCAAGTAGGTTTGTTTGTGTTATCTGATTGGTTAAAATAAAGAGTTGGGAACTATTGGCCAAGGACATGTCTATGTTGTGGTTCAATTTTATCCTTGATTCAAAATTTATTTTGTATTCATTATAATACATTACCAAAAACAAGACAAAAGAAAATTTGAACCAAGGATAAAATTGAACCACGACGTATTTAACTTCCTAAAATCGGCTATTACGGCTGTATAGTTGCAATAAAATGAAGAAATATTTTTATTTATTATCATCGATTGCTTTCGATAGTAACGCCAATCGATAAAAATCGATTATATTAAAAGTCACAAAATTTTCCTTCAATGATTGGTTATCAATTTCCAATATCAGTCGATAAATTGACACAGATTGTTATCGACTGATATCGATTATCCATTTCACCAATTGGTCAATCCGGGAATACATGTACATGTATATGTTTTTTACCAGTTGGTTGTTGTATCGTCGCTTCGTACGTCAGCAATCGCTTCAATTACAGCATCATCTATGTTGACAGCCACTTCAAGCAAAAATATGGAACAAACGATGTCGAATTAATAAGAGAAACGAGGCATGGAGACAAAAGAGGAAAGTGTTACATGACAGATTTGGGGAATACTTAGCAATCAGACAACAAGCCCGAGTCAACGAGGCGCAGCCAAGTTGACAATCGTTCAAAAATAGAGGAGGGAAAAAGAAGTGAGGTGGAAATAAAGAGGGATAGAGAAACGAGAAACGCAAATAAAAAGACAAAAGGCCATGTTGCAAGGGCCTGTTTTCCTTACAACTTGCAACGCAACGATAACAAATGAAAAAACGTTTCAAGATTTTACAGCTTGGGTGACGGTCACATGTTCGCAATTTTTGCTCGCAACTTGCAACGCACCAGCTAGAAATTATCTTGAAAACTCCCGCGAGCGAAGGACGTGCTCAGATTGGCTGATCTTAATAGAATTGCGTTGAAAGTTGCGATCGACATGTTACACGCAGCAACATAGTTCTACTTGATATGCAACTTTCAACGCAACGTTTTGTTGCATTGCAGGTTTCAAAAATTGGGTGCTGCATGTGAATTCTTTTGGTAGCTGGCACTGTAATGTTTGTTGGGTTGCAAGCTGCAAGAAAAATTGCCTCGTGTAAAGTACACTGCCTTACACCCCGGCATGATACCTGATTTCCATTTTAGCCAACGTTGGGTATATGGAAACTTATTAGTGGTTTGTAATGCAGTATAAATATGTTTTAACACTACATGTATCATTGGTGGACGTCATACACCGGTACTTAGCTACGGTGTACATAGTCTCGCATTTGGCAGTAGCACATCCGTAACGTGGGTTTATTAAACAACAAGATGAACGGTACTAACCAGCACCAGGAGTTTGGAAGCTACTTTGTTTCTTTCCTGTTTTGATAACATTACTGCTACTAGTAAAACCACGATCCTGTTACAGAAGAACAAGAATAAGGCGTTAATGTTTGAAGGTAACAGTTCTCATTAAAGCTTCATTAGATGGGCCCAGGCCGCTGGCGCAAGGGTCACGTATTCTGATTGGCTCTTTTCGGGTCATCTTTCATCAGCTACTTGATTATAAGGTGTTGCTCAGCGGTTTATTTGAACATTCACTGCTAAAAGGGAGGGCTAGTTGAAAGGTTGCGAATTTTCATGTTGCAGTCTAATTATAGATATATTTTGTATTGGATTGGAACAAGCACTGACCAAAGACACAGAATTTTCATTTCAAAAGACACCTATGCGAGTTTAAATTCCTCAACTACGCTTGCTAGCTGTATGTTTTTAACAGACGTTTCGAAATGAACGCAATTTTCGTGGCTTGTGGGCAATTGACTCTGGAGATTGGTTACGAGAGTCAGAGTCACTCGTATCGTAAAATCGCGTGGCGACAGTGTCACGTTATAGGATAAAGCAATACCGGTATCTTTTGAACAAGAAAGCAGTTAAAGTTTAAATCTTTTAGCTCTCCCCTCCCATTAAAGAAAACAATGCGGAACAAATAATATTGATTAGTCTTGTTCAAGTCTAAGCGGAACGTTCAGTGACTCCTTTCAGTACAATGGCCCCCAATCAGAATGAGATAACTGATGTCAATTATTATAGAAGGTTCCAAAACCCGCAGGGTTTCTTACGATTTGTAACTGTATCAGTATGCATCAGGACAAAATTATCTGAATGTATACAGTGTTTCCAGCTACATGTACATGCATGTATCATGTTCATCCTCATTTTACAACTCTGTAAATTCATAACAGCCTGAAATTTTCAGTCTGGCCAAGAGGATGGGCATAAATAAATAAAACAAATAAATCACTTTATTTTTAAGTGTAAATGTATTTAGCACTAGCCTTACTGTGCTAATTGAGGACACTGTAAATAAAGAAACAAATAATTACCGTATTTACTCGAATAAGCGCCACGGCGCTTATTTAATTTTTCGTGTCTCCGGTGCGGCGCTTATTCGAGGGCGGTGGTTATTCGAAGGCGGCGCTTATTTTAAGGACTCATACCACAGCAGTAACAGGGAAGAGAAAGAGGGAAGTTGGTCTTGTCGTACAGGCAAAGTTTACAACCTTCACGCAAGAACTGAAGAACGCGAAGATTTTGAAGAGAGAACTGAATGAAAGAGCGTCGAGATATACTCACTTTGAACTGAAAAACATCACTTTTGATGAACATAAATTCCCATTGCTGGCTTAGAACGGCATTGCAGCGAGTTAAGTGTATATTTATCATCTTATGGAAATACTCGAATAAGGGCCGCACCGCAGCTGCCGCGCTTATTCGAGGGCGGCGCTTATTAAATTTTCCACCCCATGTGCGGCGCTTAATTGAAGGCGGCGCTTATTCGAGTAAATACGGTATTGTAAATAGAACCTGTAGAAACTTGTTAAAAACTCCAACTGGCAGAAAGCAGACCCATTGGCTATTAATTTACAAAGCACGGCGGAGTTAAATTTGGGGGCCACCGAACACAAATCCATCTAGTGGCAGGGAGCAGGGTTTGAACCCAGGATCTCCACATTACAAGTTTGTACCCTAACCACTAGGTCACACTGACTCCTACTGCAATGTATTAGGAGCCCTGAAAGGAGGCATGGGATTTCTAAGCTGAGGACGGGGGATGCTGAGCAGTGTGGCTCGCCACACTGTATGTTTTTTCTAGACTTTTTTGTCATAAATGATATTGCCACTAACTTGTCTTTGGGCAGCATCTGTGACATCAAGTACTTTGTTTGTCCGTCCACTAAAAAACAATGAGTAAATACACATCATCATTAACATCATAATCATTTGTCTGTTTTCTCTGCTTGGAGCTGATTGGAATTTTGAAATAAATGAATTGTACCGTACATAATTGTAAATAAAAAATGGAAATAAATTAAAACTATTTCAATAAAATTCAAAAGTTGAACGTTTTCTAATTTTGATTTTGTGCCACATGTACAGTCACACTTTCTACCCCCCCCCCCCCCCACCCCCTTCAGGATAAGACTCTGCTCCATCAGCTTCCTACCACTGACAAATATAACCTGGCTTGAGAGAAGTGCTGAGTTGGAAACCTGAGAAAGCAACCTGTTCTGCACTTGGTATAGTAATAAAATCATTATAACAAACAACTAAAGATCTTACACATTAACTCTACATGTGCATGCTGTTAGGAACTGATGCAGAGGCAGAGGATAGGGGGGAGGGGGTGACATGCAATATTGTACATCATTGACAGAGCATTTTAAGGCACCTTGTGTCTGAAATGACCTTCATCATCTCCTCCTCGGTCAGATCTGATCTGTGTGCAGTCTCTATTATACAGTGATTGGGCTGCAAAGACATAACATAACGACTTCAGATGGCGTGACAAGTTGGTAATTACTCTACTTACAAGTGTAATGCCGATCATTGAAATTAATAAAAGTCACTGAGCAGTACAGTTACACCTGGAACATTAACATTTACAGGGGCCAACCTGCCAGACTGAATACTTGACTTGAATACTTGACTCAGTACATGTTACGGAGGTGGCCTAGAGATTATTTGATTCTGGTATCTCTCTGCAGGGACCACTAGAAATGATCAGTCAATATTGTGGAGGTGTCCATAAGGAGACATTTAACATTACTTGAAATGCCAATTGATAAAATCCCATGATTTTGAGCCAAACCACATAATTTATGCAGGCTTATATTAATATTTTATAATTATGCTGTTGCTTTATTTGATATTGATTTAAAATTTTTCAAACCAGGGCCAGTTTGACTGTTGTTTTGCATTCTTTCATATGGATGAATGTTTTTAAATCAAAACAATTTCAGGCCCGTAGCCAGGATTTTCCATCGGGGTGTACATTCATGAGTGCTTCCGGCACTTAATTCTGAGCGCCGCAGGCGCGAGAATGTAGGGGGGTGTGGGGGTATCCTCCCCCAGGAAATTTTGAAAAAAAATTAATAGGTTATCTTAGACAGTATTTCGTGCATTTTGAAGACAGTTTGCTGGGAAAACAAGGCTGATAAAAGTGAAGGACACTATGTAGAATGCGTCTAGAATCACACGATTTGGTCCAAAATATACCACATGAATCTACAAATGGATGACCTTCAACCCAGAGGACCATATTGAATGTAGATAGTCGAAGCACAGAAATACCATTTCCCTTTATTTATTTATTTATTTATTTATTTATTTATTTATTTATTTATTTATTTATTTATTTATTTATTTATTTATTTATTTATTTATATATTTTGATATACGTTTTTTCACAATAAGCGGACTTCCATGGCTCGTGGGGGGTGCGGATGCACCCATCGCACCCCCCCTCCCTACGGGCCTGAATTTAAACCTACACAATACTGTATATATTACACATAGAACTGGCATGTACATGCATTAACCAGTTGCGTTAATTTTTTTTTTGGTTGAAATATTCAAACCAGTTAAATTTGATTTTGGTTTAAAACCTGCCATTTTCACCAGGTTATGATAAATGAAATTTATTACCAAAAAAACAAAACAAAATTAATGTAACTGGTTAATGCATGTACATGCCAGTTCTATGTATAATATACACCAAATTGAAGAAAGGTTGACCATGTGAAAAGGATAAGCCATGGACTATATGACCTAATGGTCTTCTGGGTAGACGCACTGGTAAGCTTTGCAATAGTCTTTTACAGCCAAAGATATTTTCTTTCTCCAAGAGAAATTTGTGCATGATTAACGCAAACAGCCTTATTATCATGGTTATTCCATCACAGACAATGGTTATCTTTAAAGATTTCCCAGTAAACATGTGGGTCGCATGACTCGATCGCATCGTTCATGGTTTTCGTGGGTCAACAATTCTTCAATCAGGTGTATACAGTATTGTGCAGGTTTAAACCACAACATAATTTAAACATGGCATTCAGTACTAATTTGTCAAACTTATTTACATGTATGAGGTATGATCCAACTATAATTTATAAGTATATTATTTTGTTTCTTGTACATACCTGAAAGTGCTCCTGCACACTACCATGAACCACACCAAACTTGCCCTTCATAGTAAATGGAACACTTTCTCCAATCCAGTGGACATATGCAAATTTTACAGTTTTCTCCACATAGTTGTCTACTGACTCTTCCAAACGAACTGTTGACATTAAAATGAGAACAATACATCAAAGTTAAGAACCTGATAATATTACTTTAAGGCCACATTTGGGTCACACGCAAGAGCAGCGATGGCAAGCCAGCAGGGAGTCAGTGAGAAAATGAGCCTGCTCTGATCTCTCAGACTGTTAATTTTTCATTTCTGCTTTGCCTGAGCAAAGTAAAATAAATGTTACCATTGGCCAAAAACCAAGATAGGTGAGGAAACTGTCAATCATTAAATACATGTCTGATGAGAAGTGATAAGTTCAGTTTCCATAATATCAGAGTGGAGTTTAAGCAAGATTTGAGAGTGTACATGTACATACAGCCAGTTTGACTTTCTGGTCATACATTGCTGAAGTACCATTCAGTTCTCAAAAGTCTGATGGTAAATCGCAACATACAATGTACTTGTCATACTGTTAAATATACATGCACTGTAGATGGAAAGACTTAATTTTGTGTTACTTCATAATAATTATATGTGATGGCAATTAGCAAACTACGAAACAACACAAAGGTTTTTTGTCCTTGCAATTTGTCTGGTTACCAGCATCGTTGGGCAGAAACAAGGTTAATAATGTGTATCTTTACAGAGCACTAGCTTACGTAGACCTTAAGGAAATGTTGTTTCAGCTCTTGTTTTTTTCTTCCGGTAAGTGAGTTTGTTGCAGGTTTAGCTGCTGTCAAACTGTGTAGCCTTCTTAAGTGAAATTTAATTTGCTTATCCAGTTACATGCTGTATTGTGGGAGTGAAAAAATTACCGAGATCAGAGCAGGCTCACTTTCTTGCTGGCTCCCACTTTCTCCCTGGCTCATTCTCTCAGCTTCGGTTGCCACTTGTGCATGTGACCCAAAGATGAGCCTGCTCAGGCTTTACAAATGTACAGTATCTGGTCTGGGAATAAGGACATTAAATATCTCGTACATATAGCTTACCTAACCCATACATGACTTCACCATCTTGCAATACACCTGTCATTTCATTAGCACCTCCACTTCCCTTTGCTTTGCAATAAACAACATTGGGGTTACCATCCCAATGTGCAACCAGCATCCTGCAGAGATACATGTATTTAATAATTATTTCAATTTCAAGCGAGCATAATGAATATCAAATGGTAGATAGCCAACAATGCCCATACTGCTAACCTGGCTATAATCATCTCCTATCCAATACGTGCAAGTGGAATACTGTATTTCCTTGAATAATAGACATCTGCAATTTACTGTGCTGCCAATTAATCACCCCCAGTGAACAGTTACCCTATTTGGTGAACATATTTTTTTAAAAAAAAAAGAATCCCTCTGTGAAAACTTTATTACTTCAATGTAAAAATGTCAGAATATTTTTTAGTTTGTTGTACACAATGAAAAAATCTTATGATTGAATTTTCTGAAATTGAGCAGAATGGTAATCCAACATGTATGGTCTCAAGCAGCACACAAGGTAAAATTACTACATACAGTAGTGTATCTTGTAACCTGCCAATTTTGAGCACATCAGCTGCACTGGTTTGGAAGTGAAAGCAAAATACATGTAAAGGATGCAGGTACTCCAAAGATTGGAAAACTGTGTTCAGCCACCTTAATGCTGGACTCAGTATTGAGTTTGAATCCTACTTCCATATTACCATCTGTATGTCACTGAACAAATTGTGTTTGTTCAGACAGAACATATAATAAAATAAAAAATGGTTCAGGGAATCATGTAACATCATCATGCATTATACAATAACTGATGAGTCGAGATACTATGCAAGTTGTAATTGGCTGATGCCTGTCATCTATTAGAGTACCTAGACACACAGATGATGTCACTGCGTGGTGTGATTGGCTGGTGCCTGCCATTTATTAAAGTACAGACAAACAGATGACGTCACTGCGCACATGATCAGAGTTCATAGTCCAAGTCAGTCTTCTCGGCAAAGTTTTTCAAACTTGCAGCCAAAACAAAAAGAGAAAGATCAGCTTAATAAATCTACATTGAGCAACAGTCTGCCAAACATTGTTCACGTTTCAAAACATTTGGCTAAACAAGCTTGAAGTAGACAGTGAGCAATTTGAAAATTAAGTTACCGAAGGCTGTAAATGTTTGGCCGATGCTCGAGTAGTTTCACGAGGCTACAGGAAATCCATGAATTGCAATTGAATGCTTTTAATGTAATGTATATGAAATGATGCATATATGAACTGCGGATATACATGAAGGTGATATATGATCTTCGCAGTGAATTTCCAATTTAAGCAATTGGAATAAAGAAGCCTGAAAAAAATCAGGGCTTCAACGGGAAGCCCTGATTTTTTTCAGGCTTCTTTATTCCAATTGCTTAAATTGGAAATTCACTGCGAAGATCACATATCACCTTCATGAATGCTTTTAAGTTAAAACTTAAAGCTTACAGAGTTGAACGTACAAATGGAATAAAGGTTAGTATTTTCGCTAATGTTTTAACTTTCCTGCATTCTACATATTAATCGGTTTAACAGTGCTTCGAGATAATCAGAAAACTTTATCCTGGAATCAAAACAACTTCAGCTCACCGGCAGTGGCATAGCTTTAGCGATACTGAAGTGTACAGAAGTCTTGTGTTATTGTATAAAACAACAAGTTATAGATCACAGAAGACATCAAAATGTCACGGTGGTAAGAACATCAGTGACACACTCGGCTATCACCCCGTGTGCCACATTTTTCTTCTTACCTTGACGTCATCTGTGATCTATAACTGAACAGACACACAGCAAAATGGAATCTATTTGTCAAACAGACAACAGCCAGTTTTTTTAAGGATTTCTACTTCACAGCTATATATTTCAGTTCAAGTATATATAGTAGTCCCAAATATTTTGTAGAATTTTAATTTGACATACTGATAATTTAGAACTGCCAATAAGCCTTAGGAAGCACAGATTTTATAACCCTCCGGGCTGCTAGAGCGCACACTTTCTGGGGGTGTTTTGTAAAGTGTAAGATTTATAAATTTGTAAGCCTATCCCTAGCTATACTGGTAATGTCACGACACCCGACATGCAATCTGCCAACAGCAATATTTTGAGCGAATCTAATTCTTACCAAGCGGAAATATATAAACCATTTGCTGAAAAAGGCAAACGGCAATAAAATGTCATTTATAAGAACAGCTACAAGGTTACACATAGACTGTCAAACGCCTATAAATAGCGTATTTAATATTGTTTTGGCAAGTAAACTTATGTATGCCATATGATTCTTGAAAACCTTTCCTTACCAATTCGTAGGTGACTCATCACTCCTCACATCTGACATTGCGTTCTTGAAGGAGCCTTCATCTCTGATTTCTACTTGTGTTGACATATTTTCGAGCTGTAATGGTACAAAATCAAAAACTCAAAGATTGAACAGATACTCAGAAAAACAGATCCAGTCAACTGGAGTCAAATCCCGCATAGCCATTCATCCAACGGAAGGATCCATATGGTTGCCTTCCCTGACACAATCGAGAGTTTAAAACAGTAATATTGTGTTTCAGTTTCATCTCAAATGAGCAAAGAGTTAGTTAGTAACGAGAAAAGCTAAGAAGCGCAACCACTCACCAAATTTCCGTCGGTGGAATCGGAATGCAAAGAGCTCAAAAGGCGAGTACCACTTAGAGCATTCTTAGAGCACCACACAATGAAAAGAAATATCAGCGGGGGGCTGGGCTCAAAAATACAGCGGAAGTCAAACTGCTTGAACACACCTCTTCCGGTAAGGTATATGTCACGCCAACTGTCACGCCATTTATGTATTGGTCAATTTCCTTTTTCCTAATATAAGCTTTTATTCTGACTCGCCTTTAAAATCGAGATTGCTTTATGAGGGAGTGCTATGGATTGTTACACGAACGGCGATGAGCGTATTTGCGTATTTTAAGCTTTTTAATTTTTTTATTACCTCCACTCTTGGGACAAGTTGACTTCCAAATTTTAGAAGACAAAGGAGAAAAAGCATTTAATAATAACAACGTATCAAGAAACGGTCTATTGTTCTGGCCCAACATCGGACATTAAGTATTACACAATAGTCCTTTTGTTATTGGTAGCGCTGAGGAACTTTTGCCGACGCTTAACGAAAACCTCATGAGCGATCGGAAAGTTATCGGCATGACAATTTAGCTATATTCTGGGGAGTGGGTATCGTAAATTTGCACCCGAAATAGAAACGTTTATGGCTTTTAAATTTCCAGCGCGCCGCCATTTTGGATTTTATGACGTGTTACGGCTTCCGCTATTGTTTGGAAGCTTCTAAACAATAATATATAGATTTAGGCAGGCCTAAAAGCGGAGCTCCCATTTATTTTTTTTTTCCCCAATTTAATTACAGTGTTATCAAATAAGTAGCCACACTATTTCTAAGCATATACAGTGGCCCATAAGGGTTCAAAATAAATTAGTTTTTAATCGCTCATGGTTAAACTTAATATCTTACATGTAAAAACCTCTCATGGTTTTGTTGACGAAGGCGATGTCAATATATTTCGAGGTTAATCCTTCTAAATTTTTGCCTATGACAGGTTCTAAAATTAAAATTGATGAGTGCACTTTATTGGGTTCCTCACGTACGCACGTAGGCGCAACAACAAATCTTAGTAAAACTTTATACAACCTTTACTGTACACTATGTTAATAAACCTTTATGAATTATTCAATGTAAGAAGGACCTTGGTCTTGCTTTGATTTACTGCAAAACAGTTAGGGCATAAAAAAAAATAACTCAAGGCAAAAACAAAAATACAGCAAATCGAACTAAGTAAACTCGCTGCTAAACACAGTAAACAAAATGAACTCACGCTACGGCAAACAAAACTCACGGCGGAAAACAAACTCTGCAAATTGATGGTGCCGGCTTTGTAAGTCATTTTAAAGCAGATTTTGTGTAAGAATTGTGGCAGTTTGTGATTTGGAAAGTGGTGCACGCTAACTTAGAATAACCTTACAATGTTGTTTTGACAGTTTTGAACCGTGTTCTTTTCGTTGCCGTCTGGTTGCATGATTAACTAATTCTGTTTTGCCGTACGCCTTGCTAAAAACCTTATAGAATTTTATGCAGAGAACTGATTCAATTTTCTTCATTTCTGGTAAGCAAATATGCGGAAGGTTAAGTCTGAACTTGCTCAGGCAAGCACAGATAACTCGCAACGAAGTCGGCGAAATATTGGTTTACGATTTCAACACACTCGCTGATAAGAGAAACAAAACAAATGCAAGCGAGTGTAAAAAACGAGCGGTTGGATAATAGATCGCTTAAATATATATTGGTGTGCAGTATCGCTGAGTAGTTTTACTCGGTTTTGTTTCGCAGGATTTTTCTGTACGTGTAGTTTGTAATTTATAAAGCGAAATCGTGATTTTGATCCGTGAAACTTAATAATTTGATGAGCTTATTGTTATCAAAATCCAATCATGGTCAATCATGAACATCACAGTTAACTCCACTAACTAAAGCACAAAACAATTAACCTAAACGAAATATTTAATAAACAATGTCTGTAGGAAATGCACAAACATGAACAGGTTTGTGAGCAGCATTAATTGAATCATACGGGAAGATCTGAAAACCGATACTACTTCAAATTTGTTCATAAATGAAGTATAGTATAAATAGATTCTCACAATAAAATCAAACTTATGCTTACTGCATATATACATTTACGTTTGTTACCTCAAGTTTGGGAAAGGCTTGTAAATTCTGCAGGGCAAAAATTTCAAACCAGCACAATATTTATCAGAAACGAAAACGCCACTCGTTGTACGGCTTACTCCAACACCAGCGGCATGTTTTGAATTATCAGCGAAGATTGATCTCTCCTTTCCTTTCGGTGTAGCTGTTAACAGTCTTTTATCCATCACTTAGTGAACTTCACCGGCTCTGAGCTCACTTTTATCTCAGCTCAATGTCAATTCAATTAATTTTTCAGCCTTGGTTAGCCGCAGTGCTTCAACTCTCGGTGTTGTCCGATGTATATCATGTTCAAGTCGGCAATTATTTCGGATCTTCCCGTTAAGAGGTTGCCCTAAATCATTTGGCATGAGTTTTCATGATTTAGATGAGTAAATAGAGCGAGAAATATTCACGAAGAACTATGTTTTCTAGCATGCTTTGATCTTTCTTCGCGTCTTTCATTCAGGTTAAAAAGTGAACAACGTACCAACTATTTGCCGCCTTTTCATACAACCGCTTCGTTTAAGTTGAAATGAAATGTCCAGATCATGAGAAAACATGAGAAAAAAAAACGCTGAAGTAATTAAGTGTTCTTACAAGTTTCTATGACATTTAAGTTAACTCTCAACAAACCAAAAAATGTTTTTGTGTTACTTTTTGCGTAAGAAGGACTCCAAATCAAGGACAAAGATAAATTCGTCCCAGGCCTAATCCGTGCGTACGTACGTACGTACGTACGTACGTACGTACGTACGGACGGACGGACGGACGCGGGCGACTACCAAATTTTCTTGGCTTGATGGATTTCCCATTTTCTATGGGTATGGAGCTCCGCCCGCGGGCGCCTTCGGCGCCCGCGGGAGCTCCGCTATAATAGCGGGAGCCATATCACGTCATAAAATCCAAAATGGCGGCGCGCTGGAAATTTAAAAGCCATAAACGTTTCCATTTATTGTTATCATTACCAGATTACACGTTATTTCTCCGTTGACCTGTAAAATTTGAAACTTTGGCATCATTTCAAACAATTCGGCGTCAACTTGTTATAAGAGTGGTGGTTTGCTTCAAATGTTCTTTATTAATTTTCTCGGGCATCGACGCAGATTATCAACATTTAACTCCGGGTTAATTCTAAAGGCCAAACAAGACTTATTAATCATCACATTGACTGCAAATCTCAAAACGTTATGTACATGGCACAGTGTAACCCCCGGGGTGTAACCGCTGTCAAAAACAAACTATATGCCAACTCTCCCGGATTATCCGGGAGTCTCCAGGATACAGAACGCTGAGAACGAATTTCCTGTTCTCCCGTACGGTTCACCAAATCTCTCGGTATTCAAACAAAAATTCTTAAAATTTGAGTTTTATTTTCTAATCTTGGCCAATTCTGAGAGGAAATTTTGAAATATTTGACACATTTTTGGGGGTGAATCGACAGTCAAAGGAGAAACAAAAAAAAAAGATCAGTATCCGAACATTTTCTGCACAACAATCATAACGCTGTTGACATGCAACTCTTGAACTCGTTCAACGTAATCGTGACAGTGTACGGAAAGTAAGAGAAGTATACCTCATTCAAAGAGGTCAGACGCTTGAACCTTTGGGTTAAATAAGAGCGATGAAACATGACATTTCGAAGTTTATTTTGTCAGTGTTTCAGTCCAGTTCTGGCCCTCTCTCTGTCACGCAATGCTACGGGAGAGACAATCTCGTTCCCAGAGTCCACGTTCCCCTATCATTGCGAGTGGGCAAGGGTCGCGATAAACCAATCACACGCAACCCTTAGAACAATAAGTCCAGACGAAATCCTCGTCTCTTTGCTGAAAGCTGCACGAAAACTCAGGTGTCTCTTTTTTTATTGAATTTCCAATGTGAGAAGATCATGCTTGTGAATACATCCGAGATGACGCGTAAAAACGTTTGATGAATCAGAATCGAATAGTTCTTTGAAATCCTATCCTATTCTTCGTATTAAAAATAAACGGCATTTCTTTGATCGGCATACCGGTTAAAAAACCCGGCTATTTCGGCGCGTGTTGCTGACAGTTGTTGTTTCCAACAAACGTGATCACGCAAAAAAAAAAAAAAAAAAATGAAATCTCAGTAAATAATTGTAGCCTGTCCACTAAAAATTATCCCTTTTACTTATGACACAACTAACTTGTAATTACTCAGTTAGTACAACGGGTTTCAAATATTCCTACCTCCGAATTTATAATGAGGAATTTAATAAGATTCATCAACGGCCATTTACGCGCATGAATGGCCACAAAAAAACTCAATCTTCACGCACAAACCTATTTTCGTGTGTATTTCGTTTGATGCTACGGAAGACAAATTTGAGATTTGACATCGTCACAACCGAGCGTTACAACGACGGCTCCAGAAAAGGAGGCGGAGATGATTGACAGCCACCTCAAACATACATGCACAGTAGCGATTAGCTAAGAAGCTGACTAACCGACGGGCATGCGCGGGCAATAGTCCCTTGATCCTCTCTCCCGCAGCGTTGCGAGACAGAGAGGGCCAGAAATGGACTATCAGTGTTTTGGTCTTTTGTGCCATTTCTAACATCTTCTTATGGCAGTTTTTAAAATACTAAAAAAAAAGAAAAAGAAATGAAACGGACAAGGGTGAACATTTTGAGTCATTTTATTTGTTTCTTCTGATTAATTAATTAAATTCATTTATTTTGACAAAAGAGGGAAACCGGAGTCCCCGGAGAAAAAACCCCTTTCATCGCATGCATTGCTTACCTAATTGCTCACAAATAAAGCGCATAATTGAAGCCACCCACTACAGTTTTGCAGACTGATCGGGACCCTGATATAGCAGATTCGACTTACATAAGAAACGGACACTAATATAGTAGAAACCACTTACATATTAAATAACTTTAAATATTCGGAATAAAAAAATTCCGGGGATAAAATTCATGAGAAACGGTTGAAAAAGCATTGCCCATGCGTCCTATTAATTCTTAGAAAAAATGCATTTTGCTGGATTAAAAATATCTCGCCTTTTTATGCAAGAAAAAAGGAAATAGCGCTACGAAGGAATTCAACGCCCAAATCTATCGCAGTGATTACGTGGCGGGAAATGCATCATTCTTTTATCATGTTAATTGGCCCTAATTGCCTCGATCGTATCTGCAGAATTCAAAGAAATCTCTGGCTTAAACCGAGTCAACGAGGGACAATTAACATATGGCAAAAGAATAATGTATTTTCCGCCATATCTTTTTGGAATTAAGTGTATGAATATTCCTTGCCACTGCGCGGCCTTCGCAGGCGCAGTGGCAGTGGCATAATCTTTAGCGCGCTGGACTCCAGATCGAACGTTCCGGGTTCGAGCCCTGGCCGGGGTCACTGTGTTGTGTCCTTGAGCAAGACACTTTACTCTCCGTGCCTCACTCAGCCTGTAGGTGTAAAAATGGGTATCGGCGAATTAATGTTTGGGATTATTTTCGATGGACTAGCATCTCATCCATCTCTTATACGCTCCGGTCCGATGGACCTCAAAACCCGGACGCAGACTTGACCGTACCTCAGGTGCAAATTTCACTGTTCCTTTTAAAATTTTAAAGGAATGCAAATTCACGGACTTTTTCGCTTTTCAGAGCAAACGTAGTACTTAACAGATGTTTAAAAGCTGTTATGTGAAACATGAGATAACTTTGAATGCTGTCCTTCTCAGGTTCTTCATTAACGAATATCACTTATCTAGACCAGCCTTTGGTCTGTGTTTGGGACAGTTTTACAAATCTGTGGTGTCCACTATAATCTTTAAGAACATGGTATCGTCTCGGACATAGGCGTGGTTGTTTAACTCCGATAGAGGGCAGAAGGTGGGGCACCCACTAGCGATGTTGCTTTCTCTTCTTGGTCTTTGGAAGGAGGAGCTGCTCGGATCAGGTCGGAACGAATCGATCACGTGTTCCACATTATCCTGATCCAGCAACATAAAGGTGACCTTTTGTCGGAATGGCCAGCGGAGTAACGCGTCATACTGACTGCGCATGACAACGAAGAAGACCGAGATATGTGTTCCTTTGCCAATGCCGTCCCCATTCAAATAGATGCGTCCACACATCTTATACCCATAGCGACTGGTGAAGAAACACGGGCTGTAAAATGACACCTGATTTCCAGAGAGTGCATCTTGCCTTCTCCTCGTGAAGTCGGATATTTTCCATAACAAGATTCCGTCGTGGCTGGAGACATCCTGTTGTCTTACATATTCCTCCAAATCACTTAGTGTCACATTGCGCAAGGCCATTGAGTGACTAATTGACTCAAATTGCCTTTGTAGTCGGTTTATTGTTTCTTTGGAACCTTCCTGTCCTCTTGCTAAGGTAGCAACCTGCCGCTGAAGATCTTCATTGAATCTATTCCCTTCAACGATAAGAACCTCTAAGTCGGCTGATTTTGCCTCTTCATTATTTATTCTCCGAGAAAGCTCCTTCGTTGATTCTTGCGCTGATGCTGAACGTATAAGAGTGGGTTCGTCTTGTCTAGCACTTTCCAGTTGCCGTATGCGCTGTTCTTGCTGCACCAGTTTTGATTTCAATTCTTCATTCTCTTTTAATGATTTCTCAATTTGTTTAACCCATTTTTCCAATTCTTTCTGAGATGGCAGGTCCACTGAATTCCTCGCGGCTACGTTATTGGAGTCTTGAAAGGTTCTTCCGACTATAGAGAAGAGTTGCATAACTGTTTGAAAGAGAAGCATCACGTGACCGGCACTAGAATTTTCTTCATGACTTCTTCTTTCTTGCAACTTCATGGTCTAGACAATAGATTAAAAAAAAAGATTAGTTGGCGAAATAATTCTAAAGAGTGTCATCAGGCATCAGGCGTGCACATTTCACGGACAATTCATTGCCCAAGAAACTTGGAAGTGTTGGTAAAGTAAGTGGGAAGGGGGGAAGGCCGGGTTAGTTGGTTAGGTGAATTAATAATAAAACAACCATTCAGTTCGGATATACAGGATTAGGGGACTTTTCGAGTCCGGGCCAAGTATACTCTCGGTGACTCTCGTGTTTCCCGTACACTCTGGTCAAATATAGACCTGCTTATTTTGTTTTCTTGCAGCCGTAGAGAGTCCCCTTCATTTCGCCCAAGCTCGCCGAGAGTTGAAGAAAACTCTCGCGTACAGCTTTCATCCTAAAGCTCGGTGACTTTGGCTCTCTTTATTCCTTTATTATCAGAGCAATGGCTAACAGCCAAAATGTCATATTTTTTTTATCCAACTATATAATTCAGTTTATTGACCACACATACTTCTTTTTGGTCACAAACGTTAACTATTGGCTTAACTTAATCACGTGACAAATGACAAGTGATAACTATAGGACGGCTACTAAGCTAAGCCACCTAGCTACCGGCAGGTAAACATGGCGCCTGGCTTTTTGAATGAAACTTTCGTTTATATTAAAGCCATCACTCCAGCTGCAGGTTACATACAGCACTGGGTATTCATGAAAGTTAAATAAGGCTTTCCAATCAAAATAATTACAAGAAATGGATTTCAAGGGATTTAAAAACCGTGAACATTGGTTTTGTAGATGCACCGGCCATGACATTTTTATATTATTTTGTTTTAGTTGAAATTAAGGACCCATTTGTAGGAAGCGTGATGTTAGTGAAGGAAAGAAAATACTCTGATATCATCATCATTTCAGTGGAAGCGGGAATTTATCGAGAATCGGAGCAACACAGCTGACGCACTTAATTTTTAGTTCTTTAGTCGTCCTCATAATGCACCTGAGGCAGATATGAAGGCTCTGGCACTTCACTTCATCCTTTGGTTAATTCACAAGATCTAGAGTTGGCGTACCTTAGTTTCAGAACATCCGATCTGCGTCAAGGGACAAGGCGCTTGCATCTCTTCGCAGTCTCCATTCACTGGATCAAGATGAGCAGCCATCTGACAAGTAAAAACAATTCAGATAAATGCTCCAAAAACGACCAAATCACACTGGTATTTTTCTGAATAAATAGCTCATCAGCTCACCTGCGCGCGTGGGATATCCTTCCTGTTACATTCTGGGCAAGCAATCAGTACCGAGGGACATTGAGTTTCCTGGTGTTCCTGTATAAATAACATTATCAATCCCGTATTAGCCGACCTTAGTCGTCAAGACTCGTCAAGCATTGTGAGTGGCCATGAATGTGTCGAAGCCAAGACGCATTACTAGACATTTATCCTGAGTATTATTGTGACTACCAGCGAGTGACAAACAATTTAATATACTTGAGGCAGCAAGTACAGCAGGTTCGTAAAAGAGTAACGAGTGTTGCTAATATTGCTCGTATCAGCGCCTCGAGCAAACAATATGCTAAATTTATTTCCACCCAAAACAGACCGTACAAATTGTGTGGAAAAAAGTGCGCTTTATACTTCCTCGTAACTCCCATTACTCTCTTTGAAACGCAATTCAGCTTTTCAACACAATACATTTTGCATGCACAGTTTTGTTTCAACTTCTTAGAGGTTACTTACCTTCATAACTGCAAAAACGGCAGGAGCTTGGCAGAACTCACATGTTCCCATTCTGTATTGACAAGTCTGCTCAAGATGTTCCGCCAGCTTCACTCTAGTCACCAGTTCACCGCATTCGGAATGAACGCATGGCACTTTGACATACTCGCAGACAGCGTCGTGAGCCTAAAAATGCAAATAAATTTATAAACTTACGTTTCTTTATTCATATTTCAGTTTAAGTTGGTAGATTTTTTTGTGGCTTTTCTGAAAACCCGGTGGTGCGTTCCCGCAGACTTTGCTGGTCAATCATATCTTCGGGACGCACCGAATCCAAAGCTAAGTGTACTGCAGACCACATTAAACATTGCATTGTGTTTTGTTGTGTTGGTAAAAAAAATTCTTGCCGCGCGTTTCGAGCGCCAGCTGCATAAATCCAGAACGGCCGTGATTAAATTAAAGAATAACAACAACAAGGTGGAGAAGGAGGAGAAGGAGAAGGAGAAGGAGAGAAGATAAAAAATGAAAGGTCAATACGTGCATCCGTGTTATAAAGGAGCGTAACGTAGTTCACCTCTCGCTTCCTTAGCTCGTCTATCCACTCACAACCTTGTTCTTGGTTAACGCAGTGAAGAGTCAATGACTGGATCTCGCGCTCCACAAAGCGGTCCAAGAAAACCTATAGGAGGTAACAAAATCTGATGGTAGACGGTATAGTACTTTTGAAACAATTAATTCTTTCAACAGTTGTTGACAAGGAGCTAAGAAAGGGCGAATTTCAAAGTTGTATTGATCAAAATAGCTAATATTACATTTTTTTCATCTTATACTACAACCAGTACCAACAGTAATTGAGGGGTCTGTAGGCGATGCCGAACAATGTGCCGTATGGCTGTCAATAACACACGAATCCTGAAATGTAAAACCCAACCAATGAATTCGTTTTCGCTGCAGTCAATTTAAGGTGTCAGCAGAAACTTATAAGGTGTTGGTTTCTGGTGACAGCTAATGAACCTTGAAAACAGAAACTAATAACAAAATGGATTAAAATCTACCAATCGCATCGGACAGACGTAACATTTTTTTTTGTCTCGTTTAAAGTAAACTTCTGTTTCCTGATAGGTCAGCTTACATGATTTACGGCAGCAAAAAACAATACCTTTGGCTTGCCCTTACACTGGCCACCGTGTTATTGAGACCCGCCAAAGAAAAAGAAATCTTTGAACAAAGGCAAATATCAGAAGCAGATCCAGAGATGTAGGTTCTATCTACCATCAACAGGTTAAACAAAGTCGATCGAACTGACCTCTTCTCTTCTAATGACTGAATCATCTATGACGCATTTTCCTACTCCCCGGCTGAAAAATAAAGAGTAAAATGAAAATAATTACTGGAAAGGGATGATGTAATTGTAATGCAATACGTCATTTTCAAGAAGATGATATCATTATAAACCAGGTTGTCGTGCAAACTTAACCTAAAAGCAACTTGAAGGTGATACAGGTAAATCGAATTTTGAAAACTGACATTCGACTGTTAACCTCCCTCACCCCGTCTTTTTTCTTCTCTGTCAACGTGCCAACGCAACCGAACGTCAGCTCTCCAGATTTGCTATGGTCATGGTAAATGATCTTTTTCAATTTTAAGTTAAAAATCAGATAACGTTAGCCGGGTTCCTTGCATAAAAAGGCAAATTTTGTTCATCACAAACGATTAAAATTAAATTAATAGAAGTTACCTTAGTATGGCCTCCACGCATGTTTTGCAGTATCGGTGTCCACAGGCTATGGTCTGTACAGCTTCTTTGAGAAGTCCGTCGCATTCAGGGCATAAGTTCTTTTTGTCGATCCTTGATCGATCAATCGGAGCCAAGTCATATCCAGGCATAGCACAACTGAGCCAGTCAAAGACAAAAGCGAAACAAACTGTGAGAGCAATGAGTAGACAAAAAAAATACAAAAATTTCGCTCACTCAGCAAAATTTTACTAGTCAGTTCTGCAAAGTGATGCAACACGGAACAAAATTTGATATCGTAAACATGCGAAATCCAGTTGAATGAGTAATATGATTAAACCGCAAGTTACAAATTAAAAGCAATTAGTCTGGTCTTTTAACCGCTCCGCCCTGGCCTGGCGGGGCTCTTGCCTTTTCCCCATTTTTTCTGCCCCCACTCGGCCAGGCCTCGAGTCATAAGGTGGGGGTACACCCGATTTTGAGTGAAATTTTAAGAGATTTAAGGAAGGGATAGAAAAAAGAAAATTATTTTTGAAACACTAACAAGACAGTTGACCCCCACGCAAGAAAACCCCAGGTTGTCAGGGAACTGTTTGGGTGTCCATATACTAATTTTTAACTTCAAATTTTAATTTTAAAATTACATTAAATCTTTAATATTTCTTATTTCTCCAAATTTTACTAATCCTTTGAGAAAAACTATCTCTTTCCAAACATCCCCAAAAATCACCAAAAAATTTACAAAACACCGCTAAACATAGCTTTGCGAAATGAGCATAAAGTTTCTGGATTACTTGCATGAAACGCGGACGAGATATTAAACCAAGTTTAGCGGTGGAAAAACAGGCTTCAGCCGTACCCCCGCCTTAAAAGGTATAAATCATTTACCTATGAAAACTGCCTGAACTCTGGTCTTTACTATTCTTTGTATGTCTAGTGTGAAATATCTTTTCTAAGCGTTTGATTCAAAGAAAAAACTGAATTGTCATGCTGCGAAACGAATAAACAGCATTGCGTCATTCGTGGAATGTGTTGACGTTGCAACATTTCCTTAGGCAGCGTGATGGATGCAACCATGTCTCTTTTGAAATGTTGAAATCGACAGTCGTCAATTTTTCTATAATTTCCGAAAATTAGGGTGAAACGAATAAATCTTCACGTGTCATAGCGATTTCAGAAACCAGAGAGACAATAAAATATTTGCATGGCAACCAGGAACGTGCCATAACATGTAAGGACTACGTCATTATTAGGGTAAAAACCACCCTGCTAATTCCCACAGGTCAAGACCAGTTCACGTTTATTAGCGATGACGATGACGTCATCGCTTAATGTCGTCGTGCGCGATCGACCGATCTGTAAAACCGAACAGGACTGGGAAAAGAAATCGAGTCAACTCAACCGAAATCATCGCTTAGAGCTCAAAGCAAAATACTCCTGGGCAGTTAGAAAGGACTAATGTAAAGTAAAAACGAAAGCGACAAATTTCGGAACAAATTACATTTGATGCTTTCTGTGTATAGTCTCCTTCGCAGCCGTTGTTTGGGCTCGTCACGCAACGCTCTCTCCACACGCTTGTGAATGTTCCGAGCGAAGTTCCAGACTAGGATCATTACGTCATATCAGGGATGACGCGTTTCTTAAGTATATCTAAAGGTATTTGAAAACTATCTAGATTGGATGTTTATTTAGAGCATTCCAGAAATAGGATAGCAAGCGCTCAAAGTTTAAATATCGATTAAAAATCATGCCTCTGCAACGGTTGGAGTATAATTAAAATACCGGATACGGAAATGACGCCCACACATTATATTTCAATAATTTATCATTTCCCGATCCCATGCATTCTTGTTATCGTATTAGCAAAGTTAGTCACGTTTCTCTGGGCTTACGAAGAACTGAAAATTTAGCATTTCGCTGCGCAGTAAGCTGGTCACTCGATGCCACGTTGGGGATCAGTTCCCTTCCAATAAATAAGATCACCAAATACAAGTGATATTAGTTTTACATGTATTTTAGTTATAAAGTAGTTTTAGTTTATATTACATCCTAAGCAGAGTGAACCGCACATATAGCTGACATAGCTGGTTTTATATTTATATTGTTATGGAATTTTTTTCTATGCATCAGAATAAAATCATAAAATAAAAGCATTTACTGAGAATAAGCTGTTTTAGTATATACTACACAAGCTGAATAATTAGCAGACCAAAACATTACTTTCGATACCCAAAGTGACACGCTAAGCCATTTTGTTTCTCTTCAGCTGATCATCGGAGGTGAATAGTACTTTGCTAATCACCTTCTAATCACCTTCCGAGTTAACCAGCGGCAGGAAAGCACTATTCACCTGTGTGGTATATAAAAACACAACTTACAGATGAATCAAGTCACACCAGCAAAATTTCTGCAGCTAATTTTGAATAGCATGCATTAATTCGACGAGAAGTTAGACAGGGATGTACAATTTTAGTTGCTTATGTTGCATACAAGTGTTTGGTCGCGATCGATCAACCTGATTTAATTAACCTCCATAATGTAAGACATCAAAAGAATATATACTATAATCATAAATAAAGGGTCCTAACTGGCTTTAGCTGCAGTTACCTGAAAATTGCTACATTAAGACCCCCTTGATAAAGACCACCATCTTTTACCGCATGAAAACAATGAGAAGTCATTTTTTTCTTCTTATTTTTTCCAGTGTCCCGTTATATACTCCTGGATAGTAAAGCATATCTTAATATTTGTATCGAAAAAAGAGCATTTACCTTTTTCAGTGTGATCTGTAACGACTATACTCAATTCAGTAAAACTCAGGTAGTTCCGAACACACACAGTCTTACTCATGATGACTCTGCTACAAATTGTAGCTCACAAACGTGCCCTTTGTCAGAGCTTGGATGACATCAGTATGTATAATTATATAACTCATGATCATGGCCAATTTACTTGTATCTACCAGAAGTGACAGAAAAAGTTGTATACTGCGCTCTTCGTGGTCTTTTTCTTTTGACTTTGGCTTCTAACTGCTTTTATTTCGTAACGTTTAATGCAACACTCGATAATACACACGATTTCACGAATTGTAGTCGGAAGCCCAATGCGGGGAATCCCCTGCAGAAACATACACAAATTGAAAATGACATTCTGAAGCAAACGAAACTGCTTTGCAATGTCTACAGGTACTAGGCTCTCAAGTTTTCCCAAGCTTGCTCTTAAAACGTACTTCACACCGTTTTCTCGATAGCATACTATGCAAACGCGTATAAAATGGCGAATCCGCAAAGACAAACCGCAATTTTTTTCTACTAACCTGTATGTAGTTTGATCGTACACTTGGGAGCTGAGAGAGTCGCGATCAATTCTCGAGTTGCACAAACCTTTTGTCGTGGAATTTGTGAAGTCATGATTATTTAGTCACTAATAAAGTCGCAGGCGGCTTACATTTTAAAAGCCTTATTTTACTAAAGGAATTATCTTCCGCTACATCCCACGCGTAGTCTTCACTGAGTCTGCAATGTATGGAGCCGGTATAAAAGTGAATATGGCTCTGTGGCACAATGTCGTAATCCCAGCGATGCTTTTGATGTTCTCCAATTCCACAGTCAGGTATTAAATTTGTATAGGTTAAGGCTTTCTATAACACGAATGAGTCGCTTCAGGTGTGTCGCTTCTTCGCTACTCCCGTGATCGACATTTTGTGTATCGTATGATGTAAAATACCAGGGGAACCCCCCGACATTTTTAAGCGATGATGTCATCGTAGTTCGTCACGCTTAATGTTGGCACCCGATCGGCTTTGTGACTGTGAGTTTGTGCGTTACGATTATTTGAAGTCTTGTAGCCTGTGTCAGGTACACCATCTTGGACCATCTTGGTTATGGCGATTCTGCAGCTCTTGAAGAGCACTAGGAACGAAGCAAATGGGTAGGACTCCGCCATTAAGTCTTCTCAGAGAATACAGACTGTGATCCGCTTTCTTGGTTGTGGTGATTTTGCAGTTCTTGATCACGTTCAAGTCTTGATTTGTGGAGATTATTAGTCGTTATTTTTTGCGCTCACTTACCAACACATACAGGACTCATCGTACACACACACAAAATCGGCAACATGCTCACGCGATAGCTCAGTATCGTGTTCAATGAGTATCACTTGAAAATTATTACTTTTGATTATTTTGTGGATGTTTTGATTTTCAAGATTTCCTCGCTTTCGATTTCGCGCATGGCGTTTTGATTTAAAATTTTTCACTTTGATTAATTTTGAGTAATTTTTGATTTCTCGAGTGTGGAATCAAGTTTTATAATTCAACACAAGAAATCGCTGCGTAGAACATAAAGCACACGGGTAGGTATATACACGGTATACATGTAAAGGATAGAGACAAATTATTTTTGACGAGTTCTATCAGATTAATCGAAGATTAAGTTAACAGAAATCTCTACATTTCATTACCGAAGGCCCAGCCGTGCCGGTGTATAAACTCACAAGAATCGTATATCGTACATCGGATGTCACGCTACAATAACGCAACTTCTCTTGAACAACAACGTCAAGTTTTTTAATTAAATCAAAGATCAAAGATGCGCTGTCTTGTCATGTTTGTCACCGCAGTGTGTTTATTATTTCTACAATGCTAGTTTATGCAATCACGAACATTGCTTCTTCTTTCCACCCCTGCTCCCCCACTGTCTGTCATTCTTTTACAAAAACTCGCTCCCCTTTAGAACCGAGCATTATTTGTGCCAATTCTCTTCCTCGTCCTCAGTTGGATAACAATCATTTAACACACAAATTGTAAGCTACTCCCATATTGATGTTAATTTCCTCGCGAAAAATCATCGCTTCTACCGAAGCATGCACCAACCGTGGTTTATTTGAAGTCACGCGATAAATACAAAGATATCGGCTAGTCCCGTGCGGCTATTCTGTTCGTTTACTGACAATATATGATTAGTCGTTCTAAAGTGCAGTTTTCGTCAATATTCTGTTGGCAACATTTTGTTTAAGCCACTCTCAAATAATGAAAAAAAAGTAATTTAATCGTAAGAAAATTAATCCTTTACAATACGATCAAAGTTGCGTTTAAATTAATAGTATACTCTGATTTTGATCAGAATTTGATCCTATAATAAATATCTGTTGAACCAGGAAACAAATGTTTTCTAGTTTCGGGGGTGGAAGCGGAATCATTGGACTTTGGATATTCATGATTCCTGTCTTGTTTTACCTCAATGATTCGTGATTCATTTAAAAATTTCATTCGATATTCATGATTTATTTGTCATTGTTTTCATCCAGTTTTGAAAATACCTTCACTGTATGTAACAGGCCTAATCACAGTCAAGTTGATAGGTAAGGGATGAAGATTTGAAAAGCGTTATCAGTGTTTTCCTGTAGGGGGGTCTGGGGGCATGCTCCCCCAGAAAATTTTGAAAATTAGACACTCGGAAATGCTATTTTCGGCCATTTTTGTGATATAACTGTTAAGAAGTTTTGTAGTTTGTGTTCTTTATTATCCAACACTGCTTCGTAGAGTACAAATAACGCCCAAAACGAGTACAAATATCACACGATATTTGTACTCCAGAGAACTGGTTAGACAGGTTTTTTGACGTGTTCTCGTGCTCTTGACCAATCAGTTAGCTGGATATCCTGCGCCAATTCCGTTCCGCTTCGCATACTTCTGTCACGCATTCACGGCAAATAAATATCCGCGAAATTCGCCCGCTTTGACTAGTTTGACATAACATTTTGGCTTGTTGGATAATAAATCTCTTATTAGACGTTTTGTTGTGTAGTATCGCCGAGAATTTTTACTCGTTGTTTGTATTTTGACTCGCCCTACGGGCTCGTCAAAATACGGCACAACTCGTAAAAATACTCGGCGATACTACATAACAAAACGTCTAATAAGATATATATATTCACACGCCTACAATATCGATGGAAGCATATTCATTTGTTATTCATGATTCTTTTAGCCATCTCTCGTTATTCATGATTCCCAAGTTATAAACACGAAGATTCATGATTCCTACCAATTTTACAGCTATGATTCATGATTCCCTTCCACCCCCGATTCTAGTTTGTCCGTGAAGAGGTATTAATTCAGACCCGAGTGGGCGAGATCATTTATATTCTCTTGGAATAACTTATTTTGAATATGTGAATGATCGAGATGCACAGGCATGTCTACCGGACTATAAAGATGATAGCTACCCGCATTTTCATATTGTGGAAAAAAACCCCGTAGAATTGCATCACGGAATCATGTTCCTCCGTCAGTGGGCTTAGTAATAGCATTTACAACATGATCCACAACATTTTGTGGCTGTACGTGGTGCTAAATGGAAGGGCTTTAAAGTTCATAAGGACAGGCAAAATCGTACTTACAGGTAATCCGCTAGACTAGCTGCACTGCATTCAATTCAATACGAGAGTAGATAACACTGCTATTCTTGGTTTACTGGAAATGTATTCACAGCTGATATATATTTTTATAAACATACATGGTAAAAGGCCCGTTTTACATGTAAGCTGAAGCAGTATGATCACATGCTTCAACTAGTGGGCTTATTTAGTAAGGGGCGGAATTTCTTTTATTTCCCTGATCGATACTTTTCAAGTTCCATGTTGTCCCCACTTAGTTGTTGTTGGTACAGTATTTTTTATTTGGGATATTTTTACGATTACACTTCCTCTGCTCTCGGCCATTGTCGCCATATGAGGCCGGTCCAAAGTGCCTAAACTGGATGGAAACAACAGGAGCCGCTGATTCGAGCCGATACAAACCGAACGTCGAAACAGTCGTTCTTGCTAGATGTAGGATATTGTATGCGTTTTGCACTTTGTGTATTGTAAGTATGCAAATACAAGCCGCAAGTAAACATTTAACGCGTCATGTGGTTTTAAGTCACGCGAGTCTCTTCGTCTCTCACCATCACGGTCTTTAAAATTCTAATATGAAATTGTGATCTAAATATATGTTGCCATGATATCAAGTCACAGGCCTTGCCGTGAGTGCTGGACAAGCGATTTCTACGCATATTTTCAAACATTCACACTTTTGTCCGACTGTACCAGAAATTAAAGTTTCATGTGATCCCACAAAGGGTGCGGCATTCGCGGCGCACAGAAAGACTTCCGTCTCTTTGACTCCCGCCCATTGCACTCGTGTTGTGCTCCTGATCACAAAGGAAGGGCGCCGCTGCTATGAGGCTCCTAAATAGGTTTAGCGGGATGTGGGATATGAAAAATTTTATTGGCGGGATACAGGATCAAATTATCCTGCTGGGAGCGGGATGTGTACCTTTTTGTAGGCGGGATGTGGGATCAAATACGTCAAAAACACGACCTTGGGTAACGCGATGTTGATAGATGAACTTTGTTTCGATGGCGTTCGTGTTTCTACTAAAATAAATAGTTTGACATGCATCCATCACGGCGCGAAATTGCGTGATTGGCTGTGGCTGGTAGCTGGATAAGTTACACGACCCACTTTTATATTACTTCTCCACTATTTCCATCCAGTGATCAATGCAAGCGCCGAAAAATTGACCATTGTTTTCCACAATGAAAAGAGTCCAACTTACCAGCTTACATTAAAGGTCTTTTAAAGTTGTTAAAATAACTTTACTCGTTTATAGTTCAAACAAATTGTTTTCACCACACAACCGGAATTTCCTCCAGGTAGGAGAAAAATCAACCTTCCCTCGAACAGCAACAGCCAAATTCAACCTCAGAAGAAAAAGCGACCGAGTATGACTCGGTTAGTTAAACTTGTGAGGGTGAAGGTTTTGTAGAAAAAGATGGTGTTTTGGGAAATCAACCGGCCTTACTTGAGATGTCGATTTTCTTGTAGGGATAACATTCCTATATATTTCGCTGCTTAGTATTACTCAACAGTCGACTCTTTTTATAAAACCTGTGCCTAAAGTGGACAAAGGCGAAATTTTTAAATTTTGATACTTAAAAATATCAAAAAAAGTCACATTCGCGCCATAAGTGGCGTTTACAGCCGTAGCTCAATAACCCGGTTTTCATGCACAGGATGAAGCAACTAGGAGCCCTTTCTGACAGTCTACGAAAGCTGGTCTTTAACACAAACTTCCTTTTTGCTTAAAACGGAGAAGACTTATGTTTAAGGGTTTTATTGGGAAACGTTTTCAATCAATTGCGACGTTAGCGGAACATGCTTGTTTTACACGGCAGGATCGGGATAAAAACTGTCAGTTAGGCGGGATGGCGGGATAAGGGCCAAAAAGGGTGGCGGGATGTGGGATTGCAAAAGCTTATCATGTTTGGACCCTCTGCTATGAGAATGACACCATTTCTCGTCATCGAGATCAAATGATTCTTTGTTCCCTGCGATGAAGTTTTATATAGCTTTACTGTTAATTCGTTTGGACAATTTAGTTCTTCAGAGTTTCGTGACCGAATATTACAACTATCGAAACGTGTCAATTCAACTAGCCTAATTTACTGATCGGCAGCAAACAACAACAACCTAAAGCACTTATAAAAAATATTTAAGCACATATATAAGACGAATCATAGTCAATGATTAATTACTCGGTGCTCAGAATAACGGCATTACTCCGGAGGCATGCACCTGTTTCCTCGCGTGCAGTCATCATTTACTTAAAACACTGTCTTAAATACTGATGGTCGCTTTGCATTCCATTCATGCCTTCATATGTTTTTCTTCTTCACTCCCTCGGCTGGAAAATTACAATTTAAGACAAAAATCGTCTTCTTTATTTGAAGATGGCGTCCTTGTTTGTCACCCATCTACTTATTTAGTCTACTTACATTTCATTTTTAGCAGTTTCAAATGTTTAGTTCTGCACTATCGTAACACAAAAATATTTATTTTACTGACACGACCTTTTGCGTCCACCGAGAAAACTTAAATGTC
The DNA here is from genome assembly GCA_963693305.1 of Meandrina meandrites. Lineage (NCBI taxonomy): Eukaryota > Metazoa > Cnidaria > Anthozoa > Scleractinia > Meandrinidae > Meandrina > Meandrina meandrites. Next base: position 15,580,500 of record OY855904.1, read on the forward strand.
GGCAGTATCAACTGTAATCTTGAAAAACATGGTATCATCTCGGACATATGCATGGTTGTTTAACTCCGGTAGAGAGCAGAAGGTTGGACATCCACTGGCGATATTCATTTCTCTTGTTGGCCTTTGAAACGAATTGCTGCTCGGATCAGGTCTGAAGGCATCGATCACGTGTTCCACGTTATCCTGATCCAGCAACATAAAGGTGACCTTCTGGCGAAATGGCCAGCGGAGTAACGCGTCATACTGACCGCGCATGACGACAAAGAACACTGAGATGTGCGTGCCCTTGCCCATGCCATCTCCGTTCAAATATAAGCGCACACACATCTTGTATCCATAGCTGCTAGAGTAGAAGCACGGGCTGTAAAGAGATACTTGTCTCCCGGTGACTGCGTCTTGCTTCTTTCGAGCATAGTCGGAGATTTTCCAAACCAGAACACCATTATAACTTGAGACTTCCTTCTGTTTGACCTGCTCCTCCAAGTCAGCCAGCAGCACATTACGCATGCCCAGCGTGTGCTCAATAGACTCAATATGCCGCTGTAATTTTCGTATTGTTTCCTTGGAACCTTCTTGTTCTCTTTTCAACACGTTCACCTGACGTTGGAGATCTTCATTGACGTTGTTCCCTTCAATGACAAATAGCTCAAGATCAGCAATTTTAGCTTCTTGATTGTGTGCTTTTCTGGACAGCTCTTGCAGCTCATTTTCCAGGCTAATCGAGCCAACAGGCAAAGTGCCCTTTGCAGTACCGTTCTCCAGGGATCTGATACGAGAGTCGTGTTCATCGAACCTTGACTTCAGAGTCTTTGTTTCCACCAATGCCTCTCCAATTTGCCTCATGGACTGCTCGAGTTGCTTTTCAACTGGAATTAGTGAGCCGTTGGTCTTGTTTACTGATGTAAGATGCAAGGTGTTGCTGACGAGCGATGATAGCTCTTTAACTTGTTGAAGCATATAAGTCACGTGTTCCGGCATACACTCTTTGATGTGGTTCACTCTTTCACTAAAAGCCATGGCCTAAAATTGATAAAAACGAAACCTTAAAAACTGATTCAATGGCTAAAAATATAGTGGCGTTATACCATTTCTTTCTGTCTTTAGGCTACTGTCAAAATATACTCCGCAATCATCGCTATTACGCTCTATGACAGACAGGACTTGAATTATCTCTCCCTCCTTCCCCTTTCTCTGTCTCCTCTGAAGACACTCCCATTTTATAAAAGCGAAATCTACCAAAAGAAGAATGGCTTGAAGGAAGAGGGGCTCGAGGGGAGTCCACAGGGGAGCTACCCAACGCGCGCGTCCTTGACATTTTCTCATATCTCTTCGTTTCTTATAGGAAACTTAAGGCAAAAGTAGGCTCAAGGAGGGTTGGCAATCTTCCCCTAAAACGGAATTTAAAAATTGCTTTTACTCTTGAGGTTTGGTCCAAGATGGCTGATTGGATGCTAGTTCCTTATTGCTGTTGCTCCAGGACACTCAAGAGAGGATTGCAATAATTCTGCACAATTCAACTTAAGCACCGGATATAAATAACAAAGAACGATGTAAATTGGTGCTAGTTAATCTCTCACGCCTGTCCAACGAAATGGAGATTAAAATGCAAGACTCGTACTTTGTTTTACCTTAGTTTCTTTGCATCCGACTGCCTTAAAAGGACACGCTGCTTTCACTTCTTCACATTTGCCAACAACTGGGTCCAAGTGGACAGATATCTGCAAAACAATTTACCAGAATCGAGAAGTATAACTAAGGCTGCAATGCAATTAGCATTATTTGAGCGTTATAAATCTTCTATGTCTGATTTTTAGACTTGTAATACTAAATATAAAACAACGAATTGTCAGGGAATCATGATACAATGCTAATATTAGTCTAAGGTTTATCGGAGTATTGAGTTTTCAGAATACGATTGTAGACTGATATAGAGAACGGTTCACGAGCATTCGGATTCATGCAACAGCTGGAAAAAACAAACGAATGAATCTTCTAAGATAAGTATAGACAAAAGACTTCGACACTGTTTTTGTTTTTCCTTTTTACTATGAACACAATGGATAAACTCTTTTGCAGCATGCCCGGCATCGAGTTACAAAGCCAGGCCCACAGACCTTTGCTGTACCTGGATGTACGAGTTGTCCCTACTTACCTGGCTCCGCGGAATATCTTTTTTTCCACATTCAGGACAACAATCTGGATATTGAGTACAGTCAGTTTGGTGGTGACGCTGAAAAATGAATATTAGGAAAGAGGTCTTTGGTGTTTCTTTATTTGCACATAGACTACATTCTGCCAGTCATTAGCTAGACGACTTGATTCCATGGAGACAACTTAATGTCTGACTAATGGAACAACCTTTGAGAAAAACAAACGTTATAAAGTGGTCTCTGTTTGAATGAAATGTTAAGGAATGCCGGCTTGGTTGTCTACACAAGATCACAGCCTAACAGGGTTGTGGACAAATCGTCATCATCTGGTAGCTTCTTTCTGACAAATTTAGCCGGATTCTACTTCGTACTTCATAATAATTTTTCTTAACATGCACATCGTGATTTTTGTTGCACGTACTCTAATGGTTTTAGGGTCCTTCTAAATGACTCTACAATTTTATATACATGCACAGGCTTGGCACCATAAAATATAACAATTGCTAATAATGTACCGTCATGTCAGCCATTACGATTCTTTTTTCGCAGTAACTGCATGACTCTTCCCTGTAGCCACAACTGTTTTGAAGATGATTAGCCAGGTCGGATCTTTGCACCAAAATTCCACATTCGGGATGAACACATGGGATTTCTACAAATTCACAGATTTGCTCATGCTCCTGAAAGGTAAGAATAACAAAGTTTACAGTAAGCTTCTGAAATTGGTCATCGCATTGAATACATGTACACCACTTCATCAGTTGTGTAACAACAGACTTAACCGTAACGTACGTAACCAAAGTCTTAGAGTAACAATTGCCTCTTTTTTAAAACACCAGAATGTATTTATCCTGCAAACAGGTATCACTGTACAAGGAATGAGACCTCTTGGTCCACAAATGACTGTTAGCCCTCCAGCAGGAGCACAGCATAATAAATATAAAACCGAGAGTAAATGGCATGTCGTCTGCTAGTTAGGTGGTGGTGTTTTTAGGCATGGATGCAATTAAAAAAAATACTGAAAGCGAAGTGAATACCTGACGTTGCTTTATTTGTCCTTTCCACTGGCATCCTTTGTCAAGACGAGAACAGTGAAGCTCCAGTAAGAGGATCTCACGCTCGACAAATTTATCTGGAAAAACCTTTAACGAATGGCAAATAGAAAATAAGTACACTGACAAATATACAGAAGACTCAAAGAATGGGGATGGAAAGGAGGTGAAAGCCCCTTTTTGGGTCCTCTTTTGGCTCCTCCTTCCGATCCGCTACTGCTATTACTCATGTATTTACCAGTCCGGGACATTACCAATTCTGGAAATATAATTTCCAGTAATTTGATTGGTTGAGAAGCGAGCCAAAACATTGCTTAGACCGAGAAAGGACTAAGTTCCAGTGGAACGGTGGGCGAGCGAAAATAAATATGTCATCGGCCATTTCGAGTGTACAACAAGCACGAATAGTAATGCAGAAGTATCCTGATTTATCAAATCCACGATTTCTAGAACCTAAGGATAACTTAAACCAGTGCTTGTTTTCCTTGGATTTACTTTACTTATCTAAAGGCTTCAACTTTAACCCCGATTTTCGAACCGATTTTCGTTTCCCCAGCCACTCGAATTCGACAAATCAATAAGCTCCAGCACTGCTCTAATAAAGTGTTTACTATTTTTTGCACGAGGTCTTGTTCCGCAAGACTAAGACAGCCGAAGTATCATGAACGTTCGCTTATAGCCGGTATGTACTCCATGCATCAACAGACTCTTCGGCCTTGACTACGCTGATAACACTTATAGCGTGGCTGTTTGCTGCTACAATAATCTGAAAGTATTCAAGCAGAAATACTGATTTAGCACACTACAATTCCTTCATCAGGCTATAATAACAGTTGAAGTATTTCTGAATATTTCTAAATCTTCATCCTGTTTTACTGGAGGAGTGACTTCTCTTCGTGATTTAATATGAGAAGTTTGTGCTTCACCATCCTCGGAAACCCAGAGCGAAGCCCTTGGTTTGCGAGGATGGTGCTTCAGCAAAAGTTGTGATATTTTGTTCAGGATGATCTTGGAAACACGAATTCCTTTGCATATTGGAAAAATTCTGGTTACAAAAGTAAATTTTCACCATTATTCAGTTCGAAATATTGGTCTGCCACTTCAGCTTTTAGTTCCATAAACTTGTGGTGACTAAGATTTTAACTACTATTTTACGCCTTTTAGGTAACTTTCTTTGCTGCTGCCTCAGACACTTCGATCCCTCTCCTAATATTTACACTAAGCATTTTCCAACGTTTGTATTTTGGGTACAAGCAAGAAGTATTCAACATCACTCATTCAACAGTAATTTTATTGGGATTTTTTTTATCATATCACAACTTCCTTTTCCCCTTTTATTGCTTTTCTTGTCATAACCTGCAAGAACAAAATATTTATCAAGTAAGCAAATCGTATTGCTAAGAGAGTGAGAGCACCTTAACTAATAAAGGTGCATGTACTCCTTTCCTTTAGCATATATACAGCCATCAGAGTGAAATCTGTGGCTGTGGATTTCAACTGCATCGAGACTCCACCTAATTAATATCATTCTCTTCCCCCTTTCTCCCAGCTACTGAAACTTCTGGATAGGAAGGCCATGTTTGAATAGAAAAGCCATAGCCCCATTTGTTAAATCAAGAATAATTTTTGCATAATGCTTTATCATGTGAGCATACATGTACTTAAGAGAAAAGATGCAGGGGGAGGATGAAGTTTGAAATTCTTATTTACGAGTAAAATTCAATCTTAGATTGACTCGATGGGTCTGAATCACCCTTGACTAAACAAACAAGAAACTTCCATAAGCAATTTAGTAAACCCTACATTAATATAAGAATTGATAATTAAAGTTGTTGAGTCAAATGAGTCAATGATCAGTCATGAGCCTACATGTGTGATTTAAACTTTAAATTGCAGTTGTTAATAATTACAAACCAGAAAAGTCCATAAGCAATTTTTAGTAATAAATCTACAAAAAGAACTAGAAATAAAATCAGAGGTTTTACGAGTCAAATGACTTGATGGGTCTGAATGAGCCAACATTTATGATTCAAATTTTAAATTGCAGTTATTAATATAAACAAACAAGAAAAAATAAGCACACTAGAAATGAAATCAAAGCTTTTATGAGTCAATGAGTCAAGAGCAGCTTTGATTTAAATTTTAAATTGCAGTTATTTATATATTATTTATGAAAATAGTGCAGCCATTGTTAAACTGGAGTGACACTAATCCTAAGCAACCCAGTCAGTGGAACTAACCCCATGCAAACTGGAGTAGAAATGGAAGCAAAATAGAGCAGAAAATACAGGCAAATTGTAAAAATCACCTTGACTTGTTGACTCATATACTTATTCAAGAGTCAATCAGTTAAGCTTGATTAGTTCGATAATAGTGCTGCCCTCATTAACAAACAGAAGCTAACCACAAGCAAACAAGAGTGAAACTAAAAAAAAACCAACAGCAAATCAGAGTGGAACAACCTGCAAGCAAGGCTTTGCAAGCGAACAAGAGTGGAACTTATTAGCTAACTGTAAGCAAACAGGAGTGAAACTATCTGCAAGCAACACCAGAGTGGAACTGACTGTAAGCAAAAATTAAAGGAGGGGAAATGATTGCAAGCAAACCAGAGTGAAACTAACCACAAGTAGAATGTTTCTAAGCTCACAAGCATACAGGCAAACCATGGTTCAATAGACAATGAGCTATACTTTGTGTAAAAAACATCTTGACTCATTCACTTGTGACTCATTCATAAAAGAGGACCAAAACAACAATAGAAATATGCTATAGTCTAACCAGAATGTCAAGACGCATAAAGAAGGCAAAACTGGAGGGTGATTAAACAAACCCTCCCTAACCCTATAACAAGAGGCTATAAATGTGTGTGCAATGGGTGTACAATATTTGTACAATATGCGAGCCAGCAAGCCCTGCAAGTCATGCAAGCCAGAAATCTCTTATCCCAATGAAAAGGCTAAGTGCAATCTACTAAACTAAATGTAGGCAAACCGGAGTGCTATTTAGGCTAAACATTACCATTGTGCTGTTAAGGCTAACTGGAAATTGGCTTGCATGACTTGCAAGCCATGTGAACCGTGCAAGCAAGAAATCCCTTATCCCAATATAAAAGCTAACCACAAGCTATCTAAGCTAACTGTAGGCTAACCAGAGTGCCATTTAGGCTGACCAGAATGGCTCGCATGACTCGCTGGCTTGCACTTTGTCAAGACCTGGTTTTATTTGTGGTTGCGCTGTTGTATATAGAAGCAGATGAATAAATAAATTCTTAAATTTTTAGCCAAGTATAGTTGTCCCTTTACTTACCATCATTTCTATTATTTTTCAAGCTGTCAATGGAAAATCCATTGATGCACTTCAATGGTATCAGTTGTTGTTGCCATTCTCAGGGAACACTTCTCTTCTGCCTTGCCCTTTTCAGTGGTGGCCTTCCTACTGAATGCTTTTGGCAATAGCAATCTGTAGAGTGTTCCTTCCAGCTTGAACACTTTCGTGCATTTAATAGCATTTTTTAATTCCACTCTTTCTCGTCAGGTGATTCAATTCACCAGAACTCTAATGATGAGATCATCTACAATCCGAACACACTTTTTCCGGGTGGAAATTAATTTTTGGTGTCCTAATAAATGGCAAAGAACTCAGTGAAAAATTCCATTCTGAGACACTGTTTTAACGCAGTTCTGGACATTTCGTTTTCCTACACAACCGGCATCTTTCCTTCAAGAAATCAATGTGCTTTTCCATCACACTGCAAAAGAACATAAAACGAACATGGCATAAGCAGTCCAGTCGATGTATCACTTTACAGGCAACGCACATGGCGCAACTCAAAGTTGCATCTTCAAAAGCACAGCGCTATGTGAATACGTATTGCGCTAAGACGAAAATACCACCAAATCAAAGCAAATTTTATGCAGATTGCGAAAATAATTTTTCCAAAGATGAAAAAAATTGCTACGCACCTTGTTTCTTTAGATGTTTGATACTTGGTCAAGCAGCTTTGTGCGCAGGAATGCTCCAAAAATCCATCTTCTTCACTCTGAAATCGAACCCACGCGTGAAAAGACGCCATGTTTTTATAGCGGAGCTCCTGCGCGCGAAGCGCGCCAGCGGAGCACCATGGGTAAGAATTTTTGGTAAACCCATGAGGCCAAGAAAATTTGGTGCGTACGCCCGCCCGTCCGCGCGTACAGACTCTCGGGGAGGGGGAGTGGAGTCCTAAGGCAGCCCGACCGGGGGTGGGGGAGGAGAATAGGCCGAGGGAGATGGGGAGCAGATGAATGCCATCTCTACTTATCCCTACTTACGTACGTAAACAGAGCTTACAACTTTGACCAATTGACAGCTGTCAAATTCAGGTATCCGCTGACCAGTATCACGTGGCCATATCGCGGGCTCAGATGTGGAGCTCATCGAAGTCACGTGCTTTTTTGATGTTGACCGCTGACCAGATGATGGTTCCTAGTTGATCGCGGGCTCAAGTCCTAGTTTTTTACAAATTTTTTTTATCATCGCGTTAAGGACGGTGCCTACTTTTGTTACTGCGCACATCTTCTGCGCATCACGCAAGGCATCGATCGCATTAGACGCGCGCGCTAAGGGAATTTGCTCGCTCAAAATGACGAATTCAACTTCGCGACCAAGCGCGCGACTAAAATGCAAGAAAATTTCGGTTGCAACGAAATCCAGTTAATGGAGGTACTAAACCAGGAACAGTGAAAGAGTAACATATCAGTAAGCCCTAAACGAATATCGATAAAAATGGCTCACATTTAACAGCCTGAAACACATCGCTAATCGCTCAAACGTAATCAGCAAACTGCTAACTACTTATGGCGTGGTGCACGCGTGAAAAATTGCGCGAGAAGCAAATATTTAACTCGCTAGGGAGGGGATAGGAAAAGTGTAACTGACCTCAAAAGCGATTCCATACAACTCGTATAACTTTTAAAAACGCGTGGTGACCCATACTTTTTATTTTATAAAATGGAAGTGTTAAGTCTATAGAACACATGATTAATTTTTCGTTCAGTGCAAAAATTGTTTAGGCTGTTTTTCTGGCCTTGCAAGAGAGAGCTGTTAGAGTCAAAAATGGCTCAGGTGCAATCGTTTTGTCAATAAAAACGTGGTTCACGCAGTTTCAAAGATAGTATTTGTCAGTTATTTTTAAGATCGTTATATTTAGTGTTGATTTTGTTTATGAAAAACCAAATTCAAAGGTAATTTGTAAGGAAATTTTATTTTCTTTTACTTTTTTTGAAAATGCCACGTCAGCACTTTTTTCAAGATTTCAAACCTAATTATCTCGAAAATTTGCGTGGCTACCCCTAATTTTCTTTTTGGATTTAAATAGCCCTTGGTAACATCTACTTCCCTTGCATAGTCATCGGCCGGGCAAAAATACCTCGCTATTAGTAGGCACCGTCCTTAATTCAGATTTAAATAATGGGCAAAGTTAATAACCGAGGAGCTCAGCTTTTAGGCATGGCTAGATCTATTGTAAAAAGTTTTTTTCTTAAAAAAAAAGGATCTGCAGACATTTCATTTCAACTTAAATGAAGCTATTGTATGAAAAGGCGGCGAACTGGTTTGCATGTTGTTCACTGCTGAATTGAAAGACGGGAAGAAAGCGTGCTGGAGGGCATAGATCTTCGTGAATATTTCTCGCTTTATTTACTTATTTACAGCATGGAAACTTCTGCTAAGTGATTTAGGATAACCTCTTAACGGGAAGATCCAGTCCGAAATAATTGTTGACCTTAACATGATATATCGGAGTACGAGTCAAAAACAGCGAGAGTTGAAGCACTGTCGTCGGTTCCTGCGGCTGACCAAGACTGGAAAATTGACTGCGGTCTGAGCTAATATAAAAGTGTGCTCAGAGCCGGTCAAGTTGACTGAAGTGACGGATAAAAGACTGTTAAAAGCTACACCGAAAGGAAGAAAGATATTGATCTTCGCTGATAATTCAGATTATGCATATGTCAGTGGTGTGAGTTTATTACAAACATTGGACGAAACTACCGTTTTCGTTGCTTCGTCTCCGATGTTATTTGGCTGGTTTGAAAGCTTTGCCCTGCAGAATTTACAAGCCTTCTCAAAATATGAGGTAGCAAACGTAAGCGTACACATTTTGTTATGAGAATCTATTTATACTTCATTTATGAGCGAAATTCGATGTTGTGTCGGTTTTCAGATCTTCACGTCAATTGTAAGCTTAAACCGCTTAAATTTCGTTAAAACGGCAGCTTTCAAACCTCTTAGCTTTAATCGTTTTTGTACACTTTTCCCCATTAAATGTTTCGTTTCAAATATTGTGTTTTTTTAGTTAGTGGAGTTACCTCTGAGGTTCACCGTTGGATTTTGAAAAGAATATTCAATTATTGAGCTACAAAAACATGATTTCGCGCGCTGCATTTACAGAAAAATCCTGCAAACAAATCAAAGTAAGAAACGAGTAAACCTTCGGCAACGATACTTCACACCAACGATTAAACGATTTATCATCCAATTGCTCTATTTCACTCGCTTGCATTTTTGTCGTTTTGATGAGTGTGTTGAAATCTCGTACGCGTGATAAATTTTTAGATTCGTAAACGAGTATTTACGCCGGTTTTTATATTGCGAGTTGCCTGTGCTTCGGTGAGTGAGTTCAGACTTTTCCTAACGCACATTTGCCTGTTAGAAACGAAAGAAATTCATTCACTTCTCTGCATAAAATTCTCTAGGGTATTTAGCAATGTGTACGATAAAACATGCAGCGTAGTAATCATGCAACCAAACCAAGATGGTTCAAAACTACATTGTAAGCTTATTAGACAGCGAGCACCACTTCCTAAATCACAAACTGTCACAATTCTTACACAAAAAAACTGCTTGAAACGACTCCCAATGAATTTGCTGAGTTAGTTTTGCTGCTGTGATTTTCTTTGTTTTGGCGTGAGTTCATTTTGTTTAGCCGCGAGTTCACTTTGTTCAGTTCCTTGAGTTGATCTTTTTGCCTTGACTGTTTTAAAGTAAATCAAAACAAATTACTTCGCCTTCATCAAGGTCCTTTTTACACTGAATTACCCTTAGAGCTAGGAAAAGTCTACACTAAAATGTGATGTGTGCGCCTACGTGCATGAGGAACCCAATAAAGTGCAGCGACATGTACCCCATATGGGCAACCGTATACGCTTAAAAATAGTGTGGCTACTTATTTATTGGGAAACAGTGCAAACTCAAGCAAAAAAATAATAAATAGGAGCTCCGCTTTTAGGCCTGCCTAAATCTATATATTACTCGTTTGTTAAATCATTGTCCCAAGGCAAAGTCCCCAAAGTACTGTGGGACAGGGGCACTTCACCGCGTAGAAAGGACCTAAAAACTGACCCAGTCTCGTGTCCTTGGAGTAGCCGCCATTTTGAAAAAAATTATGACGTCATGATATTTCCAGAATTGGTAATGTCCCGGACTGTTTACAACTTGTTCTAATATCAAAGAGAATACCTAGAAAGTAATCATGGTTTTAGCATAACTTACTTCCTCTCTTCTAAGCGTGTTTCCGTCAGCAACGCATATACTCTCAGATGTCTTTTTGCTGCATGAAATGAAAAGAAAGATGCACATACTTTAATACAATAGCTCACCCTGGGCTGAGAAAAGCTGGTTTATATATAGTTTTCCCAAAGGAGTGCAAAAGATGAACGCTGATGACTTAACTAGAAAAGAAAGGCTCACTGAGACTCTGTCCATCTGCCAGCTAGCCTTGGGGCCCAAAGACACAGCGCACTTTTTCATTGCGTGCAACTGATATTGAGCAACAAAATAAAAGCTTGTGCTTACAGGGTGTCCTACGAGTGGAGACACCTATGGTGCAACGTAGAGATTGCACCCAATGCTACACCGTGTGTGTCCCAGGTTAGGAACCAGGGTGACGGAAAACACAACTGAATAAATCCCATAAGCGGCTTAAACAATGACCGCTAATGCAGGAGGGAACTTCAATATTTCCGATTTCTACACTCGTGGCAAATTCAAATCCTTGGCGAAAGCGGAGTTATGACTAATTTTCACCGGGGGAGAGGGTAAGAGTTACATTTAACCATAAGAAAATTTTCATTTTCTCTCGGTTTGACACGACGCAAACAGCGCCGCTGGTGTGGATGGTGTGGGTGGTCAGGGCCCTGACTCGGATGACACAGCTCGAACGTGTTTCACGTTCTAGAGAAATCAGTGGACTGTAGGATTTAACAGAGTGACACTGTTAATTTTCATTGCTAATGTGAAGCTCAAGGCGTGCGTTTGTGTTTTGTTTTCGTTTTCTAGTCCCAATCAGTTGTAAATTTGAAACATTTTAGTCCCAATGGAATGAAGCCAAAAACTTAATGATACCGAAACGATTCACTTAGAAAACAAAAAAGCTTACTAGTTTAATTTCGCCTCATGTCAGTCCAGTGGACGTTTTTAGTCAAGTACAATAATATTATCCCTTATCCCTGCATGCCTTTATGGCAAGTGCACGTGCGGGTTTTGTTCACACTGCAAATCAGTTTGTATACCTCGATATACCTCTTCATGCATGTCGTTTTGTTAATATCAGTTTAACTGAGTACACAATGCACCTTCATCTGTTCTCGTATTTTTACCGGCAAGTTTTACAAGGGTACTTAATAGCTTAACTAGCTTAATAACAAGCCCGTAAGGTCACAAAGGAAACTTCAAAAGGACTCGCTGTTACTCAGACGTCATATATAAGAGCAATTGCGGGGAAACAAGTTTGCATAACGCTGAATCCCATACTATTGCAGGAAGTGTTTCAGTGATGCGATTTCAAACTATCTCTTCATGATATGAGCATGCAGTTGATGACCATTCGTAGCACAAGTCGGCTACTCCATTATATCATAACTTATTATGACGTTTGTATAGTACTTATACCATCGGATACAAGTAACTAGTTTATGGAAAAGGAAAAGCGCATGTAAACAGTTTTAAATACCTTAGAATCGAGTTGATGCATTCTCTGCAGTAGCGATGTCCACAAGACGTTTGAACTGGCTCCTTTAATACATCGTTACACTTTGAACACAAGTGTTTTGGATCGGTCTTGTATCTGTCGGCTTCTGCCAGTTGATAACCCATCACTCTCCTGTTCTGATCAAAACAGAGTCCTTTCGTAAGTCCTGCTTCAGTCATTTAGCAACTTTAAACATCAGAACTACATGTATTGTAGGGTTTTCAGCGAATAGTCATTTCAATTTCAGTATCGATTTGGTAATCATGCGGTTAAAACGATAGTCGTAGTTATGCAAAACAACACTTTAAACGGCTCACTTACCGGCCAGCGCTCGCAAAAAAAACGCAGGTTTGACTTACTTTGTAGTTGTTCTAAATTTCTCTTCGGCTACTAGTGCCAACATGTGCATGTGGGAAAGTTCGTATTTCTCGATTATATGAGAAAAAATTAGCTGCCCAGAACAGGATCATTACCGTGAAACTGAGGTGATTTAGGGAAAGAACGAGCCGAGGTAACATATCCGGGAAACGTCCCGAACTTGTTTCCCTTTCCGAGTTTCATTATTTATCGACAGGAACAGTTTGCGCCAAAAAAAAATCGTGATCGTGAGCGTTTTGGGACTTACAAGACAACATTTTCATCATACTCAAGTCTCAGAAATTTGTTCGAGGAACTGCTCTGCAGGGAACAGCTATATGATATGATTTGTAATAGTCTTGAAGACATATTTCAGCTCTAATTAATTTTAAAATAGAATCAGATTCAACAAGTCTGTTACGAAGTGTGTATCGAGGTTACATTGTATAAAGCTTCTTTGAGATATAAAGTGTGATCGGACTTCCGTTTGGCTTCGTTACTAAAAATATACCATTTCATCACAGGGAGCGGGGAGACATCGAAATTTCATTGTTTTGACTGGAAGTACAATATCAAACATCATACCAGAAAACAATTTCTTCCGACACTCACACTGTAGCTTTAAACGATTAAAAATAGCCTATAGTTCGATTTATTAATAGAAATACTATACTGCCTCGCGGTGTACTACAAATGTTTACTTCCGGTCTGCCGTTGTCTGACAATAATTTATAAACCGCTACATTAGTATTATTTACCATTAGAATGTGAGTTCAGCAAATGTCAGGCAAAACTATTCAGTGGTTAATTTTCTCAGGGTTTTTCGTTTTATCAGTTGCAGCAGTTTTCACGCATTCATAACATGTAAACTTTACATTGCACTTTTGAAAAATCAAAAGGAATACACGGATCACTGACGTTTGCATAATTTATACGTCGCAAACTACAGCCGCTGTCCAATGACAGTTGTCCCTTCAAATTGGTTATGACGAAAGTAAACAGGAAAATTAATTTAGACTTGATCATATGAAAGTATGTGCAACTTACCTCAATTAACAACCGAGCAGTCACGTTGGACTCACCAATCTCTTCGCTTTGAGCTTACAATTTACTCTAGTGTCAAAGAAAGAAACTGGGGAGTGACCTTTATTCCATTTGTACTCTGTAAGCTTTATTAAACAAAGGTAAGCGTTCAACGGCGTTCAACTACCGTTCATGGTTTCCCATAGCGGCTTCAAACTACTCGAGCATCGGACAAACACTTACAGGGTAGCAAAGGGTATGCGTGACACGTGAAAAGGGCAAAAAATTGACCGCGACACGTGAAAATAGGGCAAAAATTAGACACATGATTCGTGAATTCTGCTGTTTCAAGTACACGTGACACGTGAATTTGGTTAAAATTTGCGCGTGAAACGGGATCACAACCCCCCCCCCCCCCCTCCCCCTTTGCTGTCCACTTACAGCTTTCGATAATTTTTCAAATCAGTCAATGTCTACTTCAAGCTTGTTTAGCCCAGTTAAATGTCTCAAATGGTATAGAGTATTTGGCAGATTGTTCCTCTATGTAGATTTATAATTAAGCTGAACTTTCTCTTGATGTTTTTCCTGCAAGTTTTCAAAAACTTTGAACTCTGATCACGCGCGCGAGTCACACCACGCAGTGGCGTCATCTTTGTGTCGTACTCTCATAGATGACAGGCATCAGCCAATCACAACGCGCGCTGTAACTCGGTTAAGGTATAAAAATAGACGGAACTTTAAAACGTGATCATTCAATCCGATTTAATTAAGTCGTCTGAAAGTACCGATTTCTTTTCATTTTCGTACACGCCTTATGATGTCAGGTACGAAGCATTCAAGGAGTTCGCTTGTGTACAGTAAATTACAGTCATCGTTTCAATAAACCGAGCCTGCACAGCAGCTTGGACTTATTTTGGACGTCAACGCAAGTGATGTCGTTTAAACTGTTTCAAGACTTTTTTTTTGTTTCAATTCAGTGCTTCGGCTCTAAAGAGGCAGCAAAGTTAAGGTATTTGTTTTCAAAAGTCACTGTGCTGTTAGCGCAGGCGGTAAGTACTCAGTAGTCAGTGGTAGCCCTATTAACACTTTCGAGTCTTACTGAAAAAAACATTTCGAAACGAAGGAATCCATTTTCCTACCTTGGTAGAAAAAAATATTCTTTATAAAGCGAGTATTTCATTGCTTATTTTTTGTTAAACGTTTAATTATTTTTTTTTACAGAATTTAAGTTTGGCATAATTTATTTCGTTATAATAAAAGTTTCCTATTTAATTGCATATTTCGCGGATGTAAACAACGCAAAATATTCATTGAGTATTTATTTGTCAGAACTGGTTGGTCGGTCTGTGCAAGGTCGTGGACATAAATCTTGGTCTCTTTGTTTGCTCCTTTGATGTTTGCCAAGCTTCCTAACCATTTCCCTCTATTAAGTATGGTTAGAGTGATCACTATCTTTATTTAAGCCATTTTTGACCCTTTATTCAGGAAAACTCCTGACCTGCTTGAATGATTGAATGAAAGATTGAATGACTTGCATGATTAACTCATCTTGTTGCAATTACAAGCCAGACGATTTGCATTTTCACGTGCGCGTCATACTTCTATTAAGTAACTAAGAAACGAGCAATCTCGATGGAAAACGAAGGTTTATCAGGCAAGTACTCGATAAGTAGCCGCTATTATTGAGATCAACCTTCTCCCTCAATGACTGCATGTCAATTACGGAAAACTGTGACCACTATAATAATGTTTTAATAGCGTCTACTATCTGCATGCTACCAAGCAAATGTGGCCGTATTGTGACTTTGATCTTGATCTTTGATCAATTTATCTGCATCTAGCAGAGATGACAGGAACTTTGTGCTCTTTTTCTCTTGGGCTAAGGCTGCTATGGCTTCTTATTGCTTTATTACTCACAGTTTAAGGCAACAAACGATAATACACATGATTTTAGCAAGTCCAGTCAGAAACACAATGCGGGGCATCCCCGGCAGAACATAATTGAAACAACCCAGTTCCCAGGGTCTCTTTCTGAAGGAAACAACATTGTATCTTGATTTCTTCTCAAGTTTTCCCTAGCTAGCTGTTAAAATGTTGTTCAGCCAATACCGCTTTCTCGAAAGCGTACTACACAAACGCATGTCAGAACAGTTACCTGTACATAAAACGGCGAATAAATGACAACAACAGACATACCTGAACGTACTTTGATCGTATACTTGGGAGCTGACAAAGTCGCGACCAATTTGCCACTTCCACAAACCTTATGGCGTGGAATTTGCGAAGTCATGATCATTCAGATTATTCAGTGATAAAACTCAAATCGTGTTAATTTACTGTTTCAAGAAACTTCCAGTCTTCCCACGTAAAGATAGCCTACGTACTTAGTTGGGCGGTTTTTATAAATTAGCTGTATGGACTTTTTAGGGTCGCCCACTACCTCTCGGAACGAGTGACTTCATTGGTTCCTAAAACAATAGATAGCAGGTCATAACAATGCCCCTAGCCCTGAATAACAATGGCATGGCTTGTAACAATGAATAAGGATGATGTCATCTCTAAAAAATTCTTTAGGGGACTCCCCTCGTTTATGGTAATCAAGAGTGATCAAGGACCATATTTCAAACTAAAAGAAGCAAAGCAGTGATTGAAAGCGTTAACCTGTACAAAATACCTGGCTGTGCCGGCGCCAATTTGAAGCACAATAATGTCACGCGGCGATAAAAATGAATGAATGTACGTGTTCAGGCTCGCTCAGGAATACCTGGGATTTTAGTCTGCTAACAGTCTGTTTAGTCGTTCCAGTGTGTAGTTTTTTTCTCTGTGTGCAGCATATTTTCGAAGTCAGTCTCAAATAATAAAAAAAGGTAATTATCATTAGAAATCCCTTTAAAATATGATCGAAGTTCCAAATTGACATACAGTAATTTTATTCCCTGATTTTCATGTAGAATTTGAAGACCATCGAAAGTAAAAGTAAAAGCGCTAACTAAATAGCATTCCTATAGTAAAATAGCTGTTGAGCCAGCAAGCATTTGTTCTCTAGTTTTGTCGGCCAAGGCGACAGAATCATATTGCCTCATGCCTCACAGAATCATATTCCAAGTGAAATCATACTTACTGGTTATCCGCTAGACTAGCTGTACTGTTTTCAATTCAACACGAGAGTTGGTAACACCGCTTTGCTTGGTTTATTGGAAATGTAGTTACAAATGATAAATTTTCTTTTAAACCTGGTAAAACGCCCTGTTTTAAGCTGAAGCAGTATGATCACATGCTTCGTCTACACTCCCTTCTCTGTGGGCTTATTTAGTATCTTGGGCGGAATATCTTTTATTCCCCTGATTGATATTTTTTTCCACATTGTCCCTTCTTAGTTATTATTTGTAGAGTATCTTTTTATGTGGGAGATTTTATACGATTACACTTCTGATGCTCTAGGCCATTAAGGTCCTATGAGAGAGAGCCGCCGATTCGAGCCGATACAAACCGAACGTCGAAACAGTACAATTGTAACATGTTGTTCTTGCTAGATGCAGGATATTGTATGCGTTTTGCACTTTGTGTATTACAGGTATGCAAATGCAAGTGCAAGTAAGGGAAAACCCCATGTAAACATTTCACGCGTCATGTGATTTTAAGTCACGCAAGTCTCTTCGTCTCTCACCATCACGGTCTTTAAAATTTTAATATGAAATTGTGGTCTCAATATATGTTGCCATGATATCAAGTTGCAGGCCTTGCCGTGAGTGCTGGACAAGCGATTTCTACACGCATTTTCAAACATTCACACTTTTGTCCGACTGTACCAGAAATTAAAGTTTCATATTTGTGTATCACATGATCCCACAAGGGGTGCAGCATCAGCATTCGCGGCGTACAGAAGCCAGAAGGACTTCCGTCTCTTTTGACTCCCGCCCATCAGTCGTGTTGTGCTCCTGATCACAAAGGAAGGGCGCCGCTGCTATGAGGTTCCTAAATAGGTTTGGCGGGATGTGCGATGCGGCTTAAAATTAAGGTAGGATTTGGGATATGAAAAATTTTATTGGCGGGACACAGGATCAAATTATCCTTCGGAGCAAGCGGGTCGGAGCGTGGAGAGGCGGCTGTATTCGCAGGCTACATACATCCATCACGGCGCGAAATTGCGTGATTGGCTGTGGTTAGTAGCTGGATAACTTACACGACCCACTTTTATATTACTTCCCCACTATTTCCATCCAGTGATCAATGCAAGCGCGGAAAAATTGACCCTTTGTTTTCCACAGTGAAAAGAGTCCAACTTACCAGCTTACATTAAAGGTCTTTTAAAGTCGTTAAAATAACTTTACTCGTTTATAGTTCAAACGAATTGTTTTCACCACACAACCGGAATTTCCTCCAGGTAGGAGAAAAATCAACCTTCCCTCGAACAACAACAGCCAAATTCAACCTCAGAAGAAAAAGCGACCGAGTATGACTCGGGTAGTTAAACTTGTGAGGGTGAAGGTTTTGTAGAAGAGGATGGTGGTTTGGGAAATCAACCTGCCTTACTTGAGATGTTGATTTTCTTGTAGGAATAACATTCTTATATATTTAGCTGCCTAGTATTGTTCAACAGTCGACTCCTTTTTTATAAAACCTATGCCTAAAGTGGACAAAGGGCAAAATTTTTGAATTTTGATACTTAAAAGTATCAAAGTCACATTCGCGCCATAAGTGGAATTCACAGCCGTGGCTCAATAACCCGGTTTCGATGCACAGGATGAAGCAACTAGGAGCCCTTTCTGACAGTTTTCGAAAGTAATTTCCTCTTAATATGACTGGTCTTGAACACAAACTTCCTTTTTGGCTATAACGGAGGAGACTTATGTTTAAGGGCTTTATGGGGAAGAGTTTTCAATGAATTGCGGTGTTAGCAGGTTAGCGGAACATGTTTGTTTTAGACGGCAGGATCGGGATGAAAACTCTCAGTTAGGCGGGATGGCGGGATAAGGGCCAAAAAGGGTGGCGGGATGTGGGTTTGCAAAAGCTTATCATGTTTGGACCCTCTGCTATGAAAATGACACCATTTCTCGTCATCGAGATCAAATGATTCTTTGTTCCCTG
The DNA here is from genome assembly GCA_963693305.1 of Meandrina meandrites. Classification (NCBI taxonomy): domain Eukaryota; kingdom Metazoa; phylum Cnidaria; class Anthozoa; order Scleractinia; family Meandrinidae; genus Meandrina; species Meandrina meandrites. The sequence continues at coordinate 15,599,171 of OY855904.1, forward strand.
CGATGAAGTTTTATATAGCTTTACTGTTAATTCGTTTGGACAATTTAGTTATTTAGAGTTTCGTGACCGAATATTACAACTATCGAAACGTGTCAATTCAACTAGCCTAATTTACTGATCGGCAGCAAACAACAACAACCTAAAGCACTTATAAAAAATATTTAAGCACATATATAAGACGAATCATAGTCAATGATTAATTACTCGGTGCTCAGAATAACGGCATTACTACGGAGGCATGCACCTGTTTCCTCGCGTGCAGTCATCATTTACTTAAAACACTGTCTTAAATACTGATGGTCGCTTTGCATTCCATTCATGCCTTCATATGCTTTTTTTTCTTCACTCCCTCGGCTGGAAAATTACAATTTAAGACAAAAATCGTCTTCTTTATTTGAAGATGGCGTCCTTGTTTGTCACCCATCTACTTATTTAGTCTACTTAATTTCATTTTTAGCAGTTTCAAATTTTTAGTTCTGCACTATCGTAACACAAAAATATTTATTTTACTGACACGACCTTTTGCGTCCACCGAGAAAACTTAAATGTCGGCGGTATCAACTGTAATCTTGAAAAACATGGTATCATCTCGGACATATGCGTGGTTGTTTAACTCCGGTAGAGAGCAGAAGGTTGGACATCCACTGGCGATATTCATTTCTCTTGTTGGCCTTTGAAACGAATTGCTGCTCGGATCAGGTCTGAAGGCATCGATCACGTGTTCCACGTTATCCTGATCCAGCAACATAAAGGTGACCTTCTGTCGGAATGGCCAGCGGAGTAACGCGTCATATTGACCGCGCATGACGACAAAGAACACTGAGATGTGCGTGCCCTTGCCCATGCCATCTCCGTTCAAATATAAGCGCACACACATCTTGTATCCATAGCTGCTAGAGTAGAAGCGCGGGCTGTAAAGAGATACTTGTCTCCCGGTGACTGCGTCTTGCTTCTTTCGAGCATAGTCGGAGATTTTCCAAACCAGAACACCATTATAACTTGAGACTTCCTTCTGTTTGACCTGCTCCTCCAAGTCAGCCAGCAGCACATTACGCATGCCCAGCGTGTGCTCAATAGACTCAATATGCCGCTGTAATTTTCGTATTGTTTCCTCGGAACCTTCTTGTTCTCTTTTCAACACGTTCACCTGACGTTGCAGATCTTCATTGACTTTGTTCCCTTCAATCACAAATAGCTCAAGATCAGCAATTTTAGCTTCTTGATTGTGTGCTTTTCTGGACAGCTCTTGCGGCTCATTTTCCAGGCTAATACTTGAGCCAACAGGCAAAGTTCCCTTTGCAGTACCGTTCTCCAGGGATCTGATACGAGAGTCGTGTTTATCGAGCTTTGACTTCAGAGTCTTTGTTTCCACCAATGCCTCTCCAATTTGCCTCATCGACTGCTCGAGTTGCTTTTCAACTGGAATTAGTGAACCGTTGGTCTTGTTTACTGATGTAAGACGCAAGGTGTTGCTGACGAGCGATGATAGCTCTTTAACTTGTTGAAGCATATAAGTCACGTGTTCCGGCATACACTCTTTGATGTGATTCACTCTTTCACTAAAAGCCATGGCCTAAAATTGATAAAAACGAAACCTTAAAAACTAATTCAATGGCTAAAAATATAGTGTCGTTATACCATTTCTTTCTGTCTTTAGGCTACTGTCAAAATATTCTCCGCAATCATCGCTATTACGCTCTATGACAGACAGGACTTGAATTATCTCTCCCTCCTTCCCCTTTCCCTGTCTCCTCTGAAGACACTCCCATTTTATAAAAGCGAAATCTACCAAAAGAAGAATGGCATGAAGGAAGAGGGGCTCGAGGGGAGTCCACAGGGGAGCTACCCAACGCGCGCGTCCTTGACATTTTCTCATATCTCTTCGTTTCTTATACTGGAAAGGCAAAAGTAGGCTCAAGGAGGGTTGGCAATCTTCCCCTAAAACGGAATTTAAAAATTGCTTTTACTCTTGAGGTTTGGTCCAAGATGGCTGATTGGATGCTAGTTCCTAATTGCTGTTGCTCCAGGACACTCAAGAGAGGATTGCAAGAATTCTGCACAATTCAACTTAAGCACCGGATATAAATAACAATGAACGATGTAAATTGGTGCTAGTTAATCTCTCACGCCTGCCCAACGAAATGGAGATTAAAATGCAAGACTCGTACTTTGTTTTACCTTAGTTTCTTTGCATCCGACTGCCTTAAAAGACACGCTGCTTTCATTTCTTCACATTTGCCAACAACTGGGTCCAAGTGGACAGATATCTGCAAAACAATTTACCACAATCGGGAAGTATAACTCTAAGGCTGCAACGCAATTAGCATTATTTGAGCGTTATAAATCTTCTATGTCTGATTTTTAGACTTGTAATACTAAATATAAAACAACGAATTGTCAGGGAATCATGATACAATGTTAATATTAGTCTAAGGTTTATCGGAGTACCGTATTTTCTCGATTAGACGCCCCCGGCGTTTATTTCAAACTTGGTCTGAAACCTGGCGTTTATTTGACTCCTGCAGTTTATTCGAGCCCAGTTTTCATTAAGCAACGGATTTCATTCTTTATTTTTGGTAAATATGCATCTGGCTAATATATCTACAGCTTAATATACCTTAAATAAATACCTGAGGGGCCTATTTTCAATTCCCTCTTGGAGACCCGGCGGTTATTCGGTACCCGGCGTTTAATCGAGAAAATACGGTATTGGGTTTTCAGAATACGATTGTAGACTGTTATAGAGAACGGTTCACGAGCATGCGGATTCATCCCTAAACATGTGCAACAGCTGGAAAAAAAAACAAACGAATGAATCTTCTAAGGTAAGTATAGACAAAAGACTTCGACACTGTTTTTTTTCCTTTTTACTATGATGTACACAATGGATAAACTCTTTTGCAGCATGGCCGGCATCGAGTTACAAAGCCAGGCCCAGAGACCTTTTCTGTACCTGGATGTACAAGTTAGTTGTCCTACTTACCTGACTCCGTGGAATATCTTTTTTTCCACATTCAGGACAGCAATCTGGATATTGAGTACAGTCCGTTTGGTAGTGACGCTGAAAAATGAATATTAGGAAAGAGGTCTTTGATTTTTTTTTTATTTGCACATAGACTACATTCTGCCAGTCATTAGCTAGACGATTTGATTCCATGGAGACAACTTAATGTCTGACTAATGGAACAACCTTTGAGAAAAAACAAACTTTATAAAGTGGTCTCTGTTTGAAAGAAATGTTAAGGAATGCCGGCTTGGTTGTCCACACAAGATCACAGCCTAACAGGGTTGTGGACAAATCGTCATCATCTGGTAGCTTCTTTCTGACAAATTTAGCCGGATTCTACCTCGTACTTCATAATAATTTTTCTTAACATGCACATCGTGATTTTTGTTGCACGTACTCTAATGGTTTTAGGGGCTAAATGACTCTACAGTTTTATACACATGCACAGGCTTGACAGCATAAAATATAGTTGCTAATAATGTACCGTCATGTCAGCCATTACGATCCTTTTTTCGCAGTAACTGCATAACTCTTCCCTGTAGCCGCAACTGTTTTGAAGATGATTAGCCAGGTCGGATCTTTGCACCAAAGTTCCACATTCGGGATGAACACATGGGATTTCTACAAATTCACAGATTTGTTCATGCTCCTGAAAGGTAAAAATAACAATGTTTACAGTAAGCTTCTGAAATGGGTCATCGCATTGAACACATGTACACCACTTCATTAAGTGTAACAACAGACCTAAGCGTAACGTACGTAACCAAAGTCTTAGAGTAACAATTGCCTCTTTTTTTAAAACACCAGAATGTATTTATCCTGCAAACAGGTATCACTATACAAGGAATGAGACCTCCTGGTCCACAAATGACTGTTAACCCTCCGGCAGGAGCACAGCATAATAAATATAAACACCGAGAGTAGTATCGTCTGCTAGTTAGGTGGCGGTGTTTTTAGGCATGGATGCAATTAAAAAAAATACTGAAAGCGCAGTGAATACCTGACGTTGCTTTATTTGTCCTTTCCACTGGCATCCTTTGTCAAGACGAGAACAGTGAAGCTCCAGTAAGAGGATCTCACGCTCGACAAATTTATCTGAAAAAACCTTTAACGAATGGCAAATAGAAAATAAGTACACCGACGAATATACAGAAGACTCAATGAAGGGGGATGGAAAGGAGGTGAAGGCCCCTTTTTCGCGAAAACGTGGGCGGGGAGGAAATGAGATTGGGTCCTCTTTTGGCTCCTCCTTCCGATGCGCTACTGCTATCACTCATGTATTTACAACGTGTTCTAATATCAAAGAGAATAACTAGAAAGTAATCATGGTTTTAGCATAACTTACTTCCTCTCTTCTAAGCGCGGTTCCGTCAGCAACGCATATACTCTCAGATGTATTTTTGCTGCATGAAATGAAAAGAAAGATGCACATACTTTAATACAATAGCTCACCCTGGGCTGAGAAAAGCTGGTTTATATATAGTTTTCCCAAAGGAGTGCAAAAGATGAGCGCTGATGACTAAACTAGGAAAGAAAGGTTCACTGCGACTCTGTCCATCTGCCAGCTAGCCTTGGGGCCCAAAGACACAGCGCACTTTTTCATTGTTTGCAACTGATATTGAGCAACAAAATAAAAGCTTGTGCTTGCAGGGTGTCCTACGAGTGGTGACACCTATGGTGCAACGTAGAGATTGCACCCAATGCTGCACCGTGTGTGTCACAGGTTAGGAACCACGGTGACGGATAACACAACTGAATAAACCCATGAGCGGCTTAAACAATGACCGCTAATGCAGGAGGGAACTTCAATATTTCCGATTACTACACTCGTGGCAAATTCAAATCCCTGGCGAAAGCGGAATTATGACTAATTTTCACCGGGGGAGAGGGTAAGAGTTACATTTAACCATAAGAAAATTTTCATTTTCTCTCGGTTTGACACGACGCAAACAGCGCCGCTGGTGTGGATGGTGTGGGTGGTCAGGGCCCTGACTCGGATGACACAGCTCGAACGTGTTTCACGTTCTAGAGAAATCAGTGGACTGTAGGATTAAACAGAGTGACACTGTTAATTTTCATTGCTAATGTGAAGCTCAAGGCGTGCGTTTGTGTTTTGTTTTCGTTTTCTAGTCCCAATCAGTTGTAAATTTGAAACATTTTAGTCCCAATGGAATGAAGCCAAAAACTTAATGATACCGAAACGATTCACCTAGAAAACAAAAAAGCTTACTAGTTTAATTTCGCCTCATGTCAGTCCAGTGGACGTTTTTAGTCAAGTACAATAATATTATCCCTTATCCCTGCATGCCTTTATGGCAAGTGCACGTGCGGGTTTTGTTCACAGTGCAAATGAGTTTGTATACCTCGATATACCTCTTCATGTCGTTTTGTTAATATCCAGTTTAACTGAGTACACAATGCACCTTCATCTGTTCTCGTATTTTTACCGGCAAGTTTTACAAGGGTACTTAATAGCTTAATGCTAGCTTAATAACAAGCCCGTAAGGTCACAAAGGAAACTTCAAAAGGACTCGCTGTTATTCAGACGTCATATATAAGAGCAATTGCGGGGAAACAAGTTTGCATAACGCTGAATCATATCCCATACTATTGCAGGAAGTGTTTCAGTGATGCGATTTCAAACTATCTCTTCATGATATGAGCATGCAGTTGATGACCATTCGTAGCACAAGTCGGCTACTCCATTATATCATAACTTATTATGACGTTTGTATAGTACTTATATATAATCAAATACAGTAACAATAGAATTAGTTATTGAAGTTGCCTTGTACTAATTTAACGTACTCCTTCAGAATCTGCTGCGTGTGCTTCTGAAAATTAATGGTATCGCAGTTACCATCGGATACAAGTAACTAGTTTATGGAAAAGGAAAAGCGCATGTAAACAGTTTTAAATACCTTACAATTGAGTTGATGCATTCTCTGCAGTAGCGATGTCCACACGACGTTTGAACTGGCTCCTTTAATACATCGTTACACTTTGAACACAAGTGTTTTGGATCGGTCTTGTATCTGTCGGCTTCTGTCAATTGATAACCCATCACTCTCCTGTTCTGTTCAAAACAGAGTCCTTTCGTAAGTCCTGCTTATTCATTTAGCAACTTTAAACATCAGAACTACATGTAATGCAGGGTTTTCAGCGGATAGTCATTTCAATTTCAGTATCGATTTGGTAATAATGCGGTTAAAACTATAGTCATAAATTATTATGCAAAAAAACACTTTAAACGGCCAGCGCTCGCAGAAAACGCAGGTTTGACTTACTTTGTAGTTGTTCTAAATTTCTCTTCGGCTACTAATGCCAACATGTGCATGTGGGAAATTCGTATTTCTCGATTATATGAGAAAAAATTAGCTGCCCAGAATAGGATCATTACCGTGAAATTGTGTGATTTAGGGAAAGAACGAGCCGAGGTAACATATCCGGGAAACGTCCCGAACTTGTTTCCCTTTCCGAGTTTCATTATTTATCGACAGGAACAGTTTGCGCCAAAAAAAAATCGTGATCGTGAGCGTTTTGGGACTTACAAGACAACATTTTCATTATACTCAAGTCTCAGAAATTTGTTCGAGGAACTGCTCTGCAGGGAACAGCTATATGATATGATATGATTTGTAAGAGTCTTGAAGACATATTTCAGCTCTAATTAATTTTAAAATAGAATCAGATTCGATAAGTCTGTTACGAAGTGTGTATAGAGGTTATATTGTAAGCTTCTTTGAGATATAAAGTGTGATCGGACTTCCGTTTGGCTTCGTTACTAAATAGACCATTTCATCACAGGAAGCGGGGAGATATCGAAATTTCATTGTTTTGACTGGAAGTGCATTATCAAACATCATACCAGAAAACAATTTCTTCCGACACTCACACTATTAGGTTTAAACGATTAAAAATAGCCTATAGTTCGATTTATTAATAGAAATACTATACTGCCTCGCGGTGTACTACAAATGTTTACTTCCGGTCTGCCGTTGTCTGTCTATAATTTAAAAACTGCTACATTAGTATTATTTACCATTAGAATGTGAGTTCAGCAAATGTCAGGCAAAACTATTCAGTGGTTAATTTTCTCAGGTTTTTTCGTTTTATCAGTTGCATCAGTTTTCACGCATTCAGAACATGTCAGAAACTTTACATTGCACTTATGAAAAATCAAAAGGAATACACGGATCACTGACGTTTGCATAATTTATACGTTGCAAACTACAGCGGCTGTCCAATGACAGTTGCCCCTTCAAATTGGTTGTGACGAAAGTAAACAGTAAAATTAATTTAGACTTGATCATATGAAAGTACATGTGCAACTTACCTCAATTAACAACTGAGCAGTCACGTTGGACTCACCAATCTCTTCGCTTTGAGCTTACAATTTACTCTAGTATCAAAGAAAGAAACTGGGGAGTGACCTTTATTCCATTTGTACTCTGTAAGCTTTATTAAACAAAGGTAAGCGTTCAACGGCGTTCAATTACCGTTCATGGTTTCCCGTAGCGGCTTCAAATTACTCGAGCATCGGACAAACACTTACAGGGTAGCAAAGGGTATGCGTGACACGTGAAAAGGGCAAAACATTGACCGTGACACGTGTAAATAGGGCAAAAATTAGACACATGATTCGTGAATTCTGCTGTTTCAAGTATACGTGACACGTGAATTTGGTTAAAATTTGCGCGTGAAACGGGATCACAACCCCCCCCCCCCCCCCTCCCCCTTTGCTGTCCACTTACAGCTTTCGATAATTTTTCAAATCAGTCACTGTCTACTTCAAGCTTGTTTAGCCCAGTTAAATGTTTCAAATGGTATAGAGTATTTGGCAGATTGTCCTCTATGTAGATTTATGATTAAGCTGAACTTTCTCTTGATGTTTTCGCTGCAAGTTTTCAAAAACTTTGCCGAGAAGACTGACTTTGTGACTTGGACTATGAACACGATGATGAACTCTGATCACGCGCGCGAGTCACACTACGCAGTGGCGTCATCTGTGTGTCTGTACTCTTATAAATGACAGGCATCAGCCAATCACAACGCGCGCTGTAACTCGGTTATTGTATAAACGCAGATGGAACTTAGTAAGTTGTTTAAAAACGTGCTCATTCAATCCGATTTAATTAAGTCGTCTAAAAGTACCGATTTTTTTCCTTTTCGTACACGCCTTATGGTGTCAGGTACGAAGGATTCAAGGAGTTCGCTTGCGCACAATAAACTAAAGTTATCGTTTCGATAAGTCGAGCCTGCACAGCAGCTTGGACTTATTTTGGACGTCAACGCAAGTGATGTCGTTTAAATTGTTTCAAGACTTCGGCTGTGGAGAGGCAGCAGAGTTTAAGTATTTGTTTTCAAAAGTCACTTTGCTGTTATAGGGCAGGCGGTAAGTACTAGTCAGTGGTAGCCCTGTTAAATGTACACTTTCGAGTCTTACTGAAAAAAATCATTTCGAAACCAAGGAATCCATTTTCCTACCTTGGTCAAAACAAAAATATTCTATATAACTAAAAAAAAATTGCAAAATTAAAAAAAGTCAGCCTGACTTTTTCAAGTTCTGTCCTTGTGGTTTGGAAAAATAGATGAAAACTATTTACGGTCACCCGCTTCTTAAAACAATTTGCCAGATATCCTTCCCTTTACGTTCTAGGAGCATTTCCTGCATGGTTGGAAGTACTTTGTCGTAATTTTGGTGCTGTCTTGCTAAAAAAAGCCAAAAAATGTCCGTGACAATGTCCCTTTAAGGAGAACACGTCCAGTTTGCTTTAAGTATTTTTTTAATCAAATAAGCTACATGACAGTGAACAACATCACACCCTCCTATTTTTTTAAGCTTTATGCACAATGTGCTCTCATGCTAAATCTCAATACTGCAGATCATTCAACTGAATAATGTAACATAAGAAGCACTGATTTGCAGCTTGCTAGTTGCGATTCTGAACACATTAGTGTTAGAGCATAGTTAGTCTGCGAGCAGGCTCTCCGCGCGAAAAAATTTAATAGCAGGAAATAATTATGAAGCCCGGCAAAGTTCTTTGTTATACGTTTATGTTCGCTATTTGAAGGGTTGAACCTGCACAAAACCTAACAAAATACAGCAGGTGGTTATATGTGTTCATGGAACTAACCAACAAAAGCATTGCGATTACGTAATTAATGCATAGTGTATGAGCGCAAAACAAAAAAAATGTGCAGGGTCGTGGACCTTCCAACATAAATCTTGGCCTCTCCTTTGATGTTTGCCGGGGTTCCTAACCATTTCCCGCTAATAACTATGGTTAGAGTGATCACCGTCTTTATTAAAGCCGTTTATTGACCCTTTATTCAAGAAAACTTCTAACCTGCTTGAATGATTGAATGACTGATTGAATGGCCCGCATGATTAACCCATCTAGGTGCAATTACAAGCCAGCCAATTTGAATTTTCAAGTGCGCGTCATATTTCAATTAAGTAACTTGGAAACGAGCAATATCCATCTCGATGGACTGACTAACTGCATGTAAATTACTGAAAACTGTGACCACTATAATAATGTTTGAATAGCGTCTACTATCTGCATGCTACCAAGCTAATGTGGCCGTATTGTGACTTATATCTCATATTGCTAAAGGAATTAACCCTGTCCTGAATGACATTAAATCATCTATATAAAACAATCTACATTCGGATGCAATCAGTCTGTAAAAGGGATGATTTGGTCTCTCCTGCATGATGCACGTGTAAATGATAGTTAAATACCCCTTGTCATAGTGCTTTGTATGCTCTTTAAATAGCAGCCATGCTTCTTTTTTATCACACAGTAAGGTCGATTTGCTTGTTAACCCCTATCTTAGTGAAATTAATGCCATTTATAAGTACTAAAACGCTAGTTGGAGCTGTGTAGCGATGTATATACACTAAGCAGTGGCGGATCCAGGGGAGGGGCCCGGGGGGCCCGGGCCCCCACCTTATTTTTTTCGGAAATAGCGCATTTTCTTTGAAGTTCCGGAATTATTTTCGCAGAATTCAACATTTATAGTCAGCTTAGCTGAAGGTCTGGATCCGCCACTTGTAAGTGTTTCAAATCAACACTGCCAAAGTCACTCAGGGAACAATTGAGTTGAGTTCAATATATTCTCGGTTTTCACGTGACGTCATCAAAATTCTAAAATCCAGAATCGCAAGACCGCTGTGTTTTTATCCTTCGCTGGCTATTATACGTCCTTAAACTCGCTTTCAGTGTCACTTTCATACCCGAGGGGGTACTCCCCTATATCAGGTATATAGGTATGTGCCGCCCCAAAGGGTATGGTTTTTGAGCCGTTTTGGTCTGAAAACGGGTATAGATTTTGAACATTTTGGTCTGAAATTGGGTATGTTTATCGGGGGAAGGTTCACGAAAGCTTATAAACTTATTTTTCTTCCCAGCAACCGGGGCGAGTAACTGGTGAGAGAGAAAGAGAAATAGATAAAATATATCATTCCAGTTAATTTTACCTATTCATCTTTGTTACGTTGACTTACGTTCAACACTGATGCATATGCCATGCAAGGTCGGGTCTGAAAACGGGTATGGATTTTTGAGGCCAGGTCTGAAAACGGGTGTGGAAAATGGCATTTTTTGGTCTGAAATTGGAGATGCGGGTGGCACACCCCCACCAAAAATTCCAAGGAGTCCCCCCCCCCCCCCCCCCGGGCTATCATAGCGGCTATCGTTCGAAATACATCTCCCGACATCGTCTTTCGACACGCCAAACAAACAAGGAGCGAAATCCACCAATCACAGCCCACTAGCATGACCTTCTGAACTTGTGACTCATTTCCAAAGAAGTGGCATGAAACGAACACTGGCATGCGATTGGTGTATTTCGATCCTTGTTTGTTTAGCATGTCGAAAGACCATTGAAAGACGATGTCAAAAGACGGATGTCGAAAGATTGGTGCTATGCACGTAACACTGAAAGCGACTGTAATATATATCTTGTTGAAGGTTTTTAGCTCGATAACATCCGCCTTCTTCAAGATACTGCATTTTGAATTTCAGAGTTTCACGCCACACGACATCAAGATGGCCGCCAGAAGGCTGTCAAGTATGCTTAAAAAACATGCCTCATCCTGTGATTTTTAACAATCGGAACAGTTGAGTTTTTCGAGAAGTTTTTATGTAAATGCTTACTTGTTCATTAGGGTGAACTGACCGCTTTTTATAGCAGAAGTGAATTCCAGATGTTTTCATTGATTTCCGGCCTCCATGTTGCTGCCCCTCTGCATGGGCACCAACATGACGTCTCCATACTGAGCTCTCTAAATTTGTGTGGAGCATTTTGACGGATAATTCGAGTACGGAATCCCGTACAAAAGCGAGACTTGGACAAGCAGAATATCTAGTAATTTTCCACAACCTGTAATATTCATTTTTTTTGACACAGTAGTTTTGGATTTACTTTTTTTGCTGCGTGACAGTGAAAACCAGCAATTTAAGTTAAGGTTTGCATACTAACTATGAAACCTATGGATCAATTTGATCACATGACTTCTCTCTAAAATCGCTATAATCTGTTGGTTGATTGTGTAACGATATTATGGGGAGAAATTTCATGCTACAATAGCTACTCTAAGACAAATGCATCGAGTTTTGACAAACAGTCAAAGGTTAAGTCCTCAGATTACGATCATAACTAGTACTACAAATCAAGCATGGTCGTCGGAATAAATTTCCGTTTTAACTCTTTACAATTGAGCCTGAAACTTTCCAACTAAAGATAAAAACCCATGATCTCAAAGTCATTACCTTTTACAGATCAGAACAGTCAACTATGACTTTGATGAACATTGCGTCATCCTTAATATAGGCGTGCCTGTTAAGTTCTGCAAGCGGGAAAAACAACGGACATCCACTGGCGATATTGGTTTCTCTTCTTGGTCTCTGGAAGGAGGAGCTGTTTGGATCAGGTCGGAAGGAATCGATCACGTGCTCCACATTATTCTGATCCAGCAACATAAAGGTGACCTTCTGTCTAAATGGCCAGCGGAGAAGTGCATCATATTCTCCACGCATGATTACGAAAAAAAGCGAGATGTGCGTGCCCTTGCCCATTCCGTCGCCATTTAAATAAATGCGTGCGCGCATTTTGTAGCCATAACGATTTGTGTAGAATGGAGGACTGTAGAAGGACTTCTCCGGTTCGTTGAAGGAATCATATATTTTGGCTGCGACGTCAGAAATCCTCCAAAGGAGAACACCATCAAAACTGTCAGGGTTTTGGTCTCTGTTGCTTTGCAAACCAGCACTTGGCGGCGTGTTCTGCGTTCTCAGTGCTTCTCCCATCGATTCTACTTTTGCCTGTAGCCTACGTAAAGTTTCTTTGTAATTCTCGTCTTGCCTCTTTAGCCATACGATCTCGTTATTTTGCTCTTGAATGGCTTGATTTGCTTCAACAAGCAGAAGTTCGTGGTTTGCAAACTTGTCTTCCATGTGACGTAGTGTCAGCTTAAACTCATTCAACGCCTCTCGTACTTGCTGATACTGGCCTTGTAGGGAACTCTGTTGTCCAACAGGAAGTGAATCCGGCTCAACCAAATTATCCTCGACTTGTATCAATCGAGATCTTAAGTCATGAAGCTCATCCTGAATGGTTCCGTTTTCACGCACGACTGCTGTGACTTGTGACACAAGCTGAGAGACTGTAGTCTTCATTCGATCCATCACTGCAATTCCCTCTCTCAGAGGTTGTATCTCGTTAACATAGCATCCAACTTGGTCCCTTAAACTAAAGAAAAAGCGGGCCAGAAGGTTGAGGTGAAAGGACACCAAGGTCTGCTCATGATGACGTTTCTCGCTACGTCTCATGTCCTGAAATAGTCCAAAAATACACAGCTCATTAATAGACCAGAAGTTTATACAAAGAGGAAAGCTTAAGGATAAAAAAGACTCCTGAAGTTATTCCTGTTGACGGAACTAACTGCATGCCTTCATCCCAAAACAGTAGCAAAATTTTGGTTGTGAGAATATTGAGTATACAGACTCCCATCAAACATGTGGACGTACATGCATGAACACATGAGTAGCGCATGAACTATTCTTACAAACGCGCAAAAGCTACTTTGCTTGCGGTGTAGTGCGATAAATGCATCTCGACCTACCATACCAAACCAAACCATGCAATTAACAGTGTTTAGCTCAGAATGGCTATTTTCGATATACACCTGTGATGTATAAAGAACAATAAGAAAGAAAAGTCAAATAGAAAACAGTTCGATATTAAGAATGTATAGGTAAACAACCTGTTAAAAATTTTGAACTGTTTAAAATTTTTAACAGCTCTTTTGCCTATACATGCGTTAATATTGTATTAGACGAAATGTTTATTAAACAGTAGCAATTTAAAACAAACAGGAAAGAACGCCTAACAAAAGCGGAATAATGTAGTATATCTGTCCAATTGGATGTGTTGTCGGCAATGTTTTATTTTTCCTGCGACTATTACCTCTTTGCTTTTGCACCCCAATGAGCGGAAAGGGCAAAACGCTATAGACCCTTCGCAATCCCCATTATCTGGATCGTGATGTTCTCGCAACTTTCCGCGAAGTATGTCTTTCTTGTTGCAAAGGGTGCAGGAAATGGGATAAGACTGACAATCCTTTTTTATATGATCCTGTAATAAATAATTTGTAAGATAAGTGGTTAGAAGAAAACAAACAAGAAACAATGGAAGGAAGGAAAGGGGGCAGCGAGGCAGCGACGGTCGGTGGATTGATGGTTGAATTGGTAAGCAAAAAAAAAAAACGAGAACAACAACAACTCTTCAAACAAATCGATCAAGTGAAGTGCAATTTTCAAGGTGTTGCAAAGCAGTCAACATACCTCCAAACCAACAAAAGGCATTTCTTCGCTGCAGTAGGTACACTCTGCGCTCCTTTGGGTGCATTCCTTTTCAAGATGTCCCGCTAGTTTGTATTTCAATACTTTTTCTTCGCACTTATCACACGGCATCTCCACGTACTCGCATTCAGCGATGTGCTCCTTTAAAAGCAAGGTTCCATTTAATGAAAAGCATATGTTTAATCTTTGTTTTATTCTTGGTCATTTGTTAAAAGACGATCTATAAACTTTATTTATCTACATCCAAGAAATTTTACGGGAAGTCACGAAAAGCAGTTGGATAATTGGAGATTCGCTCATTTGAACATACAAGATATCTCGCTGTGTTCCATTGGTAACAGAAAATAATAAAGTACTTATACTTTATGCTGGTTTACAACGATGAGGAGTTCCAGGAGAAATTTTGGAGGGATCTGATGAAAGGAAAGGCATTCGAATACAAGTGACTAGAAGGCGATTATCACTTTAACGTCCTTATCCAAAGTTAACAACAAAACAACTAGGTAATAGATATTCTAGTACGCATGTCAGGAACAACTTTCCTAATATGGCCTTAACTGACTAACCTCCAGTTTGGTTATTTTATCTTCCCAGGCACAACCGCGTTCGTTATTCAAGCAATGAACTGTTAAACTTCGAATTTCCTTTCCCACGTATCTATCAGGGAAGACCTGTGGTATATAAAACGAAATACTTCTCTCATAATCATAAATAATTCAGCAAGTCAAATACACAATTTACAATCTTTTTCTCTGTGCACTCCTTAAATTTACGGTTCCAACTAGAGTGTTTCATCGCGTTAATTATTTTAAAACAACAAGAATTTCGTAAAAAAACACACGCTATAAAACAATGCCTACATCGTGACATATCTCCTATAAAATGGTTCATCGTGGTTCATTGTTCACTGTAGAGCACGTTTTTATTTTATCGTTATAAATACGGTTTTCAGCCAACGTGAATATGCCTTATTTGAGGATCGTTGTATCTACCTCACACTGTTGGAATTCTTCGTCATCAGCTATGCATTTGTAGACCGTTTCGCTGCTGAAAAATGAAAAGTCAGACAATATCTAATCTTGAGCCACGGTCAAGAGTGAAAGGCACTTGGACAGGGACGGTATTAAGAAACATCTGGATAGATTGATGAACTCTACTCGTGAAGTACACGTTTCGCGCGAATAGAATTATATTACAATGATTTCAGGGTTACTGGTACACCCCTAATTTTTCGGCTGAGACTGCGCGTTCTTATTTTTTACGATTTGAGGCTGAGAACGTTTCTCTTCTAAACCAAATTCATTTTTTAAGATTTCGGCAGCAATACAGTGCGGTCTTCAACAAACAGAACAAAGGAAGATTAACTGACATCAAGTTATTTTTAACCTCCATTGCGTTATTATTCATCACGCACAGCCAATATCATGGCCCACGACCTGGTCTAAAGTCACGGTCACTCAGTTTTTTTTCTTTTTACAGTGTGTTATATTAGGTCTGTTAGGTGAGCTATTCTTGTAACTCTTTAATATACTTGTTTAAGTACTTTTTCTTTTGTAATAGCTTATAACCCCAAACTTAAGGTGCACCATGTTGCCTAGAACGATTTTGACCAAAACCCAGCAGAACTAAGGTAGCTTAAGATGTAACGAAACTAGCCATTTATCCACATCGCTCAATCTTTTCAAGTCATGTGTAAATGACGAGCATTTGTCATACGAATCATTTTTAGCACCACAAAGTTAACATACCATTTGAGGTTTTCCAAACAGCCTTGGCAATAAAAATGAGCGCACGGCGTTTGTAGTGGGTCACGCAACACAAATTTACACTGTCTGCATATGTACTTGGGTGAAATATGTTTCAGATCGCTCTTGGAGAGTTGATAGCCTGCCATATCGGTGTTCAAATTCACGATTCCCTCTTATCTCCAACTGAATGGTGATGTGTGTTGAAGAATCTTCAGTCCTACCTTGACGAAATCGTCAAAGACCTATTAGCAAGACAAAAATTATCCTTATGAATGCTTAAAAAGTCAAGAAAGCACCCTGATTGAATTTGGGATGGACCGTTCGGCAAATTTTTGAGTGGGGAAGATTGGGGGTGGGGGTAGGTGGTCAGTTTACAAAAAGTAATGATGCACGGGAAAAGTTGAGGGAAAAATGTGCACAGTGAAACTGAGCTGGAACAAATTATGTCAATCACTGCCAAAAGTAAAATTCAAAGAATTTTTCTTTCCGAACCTCGCCTCCTCCTCAACAATAAAACATTTCGAGCACAATATGCGAGTGTACAATATGCGAGCCAGATTCCCTAATCCCAATAGAAGGCTAACCGCAAGCTACCTAAACGAATTGTAGGCTAACCGGAGTGCTTTTTCAGTTTTAGGCAAACCGGGAGTTTTTTTAGACTAACCAATGTGTTTTTTAGGCTAACCGAAATGGCTCGCATAACTTGCATGACTCGCGAGCCATGTGAACCGTGCAAGCCAGAAATCCCTCCCAATATAAAAGCTAACTGCAAGCTACCTAAGCTAACTTTAGGTTAACCAGAATACTATTTAGGCTAACCGGAGTGCTATTTAGACTATATTTAGGCTAACCGGAATGGCTCGCACATTGTAAAGGCCCATTACCTTCACACACTTCGCAGACTACGAGAACTAGAGTTTCGATAGAGTTGAATAGTATAATAATAGCGAGAATGTTCCTTTTAGAATAGCGGCTTATCCTCTTTGGCCTCATGACAGGACAGCGTTATTGAGTCAACTGGAATTGATAATCGCGATTGGGAAAAAGAAAATATCGATGGTACGGAGGAGATTGCCGATCATGAAATTGTATCACAACATTCCAACTAATCACTGACTAATTTAGTACAATCTACGTCTCGTTCTTTTGGTAAATAAAATGCACTTTGCACTTTGGAAAGTCGTTTATAATAAAAATTACCAATACCTGTTTTCAATTCTAAGCGAGCAAAGGATATAGGCAAAGTTGAAACGCCTCAAAGCGTCAAGTACGTACCAAATACAAAACAGCTCTGCGAATGTACATGTGAATGTCAACTGATTCTCGTCGAGATGGACGCACACAAAAACAGTTGTGACTTACACTACAGCATGCCGGGATAGGGAAAAGTCCCTACTTAAGATCATTAGTTGGTCGATCATGCAAATTCACATAAACTTTCGCTTTCACAATGATTTAGTGTTGCAAGAATCTTGCAACGGAACTGCAAAGAAACAAACGGCGACTACTGTACTAAGTAATTCAACTGACGTTGATCGACTTGCAGCGAAGAACTTTCGTTTTATATCGAACTAAATCCCAACAATCACAGACAGCCACCCTCGCAACTGCGCTGTAAACAATCAGTGGGCAACTCAATATAAATATGAAATGCACCCCGACACACTGCAACCCGGCTTAGTAATTGAAATAACCGTAAGAATTCGCAGGCTGTAAATGATATGAAGTCATGAAGGCCACTCCATGTTTGATTGGTAGGTATTTTCAGAGAATTTGTTAGTGAGCTGTAATGTCTGTAATTATAAATGCACGCAACAGGAGATGCAGTTCAGTTCTACGTTTCCATAATTTGCATAATAATAATAACAAACCTTTTCTTTTAATACCCTCTAAATCTCAGAAGCGTAAATATCTCGAGATGGTGTGTCTATTTTGCATTTATTTCTTTACTCTGGGCGAGAAAAAACCTTCTCTTCGTGAACTCAGGGAGAAGAGTGGGCTCATTTTTCCGAAAGGTGACTGGGTTAATATAGCCTGCGAACGCAGACGTATTTCCGGCTGTCGCTTGTCTCCGCCGATATCGAACCCTGCCCCGGCGTTTAAAAACTGCAATACAATGGGCTCGTCAACGGCTATTTTAGGTGCTCACCCAAGGGGGGAAAATTCCCTCATTTTATTTCCATATAGAGCAATTTAGCGGACGTACAGTAGGGGAAAATACCGAGGTTGCCAACGAACTGTCGAGAGGAGCTGGGAATAAGCATAAATGTTCTTACTACGTATACAACCCCCGTCAAAAATGTTAGGAAGGTTTCTTATTCCTCTCTACCCCTCCCCCTTATTCAACGTTGAGGTATACCAAGAGACTTCAATCACACCATATTGTCTATCACGAATGTTCACTAAAACTTCAACATTGATATGGGGTAGAGGGGGGCTCATAAACACTTTGTGTGTACCTACAGATTAGATCCATTTAAATGTTGTTGAAATCAAGGCGTTCATTTTCGACCTTCCCAACTATTTTTGTCGGGGGTTGTAGTTACATATTGTTTTGTCATTCCAACCGTTTGGAAGAATAAGGCGAGGAAAAAATTGTTATAGCCGCAAAGCTTTCGGAACCTCTTTAACTGGAAAAGTAGTTGTATTTCAAAGTAATTTCATAATGTTAGAAAAAAATTAGGACCACTCGTTGACTTCCCTAAGCAATATGTTCTTTCTTTGTGCATGGAGGACGTGTGGAGTGAACAATCACGCTACATGAAATTTAGTATCTCGGCAAATTTCGGGACATCAGAATAATTTAAAAGGTGCAAAACAGAAAAAATCCTTGAATTGCATTCAGAAAAGTATCTGGCATTCTTAAATCTCCGAGATGCTCATTTGGGCCATGTTTATATCATTCACGAGATACGTAACTGCCAGATCCCATTGATGTTACAACATTCATCGTGTACGGAGTTGGGTCTGAGGTTGTGCTTAAAGCTGTACAACAATCTCAGCTGATGTGGCCACATCCATGTGCTATTAGTCCATCATGCCCAGGACGGGGGAGGGGGGGGAGGGTACTCTGTTAATATTTTGGCGAGGGTGTGCCGCAGGGATTCTGAAACACTTACTCTATTCCAGACCAAATTTTTCATTCATTGGTCAGTTTCCCGATAAATTATACCCTATTCTATACCAAAACTCCCTGATTTCTATAAACCATCCCGGACTGCTTAAAACCATACCCTTCACAGCGGCACACACCTATACGGCCAAGGGAGGCGTTTCTTCAGTTGCGTGATTCTGCCGGTATCTAAGATGGATGTTTTCAGGGATGCCGGTTCTGGTCGTGGGGGCTCATTCGAGCCTCCCGAGCCCTCTATATAATAATAATAATAATAATAATAATAATAATAATAATAATAATAATAATAATAATAATAATAATAATAATAATAATAATAATAATAATATACTATATACTTCCCGGCCCAGCGACAAGACATAATGACAAAGACCTCAAAGATTTGTTTTCCTCTGACTATACCACCTAGGAGTGCATACTTATTACACAGCATCATTTGTTTCGCATCTGCATGTTCCGCCGTCTCTTTCAAGTTCATTGTTATTACCTCATTTACCTTTCTGTTTATTTATCCTCTGTAAAATCCCATTTCCCTCAGCTCTTGCTTAAAGTGGTCGATCGACATAAAACCAAACAAAACTCAACAATAAGTAGTCAAGTCAAGTTCTCCATATTAACAAACTCAATGTAAGACTCAAACATGAATCGCATGCGCAGTAGAAACGACCAGAGCTTGTCTGCACTGGATTCCTCGGGAGTGTGTATAGGGGCAATAGGGCAATAAATTAAGAGAAACTATATCTTTCGAAAAGACTGACAATAGTGCTCAATTTCCTTATATGTTCAAATGTGCACGACAACGTTATTGGAAAAAAATAATGTAAACATTTACAAAATTATAAAAAAAAAATCAAGAAATTAAAATTTCCAGACGTGATTGATTTCTGGTGATTACAGTATTGCAAAGATAATTTCGTGTGAAAACGATTCGCGTGGGTATAAGAGTTCGTTTGCCCAATCAAACAAAAGAAAATGAAAGAGAACTGGGTTCGAGTCCCTGACTATACCGTGGTCCGCCCAACTTTCCACAGTTTTTTCTCATGCCTCGTGACAAAAAGAAGCGATGCCCAAGCCAAAAAGGAAAATGGCTACCTAGAAGAGAGAAAAATCTGGTACGAACAATTTTTCTGTTGCTCTGTCACTTAACAGACTTGAGTTTATTTAACTGATGTCTGAAAAAAGCTAGTTTCTGCTGATCGGTGAAGGTCTCTCGATCACTCGCTCCTCCGTTTCATCCGTCGCTAGAACGCATGTTCCACGCATATCGCGTCTGTTTCTTTTCTCGTTCCAACATTGGTTCCATCTTTATTTATTTTCTTATTCCATAGCTCGTTCGTTTCAGAGCTTTCTTTCCATCGTTTGCACAATCGTTCGTTTCATCATATCCTCCATTCCTCCCTATTGCTTATTTCATCGCGCTTCTCGTCGCTCTCCGTCGCTTCGTTCGTTCACTCGCTTTGTACCGTTTAATCTATTCGGCTCATCCTGTCACTCGCTCCATGGCATCGCTTGCTTTATCGCTTGTTTCGTCGCTACGTCCAAAGCACTCCTGCGCTCATTCGGCTCGCTCACCGAATCGCGATTCAACGCTCGGTTTATCGCCGTTTAAGGTGGCTGAACACAGTTTTTGCACGCGCTCTGCGGTCGGCAAACAAAAACAAACATGGCTTCGATAGAGCAATGATTTAAATCATTTGTTCCATGCTGGATCTTTATGTGGTAGTTTTCTTCTTCTGTGTTGTAGAATTTTGTCGTTTGTTAGATCGAATGGAATATCAAAAGATGCAAGATGCAAAGAATCTAGCAATTTTCCAGGTTATGGTGAGAACCCAGGTAAATGCAGCGAATGCGTACTTGGTCACAAAATGGAGATTGTTTGCTTTAGTGTCTTTAGTGGCTTTCTCGAAATTGCGCATATTTCTGAAGAACCACTCGTTACAAAATTTGTCAGGAAGATACTTCAAGAAGCAAGTAAGTAGATTGTTATCTGCAAAATGTCTGAAGTTTAACAGAGGAAATTTTAAATAATCCAGTTATCATTCAACAGTGGATAGCTAAAAACCTCTCCAGGCAAATTATAGAGAAAATCTAACGACTAAATAATATTACCATATTACCAATATTACCATATTACCATGTTACCATGGCAACGACACCCACGTCAACGAAAATTTTCAAAATATGGAGGTCTACCCTTTTAACCTATTTAACAACAACACTTGCGCTTTATTTGCATGACCATAAAACATTACAGTATTGCAAAAGCATAACAATAACAATAATAATAATAACAATAACAATAATTACAATAAAAAGTCATTAAACAAAACTAATCAAATAATCAGTGATCAAGAATTTGATAACAATTTGTCTCTCATTTCAAAACAGGACGATATAAACTGCACTGATTGCATATTAACATAATAGTCAGTGGAGTTCATTAATTGCACAATCAAGGTTGAAATTGATAACTGCTTGGGATTCGAAATTACATTATCTATTTTGCTGAAAAAGTTGTCTCTAAGTGATGAATATCTTGGGCAATGAAATAGAAAATGGGTTTCATCTTCAACATTATGTCCACAAATAGTGCATAGTCTGTCACTTCTGGGGATGTTGTTATATCTTCCTGTTTCAATCAGAAGTTTGTGATTACTTATTCTAAGTTTTACAAGTGTTTTTCGATTAGGATTTTTTCTAGTCAAATCTAAATAGGGCGAAGGTGTATAACTGTCTTTAAAAGTATTATAAAATTCTAGTTTTTGAGAATTACAAAGGGAATGTTTCCAATAGGCGATATATTTCTTTTTCATTTGATCTACAAAGTATGTTATCTTAGTGTCATCTAAAGTGTCATGATTAAAGTTTTTTGTTTTTTTTTTTTTTGTTTTTTTTTTACATTACAATGGAATATATATTTTTGGAGCTAATTAACAACATTACTCAGCCTTACCCTAAATTTAAAATTAATTAATTATTGATATTACTCTCCTATACTGTAGGTAAAAAAAAAAAATCACAGTGACCACGAAAGCGAGTTACAGCGAACAAAACACGGAAGCATATATGAACACAAAAAAAAGGTTATAAATTATGGACGAGAAGGGATGAAGCAGACGTGCGCAAGTTGACATGCTCAGAATAGATAATTATACACAAAGTGTTGTCCATTTTGATGTATATTTCTTAAGCTTGTTGTTTCTCATAGCGATTTCTTTTTCGCTGCGAATTTTATCATTGAGGAAGATATAGAAGGCCTCGAAAGACGGGGGGTGATTCGCTTGTTTAGCTTGAAAGATGAAAAAATTCACTATCAAAAGAAAGTGGTTAAAGGTGTAAGTAGAAGTAGATTCAGGTTTGTAACCATACAAAATATCACTCGAAGTTACGGTTACGTCGTCGGCTCTTTTCTTATTCCACCAGTCGATAACTTTTAGCCAGAATTGCTTTACTTTGGGGCATTCAAAAAACATATGCGTTAAGGTTTCTCGAGTAGACTCACAATATTCGCACATCGGATCTGGCTTAATTTTCATTTTATAAAGTATGTCGTTAGTAGGGAGTATATTGTTTATCACCTTATACTGAAAGCATCTTAATCTATTTTCTGTAGTTACATTGAAAGGCAACTTGTAAGTGAGAGTTGGATTTCGATGCATGTTAATGAGGTTAAGTTCTACGTTTGGAGGGATGAAAGCATCATTGGCGAGCACAATTCGGGATTTCTTAGCGGTGATATTTGTAACTGAGAGATTATTTCTAGTGGTTTTAACGTTTTGTAGAGCAATGGAACGCCTTTGAAAAGATTCCTTCCAAGACTTTGGAATAGCGGCTATAACGCCATTGTATGTCAAAAAATTAGTCCGCAGATCAAATTTGTTTAGTAGGCTTTTATAGGTTAGAAATTTCTTGTTCTCATCGAGGAGGTCACCGATTGTTGTGACGCCCTTTTCGTGCCAAGATGCATAATAAATTGGTCTACCATCTATCTTGATGAAACGGTTGTTCCAGAGTATTTCGCTTGTATATTCTTCTGCATCAGATGGAGCTTTTGAGTGCAGATCTTGCCAAACAGTTAACACGGTTTTATAGAAAGCCGGAACTTTAGTCAAATCTAAATCTTCTACGTTGTAGTTGGACTCCAAAAGTAGATTACTGCCATATTTGCGGTGAGCTGAAAAAAATAGCGCACACCAATTGCAATCTTTACTTTCATATAGCCGTTTTACCCAGGC
Organism: Meandrina meandrites; assembly: GCA_963693305.1. Lineage (NCBI taxonomy): Eukaryota > Metazoa > Cnidaria > Anthozoa > Scleractinia > Meandrinidae > Meandrina > Meandrina meandrites. Next base: position 15,622,165 of record OY855904.1, read on the forward strand.
GGCTTTAAGCGCTTTGTCTACCATGGAAAAGTCAACCATTTGTAGACCGCCTTTATCAAAAGGACCTATCAAAGTATGCCGTTTGATTTTGTCTGGCTTGAAGTTCCAAACAAACCGGAAACACGCATTGTTCACTTCTTTATCAAAATTTAGTGGCATGACTAGTACAGAGGAGTTGTACACTAGCTTCGAAATACCTAGAGTTTTGACGATGTTAATCCTGCCTAGAAGAGTCAAATTTCTTGTGGTCCAACAGTTTAGAGACGATTTTAACTTAGAAAGTTTTTCATCGAAATTTATTTTTTTTCCGACGTTTGAATCATAGGCGAAAGCTACTCCCAGGGCGATTACGTAATCTTTGGGCCACGATATCCCGAATAAGGTTTTCTTGGCAATGTTACACTTTGAGCTGCCAAGCCACATTCCTTCAGTTTTTGACGAGTTTATTTTGAGGCCTGAAGAAATTTCAAAATCTTTTAGTAGAACAAAGAGATGGTGTGCGGAGGTTTCATCCCGGATCAAGGCAGTTATGTCATCCGCATACAAACTTAATTTGACTTCTTTATTACCAACATTTAGACCCTGTATCGCATTGCTTTCTCTTATACTCTGAGCAAGGAACTCTATAGCAAGAACGAAGAGGAGGCCCGACAGGGGACAGCCCTGTCTGACACCTCTTTTAAGAGGAAAGAAACTCGTGGTATAGCCGTTATTGATGACACAACTGCTGATGTTGGAGTAAAAGGTTCGGATCCACCTTTGAAACATAGGGCCGAAATTCATAACTTCAAGAGATTTGAAAAGAAAACTCCACTCGAGAGAGTCAAACGCTTTTTCAAAGTCTATGAATAAAAGAAAACCCGGAAGATTGTTCTCGTCATAACTGTCGATTACGTCCGAAATTAATCGTATATTTTCTCCAATGAACCTGTTTTTTATGTAACCAGTCTGATCTCTATTAATGAGCTCGGGTAGAACTTTCTCTAAACGTTTGGCAATACATTTTGTAGCGATCTTGTAATCGGTGTTGAGCAGCGAAATTGGACGCCAATTTTTAAGGTATAGTGGGTCTTTGTTCTTTTTGGGTAAAAGTGAAATGACGCCGCGTCTCTGCGAGATAGACAGTTCTCCATTTTCAAAACTTTCATTAAGACAATCTAGAAAAGGAAGCTTTATGTCATCCCAAAATCGAAGATAAAATTCTGCAGTTAAACCGTCCGTACCAGGAGACTTATTTTTGGCTAGTGATTGAATTACCGACCAGCATTCTTCGGCTGTTATCAGGCCTTCACATAGATCCTGTTGCTCCTTATTTAACCGTGGCATGTTTTTAACCTTGGAAAAAAAGTCCGCTGAAGTCTCATTGCAGTCTTTTTCTGCTGGTATTTTTGACGTGTATAGAGTCGAATAAAAATTCTCCATTTCCAGCAATATTTCTTGAGGCTCTTCAATCGCCGCTTGCTCGGTCTTAAGCTTTTCTATGTGTTTCCTGTTGAAAGAGCGTTTCTCTAAATTGAAAAAAATATTTATTGTTCTTTTCTCCAAGTTCATACCACCTGGCTTTACTTCTTATAATTGCCCCTTTTGTTTTGTGTTCTGCAAGGCGTTGCAATTCGGTCTTGGTACGTTGTAGTTCAGCAACAGAAGGTGTGTCGTTAGGATTCTGATCAACGCGTTTATGTAATTGCTGAAGTTTACAGAGAAGACTTATTTCAGTTGGCTTTTTGCGGTGTGCCAAACGTTTGGAAAAACGGATGCTAAAATCTCTGATTTCCATTTTTATCATTTCCCAGTAGAGCTTTTTGCTAGTGCACTGGCGATGCTTTCCTTTGGCGTATCCTACATAGAATTTCAATTTTGTCACAAAATCTTCGTTTTCAAGGAGCGAGTTATTAAATTTCCACAGGCCGGGTCCGCGAGATTTTCCTGACTTGCTTTCTTGCCTAAATGCTATGAAGATCGGGGAATGATCAGCTTCGAAATATGATTTTATCGCAGTATTGTTGACACTGGGAATTAAACGTTGTGAAACAAGCCAATAATCTAGCCGACATCGTATTTTTCCAGAGTTGTTGCTCCAGGTGAAACGCGTTTCAGTTGGATTTTGTAGTCTCCATACGTCAATTAGATCTAAGTTGTTGCTAAGCTCGTTAATAAGATGTATTACTTTTTTCTTTGTACTAATGTCCTTACCGCCTACTTTATCGATGTTTTCAAGGGGACAATTAAAATCGCCACCTAGTATAATGTTATGCGTTGAAAAGGGACGTAATTTCTGTAGCAGATTTTCGTAAAACGTTACTTGAGTATTTTGGTCGTTTGGGGAGTAGATGTTTACAAATACGAAATCCTCTCCATCGATTGCGGCGTTCAAAATCAGAAATCTTCCGTTTTTGTCGGAAATTACTTGGACGCTTTCTGGCTTAACTGCTGGACGGAAAAGAATCATGACACCTCTACTATGTTTTGTACCATGAGAAAAATAAACGTCACCACCCCATTCTGCTCGCCAATAGCTTTCTATATTTGGGTCGCTGTAGGTTTCCTGTAAGAAAATTATGTCGCTTTTACTATTGTGGAGCCATCTAAAAAGTTTCCTACGCTTTATCGACTTATTAAGGCCTCGGATGTTAAGCGATATACAACTAAAATTTAAGTTGAAATTGATATTGTTGTCGGAATATCCATGGAATTTGTCACCAGTGCGAAGGCATGCCTCATCCAACTTAAGTTGTATATGACAAAAAGCAAACACACACCTAGCACAAAAAGTAACACCAAACAAAGAATGCAAAGATTAATTAAACCGCTAAGCGGCTGAAAGTATAGAAGGGAAAAGAAGTGATTAATTAAGTTCATAACACTTCTTTTCGTATCCTCCTACGGCTCCTCGCATAATATTCTAATGAAGTACAAAATATTAAGAGGCTATGGCGAATGGAATAAGTATCTTAGTTTTAAGCTAAATCATCTACATTGTAAATACGTGCAGGTCGATCTTCTGCCGACTTTCTAATAAAGATCTTACCATCTATTGTCCATGCGCTATGCCAGTTAAACTGATTCTTCTTTTTCCAGACCTGAGAAAACAGCTCACGACGCATTCTGGTTAGGTTCTCGTTTATGTAAACGATGCCAGTGTTTTGGAAAAATTGATCTAAACTAAGGGTCTTCAGATGCTTGCGAGCTGCATATAGTTCTTGTTTAACTCTATAAGATTTAAAACGTACAATGATTGGCCTGGGTTGAGTGTTGTTCTTGCTTGTCGGCATACGGTGACAGATGTCAATGTCGTTTTTGGTGATCTTAACATTGAGAACATTTCCGAGCTTGATAATATGGTCGCCCACATTTTCGTCTGAGTGCTCCGCTATCCCATGGATTTGCAAGTTATGTTTCCGCGTGTACTGCTCTAGGTCGTCGACTTGATTAATTGCAGTCGCTAGGTCTTCGTGGATTTCGTCGACATGCTTGTTTGTTTCGCCTAACACCTTCGTTAACGAGGCTACTTCTTTCTTTAAAGCTATCTTTTCCTCTTCAAGCTTTTCAATTTTGGCTACGTGAAATTCCAGAGATTTAGCGAGCTCTTGGTACTGCTCTCTGATGGTACGGTTTTCCTCTAGCAGCTTGTTGGTATTATCTTGTATGTTATTTAGCACTTCCCAGATGTCCGACATCTCTGTGGCGTTCATGTCGAAGGTTTTCACTGACTTCGAAGGAGGCTTCTCAGTTTCTGGTGAACTGCCACCGCTGGACCTTTCAGTGCGTTTTCCGGTAACGTAGTATGTCGTAATTAGCCTGCTTTTTTCAGCCATGTTGAGATTTTACATCGCGAGGAGAAAAGGAGGCAGGACTACGGAAATTTCCTGCCGACCGCCATGAGACTCGGCCCAGTCATGATTAAAGTTAAAGGAAATGTCATAATAATTGAGCATATTTATAAGGTGGGAATAGAAACTATTTTTACCATTACCGTGCAAATCTATTGACATTATCAGTGATTGCACGACGAAGGAGTTTTGATCTTTATTCTGAAGATAACTTATGTACTTAAGAATTCGTTTATTTATATCAAAGGTTAAAGGGAATCGACCCAATTCAGCCCGGCATGCAATATTAGATGCCTTGTTATTAACTTGTAGGTAACGTTTGCAAAATTGTAAGTGACTTTTTTCAATTGGTGACGTGTCCCAAGACTTGAAATCTGATTTAGCAAAGACACCCCAGGCTTCGCTATTATAAGTCAAAATGGGTGAAATCATCGTGTCAAAAATTTTGCAAGCAAGAGAGGGTTTTAAACTGCTAAAGTCAACGTGCCGTCTTAAAGCAAAAAGAGCATGAAGAGCCTTTTCTCTCAAGTGATCCAGCGACAGTGTGAAATTTCCAGATGAAGAAATTCGCGTTCCTAGATAAGTATAATTCTGAACAGTGTCAATCTTTTCTTTGTCAATATAAAAGTTACATTCATATTTTTTCGCGCGTTTTTGAAAAACCATTATTTTAGTTTTCTTAGGATTGATCTGTAACATCCACGATGTACAGTAGCTATTTCTTGCTAAGTTTGGAGACACAGGGAACAACGGCTTTAGAACAATTGCATATGCGGAACAGGCATCAAAAACTGTGCTCAGCCACCACTTAGTCCATCTTCATTGATGGATGCATGTGTCACTCTTCTCCATCATTGCCTCCTTGCTCTTATCACTCACTTCGTCCTCTTTTTCACTGTTCAATTTACCACTCAATCCATCGTTCAGTCCATCCTCTCTAACTCCTTTGTTGAAGCCGTACCTTGTTCTGTCGCTCGTTCAAAGTCCCTAGGTCCATTGATGACCCCATGGCCCATGGCATTCTCACTCCGAAAAGTGGCTCACGTCACCACTCGCTCCATTGCTTCTGTAAGCCTCGCAAGGCTCGCTTTAAATTTTCAATCGTTTGCTTTTGATAGTTTGTTTTATTGCCCATTTTAACGCTTGTTCCGGCATTGCTTGCTTCATGGCTCATTCCATTAATCGTTTCACCGCTCGTCTGCTCGCCGCTCACTGACGCTTCGCTTATCGCAACTCCATCTGCCACCACGACTCGGCTAGAACAGAAGATCATATCTTTTGCTACCTCCATTCCTGTTTTCATTGCTTGCACTTGCCCAGCTGTTCCGTTTCTAGCCATGCCAATAGTTTGTCGTTTGCTATCTTTACTACTTGCTGGCTTCATTATTTTTTGAAATAGTCAGCCGGCATAATTTGCTTCCTTGTCGCTCAGTTTGTACAGTATTCAATCAGTTTAAAGTTTGTCACATAAATTCCACTATATCTGCAGTTTTAAATAAGTAATAAGTCGCCATCTGTAATGTTATTAGTGTTAGTTGTAAGTATTGCTGTAGCAGATTTTTGTGTTTTAATAACAATTAAAATGTTGTTTATTAAATTAAAAATAAATAAATAAATAAATAAATAAATAAGTAAATAAAAGAAAATAAAAAATAAATCGCCATCAGTTCTTCGAAAAACCATGCGTGTGGCTCTGTTTTTAGACATTTAAATGATAAATTCTTCAACTCTCCTTGACAAGAAATTGCACGATAAAAATGCGCTCAATAGCATCAGTCTCACTAGCTTATATGGCAGATCGACGATCATCACTCGAAACGTATCGAAATATTCGATACGGATTACCCAGAATATCTACTGTATAGCCTATGAACAGGTTCACCTTTATGCACCTTTCGGGGTCACACGTACGAGCGGCAAAGCAAGAATAGTCTCGTTTACACAGGATCGGCCAGGGTTTGAAGTATTCGGTATAAGAGGCGGGGCGCGAGGGAGGCTTATTTTTGGTATATGGTATTAATACGCTCAAATATGAGTAGTTGGCTCACTGCGAAGATCACATATCACCTTCAGTAGTTGGTATATCACTTTTTGATTACTAATAAAAAAGGCGCATGCTTTGATTTCTTTCTTCATTTGGATACATTATCATATTTTATTTGATGGAGGGGGCGGGGGGGACTTAAGGTATGTTGGACAGTCTATTTAAGGTATACTGATTTCCCCCTTCCCATACTCGTCCGACCTATTCAGGCTGCCGCTATTTGGATGGTCACACAACGTAGGGAAACATTCGCCTCTTCGCGAGTTACTGTGAAGGACTATGATTACACGTGAATGGCACCGGAAACTATATATAATAATGCTTATTACGGCTCATTGTACACCACACAAACACTGGTAATCCCCCCGGCTTCAACACAACCACTTTAATCTGCCAGCATTTCCTAAGGTTTATTTTAGTTGCGTTTCGTTTACACGTGTGCTAGTAACACGAGGTGAGAATTGAAGCAGAAGTGATCCCAACTGAACGACTATCATGAGGAGAGTAATCATGAGCCTGTTTTGATAGACGGTGTTTTGATACACATGGTTGGAAAAAGCAACGTAAGCACAATTTTCTGATTACCTGTATTTCCGTTGATTCCAAGAACTCAAATATAAAAGAAAGTTGTCGATCTTCCGGCAGCAGTCGCGGATTCGTTGAAACTGGACTGCTTAATCAACGCATGTTAATCTTGAGCCTGATAAGAAGAAAGAAACCCATATTTAGACGCAGAAAGATACCTTCGGTGTTAAATTGGTACACCAATAGAGTTTCAACTTTTGTGATGGCGGTTGAAAACATTTTCGAGCCGGTTAATGCGTCATTTACACGACAGAAGTTTTGACAGCGTTAATCGACCTACATGTAAACGAATTCCACAACGTACTTTTGAATATCGTAAGTTAAAATTACCAATCCCAGTTTCCATTTGGAAGCGATAAAAGCGAGTGATGGCAAATTTCTAAGCCTAAAAAGCGCCAAGAGCTTTACCTTAATCACTTTGGCGAGTGTCTTACCCAACAAAGGCAAAACAGTCTGCTCTGTGGTCGTCTGTGCCATACGTGCCAACATGCATTTTGGGATAGGGAAAAACCCCTGATGATCACAATGAATTTAATTTTCAAAAGTGTCTTGAAAATATCACTGCGATATTACACGTCTACCACTAAAAGTATGCGAATAGCGATCTCAATTAAACATTTCGCTTTACTTCGAAGAGAAATCCTACAATCGAAAACAATTTGTGAAAAAAATGTAAATTTGAACACCTGGAAAACATTCATGTCACGCAACCTCTACCACCTCATAAATAAAGATGGTCTGTAAAATACTTCCGCTTGGATAAAATAACATCTTCAATTCGGTCGATACCCGGATGACGAATTTAGAAAATCAAAATTGACAACGTTATAATCCGATAATTAAGAATTTGTCATTTCCAGATCACTCGCACTACTTCAGTTTCTTTATATACTGAGTAAATTTCAGAAAAAAAAGTAATAAGAAATACGAGGAGTTCGGGCTTCAATAAGATTTCGCAGAAGTGATTAGCTTTTTGATCGTCGACAACTGGAGAAAGGGGTTGATAATTTTTATTTACAAGCTCGAGACGATGATTACTGCAAAATGAACACATTAATTCAATTTTCTCTAATGACTATCTGCGAAAATTCGCTGCAGGTTTTATCCAAATCAGCACTACCTTCTTCAAGGAAATCAGTGCTCAGATGAGAGTAGAATTTTTTAGGCCAAAGGTCGTCATGTTACAGATCTTCATGTAAGTGCATGCCGGGAACGGGTAAATTCCCTATCCCGACATCCTCCAGATCTACCTCGTGCTCAGCAAGAGAAGGCATTGATCGGTTGGCACTCCTACTCGTATTTGCCGTCATTAAGATACGCACAAGGTGCTTCCCATTTACTGTATCAGACCCTTGAACGTTGTTATATTGTTCTTTTGTCGCTTCGAATTGGGAGACTTGGATTGGTAATCATGATCACATCTAATTATGAGCACCTGAAGTTGCGGGCTTTGAAGATACTTCAAGGGATAAAACGAAGGCCAAGAAATCACTGGAATCATTTCCAAGGTGATTTTATTTTGCGTTATATGCACAGAAACCCGACACACTTTTAAATCCATTTACTTATTTTAGCGTTGGCTAACACAGCTTATATACTTTAAGAAATTGAATTTTTTTAAATCTTGTCATGCAACTCATCACATGAAAAAATATCTAAGTGCTTGACGGGATAGGGTAAATTCCCTATCCCGGTAGGCTGTTGGGGTGTATGTCACAGACCTTTGGCTAAAGTAGCTACCGCGTAGATCAATAACTTTTACGCGGAGGTATGTACGGATAAGGCGTTTTCATTCACGATCTTGCTTTTAAACTTTGTTGTTGTCAAGTGCAAGCCTAAAATTGGAAGCGAGGATTGGGAATTAAACCATGATCACTTTTAATTAAGCGTCCATGATGTTTCCCTGGCTTGAACTATGAGTCACCAAGGAATTATAATTATTTAAATGAGGTCATGACACCACTGGGATCAGTGCTTAGGTGATTTCTATTTTTCAAAAATAACTTAATTCTTGGTGAAGAGCTCCTTTAAGCAGTTCTTTACCTGCTGTTCATGAGCAACAAGAATTGAAAAAAAGTTGTTTCTTTTCCGTAGAAGAAAGCGATGATTTAGTTGATGAGGGATTGGACTGGCCATGACCATGCTCACTTACAGTCAAACGCCTCCAACCGTAGCCACCCGACTAAGTTTTTGACATGTTTTTGACAAGTTTTTGATTACTTTGATGAGTTTTACGGCTTCCGGTTGCTTTAAACTACCAATCAGATGCCTTGAAAAATGGAAGGCGGGGTATCAACCGTTGCATGATTCGTCTTCAAACGTCAGAGTTTGAAAGGGTTTCAAACAACGTTTCGCACGAGCGATTATGCCAAGTTCAACTGGCGATAAATAAATTTTATGCCGACAAAAATTTGGTCAAACTTAACTTTTCGCACAGGAAATGTCTTCTGGGTTTGTAAAACCGGTTGAAACTGAACGTTTCACAGATCATTCATATGAACCGTTGTGCAACCGGAAGCCATCAAACTAATCAAAAACTTGTCAAAAACATGTCAAAAACTTAGTGGGGTGGCTACGGTTCGACGCGCTTGACTGTAACAGTATTGCGTTTTACCGACTGAGAGTGGTGTGAACTTTTGTTTGCTTCTATTTTTGAGGTCTTTTAATTGTCGTCATATTAAAATGTTAATGGTTCGAAAATTGTCTAAGAATGTTGATAAAACGAATTAAATATCCCCAACCTCGTCGTCATATTGTCGTCGAGAAAACAATATATTTAGAAATGGTCAAATTATTCACTTTTATAATTTAATTAATTGGAACCTCGTGTTCCTCAAGAAGGAATCTGTTATAACGGGTAATTTTGTGCCTGAATTGTACGACACACAACGTCCAGTTACCAATTATATCGTATCAACAACAAAAATATTCCGTCAATTTTACAAGCCGCAGGAAAGCAACAGCCAAGGACCATAGAAGTGCAATTGAATCGAGAATGGTGTATACATTGGTGTCCAATTTCAACAAGATCCATTTTTAAAAGTCAAATTTGATAGTTATAATTTGGCAACCAAGTTATCGTGCTATGAAAACAACAATTTTTGTTTATTTATACGATAATGATTATTTCAGGTATATCTGCGATTAGTCTACGCAACATTACATTGAGAAGAATGATAGAGGAAGCAGATAGAGACGACGACAACGACAGTTTTAGAAAAAATGATGACGACAAGTACGATGAAGACCACGGCAGCTACTACGATGATGATGATGATGATGATGATGATTATGATCATGATGACGACAGCAACTACAATGACGATCACGATAGTGGTGACGATTATCGTGATAGTGATTATGGCGATGATTGCGATGACAGTGTTGCTTCTGTTACTGTTGTCATTGTTATTGTTATTTTTGCTACTGCTGGTGATGTTACGGTTCCCGTTGTTGTAATCGTTGTTACTTTTATTATCATTGTTACGGTTATTGTTGTTGTTGGTCGTGGTGGCGGCAGTGGCAGTAACAGTGATGGCAGTTGGGGTGGGGGCGGTAGCTTTGGTTTCGAAGCCGGTGATGTAAATGCTAATGTTGTTGGTGGTGGTGGCCGCGATGGCGGTGGCGATGGTGGCATCGATGATAGTGGTGATGGTGTAGCTGAAGGCGGCGGTGGCGGCGGCGGTTGTAGTGCTAGTGATGATGGGAATGGTGGTTATCATGGTAGCGATGATGATTATGGTGCTGGTTACAATAGTGATGGTAGTGATAATAACGCTGGCTGTATTAGTGACAATGGTGGCGGTGTCGATGATCGTGGTGGTAGCAATTGTGCTGGTGGTAGTGATAATGGTGCTGTTTACGATAGTGGTGGTGGTGGTGATGATGATAGCGGTAATGAAAGTGGTGATGGTGGAATTGTTGGTGGTGAATGTAATGGTGATGGTGGTGGTGATAACAGTGGTGGCCATGGGGATGGTGATGGTGGTGGTGTCGCCGATTGTTGCGGTGGTTGTGAGGATGGTGGTGGTGATGGTAATGATGGTGATGGTAATGATTGTGGTGGCGTTGATGGTTGTGGTGGTGACGATAATAGTGCTGATTGTGGTTGTGGTTGTGATGATGGCGGCGATGATGTTGATGGTTGTGGTGGTAGGGACGATCATGATGGTGCTGGATATTACAGTGCTGGTTGTGGTTGGAGTAATGATGATGGTGATGGTGGTGGTGGCGGTGATGATGATGATGATGATGATGGTGGTGGTGGTGCCGGTGATCATGATGATCATGATGGTGCTGGATATTACAGTGTTGGTCGTGGTTGGGATAATGATGATGGTGATGGTGGTGGTGGCGGTGATGATGATGATCATGATGAAGGTGGCGGCGACGGTGGTGATAATGATTGGGGTGGCCTTGATGGTTGTAGTGGTGGTGATGCTCATGATGGTGCTGGATATTACACTGCTGGTTGTGGTTGTGATGATGGTGATGGTGATGGTGATGGTGGTGGTGACGGTGGCGGTGGTGATGATGGTGGTGGTGGTAATGATTGTGGTGGCGTTGGTGGTCGTGTTGGTGGTGATGATGGTGCTAGTTGTGGTGGCGGTTGTGGTAATGATGGTGGAGGTGGTAATGGGTGTGGTGGTGTTGATAGTGTTGGTGGTGGTGGTGGTGATAGTAGTTGTGGTTGTGTTGGTGTTGGTGGTTTTGGTGATGGCGATGACGATGATGATGAAGATGGCGACGGCGACGACGACGACGACGACGACGACGACGACGACGACGACGACGACGACGATGATGATGATGACGACGACGACGACGATGGCGATGATGATGACGATGATGATGATGTTGACGATGATGATGATGATGACGATGATGATGATGATGACGATGATGATGATGATGATGACGATGATGACAACGGCGATGATGATGACCATCGCGATGATGACCGTGACGACGATGATCATGGCAATGATAGCAACGATGGTCTCGGTCAAGTTATACGAGGTAATTCGTAAATTTATTGAGATAAAAAGTTGCTGTAACATTCCTATTTTATTTTACCGTCGTTTATTTTACTGCCGGTATTTACAAACAGTATTTATGCAAGGATCTCTCATATTACCCTCCTTCTAACAAACTGAAAAAAATAAATGAGGTTTTTAACTTGTTGTGTCCAATAGCCAATAGTTTATTAAAATCTTGAAAGATGGTCTTGCGGGAGTTTGGATGGGGTCTTTTCTATCTTGGATTGGTACTTAGCAGGTTGCGGGCCGAGATCGATATAACATTGGTAATTTTACTTTTCACTGACAGATTTCCTGTTCTCAACTCCCGGAATTCAATACAAACTATAGCAGCTTCAGTGCCAGAGATATGGCAATACGACATCCCAGACAAGGCAAGGAAACCCGGAACAAGCTAGACAAGACGCTTCAAACATCAAAAAGCAACTCTGCGAGATCTGAGTATAATGAGTATGATTAAGTAAAGCCCTTCAAAACACAATTTAAAATCATGCACCGGCGGTTTGACGACAAATTGTTGAACGCAAGTAGTGGACTTACATTCTTTTCTTTGCGATCTTTTTATAATTATGATTGTAGTGTTTTTTTTTAGACTTCAATTTTTTGTACAGAAAATGTAACGCGAGTGAAAACAGACAGACATGGTGAAGTTTTGTAATCTTCTTTTACTGAGACGGCTCTTTATTGTTCAAGTCTTCACTGGCTAGTAAAGTATTTTTGCTTCTTCGCTTTCTCCCGTTGCTCGTAATCGCCATGTATGTTGTCAAAGCCATCTTTTGTATACAATTTCTAGTTGAATTCCTTTACTGCCGTTTTAATCAGTGTATCCTTTCACTTGTGTTTGTTTTCTATGAGGTTGTTAATATTATACGTATATACAATGTAGTAATATATCAAAAAACTACTAAAATTAATTTGGTAGATGTTCATCTCAGCTTCATTGACCTTCATTACACAAAAGGTCGAAATTATGGAAGTAAAACGAAGAGAAAAATGCAATATATACAAAAGGCAAGCCGTTGTCTGGCTGGATTAAACGCGCTGTGACAAGCATCCTAAAAGCAAATACATTCTTTTAACTCTTAATATGCTAAGTCCGGATTATTCCGGGATTTGGAGGAATGTCCATTCAACCACTTGTGACGTCACGAATTTGCACGTCAGCAGATTCTTGGGATATGCAACTAATACCGGTTGGATAGATCTTTCCACAGGACTGTCCATTTTGACGACCGACTGCAATCTGACAGAGCTAATCGAAGAAAACGTGATCAGTTTTTGGTGCAAAATTGGTGGTAAAACAGGCCAATATATCTGTACTTGATTGATCATAGTCTCCTTTCCACAACTTTCCATTGCTAAAGATCGAAACTTTTCAGGTCAAAAGAAAGGATGCACAGTGTAGAAGGTAGAGAGAATAAGAAAGCAGAGAAAAACGAAAAGCAACGCAGCGAGGAAAATAAACGGCACGCAAAGCATGCAGAAGTGATGACGTTTCACAAGGGGTCTTTAATAATTTTCAGGACATTTGTCAAAAAAATAAGGTAAATAAAAGTAGCTGACAACTTCTGTGCTGAGTGATTGTTCCGAAAAGTTGCGTTATCTTGGCGTGACATCCGATATACGGCATACGATGCAAGGTCAAACGCTATCTTGAAATTGCTTACACCTTTTGTTTTTAAAGAATGGAAAGATTTCTGTTTACTAAATCTTATAGAACGCATCAAATATAATTCGTCTCTTTCGTTTATACTGTAAATTAGTCCTTTCTAACCGCCAAGAAGAGTTACGCATCAAATATAATTTGTCTCTTTCGTTTATACTTTACATTAGTCTTTTCTAACTGCCCAGGAGTATTTTGCTTTGCGTTCTACGCGACGATTTCTTATTGAGTTGACTTGATTTCTTTTCCCAGTCCTTTTCGATTCTAGAAAGGTCTAGAAAGATCGGTCGATCGGATCCCGTCCACTCGCACGACGACATTAAGCGATGACATTACGTCATCGCTTAAAATATCCAGATAAAATAACTCGAACAAATATGTAGCGTTACACGCTATAAATCTTAAATTTAGTCTCTCAAAGTATATCTATCGTTCTTGTGCTTCCCTTCGTAGGGTAACAACATCGCAAATACAGTGAAATCCGACTTCCCGAACCCTCGATTTCTCGAACCTCCCGTTAACTCGTGACTAAAGTCGTTTCCCTGGATTTGCCTCAAGTTAGTCGATCCATCACTTCAATTTTACCCCCGATTTCTCGAACTTATTTTCGTTTCCCTTGGAGGTTCAATAGATCTCGCGTTTGTTTTTTGGCTCGTCACACGTTCCTCCCATGACGAGCCCAAGAGAGAAATTAAACTGCACTATAACCAACCATCACGATTTGTTTTAAAAGGGCCAGACAGTACAGACACAAAATAAGTCGTATCGATGCCTCGATCACTGCGTACTTGCATCAGTGTGTCACAAGTATAACATTGCTTATTGAGGCCGAAACAAAATAATACACTATTTCTCTATTATCACTGTGATAATAAAGGAAATGCAAGTTTTACAATAAACAAATTCCACCTTACTTGAGTTTTCGTCTTGAAAAAGCAGGAAACCCTCAGCTTAGCCGTGTGCGCCACCAAATAATTTCTGAGAAAGTCGCTTAAAACCCAAATCCGGCTACAGCTCGCCAAACAAGGCGCTGACCCAATTTTCATAAGAATTGCATAATTGTTGGGGAAAATATTTCTAACCCACAATCCTCTGTAACTTTAAACGAGGGAAAAATTTTCTGACAATCTACTAGACAACAAATCTTTTAAGTAAAGGTGTATTCCGCGGAAGATTTCAAAAGCTGATTATTCGTAAAAGATTTAAATTACGCACTTCCTTTAATTTAATTTGATTGGTCAGCGAGAGGCGGGGGAATCCCCTGCCAACGTAATAAAAAGGAACACATAAGGTATTCGACAAAAGACCTATAGCCTGAAATTACATTTTAAAAACATCTGCATGCACACACTCAACGCGTACGACTGATCATAAATATCTCGTGAATTAACTTATACTTTGATCACAAGGAGCTTCCGCCAACGCCATTTTGAATGACTCTGAATTTTAATATCCTGTTGAATTCGAATTCAGTCAGCTTTGTTTCTTTGTCATCGTATTGTTGCTTTCTTCAAAGCAAAATTAAAGCTTCAGTTGGACTGTATCTATTTCAGTTAGCACACAGGAAGTGACACAGGAACACCAAAGACGTACTAGATGTCATTGAGCGTTTCTTTCGAGATTTACAAGATTATTACAAGCAAGCTTCGAGGGTTGTCTGAAACTTCTCCGCGGTAAAATATGGCGGGAGACAAAAAATTCCCAAATACATTCACAAAATCGCCAGTAGCTCTTCAAGAAATTAAGCAACACTCAACTGAAAGAATTATGCCTGGTTGATTTTCAAAACAACAATAAGGGCAAATAAATTTCTTCGATCAATTGTCTGAGATGCTCGCAAGCTGAAAGAGATATTTGACGACCGCATTAAACAACGCTGTTGATTCGCTCAGTTTAAAAGTGAGAAATAGTTCACAGAAGGAGCTATTATTGCTTCAGTACACCAGTCGGTATACGGTGCATCAGTATATGCACGACATGGCATGAAAATATGACCGCATAACATTTCACTTCCGCGTTTCATAAGAGATCACACAGTAACAGCTCTCTCTTCACATTGAGATCAAGAAGCATCAATAACAGAACCAGTGTTCAGCTATAGCACAAATTGAATCAACCACTTTAAGAAATTCACCAGCTACATACCTAAATTTTCAGCGAGTGCCATCCACCATTAACATACTGGGATTAAGGGTAAATTCCCTATCCCAGCATGCAAGTTAAGCGTGTACGTTACGAATCATTCACAGAGCGGCTATCGATCGAAAATACTCGCCGATCCAAGCCACTTAGTTTTACGCAAGAGCCGCTTTCCGTTTGTTTTGTCGTTCACTGTCGCTTACAATTGGAAACTGGGATTGTTTATCATGATCACATCTAATTATCAGCACTTGATACTGTTGGATTCAACGACACTTCGAGGAGTTAAACGAAGACCGAATCAGTGCCCAGGTAATTTTTGCTGTTGTTGTGAGCGTGTACACGCTCACAACAAATTTGTAAAGTGTATATGAAAGCAAAAATGTTTTTGCACATTTTTTTTACAATTTTCTGTTTGAAATACACGATTCCAAAGTTTAAAATGTCTATTGTAGACGGCGATTTCACGAACGCTCTAAAATGAAAGTTGCGTGATTTTTCCGTCAAAAACGGTCAGGGAACTGGATCGAGTTTGTCTCAGTCAATTCTCCTGCGACTCTGTGAATAGCCTGGAGTAAAAAAACAATCGTTACTCAGAATAATATCAAGACTACAAAGTAGATTGCAGCCATTACGTTCCTCTAGTGGACGAAAAAGCTGTCTGATGTCAAAATGCCGGTCATACATAAAAAGTCAAACTCAAATACAAGGCTAAACGACGGATTCCTGATTTGCTCATAAGAGGTTCTATCAATGGTATTTAATTGAGAACACATTCGAATAAAATGATTTAGACAGTGTGGTTATGAGGATGGCTGCTCAGAGTATTGTTGCGTCAGCTGATGTAAGATAGCAAAACAAGAACAGCAAAATTAAAACCACAATATTAAGAGGCATTCATATATTTAAATTGATTGCTTTGCCAGTCATCACTATATCTGTTGTTTTTTTTTAAGAAAAAATATATATTAAATGAAAAATGAATTGTATATTTATAGTTAAAGTTGTAGGTTATCGATGCAGTATAAAAAGCAAATTTGTAATTTAAGTGTAAGTTGGTGTGGTATGATGTAACTTTTGATTGTTTTTAATAAAGTTTTAAAGTTGAAAAAAAAGACAAAATATTTAATTGATGCGAAATTGGAATTGAAAAGTCTACTTTGAACCCTCATAAAAAGAACTGCTACCATTCACCAGGCTGTTTGTAATAGGTGCAACTCATTTACGTTTATTTAAAAAAAGCGAACCATTCAGTGCACTGGATTTGGTGGAGGAGGGGGGGATGAAGTAAGATTTGATCATTCCTTTCCATGTACATTTCTAAAATGATGAAGTGGACAATAAAAATCTTTTTACTTGTGATCATTTGAATAGGGTTTATGACAGTTTCTTTTTAATACTTTTGTCAGGGTTTAATTATTTCAGTTGCATGTAATTGTACCAAGCATAAAATTGCTCTAAAATATCCGCTTCCTCTACAAATGCACTAAGAAACGATTAAGGTCATAGGTTAACATTGTGAGTAAAAACCACCAAATAGAAAGAGCTAAGTGCCATGCAGATCCAAGTATCCCTACCCTCTCTCAGACCGAAATATTCTCATATGCTACAAAATTCTGTCGTACTTGAAGTTAGAATGCATGACCCAGCTCAGACTGGAATTCGAATGTAGAGGATTTACTTTAGCAAGTGTTTGGCCCTCGCAGATTTAATATGGTCAATCACCAAAATGGAGACAAAGAAGACAAATAATCTTTTCACTCAGGTTTAAATCGTAAAATGTCAGCTCCTTTCTCTTGTTTACGACCATACCACAGGCAAAGACCTCATCCTAGACTCAGTCCAAAATAATTATAAGAGCCCATCACAGACCTGGACGGTATAAAATTTGACCTAGTATTTGAGCACCACTTCTAGTAGTCTGAGAAAAGTCAGTTAGCTGATAATTGGTGAAAAAAGTACCAGTACATGTTTCTTTAACAGGACAGTTTTAAGCAGGGACGGTTGTTTGGATATATCTTTGTTTCTGTTCTGTGTAACTGTAAAATACATATGTATATGTTAAAACATTACTCAATAATAATTTCTGTTTATGTTGTTGCTTAGGCGATTGTTTATTATAACAAGATTCCCATGCATTTTCAAAAGAGATAAGTTGAAAAAATACTGTACACTGACTGTAGAGTGAGTTGCATTACTTTATTTCACGGTGTTTACAGAAAATATTCGGTATGTTATGAACGACTTTTTCTTCAAATAATAAAAATAAAGATACATATTCAGTTAACTGAAACGTTTTGACGGCGTTTGACTGAATTGATCGAATATAGTATCTCCAGATTCATATAATTATACTAAAGCTTTATTTTTTTGTGCATGGTAAAACTGTACAAAACAAAATAAAAGCGCTAGCCTTCACTAAAAACGAAACATTGGCAAAGAGAGTATATACTCTACTCTACTCTACTCTACTCTACTCTACTCTACTCTACTCTACTCTACTCTACTCTACTCTACTCTACTCTACTCTACTCTACTCTACTCTACTCTACTCTACTCTACTCACGAAGAAAAATGTGTAAAGCAAATAGAAAACCCTCGCCAAGTAAAACATTATGATAGCTTTGAGCTTAAATGCAGGTCTCTGCAGCAATTTCAACTCTTCTGTCATGATGGCCATGCCTTTGCTCGAATGTCACTCATTTGTTTCATAAAGCTGGATCAGAAGGTAACTTGTGCATTCCTGAACATGCAGTGAACGTACGATTCGAATAACTTTCGCTGTGATGTAAACGCCGCTAGGGATTATTCTCGTCTCGCCGCCATATTGGATAAGTCTTTTTGACCACAACTTGACGTCATCTGTTTTCATCACGTGGTATTCTGGTCACACAATTTAAATGCTATGAGGGCAATAATAGAAATTAAATTAAAATTTAAAGCTCAGACGATTTAAACTTTATAATTACCTCTAAACGTTTGAAAAAACAAATATCTTTCGCTTTAACACACACTATTAATATTTTAACCCTGATTTCCACATGATCACAGATAGACAATCATATAGAAACACATTCGATTCCTGCGATCGCCTAGGGTATCGAATAACTCACCACTTACAGTATATTTAAGTTCGATGCTTGCAAATCGTAGGAAATTTGAAACGATTTGCTATTAAGCAAAATATGCTGTCTTGCTTGCAAGTACTAGGTAGCGAGGCAGCACACTATTCTGGTAATCCTGTGTATGTTGGGTATCCTGTTTTGTATATGCGGTTCGGAGCCAAATTTTGGATGTCAGATTTAGCGCATGCGGTCTACGATTCTGTACATTTTTATTATGTCATACCATTGCGCGAATTTCCGTTTGTCACAAGCTTGCGTGAGGTGGCATTTATTAAAAGTATACAGTAAATAGTTGTTTGATTTTTGGGGAGATAATAACGTCATCTGTTCTCGCTATGAGTAGCGTTTAATGCTTCTTTGTTGTCAACCGAAATTTGCGCCGAATTTCAAGCAGCCCTACATAAATGTCCGTACATTTTTTAGTAGTCTGGGGAAAATATATTTCAGGAGCAGATTGTGAGCCGTGACACTTCAATCTCATGCTTGCCATTGTTTAATATTTTTATAGATAAGGAAGTCTTCTGCTTCTTGTTACAATTCTAGCCGCTCATACTAGTCAATGCCGAATACTTGTTTAAAGGACGTTATGTTGTTAGTAACATTTTCAGACAGAATTTTTCCATTTTTTCCAACCAGCCCAGGGAAAGAGCTCAACATTGTGATGTCGAGTGCATTCAATCTGACATCTTTTAGTTATTTTGACGAGATTTTGCGATTGTACTCTTTAAATACTTTTAAACGCTGTATACGCTGTTAAACGATGTTAAACGCTCTTTGCTGCTGTTACGCACCAAACTTAAAAAATAGTGTAATCGTTAATTCCTATAGCCAGCACTCACTTTCATTATGAAATTCCTAGTTATGATACATTATTTTGTTTAGTTTTCATTGGAATACCCATCCTGAAATCAGATTTTAAATTTAATAATTTATTCGCCGAGCTTAAAATTTACCATCTTTCATTACTTATTACACACATGATGCTTTGACATTGCTGATCGTAGCAGTATAGCAGTGTACACGACACGTGTCACATATAAACCTAATAGAATATCCTGGCTCACGAGTAACAAAAATCAACCTTTCATCTTTATTGTTAAATCTTGGATGCGGTCACATTACGGCTACTCGTTAAGACAGAAGATAACTTTGGTTAGTTACTTCAGTATTGTGACCTATTGATTTCTCTCTGTTCATTCTAACTAAAGTTTGTAAATTTACGCCTCGGTGTTCCAAAACAATGCAACCTAACTATAGTGTTACCCAAGCAAGATGCATGGGTAAAACCATAGTTTACAAACAAACAGCCAATCAAAATGTGGTCTTTCACGTTTCTTTTGGCACGTGCGGTGCGAGATGTTCATAGAAATGCAAAACCAAAAACCACACACGTGAATAACGGGGTGGGTGGAAAAAGCGGAAAGCAAACAAACATTTACATAATACGAAAGCCTCACGAGTAACTCCATCAGTGCTTAAAGTGCCTATAAAGCGATTTTTTTTCTGAATAATTCAAAAGATTACTATTTAAAATACACATTTCCAGAGTTTGGGAATTCTACGATAAAAATTGCGGATTTTACAAGGGTTGAAATTTGCATTTTTATGCCTTCAAAAATGGCTAATCGATGGCGCGACCAAAATACCACGTGGCATCAAGGTGTGACGTCAGTTTGTTTGCAAAAGTTCGAGCGATTATGGCCGACAGTAAAAAAGGAGAGCGTAAATGAGGGCTATTTCACGTCGCTGGTGCACCAAATAACCAACATGACCAAAACAAATCATACTCCAGGGCATAAGAATGTACAAATTTTCGTCTGAGCCGGTTTTGAGGGGAAACAAGGTGCAATTTGTACGGGGAAATGGCGCTGATTCTCCTGATTTCAACCCGACTTCCAAAACATTGCTTTGCTCGGCACATTTCGAGGGCTCGTGCTACCAGAGAAGTTAATCTGTACTCTTTAATTTGGATTTAACCGAGGGATGAAAACTGCGGTCTTTTCTGAAAAGGGACTTTTCCCTCCAGCTTAAGTGGGTGCAGAAAAAGGCAAGTATAAGCTAACAAATTCATGTCGTCGTTTTGAAAACCCCAGCAGTACGTGATGCACTTTATATTTGCAGTGGTGTAGGAACATGTTCCTTCGTTCGTGTTTACTTATGCTATGATATTTTTTTTTGTATAGACACAATATCTGTAAACTTATTTCCGGTGGTCTAAAATAATACCTTCAATGCCTTCGTTGTACAAAAGGAATTAAAAACTTGGGCGAAGCCTACATGCATACCTCCTTTGTCTGTTATTCTTTAGCATAAAAGTTTGTTAGGGGGGTCTTTTGGTGTTGCAGTTTCACAAACAGTGTTGTGTTTCATTGCACTGAAGATAAACCATTTACAGATTCAAATATACAATCTACAATGTACAGCAATAGGAACTGTGGCAAATATAAACTCATTTTTTTGGAAATACGGTAGATGATTTTTAACCTATCTTAACTCCACTGGCTGTTATACTGCAGTCAATAACATTGTTGTGGGCATCTTAAAAAGATCCAACAGTTTACTGTGGTGGCTGAAAATGTTACATCACTGGAATGGTTTGTGTTTTGTGAATATTGATCAATTCCATTCTTTTCTGCTGGGGGTGAGAGGAGTGGAAATACTCTAGTCTCTTCATACTACTGCTCCGGCCAGATTGGCCACTTGGCTCCGTGAATGTAGACTTAGCAATGTAAAATGCCATTTTTGTTTGATTAGGTTTTGAAATTGGGGGTTGCTTTGAGTGTTATTTCAAAAGGTACATCAAGGACATATTTCTCAGATTTGTTGCAATCCTAGTGGTCATGAATCAGTATATGTTGTGTATTGTGGCCAATACTGTACGATCTATACAATATCATTGAGCAACCAGCCAGGAGTGGACCAAAGGGAAAGTTATAGACCCTTACAATACTCGAAAAAAGTGCCGTCCAGGACAAACCAGATTTTCCTGAGGGTTAAAGAACTTTTCATGCTTATTTGCCTATAATAGCCAAGGGGATAGGTAAGTGGTCTGCCAACTAAATTGTACTGAAAAGCAAATAAAGATAAGTATGCAACATTCCTATGTCATCAAAATTTCAGAGCTGGCTGTCCAATGGGCAAGCTGGAATTCAATTTTTCTCCTAGTCCTGCTATTATGGTGTGATGCAAGGCCCAAGTGTAACAAACATAAATACAGGCTATTTGTTTTATTTCAGTCACAATGCCTGTTGTCAATTGTTATATTATAAAACACATCATATAGATGCGAGTGTTTTACTGGATAATCAACCACTCATATGGAATCACATCAGGGACTGTAGTGGCATAGTTCCCTGACATCATTTTGCGCCACTGCACGACTACCAATCATTGCCAAATGCCGGTTGAAAGATGGCGAGTGGTAGAGAATTAAGTTCACTGAAGCCGACATAACTCAAATCTCATATCACATCGTAACTCATATGACATATCTCAGTTGTGAGATATTGTTCTTGCCACCGTGTAATGTATATTCTCTATGTAATTTACTCGTGTTAGACTTGTCATACCACAGATGAATAAGACAAGTTCAATACATGCAACTGCACCAATGTGTTATATTTCAGTTAGAATGCCTGTTATTCTACGATTGAGGTTGACCCAAAAAAAACAACAACAAACAAAATCTATCCCACCCAATTTACCCATACAGCTAGTACAGGATTCTCCGACTATAAGCAAGTCACATGAATCTGTAAGAAAAAAAAAACAATGATCCCAAATATCAATGCCTTATGCCATCAAAACAATTACAATTTTATACTAAATTTATTTAGCTTGTTGATTTGTTATTGGTATGTATGTGTCATTATTTCAGGTTGTGGATAAAACACTAATAATTAACTGTGACACAAAGTCCACAGTCCATTCAAATGTATTACCTGTAAAGGCTTAAGTATTTTAAGGGGTGGGCCACTAAACGAATACCTGAACAATGTTATAATAATTGCCCTGACCTAATTTGTAAATTGCATTGTAGAAATTGCATTGTAGAAATTGGTCTTTGTGCACTATCCTGGACAACCGTGGAAAGACAGCAATTTTGTCATGGGTCAGAACCGTGTGGAATTGCCCTATACTCATAGTAGATACTAGAATTATACATGTAAAAAGCCTCCCAAACGGTACTGCCATGTGTAAAATATTAAAAGCAGCACCAGGTTCGACATTGCGAGAATACTGAGAATACTTAGTATGAAACAACAAATGCTGTCGAAGTTATACAAACCTTGAGTTTACTGCAATTTCCCTTCCGTTTCTGGCCTGCAACACTGCTATATTAGGGATCATTAGGGCCATCAAGCTACTGTATTCAGGGTCACTAGAAAAGGTCTATCTCCCATGAGTTTCTTCTTTGGGACTGAAAATCAATGGGCATAAAAAAGTTTGCAAACAAACTGCGTCACACGCTGGAATTTCGAAGCAAAAATAGCCAACTTTCGGCGCTTGTAAAACGGACAATTTTCATTGTAGAATTCTTAAACTTTGGAATTGCGTATTTCAAATAGTAAACTTTTCAATTATGTGTAAAAACATTTCGCTTCCTAGGCACTTTAAATTCTGCTGCATCTAGCATCCGGAACAATCTTGTCCTTATTTTTAAATCTCCGACGGTTTACCGAACGCATATATATTTAAAACTAGGGACGATGACCAGACAAAGATTTCGCCCGTCAGCCGTGTTTACATTTTACGGATCACCAATTAGGGCTCTCACAAATTACTCTTAAGTCTAACATCATCCAAAGGCTTATCGGAACCAACTGTAGTTTATAGCTGCGTTGGTGTCGACACGCGGAGTCCACTGGGAACTACTAACTTTAGTAAAGGTGGGAGTTTAACGTGAATTTGAGTGAAATTTTAAGAGGTTTAAACAAGAGATAGGAGAAAGAAAATAATTTTTGGAACACAACCAGACAGTTGACCCCACGCAAGAGCACACTAGGTTGTCAGGGGACTGTTTGGGTTTCCATCTACTAAGTTTTGAGCGGTGGAAAAACGGGCTTCAGGTGAACCCACGCCTGAAGTATGGAGTCATATAACCAAATGGGAAATAAAGAATTCATTCATTCATTCATTTGGCTATTTGATCGTTCTCTTCGCTTAATTTTATAGCCACAAAAGGAATATAGGAACCCGCAAAACAAATCAGAAACAATAATTTTGTTGTTTATACGATGATGATTTTTACAGGTTTCTCTGAGATATATTTAAGTGGCAGTACATTGAAGAAGGTGGTTAAGGATACAGAAGAAGGCGATGACAGCTACAGTTTTCAAAATTATGATGACGAAGACAAGTACGATGATCACAACAACAATCACGACAACTTCGATGATTCTGATAATTATGACAGTTGTGGCGGTGGTGACAAAGTTTTTTTAGCTGTTGACCTTGCTATTGTTGTGATTGCTGTGGTTGCTGTGTTTGTTGTAGTTGCTGTTATTGTTGTTTTTGGTGGTGGTTCTGGAGATTCTGTTGGTGGCAGTGGGAGTGGGGATAGTTGCTATGGCCGTGACGTTGGTCGCGACATTGATGGTAGTGTTGGTGACGGTGATGGCGGTATTTATGGCAGTTATGGTGGTGGCGGTGATGAGGTTGGTAATGGCGAAGAAGAAAAAGGCAATGGTGGTTTTTATGGTGCGGATGACGGTAATGATGGTGATGGTTGTAATGGTGCTAGCGGTGGTGGTGCAGGTAGTGGTAAACGTAATGTTTGTGGTGGCGCAGGTAGTGGCTATGGCGGTTCTATTGGTACTGATGATGCACCTTGTGGTCATGGTGGTGGTGGTGGTGGTGGTGGTGGTGGTGGTCATGATCGTGGAAGTGATGATGATGATGGTTATGATGGTGCAGGTGATGATGGTGGAGGTGATGGAGGTGGTGGTTACGATGGTGGAGGTGATGATGGTGGAGGCGATAAAGGTGGAGAGGATGAAGGTGGAGGTTATGATGGTGGTGGTTATGATGGTGGAGGAGATGAAGGAGGAGGTGATGAAGGTGGAGGTGATGATGGTGGAGGTGATGAAGGTGGAGGTGATGAAGGTGGAGGTGATGAAGGTGGTGGTTATGATGGTGGAGGTAATGAAGGTGGAGGTGATGAAGGTGGTGGTTATGATGGTGGAGGTGATGAAGGTGGAGGTTATGATGGTGGAGGTGATGAAGGTGGAGATGATGATGGTGGAGGTGATGAAGGTGGAGGTGATGATGGTGGAGGTGATGAAGCTGGAGGTGATGATGGTGGTGGTCGTGAAGGTGGAGGTGATGAAGGTGGAGGTTATGATGGTGGAGGCGATGAAGTTGGAGGTGATGATGGTGGAGGTGATGAAGGTGGAGATGATGATGGTGGAGGTGATGAAGGTGGAGGTTATGATGGTGGAGGTGATGAAGGTGGAGGTGATGATGGTGGAGGTGATGAAGGTGGAGGTG
This sequence comes from Meandrina meandrites, assembly GCA_963693305.1. Lineage (NCBI taxonomy): Eukaryota > Metazoa > Cnidaria > Anthozoa > Scleractinia > Meandrinidae > Meandrina > Meandrina meandrites. The sequence continues at coordinate 15,647,079 of OY855904.1, forward strand.
ATGATGGTGGAGGTGATGAAGGTGGAGGTTACGATGAAGGTGGTGATGATGAAGGTGGAGGTGATGATGGTGGAGGTGATGAAGCTGGAGGTGATGATGGTGGAGGTCGTGAAGGTGGTGAAGGTGGAGGTGATGCAGGTGGTGGTTATAACGGTGGAGGTGATGATGGTGGAGGTGATGACGGTGGAAATTATGATGGTGGCGGTGGTTTTGATGGTGGAGGTTACGTTGGTGGTGATGGTGATGGTGATGGCGGTGATGGTGGTGATGATGGTGGCGCTGGTGCAGATGGTGGCGGTGGCGGTCTAGATCACATTATGCAAGGTAAGGCTAACAAGATGCGAAAAAATGCTGTGTTGTTTATAGCATAGTGGCTTTTGTCTACCGTTAAGGTGGCAACGTAGTTATTACGGGGGCATTTGTCCATGACATACACCTTATTCATAAATGGCGGAACGCGCGGAAGAGTTTGGGTCGAGTACATGAAAGCGAGGCGAAAGGGGCTTCCGATTCAAATGAAAACAAAGCAGAGTATGGAAATGCAAGCAGTATCTCTTGTAATTCGTGAAATATCTCGCCAGTTAGGCAGTGATTCTTGCCTGTTGATGTCTGCTGATGAAATCCCTGGTTTTACAACCGCAGATATGGTCGTATGGTTTGGAAGTCAACCCAAAAAGATGGGAAAATGTTATCGGAAAACCGCATCGATTTTCTTCTCGTGTGCAGTTTTAATTCACGCTACTTTAGTTTCTTTTTACACTGTAATAGAAGACCCTGGAAGCTGTGAATAGAAACAGGAATAAGAAAGGATTATAGAGCTTTAAAAAATTTGACACGTCTCTTGATATTTTCAATGGTATTGGCGTTTAATTGGACTCCACATTTTTAACAAAATCACATCCGGTAAAAAAATATTGCTGACTGTTTTTTTGCTAAAGTTTTTAAAATCAGCTTATATTGATTTGATACTTATCATAGCCAAGTTTCAGGAAAATCGTTGGAGTAGAAGTGCAGAAATATTAAGCTCATCTAGATGCCGCTCTTATTTTCAACTGAAAGCTTTCTTGCTAAGTCAGAGTGCCTAGCCAATTGTCCATCGTGCAAACCGTTAAACAGTAAACCGCTAGTTTTGTGAACAAAATAAAAAGCTCAAAAATCCTCAAACCTCCAAAGTTGTGTTTCCCAGATTTTTCGAACATTATGCGGTCGTTTTCTAAGAATCTCCTTTCACGTGAATTTCAAGGTACTGCAATATTTTTTTGCATCGATTTTTGCCACTGTCCCGTGCTATGAATTGGAGAACTGCCGTTGGAATAATATGGTAGTCAGCGACTGATCTTTGGCGAAGCAGACGAGCAGTTTTGTGTATACAATTTCGAGTACAAAATGGCACGTGTGCCATTTACTCCAAGAATTCACGCCTTTATCAGGGGAGGGCTCGTGCGCAGCTCCGTGGAGTAAACATGGGATTTCATGTTATTAGCTGTGGGATTGGGCGGAAATTAAATGTTTTTAGCAAGATAAGGAAAATACAAACTTCCATAACAGCAATAAGTGTCATTTTTAAAAAGGGTACATTTCTAGAGTCATTTCTCTGATCCTCAGTCTCATCTAGTAGTGGTCGGCGCTGACGCCCCCCTTATAAACGCGCGAATTCTTGGATTAAATAACACACGTAGTCATTTCGAGATATTTTTTATTTGTTTGCTTCAGTAAAGAAGTTCGACGCATAGACGCATGTTTTCCAAAAATGTTTTGACCAACGCAAATCATGATCACTGCATGCAACGCCATGTAAAACAGAGAAGAGTCCTTGGAAAAGATATCTACGCTTAAAAAGCCATGAAGAGCGAGAGAAAACAAACTTTGCAAAATTCACACTAAAAAATATTTGCTGAGAAGGACCAAGCCCGCCATTACGTTAAGAAAAAAAAAACCACAACACTGCGCTTTGTTGCGTCTTTCTCTGAGTTCGTTGAAACATTACTAGCAATCTGCTTATCTCTCCTCAACAATTTATCTTTTCGAAATGAAGAAACAATCTGGGCATATCACTTGATGCTTACAAACCTTGAGATATGTTGCATTTCTTAAATATAAATGTCTAAAACATTTCATGGCCACTGGCAGTACGATGGCATAACACGTCCATATGGTTTAGCACGAAAAATTTAGAAATGTTACTTTTTGTGGAGAGAAGAAAACCGTAGAATCCGGAGAAATTCCCTCGAAGCAAGGACGAGACCCAGCAACAAACTCAACCCACATATGACGAACGAACCTGGGCCATTGGTGGGAGGCGAGCTCTCACACCACTGCGCCATCCCTGCTCCCCTCCACAATGATGACGAAAATATAACTCGCTGAAAACAGAAGACGATTCCTCCGGCGATAATTGAAAGAGTTTGCCTAACATTTTTTTAAAAACTATTTCTATCCGTTCTGTGCATGCCCCACTTTGTGACTAGTTTCTTTAATTCTCTCGGGATTACTTGAAGCGGCTGACGTCAATTAAAGAACCTTACTCCAAATTAAAGTAGACCTCAACTTGATAATAGTTGTATTTCTACTAAAGGTTCTAAGCCACCAAAAAGAAACAAAGATGGCTATGACTATAAGAGAGATATCAGTATGGAAGTATGAACCGCCCTTCTGAAAAATTAAAATAATTAAATATGAATGTTTCAATCTGATGCGTGACCAATGACAAGTAACCAGCCCACTTGTGGTAATGTAAGATACTCTTCTTTCTTGGGTTCGTTCTTTACACCATAGTTAATAGAGGGAAATGGTTTGCAAGCCCGGCAAAGTTCTTTGTTTTAGGTTTTTGTTCGCTATTTTGGGGGTTGACCCTGCACAAAACCTGACAAAATACAATAGGTGGTTACGTGTGTTCATACAACTAACCAATAGACACATTGCGATTACGTAATTCATGCATAGTGTATGAGCGAAAAAGAAAAGATGTGCACGGTCGTGGACCTTCCAACCTAAATCTTGGTCTCTTTGTTTGCTCTTTTGATGTTTGCCAGGCTTCCAAACCATTTCCATCTATTAACTATGTTTACACTTAGCAAGCTCCGAGATGCAACTTCTAGCGTTATATAATTAATTATTTTAATTTTCACTGACAGATTTCCTGTTCGCAACTTGCGGAATTCCATGCATAGTATAGCAGCTTCTGTGCTAGACTTACGTTTATTCCGGACGTGATGAACAAGTCAAGATAGCTCAGGTCAAGACAAGAGGCTTCACAGACAATTAACGTAGATGAAAGTAAACCAAACAGTGGAATGTTTATTGACTGTAGTCTTCTTTTACTAAGTTATTGCCGCTTTTTCGGTCCATTCTCCCAGAGGAGAACTGGGAACTAAGTCAAGTAAGTCAAACACAGCTTGTGTTGCTTGTGATGCTGCTCGTGTAATAAGTCAATGTTAGCTTTGTACAAGTTTTCTATTTAAATTCACATGTCCTACCACTTGTTTCTTTGGTCGTTGACCATTGAGGATAATTATGCCTATATACTACTCAGTAAGATTTGAAAAATGTGCATTATATTTCAGCCTAATTTCACAAAACTACCTAGCGTTTAGTAAAGCTGTCATTATTCGAATTTAAGGTGAGCATGCAATGTCACTATCTTAGATTAAAGAAGAAAAGAGAAAAAAATAAATGTAATTTATACAAAAGGTGGTGGATCAAACAACGCTGTAATAAGTATCCAATTGATGCATGGTAGTGATAAGGATAACAAGTTATCGCAGGCTACCTAATGCAACCGCGGCCGACGTATGCACGTACAAGTTTTTGCGAATGTTCAAATAAACAAATAAAATGCATCAAAATTTTATATATCTGAGGTATCAACTATCACTTTAATAAACATGGTATCGTCCTTCACGTAGGCGTGGTTGTTCAACTCCGATAGAGGGCAGAACGTAGGGCACCCACTGGCGATATTGGTTTCCCTTCTCGGTCTCTGGAAGGAAGAGCTAGTTGGATCAGGCCTGAAGGCATCGATCACGTGTTCCACGTTATCCTGATCCAGCAACATGAAGGTGACCTTCTGTCTGAATGGCCAGCGGAGTAACGCGTCATACTGACCGCGCATGATAACGAAAAAGATCGAGATGTGTGTTCCTTTGCCTATGCCATCTCCGTTTAGATAGATGCGCGCGCACATCTTGTAGCCATGGCGACTAGTATAGAAACACGGACTATAAGTAGATACGTGCTGACCTGTTATCGCCTCATTTCTACGCCGTGCGAAGTCAGTTATCTTCCATATGAGAACACCATTAAAGCTCGACAACTGTTGTTCCCTAACATATTCTTCCAATTCCGCTGTAGCAAAGTTTCTGGCACTTAGACTATGTTCTAAATGCTCCGTTCGTCGTTGAAGTTTCCTAATCTCGTCATTGGCCATTTTAAGTTGTGTTTCTAACCTTTTTACTTCCTTGTTCTGATTTTGCATCATCGTGTTCAATTCAACTAAAAGAACTTCATGATTAGCTGTCTTAGCATCCTGATTTTCCAGCATTTTAAAAATTCTATTAGTCTCAGCTTCCGAAGAGCGATAAGAAGAAGTTAAGAGAACACTGTCCGGTACTACGTCATCCATTAAATAACGTTTGACGCTCTGTTCGAGATTGCTAATGCGTGTGCCATGTCCTTGCAGCATTGATGAAAAGTTAGAATTTTCATTGATTATAGCATCTACCTTGCGTAGTAAACTTTTAATGGTACTACCCATGCTGGTAATGATTTCAGACTTGTCAAGGGCACTAACATCACCAAGTTTCGAATAAAGGAAGCTTGCTAGTTGTTGTACGAATAACAGAAGATGGTTTAGATGATGTGCAACCTGTTTATCCTGATGGTCTCTGCTTTCTTTTCGTTTCATAGTCTGCAAACAAATACATTATAAACTGTTACTGGATTGTCGACAAAACTAAAACAGAATCATAGTCGGTAAATAGCCTAAATCGAAGACCCAAAGTTCACATTTGTTCAAGGATTAGCATCAAGCTTGAGTAAATGTAAATAATTTTAAGTACATTTCAACTCTTTTGTATAGACAAATTAACGTTGGGAAATGCCGGACCGGAGTTTGTTGATTAACGTGTCAAAATGATCAATGGCTAAAGAGCCTAAAGTGTTGGTCAACTGAAATCCCGGATTTAACGTACAGCTTTGCCAGAATATTAGCAGTTTGTAAAGTTTCACCCAGACGAAAAGACAACTGTTCTTTTACTGCCTCGTCTTACTGTGCATGTGTGTTAGGAACCGACGACTTTTACTGATGCTATGTCCGCGACAAATTATTTCAATACATCAGACAGGGTTGATGTTAGAAAGGTAGCCCCTTTCTATTCCTTCGCCTTTTACAGCTCTCCTTTATAATTAAGACGGAATCCACCAGGAAGTCGAGTAATATTTATTTAAGTTGGACAAACATCGAGTACAAGAATAATTTAAATCCTATTGCGCTATTTTCTACCCTAAATAAAAAGTAAAGATGTAAGTAATTATCCGTGATAACACCAACAACAATTTCTTATCAGAGTCTTAGAAAATGAATTTCAAAGTTCACAAGCTATAGGCAAATTCTCACGTGCAGCCATTTTGTAAAATCGTCTTTAATCGATTCAGTGGAATTCAGTGGAACTTCGAAATTTGTTTTCGGTGTTTGGTGTTGTTAGAAAAGATTTCTTTTGATAAGATATTTGAAGCAGTAACACAAAAGCTTGCAATAAGGTGTAAAAAATTTTGGTACAACAATTTCTTATCAGAGCCTGAGAAAATCAAATTCAAAGTTCACAAACTATAGACGAAAGCTCACGTCTTTTTCGCGATTTAGTGGAATTCAGCGGAACTTCGAAATTGGTTTTCGATGTTTGGTGTTGTTAGAAAAGGTTTCTTTTGATACGATATTTGAAGCAGTAACACAAAAGCTTGCAATAAGGTGTAAATAATTTCGGTACATAATTTTGTCCAATAACTACTCGAAGTCCTGGCGGATTCGGTCTTAATCTTCTGTCTGTCTGTCTGTCTGTCTGTCTGTCTGTCTGTCTGTATGTGTGCTTGTGTCTGCAAATTTCCTCTAAACTAATTTTTTCTACTGGTAAGTTACTTACCTCATCATGTTTACATCCTACTTCACGAAAAGGACACGGAGCTTCAACAGCTTCGCAGTCTCCATTAAGAGGATCAAGGTGGTTTGAGAGCTGCGGTCAAAACAAAATTTCTGCTTACTGATAATCATTTGTATTATACCAGTTTTTTCTTTGGTATCAACAAAGATATATGTTAAAAAAGTAATCATTAATTCCTAATGCTTCACCTGTACTTCTTATTGTTGATTGGTATCAGGTAATTAAGGGCGCGTTCGTTTGGGAATATTCTGGAATAAGAATAATATTCTGGAATATATTCCGGCTATTCCGCTCCTGGGAGCAGAATAGCCGGAATGGAAATCCAAGTATTCCGGAATAGGAAGAGCAGCCAAACTAACGCTAACTTGCATTATTCCAATTATTCTTATTCCGGATTGATCCCAAACGAACGCACCCTAACTAATAGCACACAAGAGGGCGTTGCTGTTTCTTTACCTGCTTTCGTGGAAGTTTTATGGATAAGCACTTCGGACAATCCACGGTATATTCCTGGCAATCGTTCTCTTGGTGATGCTATAGAAAGAAGCCGAAAAAATTACGATTACTTTCAGAGCATCAGACAAAAGCTGTAATAATGTGTTTTTGTGTGCCCTTAATTCCCTATAAGCACTATGGTAGCTCCCATACCTGTTACTGGTCTGAGCTGAAATCGGTCCCAACAGTTTTCAACTCAAGATCAAAGAAGCTATGCACACTATATATAGTTGGCACACTCGTTAAAAAAAAACTTTGTTGTTGTTGTTGCTGCTGCTGTTGTTGTTCTTTTTGATGTTCACGTAGTTTACGGATTGTTAGGTGGGATGATGGAATTTGTTTTCCGTAAATCTTGTTAATCAACGTTTGCTCAACACTTTAAGGCAAACAAAACCAAAGCTCATCTTTTCATTGAACATTACATTGTTCACAAGAAAGGAAAAATAAAAGGCTTTACCTCTAGCTTGTCAGCTGTTGTCATCAGGTTGCAGTACTGACACTGTTGCTCTCTAAAACTGCACTCTTCTACAAGATGTCGGGATAAATGTTCCCTCAGTACAAGGACTCCGCAACTGGGATGCATACAGTGAACTTTCGCGTACGGGCACTGTGCCTCGTGGTCCTGAAACAAAGAAGTAAAACACTTAGCCCTCATAATCATGTACAGGTGCCCATAGCAACGGAGTTCTGACAACATTGACAAGTGATTTCGGATTCTACAGGGGACAATCAGGTTTCTACGTAGTCCTACTTCTGAGATCATGTATAGGGAGTAAAACTGTGGGCTATAATCTTTATCAGAGTAAGGTATATAAAATGTGGTTCAGTCCTTTTGTAAGACTGGCTGCTGCATGAATTCGTGAGATTCAGAACTATCCTCCAAAAAACTGTTATAGGTCTTGTGGTCCTGCAAGTTTGGGATACCAGTTAGACATAACCAAGAGCAACACCTATTCACCATACCTCTAGCTTTCCAAGTTCCCCTCTCCAGTCACAGCCGTTGCAGTTGTTTGTACATTGGACTGGTAAAGACAGAATTTCGCGTCGCGCAAACTTGTCTTCGAATATCTGACAAAGGAAGATAAAACAACTTTAATTAACCAGTCTAGGACTTTGTAAGTCATAAGTAGTAATACAAGCAAACACACAACTTCGAATGTGACTTATGTTGTTTTCTTAATTAGTTAATGTCAGTCTGCAATCAGGCAATACTCAATGAAAAAAGGTGGTTTATAAGTTGATAACAACAAATCCCTCGCTGCAAAATCCAGGAATGGGTATAGTAATAACTAAGGATCAGGAAAAATGTAAAAACTTTTGCAAACATGTTTTTTTGGTCTTGGCATTCTTTTAAAAAAAAGGCTCAGAACTGGGCGATGCCCTCTTTGCTAAATAAATATGAAGTCTGCCCTACCTTCTGCTTGGTGATTTCCTCACTATCCACCAAACATTTAAAAGAAGGCAACCTAAAGTAGAAGAGCACAAATGAAATCGTCATGAAATTGATTCTTTTTGCAGCAAGCATTTTACTTACAGGTCATTGGGGGGCTGGTGGACCTTTTTCTAATACTGGGTACGGGTCTGGAATAGTAACAAGGGTATATATGTCACTATTATACTGAATGGAGATCGAGATAAGCACTACCAGCAATTTTCCAGAACACCGTGATCATCATCTGACGACAATGGTCGGGCTTGAACCACCAAAGTACCAAAACACTTATAGATTTTAACACTAGGTCAAATTAAAGATTTCACTTACATCTTAGCCAGGTCTAGGGAAGAGGGTAGGGCGGCCAGCTTACAATACATTACCTTGGGAACGGTTCTACACAAGATTTGCAGTAACGATGTCCACAGCTTGTCTGGACCGGATCCCTCAATACTTTTTCGCAGGAAGTGCAGAGGTATTTAGGATCCAAAGACTTCGTATCTTTTTCGCAAATTATGACACATGTATAACCAGGCATGATCGATGGATATCTGACAAACATACACAACATTAATTTGTCATTTTTTTTATTCTATCATAATATTTCCGAGAGATACGCAAAAGTGTTAGTACTATTTCATATAATTATATATACTGTAGATCGCAAGTATGGTGCGGTGCAGACAAGTGCAGTGCAATCCAATTTACACGTTTTGTAGAGTGCTTTATTTCATGTATTTTGTTCTTTTAAACTTCACAGGCTCGCACGGATGCGGGTTTGACGATTAGCTGCAGTATAAACTGAATGTAGCTGGCCCTGGTAGTTCTTGGTGACAATCATATCTCTCAATACATGAGAGCAACACGTGCCAGTACTGCGATCTACGCTTGTGGTAAAAAAATACATACAAATGGTGAATTTAGTAATTTTTACCCGATATTTCGCGGATAAGTGAATTAGTGGATTGTTGTTTGTTTGATTGTGTTTTTATCTCTCGATTAATATCTATTTGTAATACGATTTTTTTAAATGTAGGGATGAAATGGAATCAGCTTAATGCGTTTTTTTGCGTGACAGCTGAGTCACGTCTTTTGCGTGACACAGCAATTAACAAATTCAGAATATTTAATAAGCAACTCAACAATTTTGAATTATTGTGCCAAAAAATGTTAACAAGTGACTCCTCAGAGTCGGTCTTAGCTGGATTGTTGGTCTGAAGTAATTATTTGACCTGTAGAACAACATGTTTTTCCCGTTTGACTTCCCGCGGCTCAATTTTATAAAGAAAAGCAGAGAAGTAAACCGAAAACGTACTTTGTCCCGGTTGAATTGATTTACAGCAACAATTTTCAGCGCATTACACATAACACTTTGGAGCAAAACCATTGAAAATATTCCGGATGGCTTACATTAGCGGACAACCAGGAATAATTATAGGGAGCCCAACATGCAGCTAACTGCAACTTACCAATGCAAAGCAGCGCCGAAACCTGTTTCACCAATCCCGTGTACAACCCAACTGCAACTGAGGAGAGTTGTCGCTGAAACAACAGATTTATAACCGTCTCTGATAAATTGTGATAGGCTAATAACGCTAGTGGGGTTTTTCCGGTTGCTAAGCATTTATTATTGTCATAATTATTCAGTTTCAGAGGGGTTTTTTTAGGGGGTTTTTCCCGGCAGCCTAGCCCCGCCTATAGCCACGTGACTTGATCAAGATATAGTCACACAATTTACGGTGCACTTAGTTCGCGATAAAACCCAGCAGTCTAACGAATATTTGATATGAAACTTCGGCTGTTTCATTTTCTTCGTTACTAAAACATCACGCTTCTTTGTGTAGACGTAAAATCGTTAAACACGACATGCATGAGCGTGTATTCAAATCGTGCCAACCCGCAAATTAATAATTAATAATAAACATTGATCATAGTCCAAGGATATTTCCATAGGGCTTTTTTCTTTCTGAAATCTTTCTTTTCACTTCTTTCCTTATATTGTTTCTTGCGTTGTTTCTAAGAAATAAGCGAAGTAAAAATTCTATTTATTTTTTTGTAAACACTCCCGTTTCACGTGACTCCAGGCGAACGATAATGCTGCTATTCGTAGGATCTACTGAGAGATCTGATCAGCAATAAAATGAAATGAAATAACAATGCAAGCAAGGCTGATCATACTACGTGAAAAATAGACTTTGCGAGACAACACCACGACTAGAACCGATACAGCAGGATTGCAACCGCAGACAGCTGTTTCAGTATTGGGACTATTCAGTGCGGTGTAGCGAATCTAAATGACGCCAGGTCGGAGAGCCAACGCAAATAAATTGCCCAACCCGTACACTGTATCAAGTTCCGTACTTTGAACTTACTTGTCCCCCGAATCACGCGCTGCCACATCACGTGTTTCGGGGGACAAGAAACACAAAGTGTCACGGTGAGTCTCGCAAAGCAAAATAACTTAAATGTGGTAGGCACAGCCATTCCGAACATTTAAGCGCATGGACAAAACCATGCTAAATAAAAGCACAGCATATCGGATCTGAAAAGATCTACGGTCCAAAAATACGTAAAAGTAAGACTAAAACTGCAAGGGACCGCGAACGATAATGCTGCTATTCGTAGGATCTACTGAGAGAAGGACGAAACAGCTGTCTGCGGTTGCAATCCTGCTGTATCGGTTCTAGTCGTGGTGTTGTCTCGCAAAGTCTATTTTTCACGTAGTATGATCAGCCTTGCTTGCCTTGTTATTTTAAGGACGAAACAGCTGTCTGCGGTTGCAATCCTGCTGTATCGGTTCTAGTCGTGGTGTTGTCTCGCAAAGTCTATTTTTCACGTAGTATGATCAGCCTTGCTTGCATTCTTATTTTATCCCACGCAGCCTAAAAATACGGGGCTGAGATTGAGTCGCATGCCGGACTATCCAAATAACCGCTGCAAAACAGACTACAGAAACATAGGAATAGATATAAATTCAACAATTTTAAGCAGCCAAACATTGAAAATGTTGAAGTAAGCAGAAAGCAAATTGAGTTTCTTTGGTTATTATTACCGTTGTAGGCATCAGTAACGCAACGCACCCTTGCGGAAAGCACCAGACCATCGAAAGGATAGTTGAAGGTTAGTGAGTTTAACTTAAGGTGTTCAGCTTGCGGACTACATTTGATTATGGATCATCCATAGAAACCCACACTAACCGTTCAGTGAAAACGAGACGGCTACACATGTACAACTGATCGGTCAGTAATAATACAATAATGCAATAATGAATATGAAATTTAAAAAAAAATTAAAATGATAGAAATATAATAAATGCAAACTTTTTTAGCTGACTCTTTCGTGCAGAAATAAAACATGCCTTTAACATTCCTTTGTAATGCATTGTTAGCAGTTTCGTTTGTTTGTTCGTGCTAATTCCGGACAGTTTGGCCTGACGTAATCAGGACTCGAAAATGCTTGACCATCAGCCGGAAACAGCGTTATTTGGTAAAATTGATTGATAACAATGACCTGCGCTATTAGGGGTAAACCCCAAACAAGTAAATTATTTTAAGATGTCCAGTTTTCATTGTTATCTCGCCGTTGGTTCGTCACGCAATCCCGAATTTTGCGCTGCTCCCCACTAACCGAACGCCTGGAACAGGTTATGTTATCATTTTTACATCATCTAGGCTATTTTTCTATATTCTAAAGAAAACCAAATTCAAAATACATCCTCCGTTCACATACTTGGTAGCTTGTACACATTGAGAGCTATAGTTGCTCAATAGTTATGCTTCAGAACCTCTTTTTTTTGTTTTCGTCAGTTGAATTAATTTTACACGGCCGTGACACGGGGTTTCCCTGTTTCCTCGAAAGAGCAAATTACTTTCGTGTTTTGTTTCCCCTATTTTGTGACTCACCGAAAGAACACGGCAATCACTTTTCAGTTTCGAAAAAGATACCGACAATACTAATACGTATACTGATTATTAGGTTAATTCCTGTTTTAACCTTACAAAACAAAACTGTAGCTCTGAATAAAATAAATAATATCGAGCTGGCAACATCTAAGCTGCAACGAGATCGGCTGTTTCTCACCCAGTCTCGCCGTGGGCCTACATCTGACGACGTGCGTCGTTTTATTTCGTCTACCTTCCTCCATCCGAAAGTTTTAGCCAACTGATAAATCTAACGCTTGACACCGCGAAAGATATCGATTTGCCAGCCCAAGAGAACCAATCTCCAGGCTCCACTATGGGAAAGTTTCAATGCGACCGATCAGTTACTTGATTAAACTGCTTGCTTTCCGCCGGAATGGTGTGGCATGGGCACAACCGCGCACGTGAACTCTCGTTCGCAATTCGTTTTTGCTACGGCTTCGGCTTACAAACTTGATCCATCATCCAGTATTTATTTCGCTAATTATCAATCGTGAGCGCTGGAGACAAACGGACATCAGTTTCGTATCGAAACAGCTAATCATGAAGCTATTGAAAACCCCGGTTTTATCCGCCAGAAGCAATTGAAGTGAAGCAAAATACTAGGTGTCTAAAATTTTAATTTTCATTTCATAAGTGTCTTGTACCACGACTGACTAAGAGATACAAGAAGTACCGGAAATTGACGATCAGATCAGTTGCTTAGCAGGTCTAGCAGGTCCATGAATGGGTGCAAAAAAACGCATAGTGATAAAATTCACACATTAAGCAACTTTATTTCGACTTTTCTTTTTCTTTTTGAGGGCCACAAGTTTATCAGTTTAATTACAGTCAAGTGTTACTCTCTTAAAATAAAGTCTTGCTTGCTTACTTATTTACTAGTTATGTTTGGTCAGTAATTACACTTTCTATTGTTTGAATCTTTACATGGGGGATTCCACTTGCCCTACGTTCGTAATTGTTTTTGTCATCATTTTGTCATCAAGTTCGCCCACCTGAAGAAGTCCCTGACCTCAAGCATTTTGTCATCATTTTGTCATCAAGTTCGCCCACCTGAAGAAGTCCCTGACCTCAAGCATTTTCCGTTTCGAACAGCCCTGAGTCACCAATCAAAAACTTAAAAAAAAATAAAGGGAGATAAAAATACTCCATGTTCTCTGAATTTGATGGATGGACAAACTTTGATTTTATATTTTTTTTAGCCCTACAATTTAAACTGTTATCCTGAGATTGACTTGACTCTTTGAAGTGCTCCACTGTAGGGAAGCCAGAGTACCTCTCGATATGCCATCTGCTGAAGCCCACCAGTATTCGAAATGGAGCACACTAAACTAGCTTAAACTACTTATATAAACTCCGGCTTATTTAATAGACTATTTTACAGGGTGGTTAACGGTGGGAGGCGCGGTGGCTTAATGGTTAGTGCGCTGGACTCCGGATCGGGAGATCCGGGTTCGAGCCCTGGCCGGCACTGCGTTGTGTTCTTGGGCAAGATACTTTAATCTCATAGTGCCTCTCTCCACCCAGGTGTATAAATGGGTACCGGCGAATTTACTGCTGGGGGTAACCCTGCGATGGACTAGCTCCGGCTTGATGGGCCCCTAGGCTCGTATACAGACTCTACCTACCTACCTACCTACCTACCTACCTACGGTGAAGCACCTGCAGCTTGAATAAGATTACTCTCCCTAGATTTAACTCGTACTTTGTTAAAAATTCCATTAGCCACAGAGCTGTCATCTTATTACCCTGCGAGCAGAGTCTTCTTCGATCTTCCTATAATCTAGGAAGATCGAAGAAGACTCTGCTCGCAGGGTATCATCTTATGGAACAATGTTTCTTCATATTATACGTCTTATACGGGCTCTCAATTTTGGGCTTTCTATTACTAATGTACATACACTATTGTTTGGAGATTTACATTATTTTTCATCTTATATGTATATCGGCTACTAATTTTAATTTATATTCTGCATTTCAGTTTTTATTCAGTGACATAGTACACGACCTCACAAGCATTGTGCTTCAAAATTTTATCGTGTTTAATTAAAGGATATGATGATGATGATGATGATGATGACAATGATGATGATGATGATGATGGTGGTGGTGGTAGTGGTGGTGATTTTTTTTTTTTGAATAATTTATTTATTAAATATCACACATGTTACAGAAAGGAAAATAATATTATTTATATTACAGAAAGAGAAAAAAAATACACTTATGAAATAAAAGGAAGACATAAAATACATCGAGATACATAATTTAACTAATAAAGCCTACCTAACAAAAGATTTTTGCTCGACTATGTTTTTATGTAAATTTCTCAATGCGGTACTTAAAATTAAGTTTCCTTTTGAATTCATTTACCTCAGGCTCTATTTGATTAAGTTTCTGATTGTAAAGGTAACACTTTGCTAATAGCATGCAGTAATTTGATTTATTTTGTAGAGGGTATCGTTGCAGTTGACCAAAATTTAGGGATTTACCAAAACGTAATTCTTCATGACTTTGCGTAAAAGAGGTGCAGTTTTCTTCATTAAAGTGTTGTAAAACTTTATGAAAAAATTGTTTAGAATGGTGGCACTCGATGAAAGTATGGCTTATTGAATCTGGCTGGCCACAGTAGGTACAGTCCGAGTTATTTGACACTCCAAAAAGGTGAAGTTCTTTTTTGGAGACAAGTATCCTATGAGCGAGTTTGAAGTAAAATTCTTTAAGTTTGTTCTCTTTACACATAAATTTGATTTGCTTAAAGTAGTTTTTCCAATGAATATCATTTGACGATAGATCCCGTTCCCATTTAGTAAGTGCAGTTACTTTAGGAGTACTTTTCTTCATGAAAAGCCAGTAATAATCTTTGTTTTTCATTTTCGTAAGATCGATCGATATTGAAGGTGACAATTGAAAATTCACACTGTTAAGAAAACATTTCTTGTTTAATTGAATTTGTTTTGCTCTTTCTAGTAGGTGTTTTGGAATTGCAGATATGACTTGGTAATAGTTTAAGAAGTTGCACTTTATTTTGTATGTTTGTTGAAATTCTTGAAAGGATAAAAACTTTCCATTTTCACTGAGAATATCTTGAATAGAGACAATTCCTTCTTCAAACCAGCTTTTCAGAAAAACCGACCTGTTCCCAACGAGAATTTCTTTGTTATTAAACAGTATCATTTCTTGTCCAATGTCACTTTCATACAGGGTCTTAAGTTCTAAAAAGTACCACAATACCTGTTTGTAGAAAGAAGGTAAATCAATCTGGTTGAGAAATTTTTTATCATAATTACAACGTAACAGAAAGTTTAAGCCGCCGTATTCTCTAAAAAAATGATAGGGAATTGCTTTCCAGTTCTCCTTCCTAGACAGCACGTCGGTTGATAGAAATCTGGAAATCCAGGCAAGTTTTAATGATTTAGCTATTACCTCCATATTTGGCACACGTAATCCTCCGTCGACGTAGTCTTGATACATGACTTGCCTTTTGATTTTGTCCGGTTTTTTACACCAGATAAAGTCAAATAGAGAAGTTGTAACTGAAGAAACAATTTCCGAGGGAGTGACTAACATTGATGTGGAGTATACTAAATGAGGAATGCCGAGGCTTTTTGTTATTAAAACCCTACCCAATAAACTGAGATTTCTTGATCTCCAAGTATCAAGATTAGAATTTAGCTTTCGAACTTTAAGCGTAAAGTTTCTTTTCTCATTCCCATTTTCATCGTAAGAAACAAAGATCCCAAGAGTTCTGGCAGGTTCTTTAGTCCATTTTAAATTGAAGGGCTGATCCTCTCTATCGCGCCATGGGCCTAACCATATCGCTTTGGTTTCAGAAGTGTTTAATTTCAAACCTGAAGATGACCCGAAATCGTTTACTATTCCAATCAAGTTTTGGACAGAAGAAAGATTATCACAGAAGGCTGATGTATCATCTGCGAATTGACTTATTTTGGACTCTGTTCCAAAGATTGTGATACCTCTGACAGTTTTGTCTTGACGAATCTTTGTGGCGAGAACTTCTGCAGCTAAGATGAAGAGATACGGTGATAAGGGACATCCCTGCCTCACCCCTCTCG
This sequence comes from Meandrina meandrites, assembly GCA_963693305.1. Taxonomy (NCBI): domain Eukaryota; kingdom Metazoa; phylum Cnidaria; class Anthozoa; order Scleractinia; family Meandrinidae; genus Meandrina; species Meandrina meandrites. The sequence goes on from OY855904.1 coordinate 15,663,154, forward strand.
ACAATTTAAAATAGTTTGTACAAAAACCATTGTTCAAGACACTGCTCTCAGGATTCGTATAAAACGTAGAGATCCATTTTTTAATTCCATCACCAAAGTTGAACAGGTTGAGGGTATTCTGAATAAATGACCATTCTAAGGTGTCAAATGCTTTTTGAAAGTCTAGAAGAAGTAGTATTCCAGGGATCTTTTGCAGCTCAGTTTGCTGGATAATGTCATTTATAAGCCTTATGTTTTGTCCTATGTATCTCCCTTTCATGAAACCAGTCTGATCAGGGTGGATAAGAGATGGTAAAACACGCTCTATCCTCTTAGCAATAACTTTTGACGCGATCTCATTGTCTACGTTTAATAGCGTAATTGGGCGCCAATTTGACAAAAACAACAAATTTGAGTCTTCTTTGGGTAAGAGCGTGATAACTCCCCTTCGCTGAGACACAGACATTTCACCGATATCAAATGCTGCATTAAGACTATTTACCAAATCCTGTCCTAAGAGAATGAAAAATTGCTTGTAGAACTCAGCTGTATAACCATCGTCCCCTGGTGATTTCCCGTTTTGAAAGGTTTTTATGATTTTCTCACACTCTTCTAACGTTATTTTACCATCAAGGTTTGTCTTCTCCTCATCTGATAATTTTGCGAATTGTAGATCGCTTACAAAGTCATTAAGACCATTACTACTATGATCAATATTTGACCTGTACAAATTCTCATAAAAGGTCTGGATTTCAATCATTATATCCTGATCTTTGACAATAATTTTCCCGCGTCAGACCTCGAGTTCCGATATAACTTTTTTATTGTAATTTTTTTTCTCCATGTTGAAAAAGTATTTGGTGGTAGTGGTGGTGATGATGATTGATTAATAAACTTTAAGATGAAATGTTTCACTGAGCCTTGGATCATATTTTTTGCCGTCCTGAGCCGTTTATGGCGTCATTTTGCGAGATCATTTATCTACAGATAGAAAGAAGAGAGATCAAGCTTTATTCTCTCTTCTCGCTCCTTTCTATGGGTCGATAAATAAATTACCTCGCAAACTGACGCCTTAAACGGCTGAGTTGACATCATGCATGGCAACGCATCCCGCAAAGTACATAACAACGCTAACAATATATAGCATCTGTAGCCCTTGTGGTCCGGATAGAGGCTTTCCAGTACCAGTGCTATCACGCAAAGGCCGCAAACGTTTAGTTTACATAGTTTGTCAATCTTCTTATCTTTTTATTCCACTTAAGGCGGTAGCACGATTTGCACGTGCACATGAAGTTGTAATTGGGGATTTGCGGAAGAAAGAAAATTAATCTGCAAAGAAATGTTTCTCATTACTTTCTCCCTGGCCTAAAAAACTTCCGTGACTGATGTGATTTTTAAGGCCGATGGCGGGATACAACTCATTTACTTCCTTGGTCATGAGGAAGTAAGGTCATTGTAACTGAAACTTAAAGCAATGCCGCGTGGAAATATCTTAATTAACACAAGATAAATATTAAGTCGAACTGAGCGAGGGTCACGACTCGACTTCCTTCAGGAAGGGATGGCGGATCCGGCCTGTAGCCTGATTAATTTGAAAACTTTAGATATTACTTACAAAAGTACACTCGAGTCTGGCCGTGGAATTTAATTTCAATTGACGAAATTCAGCTCCAAATGCACAGCCAAATACCAAATGCATTCTTGTACTGCATATAAGAGGAATATTAGTGGCCAATACCAACTAAGGGTTGAGAACCTCAAATTGTTCCTTCCGGAATTTGAGATGTTCTGAAACGAGCTCCTTTAAGCTTCATGCACGCAAATAATCCAATCTCAGTCAAGTTAGGATTAGTGAAATATATACACGTTTCGGGAAAAAAAATGCGAGCCATCCATTTAGTTGATTTCATAGCCAGTTTCTCAGTTGAAGAGTTTCATCTGCTTGAGAAATGCGAATTCCGGAATGTGAAAGGGCCCGGATCTCGTGACCCGTTTCATTGTACAACACTTGGACTCTTGCACCGTATAATATTGGACATATTGATCTGATAATCCCGCCTAACACCATTTATCACCCGCATTTAGATAAATAATAGCACGCCTCATGAGGCTCTAATGGCTGTTCAGAAGTTGTCCAGCTACACACCTCTTTTGGTTTGAACGAACCGTTATTCCGCACTTGCATAAAAAAACAGCCAGAAGCTTCGATCGGTGTTTTCATATGATCCAATATAAAGAGATTGATGTTCCATGACGTCACATTCTCTTCTGACTTCACGCTGTTTGACCGCTTGTTTACCTTGTCTTCAGTCACTTGTTGCAAAACAAAACACTTGAGTCAAATAAACCGCACATGAGTAGATCGAGCCCAGACCGTCACTGAGAGCGATTTTGTCGAAGACTGACGAGCGAGCCAAGGTTAACAGCACTGGCAATTCCTTCCTATAGTGAACGTACGAACTTGTGAACTCGATAAATCGGGCAAAGCTGTGCAAGAAAATGGAGTTCTTTAATAATTACATAATCCCAGTGTTTGTTCCTTCACTGATGACAGCCGTAATGCTCTTACTTGTTGCAATTTTGTACAATGTTCGTTGCACGAGACTCATGAAGGCTCAGGAGAACACACAACAGAAGGAACCAGAAGAAAACGATGAGAGGTTTGCAACTGGTAAGTCAGACTTTGCCGGCAGACTTGTTTACTATTGTCATTATGATTTAACACAGAAGGCATTTGTTAATTATTTGCATTTACAGTTATTTCCTAGTATACAATAAATTTTGAAAGTTTGTGTCGCACGATACTGCATGGATAATTAATACCATGGCATGCAACCATTTCGATATGAAACTCTTCTGTTAAGGTTCGTCTGTGCAACTTGAAACCAATGTCGGCCTGCAAGTATTTCATTTTATTCTCACTGTTAACTAAACTAGCAAATATGATAAGACGGTCAGCAAAAATAGTTGAGATACGATACTAAGGCTTTATAAGGCAAATAGAATACCTATACCAAACCATTTGGTCGGGTCATTCGGTTGTCAGTCTTTGGCAATATACTTCAAAGTTCCAGTTGTCAGTTATCAGAGAATCGAAACTACTGCATCAAGATAATTCAGATCAATTATTCACGGCCGGGTGGTTGAAATGCACCCAAGCATTAACCAGTCAGACAATTTATTAGTCACCATAATGAAAATCTCGTAACACTGATAATTTTATTGCATAATTACCTTACTTTTTCGACTCAAGCAATTCATACACAGAATAATGATTTAGTCAACGTTCAGGGCTTCCTTTTCCATTGCGTGATAAGTAAACTTTCGTGACTCCAACAGTCAGGTATAGTATCTCTTGAAATATTTAATTAGCAGTTCTTGAATGTTAAATTTCTTTGTCTTTTTGTCGAAACAAATTCTCTTGTGACAACGTCATCAGTAAACAGACTGTTCGTCAAAGTAATGAGTCAGTAATTGTTTCAACAAGATAAAATTGCTTTATTTATATTTAAAAGGAATGAATATGAACTCTACAGTGGAAAACTAGCTAGTGTCTTTATCTCTATTGTAATTTATTTAATAGTTATTAAAGGCGGAATAACACTTAGGAGAAAAGAGTTGTGAATACCGCATATTGAATACTCAATTACACACTTCTCGTTGAAGTCGCTCTTGTTGACAGCGAAGCATGAAATCAAAAACATGTTCCAACAACGATTTTAGAGTTTCTTGTTGTATTCGTTATCTCAGTACGATATAATGTAGTATGTTAAGTGTAATTGGATCTAATTAAGATATGTCGAAGTGAGTATATTTTGCCAGCACTTTATTGACTATAAACAACCGTTGCTATGCAAACTTCACAGAGATCACGGCAGAATTAAAAAAGTCATTTGATACATGAAATACGTTTTAGAGATTTTTTATAATAATGTTTGAACCGGAAATGGTCGGTTTGCATAAGAGATGACTTAAATGTATTGGTGGTTTTCACTGTCACGCAATAAAAAAATAAAATCGAAACCATTCAACGACAGAAGTTATGGATTTCAGATGTTATAGAAGATAAACAGATAAACTATTTGTCCAAATCACAGGTCTGTGCGGCGCACCGTTTGCGAGTTATTTGCCGAAACTTTCCATGCAAATTTATAAAGTTCAGTATGGAGACGCCATATTTGTGCCCTTCCGAGGGGCACAAACATGGCCGCCGTGATGTCAGAGAAAACATCTGGAACTTAATTTTGCTGTTAATAGCGACTACTTTTTACTCATGATCTATTATACTTTTACATAAACAGCACTTAGTACATTGGGAATGTTCAATCTGCAAAAATGAAAAGGAAAGGCCTTTTTTGAATCAAAACAACGCTGTCACGGCACTCAGCTTGATATCACATACGGTGGAGAACTCAAATATTCAAAATGCTCTGTTTTTAAAACGATGGGCACAACCAAGTTAGAAATTTGCAAAAAGATATATTTTTAATTTATCTTACACCAAGTGACATCGAAAGTTTAGCAGGCCTACTGAATTTTGATTTCAGAATTTTATGACGTAACATGAAAACCAAGAAATGTATTAAGTTTTTTTGCCGCCTGTACCCGCCTTAATTGGGTGAATCTGCCAACCATCTTTCAATTCCTCCTGAAGCCTTCAAAAAACCTTCGCGCAAACTGAAATCGCAACATGCGAGTGGGCATCATCAATGTCAATTATGTCGAAACAAACACTGGAAATGTGATGATATAAATGAGCCTCAGCAACAGTATGAGAAATTCTAAAATGACCCATAGTTCGGCTATTTACTTAACTCGTTCGACAGTCGATCAATCTTAAGTTTCCTTTCTCTGCGGTTTGTTTGATGCAATTAAGACGGTTACCGCTGAGAGCAATAAAGGCAAAAATAAAGCTATCAAAAAAGAACTCATAGTATTGTAACAGTTAGAATACAGTTAAGAAGAACTTATCGAGACTTAAGCTCTCAAGCTGACCTCACGAGAAAAAAATGAATTTGAAGTTCTCTATGTTGACGTTTGTTCAAAACAAAATAACACGTGTGTTAAGCATTTTTACGAGGTTTCACATTAACTTCGCGGGATCACTTACTGAAATGAAGCACAGAGAGATGTTTCGCATAGTATACAAAATGTTACCGTTCTTTGAGTAGATTTTTGGTATTTAATTTTTGCACTTATTGTTTGAACTTTCAGCGGAAACCGTCTTAAGTGCTTTAACTGGTGATGTTTTTGTCTTGTACACTACTTCATCCCAATAAACAATTTACACTTAGGTTAAAGGAGCGATGTCACGACATTTTAAGTCCGTATACTTTCAACACTAATGGGAATCCGCGTTAAAAACCTGTCATAATAAAGTGATAATAACCTAAACAAATAAACAAGGATGGATTCGACCGGAAAGATTAAGACGGATTATTTTAACGACAAACGTGAAAGAAAAAGCATTTCCATCCTTGATTTGTTTATTTGGTGTGTGTAGACACAAAACCAAAACAGTCATGGCCGAATAAGTCTGCGAATACAGCCGCCTCTCGTCGCTCCCGGCCGCTGGTTTGGCGCTTCGCTAGAGACGGACCAAACCGGCTGGGAGCGATGAGAGGCGGCTGTATTGGCAGGCTAAGGCCAGATGGAACGTTTTCAAATCGTCCAATGAATCAGATGAATGTTAAACAAACTTTCTTTTTCACCGTCAGCCGGTTAATTTGTTCTCATGTTTATTCGATATAGTTCTGTGACACATTCAAAAGTCGTATTGACGTCATAGTCTAGACCTTGACAAATGATCCCCAGCTGTGCACTTGTCCTTTGTTCATGAACGACAAGAACAACTTTATAAACTGGCAAATACTCAACATATATTATAAACGGAGAAAGAGAACTCGAGATCGATTTAGTCACAGGACGCAGTGTGGCTATTTAGTGACCAAGCAGTAACACAACGCTGACAGTAAACGAGTCAAGAAGCTCCAAAGAGAAGAGAATGGAGTATAGCCATTACGTCCTCCCAGCACTTGCGGCGTCATTGATCATCACTGTGGTAATCCTTTTAACTGCTGCCATTTTGTACTGTGTGTGCCGTAAGTTGTTGATCAGTGATAACGACAACAGACAACTGCAGAAAACCGAAAAGATTCCCGAAGAAAACGACGAGAGATTTGCGACTGGTAAGGGCGGCTTGCTGATTTTACATTTTCTAGCCTTCGTGATTATATCAGCTTACTTCAGCTTTTTACCAAATTTTGGAATCTTGAGTTATGGTATATGGTTTAACTAAGTTATCTAAGCATAAAATTGAAAGAGAATTCAGCCAAGGTAGGGATGATGTTTTTTTTTTTCTGGCGTTTTTTAAATGTCATATGACCCCCTTTCATATTAATCAGCTTCTTGTTCAAGTTGGCTCTAAATCTATGATACCAAACTGAATGGCGTAAGTCAGCAAAGCATAAAAAAATCAATAATTCTGAGTATACTCCTCAGCTTTCAATGCCTTGCACGAACCTAAGAAATAACAACCAGCGTGTTTAACTCGCCTCTAACCACATAATATCAGAAGGTCCGGGCAGAAGGTACAATACGTACGATCTTAAAGGACGATTGCAGGAAATTTTGGTGTAGACTCACTTATTAAAACCGGATCCCAAAATCAAAAACTGCGATCCGCGTCGCAATTGCTGGGACAGTGCTCCCCACCCCTATACCACCACTTCCTAACGTGTCAACAAATGTTTGTAGGGCAACATTGAGGGGGCTGGGGTGGGGACATGAGAGCATGCATGATTACCAGCTAAATTTAAACTTAGGCTCAAGTATCCCGGCTAAAAAAGTATATGGCGCGGTTTATGGCTATTTCGATTTCACACCACACTTCTTATTATCAAGAGAGGTGAATAATAATATAAAAACACCTTTTCAGACCAGAATGCACAAAAGATATTTTGTTCGAGCTGTGTACATGTATAAGATTTCAAATATCAAGTATTTCGTTGACGTCTTACTGTGCGTGTAAGGAATGACGTACTTTGCTCACTTGGGTTGATATGGCCGATGACAGATATTCATTGCTTTGATAAATGTTCAGACCTATTTTAAAAAAATAGTTATTTTCGTTATTTGATGCTCGATTAATTAATGACTGGTGCCAGGATGATGTTGCATTACGCAGTACTTATAAAGGCTGATCTTGCTTTTAAGTATCTTAATGATTTGTTTCGGGAAAGAGAGAAAGCAGGTAAACCAATCCCCGTTTTTTTTTTTTTTTCAAAATCCACTAGAGATCTTTTTTTCTGTGTTGTTATTTTGTTCTGAAAAGTATCGTTCATGTTCATTAAGCTACAATACCGAAAAAAAAATATGAAGACACTTAATGTTTTACCAATTCCACTGAAAAGTACTAGTCGCTTATTCGTCCATCACCCTCGCCTACGTCGCCCCCATTCCCTTCTCAACATTTTTCCTGAGTACCTTATTATAGGAAATTAACACTCGTGTTAATTAAGGTATTGGAAATTAACGCGACTTAAATTAACGCGAAGTGAAGGAAAAATTACTTTCCAATAGAGGAAATTAATGCGAAAGAGGCGCTAAAATTTCAAAATGAAGGAAATTAACGCGACCACACAAAGAAATGGAACTTGTAGAGAAAACTGGAACACAATTATTGTAACACTCTCTATACAAGTTAACATAGTCCAAAACCCAAACGAATCTAGCTACTTCGAGCGTTCTTTTCAGCGCCATCGATACCGGCAGATCCCAACCCTGACAAAGGCAATGCTTAAAAAAGTCCAAATTAACAATCCACTTAATTAATGGCGCGGAAATTAACGCTTCACTACACGAAAATTAACGCGACTTAAATTAACGCGAATTTGGAAAATTCGCGTTAATTTCATGAAGAGTTAATTTCCTATAATAAGGTAAAACACGTGATAAGGTGGTAGTGCTCAGAAACAACATTGAACAGGAGGGGCAAGGCATAAAAATGTTTTGCATTCTTGATCTTGTGAGCTAAGAAAGATTTCAAGCGTGCAATAACATGCGAGATATTCCGACATGGCAGCGTGAGCTAGTCTTGCTTGAGAAGGGAATCAAGTATTATATACGTACATATGGTAAAGATAACTACCATTCGACGCAGAGAACATCATTGGCAGAGAGAATAATAAGCGGTGTCTGACATTTGCTGACTGCAGACTACAGACTATGATTGCTTTTTTAGCCGTTCACGGAGCAAAATAGTGTTGCCCCAAACAGCCAAATAACAGCTAACCACAAGCAGACTGCAGTGAAGGCTAACCGCAAGCAAACGGCAGTGGAAACTAACCGCAAGCAGTCTGCAGTCTGCAAATGTCATACACCACCTACCACATGACCTGCAAATAATTGCCTACAAATAATGGTCTGCTCGTGCGCATTACCGTCCGACAGTGATTTTGCCGCAAACGATATTATGCTCATGCGTAGTTGACGTGTTCAATACTAAGAAAAATGGCAGCTCGTTTTCCAGAGTTATGGGAGAGCAGTTTAATTAGTTGTTTGATTCAGAAGACGGCATGCGGTGGTAACATGTTCCTCATTTTTTTGTTTCCGCGTATTACCCGGAAAAAGTATAGTCATCACCCTGAAGTGACTACTGACTCTTAGTTGCCTTTATTTTGTTTTTGTTTTTTTTTATTTAGCTATACGGAGACGACGAGGCAGTAGGCTTAGCCTTCCTTGCATCCTGACGACTGGATGAGCCGTGACTACAGCTGAAGAGGACTGGAGCTACCCCCTCATTGTTCGGTTACATTCGCAGACAAGACTGGAGCAGCGTTGAGCAAATCAAGCTGAATGTCCATCTCCTACATCTATTATATGTATCTTGGATATTTTTATAATTTATTTGAGAATCATGTGGATGTAAATGCAAGATGTATACGAATATGTGTTCGAGCTTACTACCTTTTGTTCCATTTTTCTTTAAGGTGTATATAAATTTGTCCTGTATCGAGTTTTTATCTACATTCTGTTGTAATTTACATTTGACATAGCTTGAAAGTCCAAATTGAATATATTTACTTAAGGGGGCAGTATCACGAGAAATTCTCTTAGATTTTGTGTCTGAACTGTACTGGAACTCAGTGTGAAGTGGCACTAACTTGTCCACGAATAGCCTTTGAACAACAATTCATTCTCCAAGACGTGAGCAAACCGAGATCAATGCCGGTTTTAAAGTGATTCTCTTCCAGGTATAACACTGTCAAGCTTGAAAACGTCAGCCTGACGTTTTCAAGTTTTAGACCACCTGACTTCTTTCCAGCCGGTCCGTAGCCACACCGTCTTTTTAACAATTTTCATGACAAGTACAATGAGTTTTAGTATGGCCAGGTAACTATAAGTGGATTTCCAATTGATACGAACCTACCCCGTCATAAGATTTTCAAATAGCACGAAATCTTGGTGAGACTGCGCCTTTAAAATATCTGCGGTACAAATATTAATTAACACAAAAATCACTGCATGTAGTAACTAATTATTGCCAATAGATAATATGCATTTGGCCTTGATATGAAATTTCAAGACATTTATGCGAGAGATCTTCGAAATAGGTACGTACCTGTGTTTCAAGTAGATCGAAGCTGACGAAGCTGTGACTTAAAGCAACTACACTGAGTACTAACACTCATTTCATTTAAAATTATCCAGGCGATAAAATCGATTTAGTGGAATGATAACAAATGAAATTTTATAATTTGAAGATTTCAGTCGAATATAATTAATTTCAAATGCATTTCTATAAAACTTACTTTTGCAGTTCAACCTAAATAACATTTTTTTTTTTTCAAATGAGTATGAAAGCTGATTCCAGTAAAAATATGTGGAAATGTAATCTAATTGATGTCACGAACATACCGCTCTCCCAATCCTTAAATCATGGAGGCTGAAATTTCTTTACTATAAAGGCAAAACTTTTGTACGATACGCAGTTTGTGGCAGTCCTGAATCATGGTACGTAACGTTGCACAAAGGTGCTCTGCACAAAAGAAGCTTACTGTCCTTCATAGCACCGATTATTACGAGAGACGCCAGTAACTGTGATTGTCACTGCAAGAGGAAGAGTTATATTTTTATCAAGACAGTGATGGACCACTCAAGCTCAACATTATACTCAATTTTAAAAATGGTTTGTTTTATTTGCAGAAACAAAATCACTTTTACATACATGAAGTACACGATTAAAAAAGAGGCTATGAAGCCAATACTCGTTTTTTATGTTTACTACTGCTTCATAAAAGCATAAAAACTATGGCAAAGTGTATGTAATTTTAAAAAAATACTGTAATGTACATAATGAAATGTAAACGTAAGTAACAATAAATACTGAAGCAGATTGTCTATGCGAGCTTATGACTCCTGCGTCTACTGCGCGTTCCAACGGCTTTATATGTATAAAAGTAATGGCCTGATTACATGAACCTGGCTGGCCCAGGAGGGCAGGGCTGGTTCAGTTTGTTGAGATAGCTGTCAGCCCGGTACTAGTTTTACATAAGTTGTGCCTGCCGGACTAGTCCTAGCCTCCTGCGCAAAGTTCTTTGGGCTCGTCACGCGTTGCTCCCCATGTGAGAGGAGGAACGCGTAAGGCCAAAGACGTCTGGGTAGGAAGCTAGGCTAGCCTGGATGGACTACATTTTGACGGGAGCGACGGTTGCAATTTTGGCACGAAGCGATTGTTTTAGAAAATTGATGCGTTATTTTGCAATTTCAGGCCTCATGGTCTACTAGACATTTATGTGCCAAATAGAAAAAGAAATATCGTATGCATCACGATACGCAATTTGATCACAGGTAGCCCAAGCTCCTTTGGGAACCGTCAACATGACATCGGCGTAAAAGCGTTGCTATAAGAGCTTTTATGGGAATATAACGATCGTACAAAACAGTTCAAAATAAGGGAAAAAATATAGTAAAATCGACTTACTTGCCGTGTTGTGTGTATAACTTGTGTTTTTTGGCGTTTGGTGACGTTTCAGAGCGATTCCAGTGGGTTTTAGCTTCTCTGTTTTCCTTTCCATATGATATGTCTTTCAACTGTTCCTTCTTGACCATGGCGAAAGAATTTTAAAGGGGCACTGTCACGGACATTTTTTGCCTTTTTCAGTAAAACCGCACCAAAATCACGACTAAGTACTTTTAGCCATACAGGAAATGCTCCTAGAACGTAAAGGGAGGGATATCTAGCAAATTGTTTAATGAAGAGGAGACGGTAAATAGTTTTCATAAATTTTTCCAAACCACGAGGACAGAACTTGAAAAAGTCAGGCTGACTTTTTCAAGTTGAGATCAAAAGCTCCCGATGGTATCACAGAGATTACACTCTATATTTAGCTTCAGTGCACTGGTATAGTAATTTTAAGAAAACTTGACCACTGTTAATAGGTTTTCAATGGTGTAAACATGTTTTTGGGCTGTTGAATTTTTGAACTTACGCTCGTGACAGTGCCCCTTTAAAACATTACTTTGACGACACCACACAAAGCAGCCATATTGTTCAAGGTTCTTAAAGTCTAGAATCATCAAATAGCGCGAATTTTGGCGCCGTTTTCAGTAACTCGTCGTATTAAAAGCGACCATAAGGTAGCCTCTCTATGGGTACCTCAAGACTTCGTTTTCGTCGCACTTCTTTTGCAAGAGATATTCGTTTTATGGGTTAAAATCACTGTGCGACAGTGCAGTCAGTGTACACGAAAAGCAAGCAATATAAGCAGTTGCTGAAACAAAAATGTAACGTCCTCATAAACTCGGCAAATATCTCGGTTAAAAGCGCAAGCTCTTGACGGGTGAGCGGACAAAATGATTCGGTAAACAATGCTATCCGTTGCGTAGCAGGGAAACTAACTCGGTAGAGACACGGGCTTTAGTGGCAGCCGGCACTCGTTTCAGTATGCCAGCGGTAAAGGGAACTTGTTCCTCCTCTTTACCTTGCGCAACTGAGGAGAAAACCAGAAAACTACTTTGGAACTCAGCAAATCTTCTTTATTGTAGAATAAACCTCGACGATACTTCACACATAGTACAAACTTCTGAAAGTAACCGTAGCTGAACGGCAGGTTCATCGAGGTAAACATTATGAGGTTCGAATGAGGTAATCATTAAGGAAATCTTTGGATCACTATCTCGGCATCTGGGAGAAGTCCTCTATGTAAAAATCACTACCAAAAATTACCAAAAGTACCCTATATAATGCAAGGTAACAAAAGTCGTAAATTTAACTTGGACTTTTTGCACTCTTAAGAGTTCTTTACAGTGCCTTTTTAAACTGTTTTTAAAACAGTTCTTAAAACTGTTACTTTTAAGATTCCTTAAAAGTGCACTCAAAACAGTTCTTGAAATGCCACTTTTAAGAGTTCGAGCGTGCGCGCTGAGAAAACGTTCCAACCACATATAGGGTGAGTGGCCGTTGCGATAACTTCGCTTGCAGTTTGCTAGCTTATATGGTCGGTGACCCCTACTTTTTTCTTAACAGATCACTTTTGTTAACGATTATCTACGTCTTGTGGGAAAATGAAAAAAATCTATCGATTAAAAGGTTGATTTTTTTTGCCCCACGCACGTTCCAATTCCGCTGTTTGATCTTTTCGTTTTGCCGTACGACGGGTTCAAATGCCTCTCTCCAGGGCTAAGTTTTGCATAAAAGATGGCAACACTTAAAATTATTTACGCAACGGACGTACTTCTTCAAAATATCACCAAGATCGTTTGCCTCCGTTTTCTCATCATCGATAATTTAAACTACAAACCTTGAAAGCCGTGCGAAATTACGTGCGCCAATTTTTCAAAATCAGGGTAGTTTTCTACAGACTTTATCTCTGAAACGAAGTCGGTGACCCCCACTTTTTTGTGTGTTTCTGACACAAGTAACTCATTATCCGTCCTCAGTAAAAATTTTAGAAAAAATCTATCGACTAGAAAATTTTCGCGCGAACGTCCTTAAATTGCCACTTTTAAGCGTACTCAAAAGTGCTACTTTTAACAGTACTAAAAAGTGCCACTTTTAACAGTTCTTAAAAGCACCACTTTTAAGAGCTCTTACTGAAAGTGCCACTTTTTCGATGTAAATTGACGACTTTCGGTCTACCTTTTTAATGAGTTTTACATAGAGAACGGGACCTAGATGCTGATAATGATCGTCTTTAAGGTAATCACTAAGGTAATCGTTTAGCAACAGTTTGCGCGTTCGGCTTATATACTTGTCTTTCACTATTGACGTCTAGTACAAAACAAGTTACAAGAGAGATCTAGATCTACTATACATGAAAAAAGTTACTTTTCCATGCAGAAGATTGATGTAGTTTTCAATTAAAAACCTGTTAACTAATAAAATATCGAAATCAAGCAAAACATTATTAGAGTAGCGAGGCCGATGTGGACAGAATTAACCCCACTTTGTACACATTTGAAAATGTTCCACTCAATTGTTCCGTCACTCTGATAACTGATTTGCAGCCAATTTGCTGGTGTGCTCCAGGCAGTACGCTCCTCGGATGATGCACAGAACCATTTCACTTCTGTTCGTAAGTCTGTAAGAGTGATTGTCTTCTTTTCACCCTTGTTCACTCTCTGTCCAGTAACAGTGATATAGTCGGCGCTTCTGCACTTTTCAGACGTAGAGTCCACAGACTCGCAGGCGGCGCATTTGTAGATGTCCCAATGAATTGTACCGTCGCTTTGATAGCTGACTTTCAGCTGATTTGCTGGTGTGCTCCACGCAGTACGCTCCTTGGATGATCCACAGAACCACTTTACTTCTGTTTGTTCAGTTGAAAGCTGGATTATCTTCGTTTCACCCTTGTTCACTCTCTGTCCAGCAACATCTATGTAGTCGGCGGATCTGCACTTTTCGGACGTGGAACCACGGACTTGCAGTTTTCACATTGAGCAGTTACAGCAGTGTGATGAAAACTCAAACAGAACATGGCCATAACAAGAACGGGAACAGGTGCGCGCCCCATGACTTCGCAGTTCGTGACCTGGTTTAGTAAAAGTGCTTCCAAAAGTTGAATTCGAGTAGGGTAGCTGGTCTCTAGGCACGCCTCGGGCAAAGAAGTGGACCGATGTGCTCTACAATGGGCAAAGTGACGACTTTTAGAGCAAGACCAGTTTATAAGAAGTGATCGAGTGAGTAATGTCCCACTTTTAATAACTAACTTCCTTATATGGTGTTCGCATTCAATTGACACGGGAAGTACATTTCACAGTTTAATAATTGTGTTTTTGTTTTCATGTTTGCTTTGACTTACAGGATTCACAGATGAACAACTTCAAATGTTTTCATTGTCTCTTACTAGGTTGCAAGAAAAACAGGAAGATATTTCCTTACATATTCGCTACAAACTGCATGATAAACTGCATGTTTCCTTTGACGTACAGGATTCACAATTAAACGACCACAAGATCGAGTTTATTACTTCCAAGGTTAAAGTGCTACTATGATCAAATTCACACCTTTCCTTTCTAAGCCGTTTTAAAACAGGAACAAGTAGTCGGTATGAGACAAAAAAAAATGGCATTTCCTTTTTCCAAATATCTCTTTTCTTACCAGAGATGTTCAAGTTTTTTTAAATATGCAAATTAGCAAAATGATGACGTCATAAACTCAAACAAATTTTGATCAAATATGGAGAGAGATATCTCAGTCAATTTGTATCAGAAATGTTTGATTCTTTGTAGTAATACTCTGCTAGTTGTATTCTACAATATGAGATTAACCATTTAGTTACCATGGCAACATACTTGGTTCCAGACCCCCCAATGCTAAAAGCTTTTCAGGCCAATTGTGCCCTTCCATTTTAACATTTGCATTTAACTTTTTTGGTTCTTGGCTGTTTCTCACTGCATAAGGCTTGAATTTGTCTTTCCTGCTTATAAAATAATTAAATTCTAAACATCAGTAAACGAAAGCAGACATCGTACTCCTTCTATATTATTCACCCATGCAATAATTGCTATGAGGCGAAAACTGAAACTTAGCACTTTGATTAACACAGACTATGTAGCAGAGCCGTGATGAAACTTGCACTGTCAAAGAAAAGTCGTTTGAGTAAAAGTTTTACTCGTGTTGTCATGCTTAAAATTTTCTCTAACTGACAAGTGAAAACCTTGCCAACCCAACGTTAAACCATGATCCGTTACCGTGCCACAAGGACGTCAAATAGTTTGGTTCTGTTTCAATTCTTTTTCTTCTCACTACTAGGTAACAGTTTTACCCTAGCTCAATACGTGATCCACTTAAAAAGCGTTTCTAAATTTTTCTCTTTCACCTTTTATTAATATAAACACTGAGCAGCATGAAAAGTAATGAATACAATTTAAGACCTAAAACTCGAACTGCAACATAGTACGTGATACTTTACACGTGATGATTTATTCGCATATAAGTTCCGCGATTTATTATACCAGTGCATTACTATTTAAACTTGTTAGTTAGAAAGAGCTAGCGAAATCACCTAAGAATATGCATGCACTTTGTCCCACATTGATCACTGGTTTTTTTTTTCTTTTACTTTTCATCGTTTATTTCACCTTGCGCGTTGACGCAATAAAACACCAATGCAATTAGTTCTCGGAACAATTAACGTTTGATTGCACTGAACAATGCATGGCCACTTTGTCGCCTGTCTTATTGAAAAGCTTGCCGCGGAGCTAATATCTGTTTTTGTTCTCAACATTATTTGCTGAAGCAAGTCATTGCTATAACAAAAGAAGTAGCGAGTGCAAACGTCATGACTCAGTTTAAAAGACAAATGGATAGCGAAGCCGAACGACGCTATTAGAGCCGTGCATGAAGCAACAGTTTCAAACCCGATCAGTTTATATAAGCTCAAGTTGACACAGGATTAATATGTGTTTTTTTTTTCTTTCTTATTTAGAGCACGTGTTAGTTATTGTTCTATGAACCTATTGGTACATTTAAAACAAACACTCTGAACAAAATCTAAACTTTAATAAGCACGAGGTTTATATAGAAGTTCAATCTGTTAGCCTCATGTCCCAAAGCAGATATGTTTCTATAAAGTAAGGCTGAGCTAAAAGACGATGGTTGCTCCCAATCAAGAACACAGGAAGTACATTCCAAAGTAGTGGGAGGCTGAAGTTTGTTTGTTTCCAAGTCTTGCTTAACATACAGGAAATCCTGAGGAAATACGCACTATTAAACTTTTATCATTCTTTCCTTTCAAAAAAACAGGAAGAAAATCGGTCAGTTCTGCTATTAAATGGATTATGATATCATTTCTATGTTTCAGATAAAAAAATTGTATCAAGGACTTCAAACAAATATTTTTGTTGTCTTTCTTTGTTAGAATATGTACTTCTTCTCATTGTCGGTAATAATTTTGCAAGACAAAATTGAAGAGACTGGAACTTAAAAATTGTTAGGGCATCTTACACGAGTGTTTAACCGCCGCAAGTCTCTTCTCGATCAGAGTTTGATCGTAGCATGCACGAGTCAAGTTCGAGCCCGAGTCAAGTTCGAGTCACGAGTCAAGTTCGAGTCAAGTCAATTTTTTTTTGTTTGATGTTTCTGGTAATTTTGTTTTTAATTGCTGTGTGAAAACAATGCACCAGAGGCACAAAAACAGCAAGATTTTACTGTTTTTTTTTCCACTGCCGATTACGACAGTTCAGTTACTGCATAAATTTGGTTCGCAGCTGCTTTTCAAAGAAACAAACATTCCTCGGCATGTATTAATTTCCCACGCAGATTCCTACCTGCATTAATTACACACAACTGAGACAGAGGTTCCATTTCAACAACAAAACCTGAAAGTTCACGTGAAGTACAGAAATTTCAGCATTTTGCGGCTCGAGCGCCATCTGGTTGCATCCACAGGGATGCCATAGAAGAAATAAACAATTCTAGCCCATTCTCTCCACGGCCAAATTGGTTGAGGACATGTTGTTTACCTGCAAAACAGTCATTCTCGGCGTCATTCATAAATCCATAGAGGATCATAGAGCGCTTTCCACCGTTTGCATTGATACACGACTTCAGAAATGAAAACACCCGCGGAAACGTTTCTAAGATGTCCCGCAATCAAAGTTTGAAATGGCGCTACGCACGAGCGATCATGAAGTTTTAAAAATTTATGCCGACAGAAGACCTGACGGAATCTTGGCCAAATTTAACTTTTTTACACAGCAAATAAATTCTAAAGATTTTTTCGAGAATTTACCTTCAGTTTCAAGGCTTTCGTGTTTGGAAACCGAATGAAACTAAACGGTTTACAGATTTTAACGAAAAATGAATGATTTTATACAAAGCCAGAGGGAACGTTGCGATACGTTTTACGGCTCGCTGAACATAAAAGTTCTATACGTTTTATTTTTGTGGTGTTTATTCCGACAGTTTAGTGAGACAAAAGGGTTTAATCTGTGCCTGTTAAAAACAGTTTAAGGAGTTTTGGCCGCGGAATAAAATTTATTTATCGCCAGTTCACTTTCGTGATGGACTCGATTACCAGCCACTGTTCTCGGGGAATGAGTGTTTTGATTTCTGACGTCACGAATTAGTGCAAACGCGTACGGTGGATTCGACAGAGAAGATATTGCTTACCTTTCGAAGCCATGATCTGTCACACGAGCGATCTGCCAACTCTGGGGGTAAGCAGCTGTGTGTTTGAAATCTAAAAATGGCGCGAAACTATCCGTCTCCAGTTAAAAACCGTCTCCGGTTGAAAACCAAACTACTGATGTTTATTTTACCTATCTGACATTTTTGGCGATAATATTTACAGTACAGTTAAACGGTATTTTTGAAAAAAAAAATGTAAAAAGAAAATTGACTCGAACTTGACTCGTGACTCGAACTTGACTCGCCGGCTCGAACTTGACTCGTGCTACGATCAACTCTCTCGGTCATGGCTGATAAATACAGAGGGTTTCTGGATTTTTCCATCCCTTTTTAAGAACTTCAGGCACGGTTTAAAACAGCAAAATGAAAATAGAGAAAGTAGCAAGTACATGCACTAAGCTGGTCTTTATTGCAATTTATAAATGTTACAGTCATCGCTTTTCAGTAAACTAGGCTTCAACACACAAACGTTTGCACTGGCATTTATCGATGAGTGACTAATTCAATTCAGTGACACAAGAATATTAAAGCTTACATAACACAAACTATCATTACTTAGATGTCAAAGCATGCAGGTTCATCAGTGGTCAGATCATGGCGTTATGTTTTAAACTTCAAGACAAATCAAAATATTATACAAACAAACAAACGTGAGTTACAAGGAGTAATTAATCGCGAAGAGTCACTCCGATACTAAAAAGATTACAAGCAGACATGCATGCAAACGTTCCAAGGAGTTATAGCGGAGAGGCACTCCCATATCATATTTTCGACTAATGAATGGGATTTTTTTTTTTTTTTTTGCTTTGTTGAAAATGAGTGGTTGAATTTTCATAAGATATTATCACTGGCTAGGAAGCGTGCGTGCGTAAAATCTAAAGCGATGGTTTGTTCCATTATAATGAAGATACCGCACTCAGCTGGCTATAACTGACTCATGCTAGTAAATACGAATAAACGCAATCATACAAATTATCAGAACTGTAAGTCCGATGTGCACAGAGTTGCCTCCACTTTCGACTGCCGTCCTTCCACAAACACCCACGTCACAGATCTCCAGACTTGTGCAGCGTCCATTGCTGAACTTCTCCTCTGCTTTAATGTACTCAGGAAACGAGCATCGCCAACGAAAGCCGGTGGCAGAATTGACATCAGGCACACTGGTGTTGTTAGTAAAGGCACAGAACGAGAACCCCGGTGGGATGACCAAAAACTGTCGAGACTCGTATGTGACTATTTTGGCCTTGGTGATGGAATGGGAAACGCCACCTTTCACTTCTGCAGACCCCTTCGCTGTAAGTGGACCGGCTTTCTTTTCTACCTCCGCTCTCAAAGTACCTTCAATTGATACAGTTGTTGTCTTCTGATTCACGTTTGAAGTCGACTTTTTCAACTCAAAGACGCAGGCACTGGAGTTTGCACCATCAAACTTGGGGCAGAATTCAGTGGTTTCGGGAACAGCACAGTTCTCGCCCGCTTTCTTGGGGCCTGAGAGATCAGCACATTTGTAAATGCTCCACCGAATGGAACCGTCGTCAGTTTGGTACTTGACTCGTACCTGATTTGCTGGTGTGTTCCACGCGGTTCGCTCCTCTGATGATCCGCAATACCATCGGATTTCAGTTTCCGAGTCACCCGGCAGTTTTATCCTCTTCTCTTCACCCTTGTTTACTTTTTGACCCAAAACGCTGATGTAGTCCTCGCTTCTGCACTTGTCTGATGTAAATTCTACAGCATCACAGTTTTCAGCCATCACAGCAATGTGGCTGAAGCAGGACATTGCTATGACAAAAGCAATAGCAAGTGCGTACGCCATAGCTCTTGAGAAAAGGAAAATGAAATGCCAGGCGATTCTCTTTCACTGAGCTATCTGCTTAAGAATGAAGCAACAGCTTCAAACCTGATTAGCTTATATACACGCAGGTTGATGCAGAATTTTATTTCTGAATACCTTATTTGGTACTTAACTATTGTTCTTTAGAGCTATTCATGCATGTTAAAACAACTCAGTGAACAAAGTAATTATAAGAAACACGAAACTTGAGCTCCAGATTTATGAGCACACTCTGTTAGCTTCGTGTCCCTAAGAAAATGCTTTATATATCATATAAATATTGTTTATATAGTTTTATGAAGTAAAATTGAGCTAAAAGACAACGAGTGCTTCCAATCACGAACACAGGAAGTACATTCCAGAGCAGTGTGGGCGGCTGAGGTTTGTTTGTTTCCAAGCCTTGCGAAACGTACAGGAAATAAACACTCGTCCGACTTCCCTTCAAAAACAAAACAGGAAGAAAATCTGATCGGTCAGTTTCATTCCTAATATAATAATAATAATAATAATAATAATAATAATAATAATAATAATAATAATAATAATAATAATAATAATAAATACAAAACTTTATTGAGCACTTTTCATACAAACTTGAATCTTAGGTGTATGTGGTTAAAAATATATAGATACAAATTTTGTTTTCCTTAAGTTCTTCCCATGAAATAATGTCAGTAATGATAATAATAATAATAATAATAATAATAATAATAATAATAATAATAATAATAATAATAAAAAGGTGATATGTGATCTTCGCAGTTAATTTCCAATTTAATTAAGTAATTGGAATAAAGAAGCCTAAAAAAAATCAGGGCTTCAACGGGATTCGAACCTGTGACCTCCACGATACCGGTGCGATGCTCTACCAACTGAGCTATTTTCCATGAAAGGAGTGAAATGATGTAATGTATATGAAATGATTCATATGAACTATGATGATAACATATGAACTCACAATTGACCTCGCTTCCAATGTGTGGCTTCATAGCTCAGTTGGTAGAGCATCGCACCGGTATCGCGGAGGTCACGGGTTCGAATCCCGTTTTAGCCCTGATTTTTCAGGCTTCTTTATTCCAATTACTTAAATGGAAATTCACTGCGAAGATCACATATCACCTTCATATTTTTCCGCAGTTCATATATGAATCATTTCATATACATTACATCAATAATAATAATAATAATAATAATAATAATAATTGTTATTTATATAGCCAGAAGCATATGCTTCTGATATAGCCCAAATGTAATAAGAAAAGATCAAATTCGCTTTACATGGTTAAAAAGAGAGAAAGATAGCGTTTCTGATAAACAGACGAGTGTTTCTGAATTTTTGCTATCCCCTTTTTTGGGAAATATCAGGCAAGCAGACTAAATAATAAAACTCGTTCTCTTGAGCACAGTTACCCTCTTAAATCTTCGTTATTTTTCCGAGTGCAATCCCACTTCACGCAATCTCCATTAAGTAAACCCTGTCACGCTTTACTTATACAACTGATGACGATAACAATTACTCCAAATCCCAGGAAATGTATTTCAAGTACAGACTGTTGAACAAGAAACAGAAAGGAAATAATTCATTTTAAGATAATATCACGAATTTTACTGAGCGCATTACGTGCAAAAAGCGACTAACTATAACAACACTTTGAACTGACGTGGTTCGATTTCGCTATTATTTAAACCATTTCTCATTGATTTCTCGCAAAATGGTGCTAAAATTATAAATAAATTAAAATGGCATTCGTGCCAACAGGCACGGCAAAACTAGGATGTTTTTCAGATAACGGTGAACGTTTTATGTCGTTGAAAACGTTACATAGGCAAATACGACCGGAAATGGAACAATATAAAGAGAGTCACAGCATTATGTTCCTCCACCGAGATGTTCTTAGATTTTGCAACTCCTTTTATATATTAAGCTTTGCTTCCTTTGCCTTTTTCGTTTAACGAATTAAATTATATTTAAACTTACGTACATTGATGAGTTTTATTTTGTCGATAGGGGATAAGGCGTGGTGTCCTCCACCTTCTCAACTTTGAACTTTGCTTCCATCAAATAGTGCAATCAACACAATATAATGATATTAGCAATGCAAATAATTCGGAAGTCGTTAGTAAAGCAAAATACTTGAAGTTGTAGATATTGCTTGCTTACGATGAGCCTCTGTATTGGACTGTATAAAACTTCCGCACGTCACACATTTGCGCTTTGCTAAAAAATATGCCTGCGTTGATTGATTCACCGCTTGTTAGTCTCAACACTCTTGGACTCTTGAGTGCGGAGCTAGGAGGTAAGGTAAGTTGTTGCTTTGTATTACCAACAAGTTACTCTCTGCAGTTATTCTCGCTATGCCGACCTATGTTCCATAATTCTGCGCAAATAAAAATTATAAAGGCATACATAGGAGGTGTAAGGAGGTGGTCTACTTTTTGGTTTTGATTGTAGACCATTGTATATATTGAGCACTTTAACTTAAGTTTGAGGAAATCTGAAATTTAGTCTTTGGTAGAGCCTACTGATCAAGCCTCCGAGAAACGTGGCAGCTCGGAGTGCATACAGGGTGTAACCACTTATATAGTTTGTATTAAGGATTTCGAACTTTTATAAGTATCGAAATACGAGGCATGGCTAGTCGATAGGCTGCAAAACACTAGGCGCTCGCTTTTGTGATTTTAACAGTAATTTTCGTGCAAAAACCGTTTATTCAGCTGGGTTTTTTTCGTCTTTTTTCATACCTTAAAAGGCATGAAAAGTAATTACCGAAATAAAAGTACACACTAACGAGCGCAAAACCAAGGTTAAAAAGGCTTTTTTGAATGAAAATTAGTCCAACAGTATGTACAATTACAGTTTTTGACTAAAAACGGCGAAAAACATTTTAATCGGAATGCGCAGTGAAAATAGGGAGAAAATCTCGATATCAACAAGCTACAACTATAAAACTACAAATCATGATCACTAAAAGGTATTGATACAAACAAATACATGGTGTCATTAGGAACTGAATCATACAATATTTATTTCATTCATCTCAACCTACAAAATGAAATGTACACTGAGCACCTTACACATAAACTTGAAGTCCAAGAGGTGTTTTAGCTCAGTTCAGAGTGGAATGAGAAATCATCAAAGACGTGCGGCAAGCAGTAGCCGTTGCAGCTGCCTCGTTCCCACATTACATGCTTAACTTACACAATCATCTCTTAGAAGTCTTAGACAACCACACATGAGCTTTAACCAACGAACGATAAAATGATGCGTCATGAGCTCAAAACTAAAGATAAAAAAGCAACCGGCTAAGATAGTATATTACCTGAAAACGAAATGATTAGCTAACGGTAAAAGTAAAAATAAAGCTTCAATCAAGATTTTTCATTTGAAGTTAGCTTTGTCTTTGTGTGGACGGCTGCATTAATGATCATATATTGTCACCTGTACTAATTAACGCTCTGTTTCGATTTTGCAAGGACACGCAATCCCACTTCATCAAGTGAACCCTTTCACGCTTTACTTAAACAACTGATGATGATCATAATTGCTCCAAATCAAAATCACAGGAAATATATTTCAAATATACACTATTGAACAAGAAACAGGAAGAAAATGATTCATTTTAAGATAATAACTCGGATTTTAGCGCGTTTCGCGCAAAAAGCGTGTAATAACACTTTGAATAATATGGTGCGATTTCGCTCTTATTTCAATCATTTCTCGTTAATTTCTCCCAAAATGGTAACAAAATGTAAAATTCAATCAAAATGATATTCGTACAAGGCGCGACAAAACTAAGATGATTATCAGATAGCGGTGAACGTTTTATGTTGTTCAAATAGGCAATTACGACCGGAAATGGAAACAATGTAAAGAGAACCACAGTATTACGTTCCTCCACCGAGACGTTCTCAGATTTCGCAACTCCCTAAATATATTAAGCTTTGCCTTCTTTGCCCTTTTTCGTTTAACGAATTAAGTGATACTTTAAACTTACATTAATGTATTTTATTTTGGCGATAGGGGATAAGGCGTGGTGTCCTCCACCTCCTTAACTTTGAACTTTGCTTCCATCAAGTAGTGCAATCAACACAATATAATGATATTAACAAATTTAAAAAAACACGAAACAACTTTTTAAAGACATGTTTCGGCATGACTTATGCCATCTTGCAAATGATTCAGGAGGCGTTAGAAAAGCAAAACCCTTGAAATTCTAGATCCTTTAGAATTCTTCTTCATCCTCTCTGCTCTCTGTCTCCACCAGAAACTCGTAGGCTTGATAAAGAAATTGTCAGCGTATGTGAAGGAATTGTTGCTTACGATGTGCCTTTGTATTGGACTGTATTAATCGTTCACGAGAAGTCATTCTGGGAAGTCACGATACAGTGACGTCACACATTTGCGCTTTGCTTGATAAATATGCCTGCGTTGATTGATTCACCGCTTGTTAGTCTCAACACTCTTGAGTGCGGAGGAGGTAAAGGTAGGTTGCTTGCATTGTATTACCAATATGTATCTCTGTTTAATTTCTCATCTTTTCCTGTTTCCACCAAACGTGTTCTTTTTGGTTTCGATTGTATATATTGAGCACCTTTAAGTTTGAGGAAATCTGAAATTAAGCCTTTGGTGGAGCGAACTGATCCAATCTCTGGATCACCCATATAGCTTGTATTTCGAGCAAGTATGGAAATACGAGGCATGGCTAGTCGATAGGCTATGCGCTCCCTTTCGTGATTTTAACAGTAATTTTCGTGATTTTAACAGTACTTTTCGTCATCTAACAGTAATTTTCGTGCAAAAACCGTTTATTCAGCTGGGGTTTTGGCCTTTTTTCATACCTTAAAAGGCATGAAAATTAATTACCGAATTCAAAGCATTCACTAAAACGACGCAAAAACAAGTAGCTTTTTGAAATGAAAATTAGTCAAACAGTATGTACAGTTACAGTTTTTACTCAAAATGGCGAAAAACATTTAACCGGACTACGCAGTGAAAATAGGCGGAAAATCTCAATATCGACAAGCTACAACTATAATAATACAAATTACTAAAAGGTATCGATACAAACAAATACAAGGTGTCATTAGAAACTGAATCATACAATATTTATTTCATCCATCTCAAGCTACAAAATGTAATGTACACTGAGCACCTTAAACATAAACTTGAAGTCCAAGAGGTGTTTTAGTCCAGTTCAGAGTGGAATGAGCAATCATCAAAGACGTGCGACAGAAGCTAACATTGCAGCTGCCTAGTTCCCACATTACATGCTTAACTTACACAAATATCTCTTGGACAACCACACATGAGCCTTAACCTACGGCCGCTAAAAACTGTTCAGCTTTATAATCCACGTTTGCGTCATTAGCTCAAAGAAGAAATAAAAAGGCAAACGGCTGTAGGTTAGTTATTACCTGAGAACGAAATAATAAGCTATATAGTAAAAATAAAATAAAGCTGCAATGAAGATCTTTCCATTGAAGTTAACTTTTGTCTTTATGTGGACGGCTGCATATGATCCATATATATCGTCACCTTTAACCAATGCCTGTGTCGACATAAATGCAAGGACACGAAATCCCATTTCATCAAGTGAACCCTTTCACACTTTAGTTATATGCAACCGGATGATATTAGGTAATTAATCCAAATCATAATCCCAGGAATATATTTCAAATATACACTATTGAACAAGAAACGGGAAGAAATTTATTCATATCGGGATAATGTAACGAATTTTAACGGGGTTTTCGTAAAAGGTGTGTAACAACACGTTGAATGTTATTGTGGTTCTATTACGTTATTTATATTGAAACCATTTCTCGTTAATTTCTCGCAAAATGATATCAAAATCTAAAATTAAATTAAAACGGCATTCGTGTCAACAGGCACGACAAAACTAAAAAGCGTTAATATTTTGATAGCGTGTAAGAAGTACTTTTCAATTCCAATATCATCGCGTTGTGAATTTTCCTTTTTATTTCTCAAGCAATGTTTCTTAACGCGTTTTCGTGTAAAAAGTGTGTAACAACACTTTGAATTATATTATTATGGTCCTATTATGCTATTATTTAAACCATTTCTCGTTAATTTCTCGAAAAATGGTATTAAATTAAACTGAAATGGCATTCGTGCCAACAGGCACGACAAAACTAAAAAGATATGATAGCGAGTTAGAAGTACTTTTGAATTCCAATATCACTGTGTTGTGAATTTTAGAATCGACAATGTTTTAATAGTTAACTTGTTTCTTAGCAGGTTTCGCCTAAAAAGTGTCTACCAACACTATAATTATAATGGTCCTATTTCGCTCATTTTTTTAACCGTTTCTCGTTAATTTCTTGCAAAATGGTATTAAAATTTAAAATAGATTTAAATGGCATTCTTGCCAAGAGGCACGACAAAACTAAAAAAAGCATCAATAGCTGATAGCGTGTTAGAGGTACTTTTGAAATCCAATATCGTACACGTTGTGAATTTTCCTTTTTGTTTCTCAAACAAATACTAAACTTATGTGTCTGTATCTGTAGCATACCTTTAATTTACTTCGTCTTTATGTGGACGGCTGCATATGTTCCATCCGTGTTTCCATATATTTCTAGTTCTTAGTTCACTTAGAACCAACGCTCCGTGTCACTTTTAAAAGTAAAAATAATCCCTTAAACTATAGGTCTATGCACTGAGGAACAATGATAATTACAATCCCGCGAAGTATATTCCAGATGCGCACTATTTAACTCATATCATTCGATTCCCCGAACAATTGCAAGGAAACAGAAAAATTATAAAACCTGAATCAAGGCGAAAATTCGAAAGCATTTGAGTAGTAATAGCTAATAGCGTATTTAATTTTTCTTTTTATGTCCGTTCTAATACCATTTGGTGCATTTTGGAACACTTTTCGAAAAGAATTATCATTCGGCCCATCTTGTTCATGAATTTTTTCCTTTGCGTTTTTCCCTGCATGGTTTGCGTGTGCATAATGGGCGGGGGTGTGGCTTGTGGGAATGGCATTGTTTTGTTTCTATGATAAAGACTAGATCTTTAGAAGTGTATCTCGATACCCTAATTCCGGGGACTGTAAGGTTATGGTTAGAGTAAAGTTAATCTACTAATTTGTTTTTACTGCATGTACTTAACCTTTAAAATTGTTAAGAAAATCTTAATTAAAGACCGATTCTATTTATGGAATAATGTTTCTCAACCCTAAATTTCAGTTTAGAAATTTTTATGTTTTCCTTGTCAAAGATTAGAGTTCTGCAAGTGTTTTGAAATCCTAATTAATTTGTGTTGTTATTTCTTTCATTTCTTCGTGTTGGGAGAATAGAGAATGTCTATCGCATCTTTGCGTGCGCAAACTAAGAGCTTCTAATTTATACTTTTCTCAGTACGTTTATTGACTATGGGCCATGGATGGTGTATCCTTACGTTTATCATCTTCTTGGTAGCCAAAACTGTGAAGCATTGGTATTTGCATACACCCGCGGAGCACTTCCCGTTATGTATTCTTCGACGATTCTTCGTAAAAACCGCCTTGTAGTGGACCATTACGGTTGCCCTCCGCAGTCGCTAAATTGTGTTCAATAAAAGTTTGTAAAGTTTGACACACTTTTGGAAAGTCCACTCCCAGCATAAACCATGACGATAAAAGCGTATACAAATAAAAATTGAGGTACCGTATACATCGATAAAGACTAACTACGTGGTTGAAATTAACAAATATGATATAAATAATTCTAAGAATATTTAACAAAAACCTATTACAACCATAGATAGTAGTTTTGTGAGCTCTCTAAGGAAATCATTGGTTTGCGTGTGCATAATGGGCGGGGGTGTGGCTTGTGGGAATGGCATTGTTTTGTTTCTATGATAAAGATTAGATCTTTAGAAGTGTATCTCGATACCCTAATTCCGGGGACTGTTAGGTTATGGTTAGAGTAAAGTTAATCTACTAATTTGTTTTTACTGCATGTACTTAACCTTTAAAATTGTTAAGAAAATCTTAATTAAAGACCGATTCTATTTATGGAATAATGTTTCTCAACCCTAAATTTCAGTTTAGAAATTTTTATGTTTTCCGTGTCAAAGATTAGAGTTCTGCAAGTGTTTTAAAATTCTAATTAATTTATGTTGTTATTTCTTTCGTTTCCTCGTGTCGGGTTGAGAAACATTATTTCATAAATAGAATCGGTCTTTAATTAAGATTTTCTTAACAATTTTAAAGGTTAAGTACATGCAGTAAAAATAAATTAGTAGATTAACTTTACTCTAACCATAACCTAACAGTCCCCGGAATTAGGGTATCGAGATACATTTCTAAAGATCTAGTCTTTATCATAGAAACAAAACAATGCCATTTCCACAAGCCACACCCCCGCCCATTATGCACACGCAAACCAAGTTTTTTCTTGGACATTTTCCCTTGCGTGTTTTTTTTTTGTTCCTCCCCCCACCCCTAATAGTTTTCTAATGATCCGTCCTAATTTATGGCCCCATTCGCATCTGCCTGTCACCATAAACCAGGAGACCCCCTCCTGAGATGTATCTCGCATCAGTTTCGATTCAGTTATTGAACGTATAACGTTGGAAGCCATGATCACCATGATCCCGTTTTTTACTTACACAGGCAAAATAGCAATCAGGTCATCGCTGTTCCCCTTCTTACTTGTATCCACAATCAAGAGCTATCCGACTGTCGAGACATGAAAATGAAACTTCGGGCGACTCTTGCTACCATTACGGTCGTTCTGTACATTGCCAGTTGTACTTCCCCTGCGGCTGCAGCCTGTGTTGAGATCGATCGCACCACTGATAGATGCAGGAGCGCAGACCTCAGAGTCGGTAACGGCGCTTACAGGAAAGGAAGCTATGGTTACATTAACCTGCCACATCTTGAAAACGAAATCTTCTGGTATTGTGGATGGTCCAAAGAGCGCACCGGTTGGGGAGGATATGCAAACCGGTTGACTTTCTACTTCGACGAAGATGGCAAAATCTCCTGGAATATTTACTACTGCTGGTAATGAGCGTCAGTTACGACCCTGATGGCGGGGCTGAGTGGGTTGTAAAGGAACTTGTCATGAGCTGCAGTGTGTTTATGCCATTAACATTAAATATTTAATTTGGCAAAGAACATTTGCATTATATAAGTTGAATCAATGTTTGGTAGTTAGCTATCTGTAATGCCTGTAAAAATACCATATTGTTTGTACAATCGTCGTACAGAGTAAGGAACACAGTAAGTTCTGTTTTGTTTTTAGTATTTGAAAATGCCTTGCATGTGATCGATGACGACTCGTGAGTGCCTTTAATTAATCAATGTATTTAAGTATAAGACAGTATCTTTAGTTCGGTTCATTGACTCCATACACGAATAGAAAGCAATGTGTAATCGATCAGTAGGAAGTCTGATATCTCTATCTTATTTTAGGCCCATTAGTGGACCATAATGAAGATATCTAAATATTTCGTGGCTAATCGCTAGCTAACCTTAATTCAATACGTTTGTTATAAGTAAGGGAAGTGTTGTAATAGAACTGAGGGTAAGCTCCAAATAAAGCAGCTATTGACAAAATGGTTTTTAATCTTAGTCTAGTCTGTGAAAAATAACAACTCCAAAGTTAGGTAAATAATGCGACGGTATTATCGCTCATATCGGTAATGCCTATGCAACAAGCAGGTTACTACGATATTGAGTGCACTAATTTTTTTTGATAAGAACCATTTTTATAAGAACGTCGAAGCTGAGATTTGCCCCAAAGTTTAAGAAACTGTATTGGTTAAATTAAGAACTTACATCCTCAGGCTCAGCCAGATTTTACGAGTTCTTATTTAAAAAAAGAGTGTACTATTATATTATCGATTGGTCTTTAAAGGCAATGCAAACTATCGATTCCAGTGCTCGAGAATTATTAACTGACCGCTATCTCTGAGTTCTCATTTCCCGAAACGAATTGTTTATATAGTTAATACTCCTACCACAGGCTTACCAGACTGTGTTTGTGAGATCACAGCACGCCCCATATAAATATTCAAATTTTCTCGCTAATCGCTATTGTAAATACTTAAGCTTCCTAAAATCGGCTTTTACTGCTGTCTATTTGCAATAAAATGAATTAGAAACATTTTCGCAATGTTTAAGTTTGTTTTTACGCAGTTTTTTTGACGATTTGAAGCGTGCGAGAGCAGTTCTATGAGTTTAAGTTTTGACTCGTGTATAGAATACTAATATTTACACAAGGCGTGCAACAAATTTATTTAAATATTCAGTGAATTTCCTGAGCGCTTATTTCCATATTCAGGAAATTCACTGAATATTTAAATAAATTAATTTCCCAGGCCCGGTTGTCTTCGGCTTTGCTGTCGACATTTCCGAAGTGTTTCTTTGGGGTGTCCCAGAGGAGGTTTTGTAGTGGGGCACGTTCTGCTTTCTAGGGCGGGCATAGGCAGTAATTTTGACCAGTTTTAGTGAAAATTGCATAAATTGTCCCGACAACTGGTACATATCATGGTAAATCGGCAAATTTACGACCTAATTTGATATTCCAGCAAGGTTTAAAAGAACTATTCGCGAACTGATTGGACTCAAATTTGGCCAGATTATAGTTCAAAGACTGTTCTATCGAGGACCGGGAGCTCGTACTAAAGCGAGTAGGGGAAAGATATTTTTTGGGCTACATTCCAGAGGCGGTACCCGACTCTTGGATGTGGAAGTTGCACGCCTTGTGTAAATATTAGTATTCTATACACGAGTCAAAACTTAAACTCATAGAACTGCTCTCGCACGCTTCAAATCGTCAAAAAAACTGCGTAAAAACAAACTTAAACATTGCGAAAATGTTTCTAATTCATTTTATTGCAAATAGACAGCAGTAAAAGCCGATTTTAGGAAGCTTAAATATTTACAATAGCGATTAGCGAGAAAATTTGAATATTTATATGGGGCGTGCTGTGATCTCACAAACACAGTCTGGTAAGCCTGTGCTCCTACGCATTTTCATGACGCAAACTGCACTCAAAACGGTCTTTAAACGCCATGAGGCTACGAATTAGGGATGTACATTGTAGAGCAGTGTGTGGCGGACCTTTCTTAGTTCCCATGGCGTAGAAGATATACACATTTACGAATCCCAGTTGAATAATCTCTCAGTTTCACTGAAAACGAAAAGTGGAAGAAGACACTTCAGCTAGGATATGTAGGTTTGGATAGGATGTTTTGTATGACATGCTCGGATTTAGGACACGCCCCATTTTCCCCCCAGCCTGTCCAAGCTTCACGCAGATCCACCGTTGTTATTATTGTTAACCATCACGCGAGGAAGAAAAAGGCGCCAGCTAATATGTAGCTAAATGTACCGACTTTATGTACAAAGCTAGCCTGCAAAACAGACTAGGAGATGGGGTAAATAACCAATAATGATCTGAAGAAACGAATTGTACCATGTCATGTGCTAACTGTCCGATCGAGTCCGACATTGATTTTGCGTTAAGCTACGTCACCGAAAAATAGTCTCGGTTTTTAGCGGAAGATGTAAAATGATTGATGTCTAATTAAATAGTCGGTTTTGCCCAAACAGGCAGAAAAGTATGTCGAACTGAGCGTACTAACTCGAAAATACTTCCAAAGCATTGATGAGCTGGGAACGGAGCCAAGCACTCAGTGAATAAAATACATTTTGCGACTTGAAAGGGAGGGACAAGGGATATATTTAGCCTATTTTAAAAACAGTTTATAAGTTTACAGAGTTGAATGGGGACGGACCGTTACCAAGACAACGGTATGTACTTTAAATCCCGACAAATAGTAACAGCCAATCAGAGGAACACTTTATCCACAAGAATCTTGTCGCCACAAAAAAAAAATGAATGTAACAAGATATTTCATAACAATGACCTGTATATAGCTTGCTATAATTACGCTTTATTGTCTTGCAATAGAAAGAGTTTTAATTTTTAACTTCATATATTTTTAGCTGTATATTTTTTAGCTTTTTAGAGGTTTTTAATCAATGCTGTTATAATTTTGATTTAATTTAAGTTGATGCCTTCATTTTTTATTTCAGGACCTCCCTGAAAACCACTGTAGTGAGTGGAGCCTCCTGCATAAAGATTATTATTATTATTATTATTATTATTATTATTATTATTATTATTATTATTATTATTATTATTATTATTATTATTATTATTATTTTTATTATTATTATTATTATTATTATTATTATTATTATACAAATTTTGTTTTCCTTAAGTTCTTCCCATGAAATAATGTCAGTAAAAATTTCAATAACCTACCTATATAATAACACTCTGAAAGCTTTTACACGCTCTAAGCTTCTATGTACACAAGTTAAAATATTACAAACTGAGGTGAACTATTTACAAAATATAAACTTATTTACATATTTCTGTTCATAAAAAATCTGATTTTCATTTATGTCTTAATTTAATAAATATTTCAAAACCAAAATTTTACAAATAGTGAATATAAAAGAAAAGAAAAGCTGTAAAAATTCTATGCGTATTATTCTCGCTATAACTATTGCATCCGTGCTTGACCTTTATCTATTTCCATGTCAATGTCATTAATGTTAAGATTGTTCTTTCTTCTGATAGTTCGTGAACCTCTGAGGCACAGAATCACTGATCTTAAAATTGCAAAGGAGACTTTTGTCCTGACCCAAGCGACAGTCGTGGAGTAGTGTTCCCCTTTCTTCATTTCCAAAAGTTGTGCTAGTCTGCAGTGGTATCGCCTGCATTCTTCTGCCATTCCTCCTGTAGTTGAGAATGCAAGCGGAGTGAATGTCCCTTGCTCGATTTCCATAACTCTCTTTGCATATGAGCGCTTTTTACCATTTTCATGCTGGCGATATATTTGCTCTGGGCTAAGATCTTTATTATCATCATCATCATCATCATCATCATCATCATCATCATCATCATTATTATTATTATTATTATTATTATTATTATTATAGAGTGGTAAAAGTGGTAAAAGCAAAGAAATACCAACTACGAGGAGAAAGTGACTAGAATGTCAGCTTTGATTTCTGGACATCCTGGCCAAAAATCAATCGCAATCCACTTCCATCCTTGCAATCCTGTACTTCTTTCTCAAAATAACTGTTCTATCTTGTTCTGTTTGATCTTTTTATGGCAATATACTTAACAAATTAGAAAATAGAAATTTCTATGATCAGCCATGATAGCGTTCCTTTAAAGTGATTGCTTGCGATGTAAATTCCCTTCACCTTTTATACATCAACAAATGCCACTGGCGGATCCAGATCTTCAGCTAAGGAGGGGGCCCGCTTTTAAAGGCT
Organism: Meandrina meandrites; assembly: GCA_963693305.1. Taxonomy (NCBI): domain Eukaryota; kingdom Metazoa; phylum Cnidaria; class Anthozoa; order Scleractinia; family Meandrinidae; genus Meandrina; species Meandrina meandrites. Next base: position 15,695,925 of record OY855904.1, read on the forward strand.
TGACTATGGATGTTGAATTCTGCGAAGATAACTCCAGCACTTCAAAGAAAATACGCTTTTTTCGAAAAACAAGGTGGGGGCCAGGGCCCCCCGGGCCCCTCCCCTGGATCCGCCACTGAATGCCACGACGATATCCTGTTAACATAGTTTACCAATTTATTTTTTGGCCTTTTTTAAATGGTAGCTAGCTGTCTAGTTGAAAATCTAGACACACTCTAGTGCCATTTGGTGGACTTTGGAACACTTTTTGAGAGGAATTATAATTCTGGTTTAATATCAAAATGCGGCCCATCCTGTGCATGGTGGTGGAGGGAAATATTTTCTTGAGCTCTCGACACTTGAATGACGAGGAATAGAAGGACGAATTAAGCGATTGTTGCTATGGGTTTTTCCTTGCATGGATTATTTTTTCGGACATTTTCCCTTGTACGATTTTTTTCCCACCCCCACTGCCCATCACTTGTCTAATGTTCGTCCCTTACCAGCCAGGACTCCCTAAAAAACGTCAGGGGATTGGAGATATGGAATATTATTAGAAGCCAATTGGAACCAACGCAGAGGTGACTAATTGTGACAGGATTATACTCATAGACCTCATAGCACGTCTGCATGTTTTTGCGCACAATGGACTTTGATAAAATATTGATGAAATTAACAGATTCAGTCAAGAGCTGGTATTTATGCGTTTTATTATAAATATAATGCAAAAATGGCACCAAGTACTGGCATTATTGCTAATACTCATTGACAAAGGCTTATCATCGTATCTTTTTAATAAATACTCTTCTCTTTCTTTAATAATAAATATTCATATGCGCCATTTTTAATTAATTACAATATTAATTAAATTAATTAATTAATTAATTAATTATGACATATGATAGAAAATTTTATATCTCGTTATCAAATGCATAAACCTATATCTATGGCTTTTGTTAAAAGCAATCGTACAAAAACTCCAGAGAGAGTTATTCAAAATTCATACTACACGTTAAACTTGAAAGACGACGAGCTGTTACAAACTCTACTTTAAACTCACTGATACAGTGTACATGGTTCCTTACTAATACCATTTATCTCTCTATAATTCATTAAATTGCTTGTAGTACATTTTGAATGCAGGCTGCAGGCAAAGCATACTTCGTTCAAATTTGTTTAAAACTCCAAGTATCCAGGTCTTCTGCTGCAATGCGGACTTGGTCCAAATTGCTCCTGTGTTTAACTGTTTGACTTCAGAAAGAGGCTGGCGACATAATAATGCCTGAAGAAAGAACAAACACAGAAAATTTGATTGACTTACGACTTTCCTTTGTGTATAACGCAAGGCGAGCGATACAAGGCGTTTGCTGAGCTGCTTGTTTCTCAGGGCCTCGTTCACACTAATGCAATTTGGTTGATGCACGCCGCTCCGTTTTCCGCGCGGTCCACACTAATATATACGATAGCGGGGTCCGCTGGCAAATGTCGTCACTCTCGAACAGTACTTAATCTTTGTATTTGTCCTCAAGTAGCATTTTGTATAAACGTTCAAGTTGAAATGAGGCCTAAAACTACCGTAAAAGTTGTAAAATGAAACGCTAAAATCCGAGCATTCGCCGGTACACGGTATCATCCCTTCTGGACAGTGTTTTCGAATATATATTAGTGTGGACACACTGTAGCCATAACGAAAAGGATTTTTTGCGATCTGGCCATTGAAGGCTGAACAGGCTTGCATCACCAGTAAACAAAATGAACCCTTTCCTTCCAGAATTTTAATTCCAAAACTGATTTTCCTCTTGATTGGGACATGGCTTTGACGAAGCCATCTTGGTGGTCAGATCTGTTTTACCGAATGATTTTCCTCATTATAACTAACGGAAAGTAACAATCAATACTAATTAACAATTAATGTGTGAACATGAAAGTATCAGAATGATGTTCTCTTACCGCAGAAGTTAAGAAGCTTTTAAGTTTGCCAATGTTGCTCACTATAACTTCCAACTTTTTCACCATGTGTTTTTTTTCTTCTTGACTCCTTGACCATTGCAATTTGATGTCTTTGAAGATTGAGTCGAATATGGAGAGTTGTTTGTATGCTTTGGATACAAACGTGTGCAACTAAAAGTAAGAAAATACAGGACAAAAATTAGAGACGATTTCGATAAATGGCCGGGCATAGCCAGTCAAAATTAAACTGTACTTTACATGAATGGGTCGAGCTAAGGAAAGGTGGCAAGCGAAAATAAAAGGGTTACGTCTTATTGGGAACAAAATGTCAGCCCATCATTTACAAGCATGACACCTCGTCTGCAAAAAGAATTAATTCAGCCAATTTGACAAGTGTCTAATTTTCAGACATAAAATTAAACTTTAAACTTTAAACTTTAAAATTAATTTGTTCCCGAGAACCAGTCTATGAAATCTTGGTCCGGTTGACAAAGTACATCATGGACCGTCCTATCAGTGATAAGCAGAAGTGTCAGAAACGGTTTTTACAGCTACAAATGCTTCTTTATTTAAATGAAAAAAGATTTACTGAAAATTATACCGGTTTATTTTACTCTGGGCGTAAATCAAGGTAGCTTGCCCATTTTCCATTTTTCATTACTTTTTAAAATATTAAATTACAGTTAAATGTTCCGCATGCACATTCTCAAGGCTACTGAAATCAAAGCAGTAATCACGACCCCACCGAAAATACGTCAGTACGTCTATACTGTGGTTCAATTTTATACTTGGTTCAAATTTAATTTTCCTTTGTTTTAAACTCATTATCATACATCACCATACCCAAAAACAAAGGAAAATATAATTGGAACCAAGGATAAAATTGAACCACAACAGTATGCGTAGCCCGAATAGAAAGAAAAAATACTAAATTCCTGGAAATCAGTGGTGCAGTGGTCGTTAACAAATTCTCGAATTAATAGGATGCACTTGAAGAAAGCCACAATAAATAAATGTAAAAAATAAATATCCGTCCAGGTCAGACTTGAAACGGCACTACCTAAAGGAAAACAAGACTTGTATTTGAATTCAAAATTTGATTGTAAGCTTACTGGCATCGTCCGATAATTATCCAGCAGTTCCATTCCTTTTACTGTAACTTCTCTTGACTCTGCAGCATCCCCAAAATGCTTTTTTGCCTAAAATAATAATAGTGGCGGTAAATTCAACATCACTAATAACTGAACTGTCCTCAAATTCTTGAAGTCATTGCTTGTCATCCTTTATTCGTTATTTATGATAATATTCGGATGGCGGAAACTAACTGAAACTTAACAAAAACTGGTCCCGTTGTTCTCTATTTACGACAGGTCCAAAACTAACAACAGTCTTCACTATTTTAAGTTAACAAGTCAACCTCATGGTTGTCAGATATGAAGAAGTTTAGCTAAAAATCGCATGACGCGTGGACCAAAGAAAACCGTTACTTTTAATTGGCCAGTAGTAGTAATTACACCAACCGGGAAACGTTATGAGAATCGTTCCACGTGCGTGGACGCGGTATTTCACAATGATAGTGAAAAAATAAAAATAAATAAAAAGAAAAATGGTTGCTTTTCGCCAGGCATGCAATAGCGAGGTAACTGAATTAAAAAATGAAAACCTTGTCACTACTTACATACGCCATTTTTGTTCTCGAGACTACCTGGACCAATTTTGGGTCATCATAGCAAATAAAGACCATATTCAAGAACAGGTCTGATATTCGTGCCTTCGGACATATCGGAAGTTGCCTGCCACTAGGCGCCCCACAGGAATAGAGAGTAAGTCCAAGGAACAAAAATAAGAACAACGAGGTTTCTGAAAATGCAAACAAACGATTAATAAAATATTAAAACAAAATTCTTACATATACAGCATCTTCAAAGGACCATCATCCACATTCATCATATATGAAAAAAGAGAGTACCCGCTTGGTATCACTGATAGCACGTGTGGAGGGGGGGCGTTGCAAAAAAATAAAAGAAACAGTGACTAGCCAAAATGCCATGCGATTAGGCTGATAAATAACAACTTAACTCTTTATGTAGTACTCGGTTTACGAAGCTTTATTTTTTTCAGTAAACGTTTCGAATTTTGGCTTTTTTTAGCGGAGACCTTAGATCTTAAATTTAGCAGCGGTAGGATTGCCAGGAGCTGTCCGCGCGCAGTGGGTCTGACCGCTGTGCCGGAGTGCAACCGTGCTGTATTAAAGTCAGGTTGACGGAAATTTAACATCCGCCGTTCTAACGAAAGAACTTATCATGCATAATTGAAACCGGTCGTATATAATGCTAGTTTACTGGCGATGTATCTATCAAATAAAATTTTCGCTAATAACGGACAAATTCTTTGCTGCCATTTGCCTAAAGCTTAAGTAGTAAACGCTGAAACCCCTACATGAAATCGATTTGAAAAACGAAGAGATAAAACCGTCATGTCAATTGTTTCTAACGTCTAGATAATCTGTTTCACTCGACTTTGATCCAATGTAGGATTTATATCGCCGAGTTCTCCGGTTAATTTTTTCCTCCCTCATAAATAAAAACAGCTTTCCAGATTCGTTCCAGTTCGACGTGTACGCACGTTAAAGAACACTTTTTATACATCTTGAGAGCTCTTGAGTGTTACATAGACAAATACAGTACCCTCGCGAACCCTCGGTTTCTAGAACCTACCGATTTCTCGAAGCAATTTCGTTTTGCCTGGAGGTCCGAGAAATCGAGATTCTACTTAAATATGATTTGCGTTCGTTTTTGTTTTACGTTTTTATCCCACATAATCATAAATGAAAAAACTCAAGGGAAATTTGAGAAACCAAACGAGATATTGCGATATCAGAAGTGACTCCAAATTTAAACAGTTAACCACCATCTAGTCAGTTAGAAATTGTCTAAGGCTCAAATACAGCGAATGTCTCTTTACACACATGAAACAAGGATTTTCAGCTTACCTGTTGCAGACATGTCAGTGATTGCCAATGAAATTCAATATGTCCAACTTAGTAGCGATGTGTTCTGCTGTTCAGTTCACTATTCAGGCCGATACTGACCAATTCAAGCTGTGAGAGTCCCATTTTATCTAGCCCTTTTTATTGAAGTTAAGTTCTATCAAAAGGAAATCCTGCTCGTCATGTTTCTAAATTTTAGGAAAAGGGGACTGCTTAGCAAACGTCCTATTTCTTAATTCCGGTCGTGGTGCGTTCGGGGACTTTTTTCCTATGCAAGATCAACAGTTGTGCACTTTTTTCATGATTTTATCCCCGTTATATCTTATTCAGTTTAACTGAGCAAGCATCACTTCTTTCCATTTTTGGAGCAGCTGTTAGGTGCAGCCGGCATTGGCTTCCTGTACCCTCTTTAACAGAACAAAAATACCACTTACTGCGAAAAGGAAGGCCAACTAATTGGTGAGCAAATCTTAAACAATTTTGGGTAAATAAAGTTAGTTTCGTGAACTAACCGGATAGAACCGGAGTATTCAATGAGCTTAACATATTCAACTTCCCTGTAAACCAAACAATTAAACCAATTTCACCGGTATGTTGCAATAATTTCTTTAAAAAAGATACTTGCTCATAAAGTTATCGGAAGAGGAAGCCGGAGAGGTAGTTCAGAACAGAGATACCAACTTAATTTAGCACGCTATTTTTCGTCGTTTAAGCACTAAACGCCCATATTAACGTGTGAAGTGTAACCTTGATTTATTCTTAATGCGGAAACCTGGGTAAATATCTGTGTCTTTTGTTTAATAACATAACGTTCCTGTATCGGAATTTGCATAGCGGTAGCCATAATCTAAAATAAAAACAGTTCGAATGAATAAATGCACAGAATTAAACGCTGATGCACTGCAAATCTCGTTCGTCCATTTCATTGGCTACTTAAAAGTTCTTATTTCATTTTGCATTATCTAGTGCATTGTGTTATGTCCTGAGAGTTTGCCGTTGATTCCGTAATAGTACAAAAAAAGCATGTTATGGACCGTACTTTACTTAACAAATTTAATACTTCCCCGTTACATCAATTGTCTTTAATACCTCAGCTTTGATTTGCCTTCATCCGATTTGGCTAGTAGGTTGAAATATTCTGGATATCAGCTGGTTTATAATTCAGGACAATGAACGAGATTAAATTATGTTAAAATTCAAAACGGCGTGACAGTAAATGCAAATTAAACAAAGACTGTGAAACGTTTCACTGATTTCAATGTGCGGTCGAGAATTCAGTCACAAGTTGGTTTCTACGTTAATTTTTGTTTTTGCTTTCCTGTATCTCCTTGTTAGTTCAGTTTAGTTCGTATATAAATATCAGGTAACATCTTTGGCAGCCTTTTTTAAGTTCTCTTTCATTCAAACAAATACGATGGTAACGCTGGTTAGTTGATTTTTGATTTGTAATAACCATTTTAAACACAAACGTTATCATACTTTGCTTGTTGAGTAGAAATTATTTGGATTTTCACCAGTTTGTCAAAGTAAAAAGAAAAATAGATTTTACAGTTTGCGGATGTTTTGACAAACATAAACTGTAAAGCTCATATGTTTCTAGAATATGTGGCTTTGCCTTTCGAATTCGTTAAAGAACAGAGCACGATCGATCAATATGCTTGAAATTAGAACTCACAAGACAGAAATGAAAGACACAGTGGAACCCAATGCTAACTAACTTAAAAACCGACACCGAACTGTACTCAGTTGCGATGTAACTATATCTCATATTTTTCCTCAAGTAATCTGTTAACAAAAGGTTTTATCAAGAACCGAAGTCTCATCACTGTTCATAAGGTTTGACTTGTACATGGTTTAATAAAATATGTAAAGAAGTGAGCAAAGCGTAATTTTTCTGTCGATTATTTCGGTAATCCAGCATGTTTCATGATCTTTCCCTCTGCGGGATGACTTGTCTGTCGTACGAGGAAGCTCAAGCTGAAAGGCTGGCAAGCGATGACGCAAAAAGAACGCTAAAAGGAAAAAAGGGATACGGATAATTGGGATTAGTGATTATAAAGCTAAAAGGAATAAAAAACACCTAGTTGGGGAAGTGAACGAAAACGGGCCAAACTGGAAAAAAGGACACGGGAAGTAAAAAGTCCTTATTATAATTAATTCTGTTCTCCACTCCCTTTGCTATGATCCGGACGTTCGTTGGTTAAAAGAAATTGACGACAACCAGTGGGCGGGCATCACGGAGACGAAAACTATAAAAACGATTGGTACGGGTGACCAGTGAAATTGTCTACTTCGCTCCTCATTTAGCGGCAGACTAAATTCGAATTTGTGAACGGGTTCAACCAAAATTGTAAGGATAGCAGGGGGCTAAGAGATAAGGTTAAGAGGGCTAATTTTATAAAGTTAGAGGCATAAATGTAACATTTTCCGACGTACATTGTATTATCATTTTGACTTTAATTTTCATATCAGTAAAAAGAGGACCTTTGAATGTCCGAGTCAGAAAGAAGGCATGTGTTGGGACACTATTGCCTTTGAGCGTCGTGAGGTAGACGACAATTTATGACTTTTGTATTAACCATTTCACACATGGCACTTATAATACACATGAAATAAAGGAGAATCTGGTCACATCGTGAGAGAATCGGCTAATTTGTTTGTGATACTATCATTATCTTTTTAAGAAAAACACTGTTTATTCACCTAGCACTAGAGCCACTCAAGAAACATTGATGGCCGAGGTCCACGAATGACCACGAGTGAACTAAGGGACGAGATTAAACACCAAATGATGTCATTTTTACGTCATTTCATTACATAATTTTAAGTCACCGAAGGAAATTAGGTTATTGACGAGAAGTCAACAAACGTTAAACGAATACTTTTGAATAGCCTCCGTAGATTTTCGAAAAAACATTAAGAACTTCGAAGACTAAATCATTTCTTTACTAGAGCCAAACAGCTCCGTCGCTGATTTGGAATTGAGGACCTCTGCGCAGGCGAAGAATTTGTAATGTGATATATCGGTGTTGGTCAAAACCATTCCTCGAAAATCACTACATCAATAAATAAATCAATCAATCAATCAATCCATTAATTAAAATGTGTTTCTTTACTAATTCACAGTTTATATCTATTACACTAGATAACTATTATAAAAATTATAAATTATTTCCTTCAATATAAGGTAACAAAAATATTTCTTGTATCAAAAAATACATGTAATGGGGAGTGTATAACTCTTTTGGTTTGCTTATTTGTGACTCTGCATTAACAAAATATACTTTATTTCACTGACACAGTGGTATATTGCGGAGAGGCAAGGGTTACAGTCAATATGAAATGAGCACTAAGCTCTACGTTATACTGTTCATTGATACAATGTACGAAAATTATCGGCATAATTTCGCTCAGTCAGCTCAATTAGGCGGTCGTTACAGATGTCTGCCGATGAAGTTCAGTATTCACAGGTATAAGCCACAGTAGAAACCCGTTCTGCACGCCCAGCATCCATTCGTCCTGTTCCTTCTGAGTTGTGGCTGGCTTGCGAGTGGGCTGGGGAGAGCCTGGTGTTTGTGTGGTTCCATATCCCTTTGTAAAAAAAAATTGTCGCTTGGTTAGTGAATTATACCTTTAACTATTAAGCCAAATTAAAAAATCTTGACAGAACTGAAACGAGTTGGTACAAATATTGCTACATATTGCTGTCAAGAAAAAGAAATAATGAGAACTTCTAAAACAAAACGACTTTTTAATTTATTCACAACCGTTACACTGACGATGACTGATGTCCCGTCGAAGAGTTTGAAGATTTCAACAGTGTTGCTGTTGGTCTCGACCATTAAATAATGATAAAAATTCGTGTCATTCACTCACCAATTGTTGAACGTCGGCGATAACAAGGTTGATTTCATATTCTATTTCTTGAAACCTTGCCGTGAATTGGCTGCTCTTGTTCTGTGATTCATGAGTCTTCATTTCCACGATGAATCCTTTGAAGACGAAGAGTTCTTTTACAACCATCTCGAAAAAAGCTTTTTCCTGAAATTAGGAAAACGAGAGTTATATTGAGCGAATTGATTCACTTGATTAATTGACGGAAACTATTTTCTTCAGAGTTCCTGTGATTCCAAGAAATGCTTTCTTGTTTGCCTATTTACTTCAGGGTCGGCTGCATTTCAAAAGCCTTACAGACGAAAATTTGCATTTTCATTCAAATGTGTGTCACACAATTTAAGATTTCTTTGAAGAAGATAATGGACACTGAGGCGCTGAGTTCTCTGTTGGTCGAACAGTGTTATAAACATTTTTAAAGGAACTAGTTAAGAGAGAAAGAAAACGCTTAAGTCGTTCAGTGGCTGCCAAACAATTCTTGGTTCAAATCAAGTTCTTTCGCAGTTAGTGGGATTACGACAAACAGCTGGAGGGCCGCAAATGTCTGGAGAGCCTTGAAGTTAGCAGTGAACATGTTTTATGTGTACGTGTTAGTTTGAAACTTATCTCATTCTTTTCTTGTCCTGTGATGTCATGATGATGCACTTACTTTTAACCGCCAGTTGTTGAGGAATTTTAACTTTCTTGAGATCATTGCAAATAAATATTTCTTTCAAACTTCTTGCTTACTTTTTTATTGCTACTTGAAGAGTTTAAATTACGAATTTAACCTAGTGCTTCAAACTGTTTTGATTTCTGTTAAGCTGGGAAGTCTTTCTACAAGGAATGAATGAAACTTCATCGAAAACTTACCGACATCGCGTCTTGATGCCATTTAGGGCGAGGAAGCCCTGGAATTCTGTGAGTATACTCGTCATAATTAATATCTCCAAAACGATCTTGGGCCTGTACAAGGTAAGATAAGGTAAGTAATATGATATAGTTTATATATATACTGCAGTAATGCAACATGATAGTTGTACATTCAATCCGGAGTTAAGGCGAGAACTACAGATGTACCCTTTATAGAAACTGATCGTCTAATAGCAACACCGTTTCTTCAGAATGCAAAAAGGAGTTATTTGGAGTAGCATATCCACATTGATAAGGAAAATCATTGGCAATTTTATTAATCATCACATGTCTTTCATGCAGTTTCATTCCCGGCTTCATTCGTTTTTAAATTGGAGCCAGGATATAGCAACAAAATTAATACAGTGGATAGAGTGTCCGCCCGTTGTTGGGGATGCCATGGGTTCGATTCCCGTCGGGACTCAGGTTTTTTCTTTGTTCCTCGCTCGCAACATGTTGAATATTTCATCTTTCACAAATTTAATACATCTCGAAATCAAACCGACTGTGAATAAACCTCTAATTTATAGCTTCTTTCAAATCGCTTGCGAGAATAAAGAATCAACCGTTAAGCGTAAAAAATGTCCTTGAAGTTCCTCCAAATTCTTGCAATCTTACAGTAAGATAGGCCATTGATGTTATATTATTAGGGCCGTCCTAACTGAGGTTAAAGAAAATATCAATTATCAAATTAAGATTCAATAGATATAAAGACATATTTTTGTTGATATTTAGCTTACAAAGAGTGCCTGAGTTTCGCCGACCACTCTTGAAAGTTTAAGGGTATTGGCATATATCCATTTCTTCATGTAAGACACTAAAGGATCCTGGCTAGCGTGGCCAATGCTGGCTTGGGCTGGGGCCGCCATAGAGCTGCCAATAAGCATCAGCAAGACTGATATGATCCCCAAGGAACCAACCGCGAGCTGAGAGAAACCTGTTAATTATAAGATTAAAAAAAAAGAAGTTTTGATTTCATACAAGTGAAACCAATTAGCAGTTAGGGTTGAAGAGTAGGTAATTAATTTACTGATTACCGACTAATTTCCCGAACAATGGTTGCACATTTCTTTAATATGAATTTAGAGAATTTGGTTATACATCAAAACACTGCCGCATTTATATTCTAAGGAGAAATTAACGTTTGAGACTGGCTGAAAGGGTACTCCTTCAGCCATGCAGAACAATAGGGAAGACGTGAAACCTAGCAACATAGATATAATATAATGACGAGAGAAAGAAGAAAACTTGATGAAACAGCCAGATAGTGTTCGCTTAATTGAATTTGCCGATGAACGTTTTAATTTTTGTTTGTTTGACCGTGTTACTTAGTTAACAAGTTTAAAATGTTAGAATGTTATTTAACTAAAACAGAACACTGTAAACCTTAAAACAGTTTCAGACACTAACCTGGCTTTGTAGTTTTCATGTTAACAGGACAAATTTCTTCGGAAATCTTTTGCTTTCTTCCAAATGGTAGCATTGATTTGGTTTGAATGATCTTACCCCTTATTAACACTCCTTAAATACTCAAATAATTAGTATTCAGCGGGGAAATACGTTTCATTGATTTCCCCTGTTCCCTGTAACAAGCGAAAAATAAAGTTCTTCCACGGGACTCATTTCTAAATATAATCAGGTTTATTCAACTTCCTCTATTTTCCTTCTTCAAGATCCTTCCTTCCTTATTTTTCAATCTTTAAATAACTTTTATCCAACATTTGCTACTTTACGTTACCATTTATTTTGCGTCTTTCAGGGATAAAATGTGTCAAAAAAACTAAGTCTACTGGACTGTTCGTTTGTTTTGACATCTTGCCAAAAGCGGTAAATGTCCCATTAATGTCATTACTGAACAATTTTAATTTATGTGTTTTCCCTGTTCAATTCTGACGGCGAGAATTTGTCTCCTTCATAATGTTACGTGTAGTTTAAAAGTCACTGTTGGTTTTGTTGCGTGATTTACTTTTATTATTTCGAATAACGTTCAACAAAGTCTTGTAATAAACCCCCTCAGAGCATGAAAGCAAATTACGAAATTCGATACTTTATTTAACAAAACGATCGTAATACGATACCCCCGCTATCAAAACGAAAGTGGAATTGATATTAGTTCGTAGTTATTCGCAACTGAAATATTATATGCACCGTTTATGTTTCACTTTTTGTGGTGCTGTCGGTTTTCAGTCTGTTGATTTAAAAAAGGTTTTATTAGAACAAGCACGTTCACCAACTACAATGCCTCGACTTTTAAGAACTCAGACATTCATAGAAATTTGTACTATCCAATTAACGGTGACTTCACGTGCACTTCCGTTTCATCCGGTGTAACCGATGGATGGACAATAATGCGGCGATTTTTGGTGAGTTAAGCAGAAAATTTGAACACCGTTTTACTTATGTACTCTAAAATTAAACAAAGAATTACGATAAGCAATTATTTGCGAGGTTTGTTGAATTTACGGAAGGTGTAACGCCTTCGTTTCCATTACATTTAACATGATGAAATAACAATATTTCAAAACGTTTTTCGAAAGGTTCTTTTTTCCGTTTTTTTTTTTGCACAACCCTTTTTATTCATGAAATTAACACGCCGATTTCATCAATAGATCAGATGAAAAGAATTTGTGTTCACGCTCTGGTTCGTTTGAACGAAAGCACGTGATCCGCTTCGATCTCTTGATTTTGTCTTAGGTGTCAATTTACTGTTATTTGATATTCTGCTTATCTGGCTATTACATTGAACAACTTCCGCTTTTAGGGCTATCCATCCATTTTTTCGGCTTTTATAGGTCGACTTTTTCTTGCTGTATCTGGTATGGAAAAAGAACAAATCGTATCCTTAACTGTCGTCGGTACAGCGTTTAAACACTACACTCAAACCTCATTGCTGTTTTTATGTAAGGCTTCTTTATTTCACCGAACTAGACTGGTAGTTTTTAATAAACAAGTATTAAAAGTTATCAAAACATTTAGACAAGTCAGCGTTATTGTTCTATCGATGCAGTTTTGGACTTAACGGTTTAAATATAACTCGTGAACGCAGTTTGGTGTTCATGCTGAGAAGAAATTAAAAAGAATTTTATTGGTATGAATTAATGACTGTTGTAAATCAGTAGTTTTAGTTTCGTTATTTCATCGCTGTTTTAGGACTCCTGGAATTCCAAAACTTCACGCACGCTTTTGTAAACGTGAATCATCATACTATATCTTGATATGGGATTGTTACTGCTGCGTCACAGCGGAAAGGAGACGTATCCCGATTCTGGAAGTTGCTCTCTTATTAATCACGGATGTTTTCTCCGCGTTTGTGTATCAATATCTTCTCGCTCGAAACGGGAAGTAAACTGCGAAAAATAGGATTTACAATGTTGACTTGGTGTGACTGTTCCGTTCGATCCTTCGTGTACGTAAACGTGGGTTTGAGCCCTGCCCCATATACTTGTAATCGGAACTTGTAATCGAAAAATGCGTTTTCATTCATAGGAAAATAAAGCATTATAAAACTTGGATATTAATTAGTTTATTTTTTTCGCTAGGAAAAATTTCACAAAATAAAGTTTCAGTTCCCTTATTTCATTAGTGCTGGTTTGGATTACCATAACTCAACAACGAGCGGAAATATTTTTTTCTCAAGCAAATAAATGAAATTCCCTTTTTACAACAAGTAAATCGCCAAATCGTACATCAAAATTTCCTTCTTATTTGAAGTAACATCTTTCACTATCTAATTCTGTAGAGGTGATTTCAGCCATTAATCAAACAAAAGCTCTATTTAAAAGAAGCTCACCAGCAGCGCAATTCAATTCATATCTTGGAAAGTCGTTACCATTTTGTTTCGTTATCTCCAGAGTAGTCTCCACGCACTTTAAAGGATGTCAGGTATGAAGTCAATCCATGAACTCCATTCACTTCATTATATTGCAATTATTTTCTTCTCTTTTTAATTATCTATTCGATAAACCAAGATTCCTCAGCGTTATAACAACTGCAGATAGTTCCCTTCGTGCATCAGTCATGTGTTTGTCGAACTGGACTGACTGCTGTTATCACAACTGCCGGAAAAATATCACTGTGTTGGAAAAATGAACATCGAACTTAATATAATTCGGGGAGCAGGGATGGCGCAGTGGTGAGAGCGCTCGCTTCCCACCAATGTGGCCCGGGTTCAATTCCCGGACCCGGCGTCATATGTGGGTTGAGTTTGTTGTTGGTTCTCGTCCTCGCTCCGAGGGTTTTTCTCCGGGTTCTCTGGTTTTCCTCCCTCCACAAAAACCAACACTTCCAATTGAAATTCCAATTCGATCGGGAATTCGAGGGCCACAGGTTTGTCAGTCGCGAGACTGTTATGTGCTACCCTCGTTAAACATAGTTGATTTATTTTATTTATATAAGAACAACTGATCGGGTGATAGATAAAACAAAATGGGAATGGAGATCCTTAAGTAATCTGCCTGATATGGATCATGCCATTGATATAACTTCCCGTCTAGTATATTTCAAGGCTTTCCAAGATCTAAATCAGTGAACACAAAAATACAACACTTCTTAACTTCACCCTAATTATGCGATGCGCTCATAATCTCACTAACTGATTGACTGACTGACTGACTGATTGATTGATTGATTGATTGATTGATTGATTGATTGATTGATTGATTGATTGATTGATTGATTGATTGATTGATTGATTGATTGATTGATTGATTGATTGATTGATTGATTGATTGATTGATTGATTGATTGCAGGACATATTCTCAAAGTGTCAGCCGTCTTGATTTTAACCGTGTTCTTCACATCGCCATGCGTCGATTCATCCATTCTGAGAAGTGGCAGGTCCATCGTGGGCGGTGCAGTGGTAGGGCCAGGAATCTCATCGCCACCTCAAGTTCTGAATGACTGGTGCGTCAATCTTACAAGGCATCTCAACACAACTTTGGAAAAATTTGTAAGTGGCACGGATTTTTATTAATAGAATGGATTAGTTGTCTTTTTAGCTGCCTGACCGCTTCTCTGACGCTGTGTGGTGGTAGAAATGTTCTTCTCAACAAACGTTTAATTTGGCTTTCGTGTTCACAGGGTAGTATCACTTTCAACAGATCGATGGCAAGCTCTAATATATCGTCTTCAGGCGTCACGGTGAGTGTTTTAGTTTAGATTATCTTTCTTTCAACAATTTATGATGCAGCAGGCTCTGTGGCATTTAGTCCTCCTTGGTGTGAGTAAAGCAACCTCATTCCTTGTGGCGGAGCTAGGGGTGAGGCCTGAGGTTCAGTTCCCCTTCTTTTTCGTGAAAAAAGGACGCCCGTATGACCAGAGCACTTTGGTATGTTCCTAGTTAAGGAAGAGAATGGCAAGTAGAGCCTTCAAGGGCGGACCGCCCTCTTATCTGATTCCATCACATGGAAGGTTAAAACCAAAGACCCATATGTTGAGACCAGTATGGAAAATTTTAATGAATTATAACATAACTTAATTATTCTTTCAAATTAAACAGGTACTTCAAAGGCTAGCTTTTGACTTGGAACACTTAAAACTTTACTCTCTTCTCTTTGGTCAAATTCCAAGCTTCATTGCGGGACAGCAGTTCAATTTGTGCCTGCACGATGGCACCCGACTCATTGGGGGGCTCATTTTTGGCATGCAATTGGCGGTAGGTTATTAACCGTGTGTGTGTTGCTCGTTTCATTGATAGCTACTTTTCTTATTAAAAGTAGTTGCCTGTTGATGTAATCGTAGTTAGCAATAAATAAATTTGGTTAAATTGTTGTTAGTACGGTTCTGCTACATGTAGACGAAATTCTTTCGTAATTAATGTTGTGGTTTCCCTACAATATATCCTTTATTTCCTTTTGTCCATTTATGAGTACTTTATACATAAAGTACACTATATTTATACAAGCACGATGAAGCCTAATAAGAAGAAATGTTAGTGTAGTTATGACTAAGAATCAGCACAAAATTAATAAGGAATGCTCAATTTACTTTACGAATTCTGGTCTTCTTTGGGTACTCGGAGGGCATCTTTTAATTCGTGTCATTCTTTTGCTCTCTTTTGACAGGAATCATTCTTAAATGGCACTTTCCCTTCACCGCCCCAGTTCCTTCACGGAAGAAGAGTTGGTAGCCAGACTCGGTATCAGGACCTTAGTCGTGAAATAGCAGAGCTGAAAGGTCAAATGAGAGAACTGGTCATCATTCTTGGAAGCAACATCTTTGGCTCCGTACACGTCTCCAGCAGATAATAACTCAGTTACTGCAGAAAATCAATGCGCGGTGACACTGTGAAACAAATTGCTTGATTATTTATTATTGACATAATTTTATTTGTAAAATGAGCTCTCTTGTATTACTCTTGATTGCATGTTTAATTTAAAATTGTTACAAAGAAAATAAAGGAATTTAAATTGCATATGAATGCAGAATGCAGCTTTAATTATTTCAAAAGAAAACCGTATACCATTTCATTTTGATAATCATTTTGCTTGCAACAATGTGAAGTTTAATGTATAAAATAGCTCATGTATGTGAAGTGCCGATAATTAGAACACATGTATGATCTATCTGGTATCGTGTACACCATCACATCCTTGCATGTCATAAGTAAGGAGACTCGCAGTTAGCCTCCTCCCATTAGCTTCATAGGTTTGTTGATAGAACATTTACACCGGCCCTGTCCAAACATGTACACTGTTCAGGTCCTGTTAAAACGTCAGCTTTTATACGATTATACCAACTACTGGTTTTATCATAAGAGACAGGGTTACCCCCCCCCCCCCCCCCTCCTCCAAATTACGACGAAAGAAAACCTTTGACTTTTCACTGACCATGAATCGATATTCACTTATCATGCATGATGCAAATGAGAGAATAAAATTCATTCATAGTATATAATCATCATCTGGATACTCAGGCTTAATTCCAGTGTGTCCACAGAAGTGTCAAGACTACTATCCACTGAGCTGTAGAAACAAATTCTTCGACGGCCGAACTGTAGTACTCCCGCACGCGCGCAGGTTACAGGGTAGCACAGGGTAGCACTCCCCCAAAACAATAAAAATTCATTTTGAAACTCGATCACCTGCAGGAAGCTTGCTTTTGCCCCTTGTAAAATAATTTTGTAAGCAAATCATGGTGATTGGACATTATTTTTCTTAATTTAGAGCATAAACCTTGCAACATTCAAGCAGCCAAAAGAGAAGTTTGCACTTTTTTATTCGTTTTATGATTCCACTTCTTTTTACAAACAACCCTGTCCACTCATATTTTGTTTCTTAGAATTTAAGATGTTCACTTTGTGAACGCTATTTTCTAAAAACACAGTGCTTCGCTTCATGTTGATGGTTGATTTATAATATTGATTTATACACTGTAGTGCATTCTTATTTTCATAAATGCACCGCGTCAACCAATGACCATGGTAATGCAGGATTGTAAAAATGGAGCGAAATTGTGTACTTCTTTATTAAATACCCTAAGGGCAGCCAAGCCATTTCCTTACCCATTAAGAAAATAAAAATAAATAAATAAATAAATAAATAAACTAGTCCAGCAGTTACAATTTTCTAAAATTTCCCTCCTATTTATAAGACGGTTACAAAAATTGATTCAAGAAACATTTTAGCGTCTCAGGTTGTTTACCTTGGCAGCCACCGACCGAGATGGGGTGCCGCGAAAAACAACAATCTTGGAAACCGACATTTTAAACTGAAAGCCGTGAATAAAACGAAACCAAAAATGGCGACACAACTTGCAAACCTCGCCGTGCTGTGCACTCTATAAAATAAAGCCACACTCCCTGGGAATTGCAACAGATTTCATTAGCCCGTTTGCTTCCTTCCATGTTCACTACTAAACACTATTTCTCCAACTAATTGCCAGCACACTTATCCATCCACTTCCAACTAGCATGCAAGGGCTTTGCAAGGGGAGGCTAATGCAGCCATGGTGAATCGAAACACTACTTTTATGTCCAGGCCAGTTCAACTCCAGCAGGGAGAGTTGTTGGTTCATCTCTGTGTGAAAATATATTCGATACAAACTGTACCGAACAAATACATTGCATTACAAAGCAAACCTTCAAAAAAAAGAAACTAATCAGTTTTTTCCGTATATTAAGAAAATTGATGAACGTACCCATCAAGAACAAAATCTTAGCAAGATTTAGTAACGACCAGTTGTACGCAGTTTTCTATAGTGCAGGGAAAGATCTGATCCATAG
Source organism: Meandrina meandrites (assembly GCA_963693305.1). Taxonomy (NCBI): domain Eukaryota; kingdom Metazoa; phylum Cnidaria; class Anthozoa; order Scleractinia; family Meandrinidae; genus Meandrina; species Meandrina meandrites. Next base: position 15,713,850 of record OY855904.1, read on the forward strand.
TTCTAGAACTTCAACAGCCTAAATTGTGGCCCAGCTGATGTACTTTAGTGCTAAGATATTAGAACCTTTCCGTTCTCAAAGACTACTTGATGTGTTAGTTTGCAGTCTCCGTAGCAAATAACCTTATCATAGCTGTGGCTTTAAAACAGGCCCTGATAGTTGTAGAGTCTACACTTTGTGTTATCTTGTGGCCTGGCTGGTCAGGAACTGTACGTAGTTAGGTGTTAAGATGTCAGAGGCTTTCACACACTGGCTCACACTGTAGCGGCAATCCAGCTTCTGAGATGAATCTGAAAATATCACATGACACAGACTAATTTCGCACAAACTTTGTGATACTTATATTATGTGAGTTAGGCTTTCGCGGCTTTAAAAGCTAAGCCACGACACGGTTACTCAATTTTTGCGACGAACAAAGTTACTGTAAAATGATAGAAACCTCAAAATTGATACTTAACCCAGGACAAACTTGAAAACCTAGGCTAAATTCTTTTCAGGTGAAGGTGGTCTTCAGTGACGTCCCCTCATCGCCATCTCCCACATACTCTAAGGAACCCGCGAGGGAACCCGTGTCCGATTGCTGATCAGGCTTAATCTGTAACCTTAGGGGAACAAGCTTAGCGATCTTGCGAATTGACACTAGTTCTTAGGCTACTTTTCTTCCTTCTTTTACTGAGCTTCTTTAGCAGACGGCCTGAAATTAGCTACCCTCCCATAAGAACTGCAAATTCTTGGAGTCTTTCTACGAATATTTAACGAAAACGGCTTATGTGCAGGGTTAATGTTTCAGATGCAAAGGAGAAACTGAGGCGATTCAGTAAATTACCATGAGTGACCCACTCGTCTTGCGCGACATACAAAACCGCTGGTACACAGTGCTGTGCAACGCCGTGTTCAGAGGGATTGGTGCAGTTGAGAATCCATACGGGAAACACCACTCGAGCGTAATGCTACAGGAAAATGATAAACGAAACCATGTGAGCCATACAAACGGCAAGAGTAATAATGCTGAGATCATGCTGACTGTGTGTTCAGAATGGTCGCTTTATTGGGCGGTGACCTTGCTCCCTGCGCCTACTCATACTAAATCATCACATTCACTGTTCGAACACTCATGTCCTGTTTCGACCTGTTCACATGTATTCATGGGCTGGGTGGGTGGGGTGAGTTCATGAACTGACCGATAGAGACTGTCATAGGGACCTTTGTATGCTGACGTCCGATCTTACACCAGAGCTGATTCGTAAACATAAAAGAAGAAATGAAAAATGCTCAGAAAATACTTGCTGGGACTAAAAAAGAGTGTCCCTTTTCCACTAACCTTTGGATAACCCATGCAGTTATCTAGCATGGCTAGCTCTGTGTCCGTTATCGCGTACACGCACCCTTCAACTGAATGTTCTGGATTAAATTCGACGTTAGGAAATCCGCCGGCCTCATCGGATGTTCCTGGCAGAGGTTGATAAAGGGAAGCCAAAAAGAATTACATGAAAAACAGTGAGAGAAAGGAAAACAAAATGATGAAAGAATGCGGCTCTCTTGAAAGTTGAAACTACCTCTCGCCTCGCTAATCCAGGCTCTGTGCATGCATTACTATCATTAATAAACACTATTTTAAATACATTTACCCAATTGAAATCTTATTTCACAGAGAAACAACAAAACTCACCCCTTTTGTTAAATCTAAGTTGGAATCCAAACAAAATTCCCCACAATCGCGTTTTTGGCTCTCGTCGCAAATAAATAGCCATCCTAAATGAAAATATGAAAAAATAACTGTGTTTGTTGTCCAAACGTACATTTGTGTTTTTGTTTGTTTGCCTGTTTGTTGTATAGTCGAGAGTCACCACAGCTTACCACAGTCACGACAGTTTACCACAGTTTGACAGGTGGGAAGGAGAAAAGCTGTTCCAGCTGCTGTCGATAACAGTGAGACATAAAGCCAATCTATGCAAAGCATTCTAGATACAGAAACATTTGATGTTTAGGTAAGACTCCTCTATGCAACAACAACAAAAATTCAGCAAAATCGGCAACCTTGTTTGGCAAGCTCTGTTTCCCACGATTTTGTTCTTATTTCGTTTAAAATGGTCTCGTACAACACGTATTGCCACACGAATACCCCTGCTTCAAATCAACAAAATTAAGCTTCATTCAAAAATAGGTTCAATAAGTTTCAATCATAGGGTTCATTTCAACACAAAAGTAGTGACAAACCTGTTAGGGTTCATTTCAGGTCCATAGGCGAAGTAATACAATTGTCCTTCTGGGGGCTTTGCATTAATGTTGAAGCATAGAGGTGGAAATGACGCAACAGGCTTCCTCTTTGTAACATACCTACAAATCACAGCAACAGAGTGTTTCAGATATTACACCATTGTCTATTCGATGCTCATTGGGTTACTAAACGGCGATACATTATGGCAAAAAGCCCTTTAGTAAGAGCGGTTTCGAAGGCTGGTGACTGAATCACTGCCAAGTGCACCTTTAGAAGGTGTCTAAGTATATTGCCAAATGCCACCAAATACACGAATAAATTTGATAAAAGATTCCACAAAACAAGATAGAACAGTTATTTTGAGGAAGAAGTACAAAATTGCAAGGATGGAAGTGGTTTGCGATTGATTTTTGGACAGCATGCCAAGAAATCAAAGCTGCCATTCTAGTGAAATTTTGAACCTTTTATTAGTCACTTTTTCCTCTTAGTTGATATTTCTCTGCTTTTACCACTTTCAGCATTTTTCTCTTCCTATTGCGAGAAAATAAAACGCAATTATGGCAAGCAACAAGCCATTCTTATAAAATATGACATTTCAAGCATGACAGTGTCCCTTCAACCAGGAGTGAAAAGTGGGCATGTTTTACGCCATGGGATCATATTTTATCCTTACAAATTCTTACAAACCTTGACTCCGAGAGAGGCATTGTTTTAGCCACAACCTCAAAATTTAAGGAATCATCATCCGAATCATCGACGTAGTCAACATCAACGCCACCATCATTATCAGCGATCTTATCATCGCACTCATCGTAAACGTCGAATCCATGTCTAACATTCCCAGCATAAACGTGACCTGAGCTCCACGAACGACCACTGTCATGATCACTCTGATTCACTGTATCACCAAAGTTTTCAAAAGAAGAATCCGTAACACAAGACATCGTTTCCACGCCAGAACTACTATCTTCCACATCGTGAACACGATCGCGTTTATCGTCCATTGTTACAAACACGCCTGTTAGCAAGCTCCGTGAGGACTTTATACCTTTTGAACGATTACCCTGCGCATGGCTTGGAATTCTAGACTTTTCAGAGCCAGAAAAGCCTCTGTTCTGTACTGTAACAGCGATTTGGCCATTTTGACAATAAAGTTTCTCCAAATCATTTCTAACATCTGTCGTTTCTTTTGCTACCAAAGACAGGCTGCTAGGTGGTGCTCCATCTGTTTTCATCTCGTTCATGCTTTTTCCTTTTTCACTTTGTTCATCCAATATTTTTTTATACTGTTCAGTAAAATAACCCGGTAGCATCTCCCTCACATGCGTTGTCAAATCCTCTGTTCTTCCAATTAGCGTAGATGCAGTGGTGTTCACACTCGCGGAATCACGAAAATCTTTATTTTTCTCCTTTATCTTTCCCGTGCGTTTACCCGAAGGTGGTCTTGAGCTCTTGGCGCCTTTTTCGAAAGGCTTTTTATTATCTCTCGTGGCGGTACCTATTTGTCTTGTATACCCAGCTGACCGCACCCTTCTAACTCTAGACCTCTCTCCTCTGGGAGTCGGGGGCTTCATGGCTGAAGTGCTGAGGTTCAGAGTATCGAGCACTTTAAAAATGTCTGCCGAAGGTATTCTGTCAGAATCTAAAGCATCACTATCCAGGTAGTCATCAACATCCTGTTCAGTAATATCCTTGTGAAATGCATGCAGCGGATCCACTGTATCTTCATCAAATCGCGGAACAGATCGTTTCGTGTCCAGTGTTGAACTGTGGTGTTTTGTCGACACCATACTGATACGAACATCAATTACTTTTTCAGTATTTACACATGAAGGGTGGCCAGAAGAATCAACAACCTCTCGTGGATCTTTAGATCTCAAATGAGGCTTGTCTTTACTGTTCTGATGAGACTTCTTCAGCGACGAAATGTTACGCGAATCTGTTGAGTCACCCATAGCCTCTGAATCATCCAGATGACAGCTCAAAGTTCTGTTCTTATCGACACCACACCTTTGTTTCCCTTGAGTATCGCTAGCGTTGTAGCCACTTGTCTCCATTCCACGATGACTTTCACTACCGCGGCTTTCACCGCCTCTATTGCAACCAACAGATTGTTGAGTCTGCTTTGCCCATCCACGCTCTTCTCTATCACTGTCATCATCATCTGGGTGCCCCTTTATGCTGTGATCGAAATAAGGTTTACAGCTACTATTAAGCTCTGGATGACTTCCGTTGCCCGCTGATGAGCATAGGAGTTTGTCGTCAGAGTTATCCCTATCCGACCTATCCTTGTTATAATCCTGTGTAAATTCAGCTTGATTCGCTAAATCAGTAATGTCTTCGCTTCCATCTTCTGAAAAACTACAATCGCTGTCGTTGTTAGCCTCGTTGACAGACGATGCACACGAAGTGTTGTGGATCGAGCTTTCCGGACGAAGAAGCTGATTAGGACTGTCTGGCCTTCCTGTAGGGGAAGTTGCAATGTCCGACGTTGAGAATACTCTGGAAGGTTTACCACTGTCGAGTGAATTCGTTGTCTGCCTTCTTGCAAAACCATGGTAACTTCTCGTACCTGTAAGAAGATAAAAACAGCCGTACGGAAACGTTCAATTTTTAAAGATTTGTTTACGCTATTCATAAGTTTATGACTATAGAGTCAAGCTGGAGTTTATGACACGTCAAATGACAGGAAGACCTCTTGGGATCGATTTTAATCAAAACTACATAATCATAACCAATACCCTGCAACCAACAGGTTTTTCAAATTCGACAGACATATCCGATATAGACTTACCAGCTACAATCCCTTGACAATTCCTCATGAGTGGACCAGAGGCCGTCATAGGCCGCCCAAGTGGCTTAAGGGTACCTCTTTGTAATTGTGAAGGGGGAAGATTAAAATTTCTTGCTCGTTTTGTTTTGTCCAGCTGCCGTTTTACCTTTGTAACTCCAGCAATGGTCCGCTGCTTCAACTCAAAGCTTGGATCAACAACCTTAAAAACATTATAATGGATGGATGCAAACAGTGTTAGTGAAAACGAGATATACTGTAGCTGAAAAGTTTTAAATTTTAGCTAGTATTAGAACAATGAGCAAATGGCCACAAAGCATGCAGATGAAAGCTTTCTGTATTTAATACTGTCGCAGACAGTTAGAGTGATTTTACTATAAACCTGGAAACAGTTACTACACCATTAGATACTATTAGACACTATTTCCGTTGTTTTCTATTGTTTAGATTTGACTATTACGCACTAACTGTTAGATGTTGTTTCACACCGGGTTAAATAAAATAACTCTGACTAGTGTGTAGTACTGTACTGCATTCAACTTTTATACAGTACAACCAAAAAATGAACAGTGATACCTGAGCTGTACACAATCAGGAGAGTCGTCATCTTTTTTTATTGGTCAATCAATTATTGGGTGATGTAAAATATGAATGTTTATGATCTTCATTGAGCCCCTCAGTTCATGTCTACTGTACCACACACATTGTTTTTTCTCGCACCCTTACCAATGTTGGCCCCTTAACATCTTTTTCTGGCCCCTGTTTAAAGGGAGAGTTGATGTAAAAGTTCCCCTTAGGAATCTGCACTCTGCTGGTCCTATTTTTGTTCCCAGAAATGGATCCACCTGTGCCACTGATACGTAAAGTCGAATGGTCTCTCTCACTTTCAGCAACCAGTGATGAATTTTCTAACAAAATGACAATGAAAAAAATTAGACTACAGACTACTCCACGAAAAAAGGTCAGGGAGGTGTAAATAAAGCCACATCTTAACAGTCCCCCCACCCCTGACCCCCCTTCCCTCTCCCTACCCATTTGATAAACGCAGGGGGTTTTAAATTTACAATTTACATAATTATGCAAGCATATGGCTGCTTAATGGAGGATGTAAACTTGTACTTGGGTCGTACATACATGTGTTCATTCTCCAATTTCATATAAAAAATTATAAATACATATTTAAGAATTGATAATAATTATACTCTATAGTGTACAAATTAGTATAATAAATATGATCAAATGCACATATTAAGAATTAAAAATACTTTGGGCTAAGGCTTATTATGGAGGATGTACATAAATTACACATATAAGCATCCCCTAAGATACTTTCACTTTTCTAAACCCTCAAAAACGCCTCAAATATTATTTATTTTTATGACTTCCTACAAAAATACTGGCAAAACATATTCCTGAAATATTTGTCAATTTCACATAATAAAAACTCACACCTCCCTGTTACTTTTATGCTGTGCATTTTTGAAAACCCTCCTGGCCCCTCTTGGTTCTACACTAGCATACTAAACAATCATTCCATGAGCATGTTGTGGATATGAGATGGTAGATAGCCAACGAGGCATGTAGCACCAACTGAAGTGGAAAAATAGCTTTATTAAAAACACCCAAAGAACTGCAATGATATTTGAGCTCCATGGCTGTTCTCGCTGATGCACACACCTACAATTTTGTGGTCCATGGTATATCAGCTTAAATACCATGGCCTGTAAACCAATCAAAACTTGGGAATTACAATATACCCTGTACCATGGCTAGTTTTTAATAAACATAAATATACCCTTCCCAGTTAGGGATATATGACCACCATTATCCCATTGTTTGTTAATAGGGTTATCATGCTCCTACTGCCACTCTTACCAAGGCTGAGCTCTGAAAATCTGGTGTCTATGCTCAAGTGTTTTCCTGGTTGCTGAAAAAAAAATTTAACTTAATCAAAGAATTACCAATGTGTTATTTAGGCTAACCAAAATGGCCCGCATGCCTCGCCTGACTCATAAGCCATGTGAACCATGCGAGCAAGAAATCCCTTATCCCAATATAAGCTAACCGCAAGCTACCTAAGCTAACTGTAGGCAAATCAGAGTGATATTTACATGCTTTAGTCTAACCAATGTTAGACTGGCACTATGGTTAGTGTGAATTAAGTGCTCCAATTAGCTAGAATAGCACTCCAGTTAGCCAGACAAGGCAACACAATGCATACTGAAAACTTCTGCTGGTACGTCAGCAGTCTGCATTTGTCACCCACTGACAGTCTGCTGGATGTTGAAGGATGTGACGTGGGAACACCAACTTTAGCTAACTTTACAAGCCTTACATGAATTCACTTAACTCACAATTTATTAAACTCTGCAATTTATGAATATCTGAATGTCTTAAGAAGATATCGTCTCATGTCCAACCTTCAAGCAGCAACAATAAACAAGATCAAACAATAGTCTACATTTAGTAAATTAACATGCATGAGTTGACTTGAATAAAATCGTCAGACTACCTGATGATTAGTACCACTTGGTGGCCTCACATCAAATTCAATATTATAATCTTCCAATTCCTGTCTGCATCTTTCTGTTGCTGAGCAGCTCCTTGTACTGGATGCAGTCGATTTTCTCGGAATCCCAGTTGAGTCAACTTCGTTGCAAGAGCTGGATGCATCCATTGAACTCACGCAGACTTAGTTAGGTACACTACCATAAGCTTTGAATGCAGAAAAAATACATTTTATGTTTTTTTTGCTTTGTTACTTCTGCGGATTACTCAGGAAAAGAAAGAATTTCTCTCCGCGACTCTAAACAGTTCTCAAAAATACGAATTTCCATATTTCCATGGATTCGGACGCCATTTTGAGATTTCCCGCTTCCCAAAGCATCATGGAAGAGCAGGCTGCTTAGGACTATGGGAAATTCAATATGGCGGATGACACGTTTATACGGCCCTGCCAAAGTGGAAAGGATTCCTATCTATTTGATCTGGCTGGAGACAATGTCAAATGGAAAACGATTTCTCTGACCCACGTTGAATATCCTGAAGGTAATAACCGCTAATTTATTTTATGTCGCATCAGGATAAACCAATCACGGAGATAAACAACGTCGGTGATTTTGAACGGTGTACTTAAGCTTATACACTTGGACGTTTGTATGTGGTTGTTTGTATGTGAGTGTCAAGTTAACTCTGCTCCCTTTTTCTTAAATGTTACAGGGGACATTGTCGGGAAGATCTTAGCTTGGTGTAGTTTGCTTCCTATTTTTATCGCAGTTGGTTTTATAACTTTAATAGTCTTCAGACGTGAAATACACACGGTAAGCCAGTTAGTTTATTTTGTGTTTAAATCACTGTCCAGTGGAATTTCACAATTTTAAGAACTGTTGTTTGATTTTGTCACTATCAGGCGAATCCAAGGGTGTCCACCCCCCTCCCTCCTTCCCCTGGTGTGTTCTATTTATAAAAGTCAATAAATTGATATCATTTGATAAACCTAATTCACTTGATATTGATTCGATCAATCAGTCAAAATCGATAGTCACAATGGGTCTTGGGGTAAATGTTATCGATTTTAGCAATCATTCATTGGGTCCCCCACAAGCTCAGTGCAATCGGTGAAAATCACCATCTTGCCTTTCATAGGTTGGCTTTGTTTGGTATCCTACTGGTTTTCTTTACCTCCTGTGTGTACCATCATTACCACCTTAAGCTAGAAACATTAAACCTTTACCTGTGAACACTTATAGTATGCAAACAAGTGGATCAATACTGCAGATGGTCAGCAGTGTCACCTCACTTGGGTTGAAGGAGATAACACATTGACTTAAAAATAGATTTTTTACTTGCAACAAAGTTGTTTAATCAGTTTTTATCAAATTAATCAATTTCTATCGATTTTTCTTATTGAAAATTATAGATTATCAATTTAATTGATTGGGCAATTCCAGAAAATATCCATACCCAATCACAATGGTTTCCATATGTTAATCTCTGCCCTCCCCCCCACCCCACCCCTCTGCTTTTGGAATTCCAAAATGCATTATGCACCATGTCCTTGAAAATTCTGTAGTTATTTTTAACCCCCCTCCCATTCTTAATTTCTGCTTTTTTGTCAAGCCCTTTCTGATCATGCAGGGGAGGTTACTAGTTATGCATGAGAACCTCAGTCATTTAGCCAGTGGTCGACCAGTGGTGTTGATCTGGGAAGCTGGGTTGGTATGGGCACAGGTCCTGCATCGTGGGCAGTGGCACAGAAAGGTTCCATTTGTTTCATCCTCTATGTTAATGCCAGATTGAAGACTGCTGCTTACTAATTGGTATCAGAGTGGTATGCACTGAGTACATGCAAGTTATTAATTAAGAGTTCTTTGGTTTCTACAGATGACATTCTTTGGTGGAATTTTAATAAATGAACTTGTAAATATGATGGTGAAGCACACATTGGCACACCCTAGACTCTGTGGAGAGCATCTGTTTCCCAGTTCTGGCCATGCAATGCCTTCAGATCACTCCCAGTTTATGGCATTTTTTGCCATCTATTCTGTGTTGTTTATATATGTGAGGTAAGCAATACTTTACCATTATTTACCATGTCTGTATCAGGATTTGGTGTGTGCTGTCCAGTTTTGTCTGCAATCATACTTGCAATTAACAAATTACACTTCCCCTTCATGGTTGTCTGGTTTTGTCAATTAATTAATTAATTAATCAATCAATCAATTACATGCATGCATTGATTATTAAGAGGTTTGTGTTTTCTTCTTCCACAAGAGAAATGCAAAGAAAGTTGCTACATGTAGTAAACTCAAAGTTTTTGGTTTTCATTATTTCTTAAAAAAGAAAAAATGTATTCTAAAAAAGTTGTAGCTCTCATGAAAAGAATCAGTCACAGGTAACCCCCCCCCCCCCCCAAAAAAAAATGGTTTAAAATGCTATGGAATCTGGTTTATTGTGCCCTTGCACCTTCAATTCCCCCCCCCCCCCCCTTTTTTTTGCAAACTCCACAATTTATTTCTAATTTTTGTATTTTTGTTTTCCATGGAGGTTCAAAACAGCAGGATTGCAATGTATTTCTTATTGCATGTACTGAATCATTTGTTTTTCAGGCTTCTACACTTTTCTCAGGCAACTACAGTATGGGATGATTTAATAGACAATTTATGGCGTCATGTAGTAGCAGTTGGTGTTGTATTAGCTGCTGTTGCTGTTGGATTTAGTAGGTTAGTGTTCAGTGAAATGACTTTGACCATCTTTTTCATGGGATTGAGCATCCCAACAACAATTACAACTTTAAAGCTAACGTCTGTGTTATCTGAGGCTGCCCACCCATCCCTCCCCATGCCTCCCATCTGGTCTATGTCAGAGGGTTTAGCATGCATCAGATATTGCATACAGAAATCTGATTATCATGCAGACATACACAATAGTTAATGCTACAGCTGTATGTGTCATGAATAAGTAAATTTTGGTTGCAAGCCATTCAAGGTAACAAATTGAAAAATAAATGTTTAATAAATGAATCTTATTTCCAAAGGATATATCTCAGATACCACACACCACATCAAGTGGGCTATGGTTTCCTGTTAGGATGTGGACTGGGTGCTGCTTGGTTTATGTTCACGCAAACAGTGCTCACACCTCTCTTTCCTACAATAACAACCTGGTAATGTATCAAATAAATTTCATTCTAATCCCTTGTTTTTATGGATGTCATTGTAAGTTTTTATTTCACTTCAATTGAAGCAATATGTATTGAATAAACTCAAACTGCTGTACAACACACTTACTTACTTCTTCCACATGCTGTGCCTCTTCCCATGTCAAGCCCATCTCCTTTAGCTTGGCCATCTCAGTATGTCTCCAGGTTGTGCTGGCCATCTCAGTATGTCTCCAGGTTGTGCTGTACAACACACACATACAAAATCTATATTCAGGGTTCAAAATGACCACACTTGCCAGCAACTCTTCACCAAAGAACTAGAACCCTGATGTTTCACCCAATAAAGAGTTAAAGTCTTCAAAATATTACAGCAGCTATACTGTAGACCATGGCATATGAGCCACTATCTTGAGTCATCTCGTTGGTAGACCCGAGACAAGTTTAAGTGTGTAATGATGTGCATTGGTTTTTCTCCAACAGGCCCTTGTGTGAATATCTAATGATCCGGGATTCAACTTTGATCCCATCAGTAATGTGGTTTGAATACACACAGTCAAGAACAGAAATGAAGTAAGCATCATATCATCTTACATGATGTACTTGGCTACAGTATTATTTTTCATTGCATTTGAAAGAACAACACAAAATGAAAGGGTTCATACAGGTCCTGGAAAATTCTGAAAAGCCGTGGAATGTTATTTCAGTGGCATTTTCCAGGACTCCCAAGTCCTGGAAAATGATTTAAAGTCCTGGAAATCTGTAAACTCAAATAATTGGTTTTTTTGTGTTCTACAAAACAAAGGAGTTGTCTTCAATGTTGTTTGTAGGTTCCATTTTGCAGGGTGATCCTCTAAACCACTTTAGTATTCATCTTACAATGCTTCTGGCACTGTCAATGTGATTGTGGAGTCCTGGAAAAATCTGTTATGAGTCCTGGAAAGTCATGGAAAACTGTTTTTAAAAAGGAGTATGAACCCTGTAATGAGCTATATGGTAAATGTTAACAACTAAATGATGCAATTTAATTTCTTTTTTCTTAGAAAAAGACAGAGAAGAGGCTCACACAACAATTACTTCAAGTCACATACTTCCTGAGTGCGAGGATTGTGCTAGCACACGCAGAAGGCTTGTTGTGATTTCTCTACAATAAGAGAAATGTTCCAGACACCTTTTCTAGTCAACTATCAGAAAGTTGAGTTCTCCTGATTAAAGCTTCTGATTTTGATTGAATGAAACTGATCATCTGGCGTAATAGTGGTTGTCTGTTGATGCAAGCCATCAAGCAGTGAACATTTTTGGCCCAATGGATGGAAAACATTAAAATCAATTGTTTATGCAGGTGCTGTACATGTGTCACCTATGAAATTGATAGGTGGTTGTATGAGTGCATATGTTGCTTTTTGTTGACAAAAAGTATTATAAAGAGTCAGTATGATAACAATATTAATTTTGTTTTAACAGGGCATAGATTATTTCCAGGTGATGGTTCTTGAATAGAAAAACTGTTAGCCTGCATAGCGGGTGTAGGTGTAGGAATAAATGTTGGTTGCAAGGTTTGAGGCCTACATGTATGTGGAAGAAGACCCCTTCCCCCCATCAGCTTTCTTCAGGTCCCCCCCCCCCCCCCCCAATAAGTTGTTTTTTTATGATGAAGTAAGTCTCGTAGTTTTTGCAACTTGTGTGTACAAGGAAATCTCTGTTGATCCATTCATGAACTCTCCTTACCTGTGCCTCCTTAAAATACCACTACAGCCATCAAGCAGACTAGTCTGACTAGTAATGAGATAAATGGAACTCATCAACTAATGGGTTGATAATTACCTCAATGCAACAAAACATTACAGTACACACTCAAGAAATGTATGGCAATTAATTTAAAGATTTACTTTGAACTTCTACAGGAGGTATTGTCGATTTTATGATTTTGAGGTACGAGTTTGAGTTTCAAGTTCAAGTTAGAACATCAAGTTACTCTATTTTTAGCCCGAATAATGCTCCTGTTAGCCTGGAAAAGATTATCTTTAATTTGTAGGTTTAGGCAATACTGTATTGATGTTGACACTATATAGTGGGTGGGGACGGGAGGGTGGGAGCCCAGGAGAGACGGGAGAAGAGAGGGCAGGAAGCGGGAGTGCTTATAGGTGGCGGGAACTGGGAGAAATTGAGAAAGTTTTGCAACATTTTGTTATTTTTCGCAATAGAAATGTGACAAAGATAAGGGAACCACTGCGGAAAGGGGCGGAAAGAGGGAGGAAAAGTTACGGGAAGAGAGAGTAGAAGAAATGGGAAGTGGGAGTTTCTGACCCCCCTGTCCCTCCACACCATATGCGATTACAGGTCTGTAGCCAGTCTGATAACCAAGACAATAAATTGCAAAGTGCCGAAGCTGAGGGGTCAAATTTGGAAGTCTAGAAGCCCGGAAATGCCATTTTTAGGTGATATCAGAAAAGGAAGAAACACTTCTTTCATATTAACTTCTTACAGGAACATGAAAAAAACAACAACAACTATTTCAAGATTTTGACCGAAGCGTCTCGTTTGCCTATTACTAGCTACGGCCCTGCAAGTATAAATTGTGTTTTAATTCTCATGTTGTAAGTGTGCGTTTTTGCCAAGGATGTAATAAAAATTAACCAATATTTTCCTTTTTAAGAAATTGCATCAAAAATGTCTATCTTGAAACTCAAATTGAAACTCAAAATTCTTGCGCGAACTTGAAACTTGATCTCATGAAAAAAGTTATTTTGAACTCTATAAAGAAAACTGTCCAGTAGATCTTTTTACTGTGAACAGTAAAAATTTTCAATTCCTTGGAATGCACATGCTTCTGTTGCCTCCATTTTGTTTTCTTTTCAATATTTTTTTAGCTCCATTCTTCAGAGTTGATTGCAGATTTATATCAAACTACTGAAATGTGACGGTTGTATTTAGCACAAATGAATTATCCAGTTAAATATTATTATAGATAAACATTGTACATGTAGATGAGTAGAAAAATGGATGGTAAGGGAGAAGAAATGTTTAGTTTTCATTTCCTTTGCAAGTAACTGATAGTTATATTTTTGATGAAAGTAAAAATAAATAAAAAAAAACAGTTCAATCAAAATGTTTGAGATGTTGGTGAAGTTTTTTTGGACTATTTGAATTTTTTATATGATTTTACTGTGGTGTTTTGATAATCGCAGTTAGGCGAACTTTCTTATTGCAGCATCTAGAAACTGTAGCCTTGTGATTATCCATTAGGCTTCACGTAACCAAAGGGGTATGTGATCCCCTCGGGGGGAGGGGGGCACTTCCGTAAATTTATAGGGCTTTCGAAGAAATCAGCGAATCGGGAGAATTAATCCCCCCCCCCCCCCCCGCACCCCCTCCATTCTCTCGCCGCTTTCTTTTCGCCCCATCCTTGACCCGGGGGGTGGGGGGGGGCGCTGTTCACAGGCTAGTCAATTAAGATACTCATACCTCACCGTATTGAAATGATAGAGTGTTCGTTTCTGTCAAGGAAATTGCCCCGCGGAAATTTGATTTTTTTAAAAACAAATATTAGCAAAAAAAAAAGACGATCCCAACTCAAAAGTTGCAAAAAAAAGAAACTCCATTTGTAATTCAGTTTAAATAGACATCTTTTTCTTTTACGTATCAAACTTTGCCTATTGTTATGGTTAGGATTGTTTTACACAATGAAGCCTTTGTTATCCGTCCGCAGGGATTTTTCTACTCGGTGTCGCGAAATTAGATTCGGGTCAAGTCGGATTCAGTCGGCAAATTTACACTGATGACATTTTGGTTTCTCACGGGAGCCTACAAAGGATAAATGTCGTTCCCTGAGCAGTATTTCTTGCTGACGTTCCTCTTGGTTAGGCTGACCCCTGATCGTGAGCCAGCAAAAGTAAAAGATAAAACACGACGAAGGTTTCACGAGGTTTTATGTTCAAAGCGTCTGCACGCATTCAGTTCGCAAGTTTGAATAAAACGTGAAGCGAGGTCCGTGTTCAAAGCGTCGTGCGGTTCGAATGTTCATAAGTTTGAATAAAAAGTTAAGCGAGGACAGCGACGTTTCATGTTCAAAGCATCTATTCACGTCTTCACAAGTTTGAATAAAAAGTTAAACACGGTTTTATGTTCAAAGCGTCTGCTCGCATTTTCACAAGTTTGAATAAAACGTTAAGCGAGGTTCGTGTTCAAAGCGTCGTGCGGTTCGAATGTTCACAAGTTTGAATAAAAAGTTAAGCGAGGACAGCGACGTTTCATGTTCAAAGCATCTATTCACGTCTTCACAAGTTTGAATAAAAAGTTAAACACGGTTTTATGTTCAAAGCGTCTGCTCGCATTTTCACAAGTTTGAATAAAACGTTAAGCGAGGTTCGTGTTCAAAGCGTCGTGCGGTTCGAATGTTCACAAGTTTGAATAAAAAGTTAAGCGAGGACAGCGACGTTTCATGTTCAAAGCATCTATTCACGTCTTCACAAGTTTGAATAAAAAGTTAAACACGGTTTTATGTTCAAAGCGTCTGCTTGCATTTTCACAAGTTTGAATAAAACGTTAAGCGAGGTTCGTGTTCAAAGCGTCGTGCGGTTCGAATGTTCACAAGTTTGAATAAAAAGTTAAGCGAGGACAGCGACGTTTCATGTTCAAAGCATCTATTCACGTCTTCACAAGTTTGAATAAAAAGTTAAACACGGTTTTATGTTCAAAGCGTCTGCTCGCATTTTCACAAGTTTGAATAAAACGTTAAGCGAGGTTCGTGTTCAAAGCGTCGTGCGGTTCGAATGTTCACAAGTTTGAATAAAAAGTTAAGCGAGGACAGCGACGTTTCATGTTCAAAGCATCTATTCACGTCTTCACAAGTTTGATTAAAAAGTTAAACACGGTTTTATGTTCAAAGCGTCTGCTCGCATTTTCACAAGTTTGAATAAAACGTTAAGCGAGGTTCGTGTTCAAAGCGTCGTGCGGTTCAAATGTTCACAAGTTTGAATAAAAAGTTAAGCGAGGACAGCGACGTTTCATGTTCAAAGCATTTATTCACGTCTTCACAAGTTTGAATAAAAAGTTAAACACGGTTTTATGTTCAAAGCGTCTGCTCGCATTCAGTTCACAATTTATGACCGAAAGGATAATTGCAAAATAACGCGCGAATTTTAAACGACTTAACTGGAACTAGTTAAATAACTTCCAAGTTCGATTGCGAAAGCGTCGGTTCGCATCTTCACAAGTTTGACTCAAAAGTTAAGCGTGGCTCATGTTCAAAGCGTCGTGCGGTTTGAATGTTTACAAGTTTATGTAAAAAGTTAAGCGAGGTTTTGTGTTCAACGCTTCGTTTTGTATCTTCATAAATATGAATAAAAAGTTAAACGATGTGTTGGAAGGGATTTAGGCGGCGGTTGATAATTTATGACCGTAAAGATAATTGCAAAATAACGCGCGAATTTTAAACGACTTAACTGGAACTAGTTAAATAACTTCCAAGTTCGATTGCAAAAGCACTATTGTGGCCAGAAAAAAGATCGCATAACTTATATAAGTTGTATTTAGCTCAGGAGAGTGAATTCAGGAAGAAGCTGCGGTTGTTATGGCTCACAAACGTTCCGAAAGTTTTGATCAGCATTCAGTGTTCTTTTATGGGAACTATATCGCGTAACTTTTCACTTCCTTACTGTCAAGACATCGCTCTTCTTGTCACAAACTTCCCCACCCCACTCCCCAGCTATAGATGTGTCCAACAATCTACAACAATCATTGCCGCACCCTCCCCCGCAAAGGCTGGGTTTTTAACACTTATCGCTTCCGAAGATTTTTGAATTTCGCGCTCGGTGAGCTAGTTACGCGTCGATGATTCCTAACCTTTGTCTTACAAACAATAGCAGCCCTTTCCTTCAAACAATAGGAGATGCCATAAAAGGAGTAAGACTGATCAACTGGACATCTACACACTACAATTTCAGCTGATACAATTTAAGGAACACTTTCAAGATTACAATTCCAAAAGTTGCAAAAAAGGAAACCCCATTTTTAAGGACTGAGGATCTCAGAAACCGTGACCCTTTCACGCGGCATCTAGCTGCATGCATAGCCCATATACGTGAGTCCGCTGGCGTCATCCTTGCTGACGCGACCTCCCTAACTTTCGCTGTTTAGCCACAGGGCCCACGCAGAGGGAGGGGCTGGGGGTGGCTTTAGCCCTCCCCCCCCCCCCCCCCCCCACTTTTTCACTGTAAAAGGAAAAATAATATGAACTTAGTAAATAAAAAAGTAAAGAAAGAAAGAAACGCAAAAAATGATTATTATTGAATGAATAATTACTAAAAGTATTTCATTTGAACGCCTTTCCAGAAGCTGGTGATAAAATGTGGTTTTGTTTTAGTTCCATATTGGTAAATCCTGGTCAACAATCATGCAGTTTCCACCGCCTGAAGACTGAAAATTTTTCTCAACAATGACGCAAGAGAGATTTAGAAACCTGACAATGATATAGAATCATGAAGGATGACGGATGACGTATTTGCAGATCGTAGCAATAACAGAAAGAGAAATTTCGGCGTCTCTAAAGAATCTAATTTACACTAAATTTTAGTCGTTAATTTCCATTGATTGATATATACCGTTAAGCTGAAGCATAGCAGAAATCGGCGGATTCCTGGTTTGCAAAGGCTAATGGCAGTGGTACTGATTTGGAGTAAATTATATTGTTTCAAGCAGGATTTGATAGTGAATCTATAGGCCTGGTTCTAATTAATGTTGAGTCTACTAATATATTGTAAAGACATTACAATAATATAGCAAGGCTGATACTACGTGAAAAAGTAACTTTGCAAGACACCAACACGACCAGAACCGATAAATCAGGGACAGCTGTTTCGTCCTTTGTGGGACTCATCGGTGCGGTGCAACAAATCTAAATAACGCCAGCTCGAAGGCCAGCGCAAATAAATTGCAATAATCTCTTGTAGATCCTTCGCGATCCCCCCCCCCCCCCCCCCCCCCACACACACACACACACACACACAGTCAAAATCTTGCTGCGCGGTCCCTGAGCCACCTTTAATAAAGAGAGTATTAACAAATACACAGGCAAGCGTTACATTATATGCAAGCAGGCTAACATTATCTTGAGAAATTTCTGAATTATTTTAAGTTTTAAAGCATTCGAAAAGGGTTTGAAGTAATGACATTCAAATTTTAGTTTTGTGTAGGAAAAGACAGCCTAATCTGATCGTTTCGTTTTCAGTGCTTTCGCAAAAATTCCACCATTCGCGCCATATGAAAATATAGCTTGAAAACTAAGGTACACGGTGAACCATTTGCACCCAATCTTTGTCGTTCTATATATACCTGGTCTTTTTTATTAGGCTAACCTGAGCGATATTCAGGCTAACCAGAGTGCTTTTTAGGCTAACCTGAGTGAAAGGTACACTCCGGTTAGCCTGAATATCGCTCAGGTTAGCCCGAATAGCACTCCGGTTAGCCTGAATATCGCTCAGGTTAGCCTGAATATCGCTCCGGTTAGCCTGAATATCGCTCAGGTTAGCCTGTTAATTTATGGTTAGCTCTCGATAATGGTAATGAGTTTTGCTTGTTTCGGGGATTTTGTTTCGCGTTCATCGTTCTGCTTTCGGCATTCTGCGTTCGGCGTTCGGCAAATTACCCCTGTCGTTTTAAAAGTGGCTTCTAGCTCTCGTCACCTAACTCCGAATTCTGCAGCATCAAGTGGCCAGGAGTATTGCTTCTCCCAACTCTGGTAGCTCCCCAGCATTCGGTCAGGCTGCCCCCAGCATTCTTTCAGGTTGCCGTAACAATTCGACAGTACAACTACCCAGTTACATTCCCGGGTGCAGAGAGGAGCTTGGAGAGTGGCTTGCCTTAGAACACAACACAGTGACAATGACATCAGCCAGGGCTCGAACGCGGGCCGACGGACGAACAAAAAGCCATGAACTGAAGTTACTGTACCACCCTATTATACAAAATATCAAAAGCAGAGGGTTACTTTAATAAAAGAGCCGACAGAAAATTTACTTCATAAAGTTGAATATTGTGGGTTTTTTCCATTTTACGTAGGAAGACGGGAGAGAGCAGTTTCTCAAGTCGTACACACTTCATTTCTACATTTCGAGATATATATTACAGTTGTTTGTAACTCGTCAGTTATATGAATTTGGTTCATTGTTAAAGAGCAGCAACATTGCCCCTTGCCCTTAACCCTTTCAAGCAAAATGTTAATAAAAATTCTCCATAAAAATCCGGCCGTTATAACGAAACGATCGTCTTTATTTTTTTTTTCAAGGGTTCATACAAGCCAGATACAAAATAGAGCGTTTCACGTGACGTCATCAAACTTCTAAATTCAAAACTATTGAGCCTGCAAAGCTGTTGAACATCAGTGTCGCTAATTGCCGGGGAAATTATCAGGATTATTGTGTCAAGCCCACCGCACACAAGCCGATTTTTCGTCGGCCGTCAAGAAATCTTCATTTGTCGGCCAGAGTGCGGTGAATTCTGACAAGTCTACGACACGATCGGGCAATATCTGGCAGTGCTAGATTTCAAAATGTCTTGTCAGGCCTTGTTGGCTGGTGTGACCAAAACATTTTGTCGAGGCTCGGTCGCGTCGTAACCAATGAGAAAGCGTTGTTGTAGTCACATGAGCAAGCATAATTTTCAACAAGGTGGCTGTCGAAAAGGAGCACGACAAAAAATCGGCTACTTTGCGGCAAGCTGACTCCCCGACAAATTTTGACACGATTTGACCCCGATAAAAAATCTCCTGGTCTACGACGAAAAATCGGCTAGTGTGCAGCGGGCTTCAGAAGAGCGCTCTGTTTTGGAGATAAAGCGTTTTGAAATGTGAGACAGCCTAACTCAAGTGATCTGAATATTTCCGCACTTTTAAAGTGCTTTACAGATCAATATGCTTAAAAGTTAAAAATGGTAACTACTGTATTCCAAAGTGTAACGGATAATTTTAGTAGGAACATCTTTCTTTTTTTCTCGCAGACAGTTTTGGCCGCCATCATATTGGTACCAAAGTGGAACACCAATTTGGCGGACCCATACAAAGCTCTATAATTTTCGGACTAGTTTTTTCCTAATAACTTGGCTGCAATGAACACTACCAACGTGAAATTTGGGGAATATATTCCTTTCCACCTTCTCAACAATGTCTAAGTTCGTTGATGTTTTTGATGCAAGCAAACGATCTTGTTCTCGGTGAAAACGCTCTATTCCTTAATTATTAACCCTTTAACGCTGTTTCTTCTAATTATCGTTCGCCGGCGAAAGATGACTTAACATACGCGCTATGAACAAATAACGAAGTTTTTTAAGTTGATCAGGTAGAAGATATTGCTCTTTCAAAAGAACTATAATATGGAAGAGACCATTTGAAATAAGCTGCCTGTGTTCAAACCAACTTTTTGATCTCGCATATTATTGAAAAATGAAAAATAAAGGGTGAAAAACTGCCAACCTCAAAGTTGTCAAACTGGCAAACGATTTAATCTATTTAACTGAAATTTTGCAGTCAGTCTGTTACAGATCTTTATTACATATTTGAGCCCTAAAAAGCTCCTAGCACTTATTCTCTTGATTGTTTTACTACAAACATTTAATTTTCATAAGTTAAATATTACCAAAAATGTACATTTATGGCGTCATACTCCATAGGGGTTCACCTGTAAATGAAAAGCTCATCAACAGTGAAAAGCAAATTCTGTGCTCTTAAAAACCATATATAGTTTTCCATGCTTTCAACTGTTTGTTATGCTCACGATACCAGTGACAACAACCCTTCTTAGAAAAGCCACAACAAAAAGAACGGGTTAATATTCCGTTCCCCGCACAAATGTCAACTTGAGAACTGTTGAGCAATAACAACACTCGCTTTTTCTTATTCTCCGTTTATTTTTGCTTCATTCAAAGAGTTACATGTTAATAGCTATACGACTTGCGTGAACGGTTGATGAAGCTTCTTGTTTATTTTCACTGCCTGCAGCAGTTTGTCATGGCACCGTATCTGCTGTCGCAATCCTTCCACCCCTGTGATGCGCATGTCACGATCCAGAACTCGGTCCCAGTGAAAAATTTTGTATCGCGGACGTCACCATAATCGTCACTACAATGGCACTTGGCACGTTTGGTGATCTGGTTCTCCTCATCAAGGGCTAAGATGTAAAGGCAACTTTATTAGGTCTGCTGGTTTTATACTTTACATATATTTTTTTTTTTTTAAGAAAAAAAGAACTTTGCTTTCTTTCCAGGGGCAGGCGAAAGGTGGGTGCATAACAGTATATTCTCCTAAAATTTAGTGAACAGGATTGCCAATAGCTAGGGTCTCTGATAAAAAAAGCAAGTCTTTTCCATGGTCCGGAATAAAAAGTCAATCTTCATTTAAGCCACTTGGAAGTAAAAAAACTAAGGAAAGCGTCTACGTTGTACTGAGTGACTTATCAGTCTGGACGTAAGTATAAGAATGCATTTGTTTTACCCAAATGCCGTCGTGGGCTTCCATCGTTCCTTTCTCGTATGAATTCCGAGAATTCCTAATGAGAGGAGAGAAATATTTCTTTAATTATATCTCCATCCTAGCTTATTAACGAGGTTTCCAATTTTAATTTTAATCTACCTTAAGTCTAAAACAACTACTACTAACAGTAGTAGTTGTTTTAGATTTAAAGTAGATTAAAATTTAGTAGCTAAAAGCGGTTTGTTCACAAGCTTATCGGTTTATTACTGATATGTGTTTTATTGACTGACTGACTGACTGACTGACCGACCGACCGACCGACCGACTGACTGACTGACTGACTGACTGACTGACTGACTGACTGACTGACTGACTGACAGACCGACTGACCGACTGACCGACTGACCGACTGACTGACTGACTGACTGACTGACTGACTGACTGACTGACTGACTGACTGACTGACTGACTGACTGACTGACTGACTGACTGACTGACTGACTGACTGACTGACTGGCTGAAGAAAGAAAGAAAGAAAGAAAGAAAGAAAGAAAGAAAGAAAGAAAGAAAGAAAGAAAGAAAGAAAGAAAATACAATACAATAAATGCTAATACGATAACAATTAACTATTAATTATTTGACTACTAATTAATTACACTTTATTTAAAGTGTCCTTTCTTTTCTGAAACAGATAGGTATATTTAGCTATAATTTTGCAGGTATTGTTATGATCTCACTGACTCACTCACTCAAATATGCTGCCTAGGGCTGTCTCCTGGCCCGGGGGGGGACTCCCATATGAAATGGACGGGGATGCTCGTCGGAAATTTTGAATTTAACCCCTAAAAGAGACCAATCTGGGTGTGGCCGAACGTTATGCAGACCCCTAAAAGAGTAAATATAACGAATCAAAATTCTTTCTTTTTTGTTATTTCTTCGCGTGAAACCCTAAACGAGACCTTGACGGCTAAAAATAATGACATTTTGCCCAGAACACCCTAAGCGAGACCCAAATCCGAAATTTACACCCCTAAGCGAGACGACGAGCATCCCCGTCCATTTCATATGGGAGTCCCCCCCCCCCCCCCCCCCCCGGGTCTCCTGGTCTCATTATGAGAACAAGTCACAGTTCTATGAATGGTAATTGCCTACCTTATAATGTAAGGGTGCTCGAGGTTTTGCGGAAATGCAAACGACGGCAAACGCCATGGCAACCAAAATCAGTTTAGCATTCATTCTCTCTTCCTCTGCTGCAAGAGGAAAGACGCAAATACAAGTGTACACTAACGGGTAAACAAACATACACAACTAGGTACCCGTTTGTGGCAATTGTCGAATAATAATTGTCGAAGAAAGAATTTTCTTTATCTACCATACAATTACTTCACTGCCAATTCGCCCAGTTACTGTAGGACAATTTGATTGGTTGGTCAATTAATTATTGCTGCTACTCCATTCACAATTTGTATTGTTAAAAAGAAATGGGAGAATAATTTTAGGCTTTGTTTTTCACGCGAACGTGCGCGGAGAAACTACCGGAGCTGAGGCTAAGGCGGAATACGTCAAGTCTTCCGTTTGTTTTAAAGAGTCTTCTATATTCATAGATCCTAGCACTATTTCGCAAGAGTTGCTTATTTCGACTATTTTGCTTGGTACAAGCGAAATAGAAAGATTAGTGCGGGTTCGTGGCACTCTCTGACCCACATTTTTGTGAACTCTCAAGGGACTGTTTTAAAGGAACACGGTCAGCTGGTGCACATGCGCATTAGATACCATTTCATAGCTAATTTGCATATCACATTTCATCACAAGACGCGCGAGCGAAGAACGGAAACTGAGGTATATAATTCATGTTAAGACACCATATAGTCGCCCTGCAGCTTTACTTGCAGTTAACATTTATTTACTGCTGTTTGCTTGCGGTTAGCATTTTACCCTGTAGTTTGCTTTCGGTTAGCATTTATTTACTGCAATTTGCTTGCGGTTAGCATTTATTTTGTGGTTGGGCGACTATATGTTTTTCATTGTTGGCGGCCATGTTGACTTACCATGAAGTATATGCCGAAACTGAAAAGCGCATCAACAAACCTAGTAGTAGTAGTTATATACATGTTACATTATTAGAACACTGATTTTATTGAAACCATGGAGAATTTACCGATGGACTTGTACAGGGAAAGGCTAGAGTCAATGAATGCCACTGAAGTCGAAGAAATATCAGTAGAGGTGAGAAACACAAGTGATCGCGGTAATTTCTGCTTTCGATCGGATATTTTGCTTTTATAATTTCCTTTTACAGCTTTCACTATTTCTGTGAGTTGGCATGTTGGTTGTGCGAATCTCAGAATGTTTTTTCTAGCCCCGTACGATGCATTAAAGTATGTATCGTTATGTTGGCATAATTGTTTTTATTTCGCCGCGCCGGCCGCGTTTGTATTTGCTCGTGTAGTTGAAATTATTCAAATTAAAATGCAGGCATTGGAACTCGACTCAGTTGTAATGTGAAATTGAACAGGCAGGTCATCATTCCTAATGATATTGAAGAATTAAAGTAGAAGTTATACCATTATTTGTTGTGTTGTTGTATTCGTTTGAGCTCCTAATCGAGCAGCCTGATGACGCCAAGTTCGAATCGTTTACCAACTGCACGGACCTTTTGCCAGGTCAAGAAACGCGATTTTGCAAACATATATAATGGTGATTTGCTGTCCAATGTTCTTGGTTAATTTCTTTCATTATTTTGGTCAGCGCAGGCGATTTTTTCCGCCCGGTGCTTTCACGCTTCCCACCTCTTCTTTTCATGTTCTTTTGGAGACGCGATCCATACTGTTTTTAACCAAATATGATAAAGTAATAGCATAGGATGACAAAAAGGACACTCGGAAACAGGTTTTCAGTAAAGGATGGAAAATCGAGTAAGACACTGGAAAGATTGAAGCGGATTTTGAGATGTACTCGAAGCGTATTTTTGATTTCGGGTTGAGGTGGACTTTTTTCAAAGTGAGAAAACTAGGGTCCAGGTCAGCGCGGCCACAAAGCTGACCATGTCCCTTTAATTTGTCAAGGAAATACTTTTCGCTGTGGGCGATATAAACGGCACTGGATAGGAATGCGTCAGCACTTCTCGATCCCGAAGTGTTATTTTCACGCGTCGCTCGTCATTTAGCCTGTCTAGCCTTTTGCAAACTACAGGTAGGTATTTTTCAAAGATCTCGATTGAGTCGCTTAGTTTTAACATGCTCAAAAGCTGCTGCGAATCTTCATTGTCAGAGGATATTGGCCAATGCTATTTTCTATTGTTACAAGTCTATTGTTTGTCGTCTTCATTGAAAGAAGTATTTTTAGCTCGCCACGCAATCTTTCTCGGTAACCAAATGTACAAGAAGATTGGCGCGTCGCGGCACGTATCTACAAACTGCCAGGATCTTTTCTTCTTGTATTCTGAGCACGGAGAATTCCTTTTCAAAGTTTAAAACGAAATGAAGAAACACAAAACAATTTTTAAGTGGATTTAAAATGGAAAATCATGGAGTACAATGTGCTGGAACCGTTCCGGTGAGAAATGTATCTTTCATTACGCGGATAAGAAGACCTTGTGACATGCATGTTTTTGACTACAATTCACGGACTTGATCACGACTTAATGCAACTTCTCGAGAATTCAGAAAAGGAAAATGGTAATGTATAATATTGCTTCGAACTTAAATGCAATTTTTATAAGGATCGGTAAGGCCACTGAGTGAAAAATTGACTGCAAAAAGCCGTCAGGCTAAAATTAAACTTACGCTTTAGCGTGAATAATGCAGGATCTCACGGCTTCAAAAATGCACAGAATTTTGAAGCTTTTGAATACATTAGTAGCTACATCTTGAAATGAGAATTAATCTAACACAAAACTTCTTTCAAGTTTCTTTCATTTGTCCAGTTTACGTTTGGAATTTTAGGCTTTTGAAGCGAATTGATTTGAAAAACACATGGTGAGATCTAATACGCATTTCTTGCGGACGAGTTACCGTCGTTTTGTTTATATGTAAAGATTTATTACCGGCAGCACTTCAGAAAATACAAACAAGTATTTTTATTATTAGTTATAGTGATGGAAAGCATAAAAAGCAATATGAGTGTTAATTTTGTGGAAGGAATTCAGTAGTTTTACAAGCGGTTTTGCGCTATCTCACGGCACCATGTTTAAAATTCGCAATAATTTTTTTATCCCCAATTACTGCTTTTCTGCAAGATAATACCACTAGTTGTTAAAATGTCAGTGACAGTTGTACAGAATAAAAACCTACCTTTCACAAGAGCGTTTTGAAGTAGTGTTATATTTTGTACAAAGAGTTCGTGTTTTTGCGAGTTGTTAAAATGACGCGCGGAGGTGAGGAATTTTTTTCCACCGTCTTCAAGTTTGGTTTGGGATCAATTTATCAAAGTTCATAAACATTTTAAATCATAAATTGGTCTTTCAGCGTGTCTAGAAACGAATTATTTGTCTGAATTTAGTACCCATATGGTTTATTTTTTTTCCCTCGCACGTTTGTCTTAAATGCCCTAAAAGAGCCGGGAATTTTGGGGGGTGGGGTGCGCGCTAATAAAAGCCTTCGGGACTGGAGGCAATGGGTTAATGCATTGCAAATCGCTTTCAATATTATCATCTTTTTCCCCTTCGCATACTCCATACAAAATAGTCGAATCTCGAAGAGATCTTTGATTTTTAAAAACTCGGATCGAATTTGCGTTATTTTCATCGAGAAATAAACGTGTTCACGAGGATAAAAGAAATCAAAGTCCCCTGTCGGTATCTCGTGAGGGAAAAAAAGGAGTACTTCCGATACTGAAATTAATCCAATCGATATTTTTAAATAAAATTAAAAAAAATTAATTAATCGATATTTAAGCAGGGTGACCGCTTCAGCCGCAGGACTGGTATCAACGGGGGCCCTCTATAACATTTCACCTTTCTCATAGTTCACCGTCTACTCATCAGCTTGACTTATTCCTACCTGCAGTAGCTCAAAAGTCCTGACACGTTTGTGGCAATCAGTCGAATGATTGATTATGAAAACTGCATTTGCTTTATCTATCATAAAATCACGTCATTTCCAATCCGCCCAGTTAATGAGCAGCAATTTGATTGGTTTACACAAATAATAATTGCCGTTATCTCGATATATCTATTCCTTTTTCCTTCATTCACAATTTGTATTCTAAAAAAATGCGGGAAAATAATTTTTGGCTTTGTTTTTCTTGTGAACATTTAACGTATCATGATATGTTTACATATTAAACATCAATACTTCGGGGCCTAAAATTAATCCAATTTTTATAAATAACCGTAAAATTTTAGGCTTTTGCGTGCCTCCTATTTCACTTTTCTCAAAGCACTTTGAATGTTGTCGGAGAGATTTGCCGGATTTGAAATGAACAATTCATTCCTTCATTACTTCGATCGGTTAACGAAGTAGAAATATGAAAAAATACCCTTCTTATTATTTCAGAGAGATTCCAATTTTTTCAGGGAAATAAATGCCGATTGTTTCCTGAAAAGGCAAAATATCGGATCCTTTAGTTTAGAGTATGTTTATATCAGGATTGTGTGCTTTAGCACTACTTATTTCGCGCGCCAAAATATTTACAAGCTCGACGTATGACAACACTGGCTATAATTCGAGTATGACTGAATGTGTTTCGCGCCAAAAACATCACCAGGCAACCTATTTCTGGACTGAAAGCATTTTGTAGAAAATAGTTCACAAAATTATTCAACAACGAGCTCCTTCGAAGTATCTGCAAATGCGCTGAAATGTTTTTCTTAAAATGATACTATACTATTTACAAGGTCGAAGTTCTATGCATGTCAATTCAACTGCGACTGAACTTAATTATAGCGCACTCAACGTATCGTGGCGCAATGTGGTTGATAGACATCAATACGTGTCCATTCTTTTTTCTTATCAAAATCTTATCGAGATGCTCACAGAAACATTTAACAGTTGGAGGAAGCCGTGGAAATACGCCGTGCCCTTGCCCTTTAGGCCTTTGTGCGTGTAAACAAGTTTGATTAATTACCGAGTAATTTTTGACAAGTAGCTCACACTTTGTTTTTTAAGAAATATATTTTAACCTTTTGATCTTATATTTTATGATTTTATTTTTGCAGCTCGAGTTTGACGCAAATAACGTTTCTTAGATATTAATTTTAGCTAACGGTAAACCTAAAATCGAGAGCATTCGTGCCAAATTATAAATTACAACTTTGCAAACATTTTAATAAGAAATGAGAGATTGTAGAAAACGAGGATTCAATGAATGAGAGCTTGTAGTAAACGTGGATGGCTGAGGCATGACAATAAACAGTTTTATAGGTTATATAGGGTACATAGTTCCTATCTGCAGTAGCTCAGAAGTCCTAGCACGTTTGTGGCAATCAGTCGAATGATTGATTATGAAAAGTGAATTTGCTTTATCTGCCATAAAATCACTTCATTGCCAATCCGCCCAGTTAATGAGCAGCAATTTGATTGGTTTACACAAATAATAATTGCCGTTATCTCGATATATCTATTCCTTTTTCCTTCATTCACAATTTGTATTGTTAAAAAATGCGGGAAAATAATTTTCGGCTTTGTTTTTCTCGTGAACATTAAACCTATCGTGATATGTTAACATATTATCCGTGACTTGCCGCCTGTCTTGCCGCGCGGGAAAATTGGCCGAGCACAAGAAATCATGCGTGGAGAATTGAAAGTACCGGGGCTGAGGCCAAGGTGGAATACGTCAGGCCTTCTGTTTGTTCTAAAGAGTCTTTTATATTCAGGGACCCTAGCGCTATTTCGCAAGAGTTGCTTATTTTCAAATAATTTATTCGAACCTAATTAACTTCATTCTCATCGAAATAAACGTGTTCACGAGGATGAAAGAAATCAAAGCCCCTGTCGGTATCTCGTGTAAACAGCAGTACTTCTGAGCCTAAAATTAATCCAATTTTTAAATAACCGTGAAATTTTAGGCTTTTGCGTGCCTCCTATTTCACTTTTCTCAAAGCACTTCAATGTTGTCGGAGAGATTTGCTGGAATCGAAATGAACAATTCATTCCTTCATTCTTTCGATCGGTTAACGAAGTAGACAGTCCTAAAGAGAAATATGAAAAAGTACCCTCCATATTAGTTCAGAGAGATTCCAATTTTTTTTTCAGGGAAATAAATGCCGATTGTTTCGTGAACAGGCAAAATATCGGATCCTTTAGTTTAGAGTATGTTTATATCAGGATTCTTTGCTTTAGCACTACTTATTACACGCGCCAAAATATTTACACGCTCGAAGTATGACAACACTGGCTATAATTCGAGTATGACTGAATTTATTTCGCGCCAAATACATCATCAGGCAACCTATTTCTGGACTGAAAGTATTTTGTACAAAATAGGTCACAAAACAATTCAACAACGAGCTCCGAAAAGTTTTTCTTAAAATGATACTATACTATTTACAAGGTCGAAGTTCTATACATGTCAATTCAACTGCGACTGAAGTTAATTATAGGCGCACTCAGCGTATCTTGCATTGGCACAATATATGGTTTATAGACATCAATACATGTTTCATATGTTTTCTTAATGAATCTTATTGAGATGCTAACAGAAACACTTAACAGTTGGAGAAAGCCATGGAAATAATAATAAAAAAATAAAAATAAAAAATAACTTATATTGCTCAAGTATGAAATGCCGCTATGCCTTTGCACTTTAGGCCTTCAGTTTGTGCGTGAAAACACCTTTGCTAATTACCGAGTATCTTTTGACAAGAAGCCCTGCACTATATTTCTTAAAAAACATAATTAAACCTTTTGATCTTGCATTTTACGATTTTATTTTTTCAGCTCGAGTTCGCCACCAATAACGTTTCTCGGATAATTTAAGCTAACGGTACTACCTAAAATCGAGAACTAACATTCTTGCCAAAGTATCAATTGCAACTTTGCAAACATTTCAATGAAGAATGAGAGCTTGTAGAAATCGAGGATTCAATTACATGGCTGAGGCATGACAATAAACAGTTTAAAAGGTTATACAGGGTACATAGTTCACCGTCTACTCATCAGTTTGACCTATTCCTACCGGCAGAATCTCACAAGTCCTGATCACTTTGTGGCAATCAATCGAATGATAGATTTTGAAAAGTGAATTTGCTTTATCGACCATAAACCCACTTCATTGCCCATCCGCTCAGTTATTGAAGGGCAATTTGATTGGCTGGACGCAATTAATTATCTCCGTTATCTCGATATATCTATTCATTTCTCCTTCATTCATAATTTGTATTGTTAAAAAAAAATGCGGGAAATAATTTTAGGCTTTGTTTTTCTTGCGCACATTAAACGCTTCGTGACATCTTAACATATTATCCGTGACTTGCCGCCTGTCTTTATATGCGCGCGGGAAAATTGGCCGAGCACAAGAAATCATGCGTGGAGAAACTAACGGAGCTGAGGCTAAGGCGGAATACGTCAGGTCTTCCGTTTGTTCCAAAGCTTCCATTTTTTCTGGGAAATGGATGCCGAATGCTTCATAAACAGGCACAATATAAGATCTTTTTAAAGACAGTTAAGAATAATATCAGGGTTTGTGTGCTTTAGTACTCTTATTTCGCGGGAATATTAACACGCTCGGCGTATGACAAGACTGGCTATTATTCATAGTACGGCTGAATGTATTTCGCGCAAAAAGAGCATAAGGCAACCCATTTCTGAACGAATTTTGTAGAAAATATTTCACTTAAATCATTCAACTGACAATGACTATTTGCAAGGTTCTGCGTGTCAATTCAACTATGACTGAAGTTAATTATGTTAGGCGCCAAATCTATTTACGCTCCAAGTTCCCGCCACAAAAGAAGTAAACTTGTAGTTTACCTCTGTAGAACCGCAAAAACTTGAAATTTTGCCCACAAGTTCATTTTACAAAGTTCTGCATGTCAATTCAACTATGACTGAAGTTAATTATGTTAGGCGCCAAACCTATTTACTTTGCAGAATGAAGTTAATTATGTTAGGCGCCAAATCTATTTACGCTCCAAGTTCCCGCCACAAAAGAAGTAAACTTGTAGTTTACCTCTGTAGAACCGCAAAAACTTGACATTTTGCCCACAAGTTCATTTTACAAAGTTCTGCATGTCAATTCAACTATGACTGAAGTTATTAATTTTATGTTAGGCGCCAAACCTATTTACTTTGCAGAATGGTCAGAGTTAATCTTTATTCAAAGTTTCATCTTTATTGCCAAAACACTTCAGTCTTTCTTTAGTTCTGTACATAGCAGATGAAAATGTATTAAAAATGTCCGTTCCTTAGTGATTTGCGAGCAGTGTGGCTGAGTATACGCAAAAGTCGCAAGAAAAAATATTTCGGAGTGACTTTTGGCCGAAAAATGCAAACGTACAACAAAACGTTTATTTTTTCAAAAAAAGCCATTGATCATTCTTCACTCCATATGCCAAAAATTGACTGTTTTAGTAAGTGTATACGGCTAAAATACGAATTTAAGAGAAACCATGAATTTTAAGGAGCCGTAAACAAACAAGTTTTCAGAAAAACAAATTCCCCAGTCACATCGCTTCGCTTCAGCTCAACGTTTTAACGTCCTGCAGTGACGCCACACAGCATGTGCAAGGACAAGATTCAAGATAACGAAACCACAGGTTCAGTCTATCTTTGGGGAAAAAACTTTTTAAAAATTTTATTTGTGACGCCAAAAAAATACGCGTTGAACATTAAGTGGCCGAGAACTGGGCTCCATACTGTACTTAAGGTATCTTCGAGCATACATGTTCCGAGATGCAAACAGAAATATTTAAGTTGGAATAGCCCATGGAACTGTTATGCCCTTGCAGTTAAGGCCGCTGTTCGTGTAAACACGTTTGCTAAATTATCAAGTAGTTTTTGACAAGAAGCTCACAATGTAATTCTTAAAAAAATATGATCAAACCTTTTGATCTTACTAAACAATAAATAAATAAAAGTATAATTTACGAAACTTTCGTTAATTTACGTTTTTTATCAGCTCGAGTTCAGCGCAAATATGTTTTTCGGATAATTATAATTTAAGCTAACTCTGAACGGTAAATACCTAAAATCGAGTTTTACTTCTGATTGGTTGAGAAAGTAGCGCGAGATTTTTAAACCAATCACATGGCGCAGGGAAGCAAAACGAAAGCAAATTGCAGAAGCTGTTTACTGAGTCAAATGAGTCTGAGTCATGGGCCAATGAGTCACGGTGATCGACACTAAGTGGGTTATCTAATGAACCAAAGTTTGCCTGTACACAAAATTGATTAGCTTAGAAGCACGCCACTTTGTCTGCGGTGTAACATTAGCTTTTATTTGCCAGTAAGGGCAGCACTATTATTTTCAAATTAATAACTATTAATGAAAATCTGACTAATAGCCTCATGACTGACGCCAAAGAGACATGGTTCAGGTGTAGAGACAAGCCTTGATTCTCTCCAAACACTGCTGACGCCGATCCCACGGTTCGTGATCCCAGCGCCATTCGATCCCTGATCGTTACTGGACTATCATATAGTTCATTTTATTTTATTTTATTTTATTTTATGCTTCCATTAAGTAATTATGTCACGATATCTTTAACGCGCATACAAATCATCTTATAAAAGCTCGCAATGCACCAATCTGCATTACATTTATAATCAGTATCAACTGACTGTGAAAATTAAATTCACTTTCGGTGTTCATGAGCATCAAATACACAAACAGCTTGCGTAACGGAATTTACAGATCCGGCCTGGGCATCGCTGCTAAAAACCATATCATAGTCTGGCAGACGTGACTAGGAGTTGCATGTCATCCAAGCTTCTCTGTAGATAAGCAGCAAAGTGACCCGGATTAGTTTCAGGGTTGCTGTTCACGGTGGACACACCAAAGATGATCTTGTTCTTCTGAGGATTGTAACAGACTCCGTAACCATCGGGTACTGCTGGACCGAACGACAAAAACAGCTCGTGATTCGAAGGAACCTATCAAAACACAATGTTATTGAAAACACCGTGAGAACGAGATGATTGAAAGTAATACTGAGTTTACACTAGACAGAAACATGCTTAGTCTAATAACGAATAGAGCGATTTTCCATTGAGTGTCGTAAAACCAAAACCAACGTTATCACTATGGCCAATGTTATGGCCAATCACAAAAGACACAGACAATCCAGTCAGCCAATCAAAACCAAAGCAAATACATGTAGCCGGCAAGAAGCGCGGGAAAACATGTGTGAGCGAGTCACGATTGGTTTTAGTTTTACTTCTGCATGACTGCATGAGAAAGAGCCACGAGGATTTTAAACCACAATATACGACTCGGGATTTTCGGACGACTCCGTAAAAGGCGGATGGGTATGGAAAAGTTTTTTCTCCCCGCAAATATATTGTCAGATCGAATACAGACGTTTCGGCATTACTGCCTTCTTCGGGGTTAAAAGAAAAACAGCAAGAGGAAAACAGTATTGTAATGCCGAAACATGATATGGCACCAAAAAGACAAAGAACACTTCTCGATGTTTATCTAGTGCCAGACAATACGTTATGAATTTGTCGGTAAAAGGTGGAGTCAAGAAAACAGCCCGGCTGTACCTGGCTCGTGGACAGTTTGTAGTGCAAGGCGTACTGGTACGAGCTGTCCATGAAAAGCTCGTGCAGGTTCATCCGGGATTCTATCGCCGCTAACTTCATTCCTAACAAGTGTCTGTCGATAGCTTGACCACTGACCGCCTAGGAACAACACGACATGTAAACACATAGATTTTACAATTTTACAATTTAATTAAACTCGAACTTGAAACTCAGAAGGACACCTCATAAAACTAAGTGCTTCAACTTTCTTCCATTCATTGACAAGGTTTCACGTACGCACTTAAAGATACAAGTAGACTAAAGCGTCGATATTTTTTTCCGGATTTAACAGTGGAGAATAGAGAGGTTAAGCATGACGTTTACGGCAAACGGCAAACGGCAAAAATCGAACTTTTGGTGTCTGATTTTAACCGTTTGTACAATTTAGGGAAATTGTTTACATTTACTGTGATTAAGGGATTTTTTTCCTATTTTTCGACTGGCTTTATTTAAGTGCTAAAGAAAAAGTGAGCAAAATCAGAATTATTTTTGCCGTTTGCCGTTTGCCGTAAACGTCATGCTTAACCTCTCTAATATTGACGTTGGCAAACCTGATTAAATTTACAGTTCATTTTGTTGTCAATTAGGCTGGTTTTAGTATTACAAAACAGAGCACGTGCACTTTACCTGACATTGTATTCGGATCGTTACGGGCATCGGGAATACAGAATCAGAGTCCCCAACGAGTCGGCTGCTTCAAAACTGCGGAACTGGCTCGTGGTGAGTTAGGGTATGTCTTCTTTTGCGCAGCCGTTAGAGCTTGTAACTCACAGGCAGGTCATTGGTGCGACTCCCGTCGGGGGATCAGAATTTTCTTTCCTGTATTCCCGTTGCTATATTTTCTTCGCTGTATTTTCGTTGTTGTATTCCCGTTTCCGTTACAAACTTGACACAGTTTAAGACGGAATCCTCCAGGAAGTCGAGTAATATTTCTTTAAGTTGGGCAAAAATCGAGTACCAGAATAATTTAAATCCTACTTCGTTATTTTCTACCATAAATAAAAGGTAAAGATGTAAGTAATTATCACTGATAACACCAATAACAATTTCTTATCAGAGTCTTAGAAAATGAATTTCAAAGTTCACAAGCTATAGGGAAATTCTCACGTGCAGCCGTTTTGCAAAATCGTCTTTAAGGTGTCTCTCTACAGTTTTTTCTCCACCATACCAAACATTTTCATTTGGCCGTTTAGCAAACTTCCCGGACTCGAATCGATGTGAAATTTACACCAGGTATTGGAATTGGATTGAAGTTTGATATGATATATCTTTTAGGAAAATCGATATTTCCATGGTAACGATAAACAGAAAAACTAGATATCAGTTAAACTTGAATTCTAAGCGAATAAGATTTGACGTAGAAAAACTAACACAGTATCTAAAACTATGGTGTACTGCACATCAAATACACAAGAATAAAAAAAATCTGTATGTTTGATTTCGAATAAATCGAAAATATATTTCAAACCATGCTTTTTGCATTATAATGATAAACGGACCGATTTGAAGACACTACTTTGATGAAATTATTTCGAAATAACACCAAAATGTGTATTAACTTTTCTTTCGTTGCCGTGAAAGTTTTGTTGATTTTCGTTATCGCGATCCCGAGAATTGGATTTTTTCATACAGTCACTACCAATGTAATTTTTGGTAAATTTTCTACTTTTAGCCCTTTTCCGAAAATCTCCAAAACGGCTCCAACGATTTTTTTAAAACTTTCACAACACATGCTTGATAATGCAACGAATTTAATTCCAAAGTTTTATTAACGTTGATTTACTGGAACACGTCCAAAGTTATCCTTAAAGAAGGCGTTCGAACCGACGAAAAAGTTGCGTTACAAATTCAGCTTTCGCAATTTATGCTAAAATATTCAAATCAATGTTTTTTACATTCCATCTTGATAAATACAGTTCGTTGCTATTGTTTTCAATATTGTGTTTTTTCCCTCACTCTTTTGCTCACTAACAATTCTCGGGATCGCGATAACGAAAATCAACAAAACTTTCATGGCAACGAAAGATAAGTTAAATACACATTTTGGTGTTATTTCGCAGTAATTTCATCAAAGCAGTGTCTGCGTCTCGGTCCGTTTATCATTATAATGCAAAAAGCATGGTTTGAAATATATTTTCGATTTATTCGAAATCAAACATACAGCATTTTTTTATTCTTGCATATTTGATTTGCAGTACACCATAGTTTCAGATACTGGTGTTGGTTTTTTACGTCAAATCTTATTCGCGTATAATTCAAGTTTAACTGATATCTTGTTTTTCTGTTTATCGTTGCCATGGAAATATCGATTTTCCTAAAAAATATATCATATCAAACTTCAATCCAATTCCAATATCTGGTGTAAATTTCACCTCGATCCGAGTCCGGGAAGTTTGCTAAACGGCCAAATGAAAATGTTTGGTATGGTCCAGAAAAAACTGTAGAGAGACACCTTAAGCGATTCAGTGGAATTCAGTGAAATTTCAAAATTTGTTTTCGGTGTTTGGTGTTGTTAGAAAAGATTTCTTTGATAAGATATTTGAAGCAGGTACAACAATGTCTTATCAGAGCCTGAGAAAATGAAATTTAATGTTAACAAGCTATAGGCAAAAGCTCGCGTCTTTTAAGCGATTTAGTGGAATTCAGCGGAACTTCGAGATTGGTTTTCGATGTTTGGTGTTGTTAGAAAAGATTTCTTTTGATAAGATATTTGAAGCAGTAACACAAAAGCTTGCAATAAGGTGTAAATAATTTTGGTACATAATTTTGTCCAACAAATACTCGAAGTCCTGGCGGATTCCGTCTTAAAAGCCACTATGTTATTGTTATGACCAGTTTACCTCTTTAGTGTATGTTGTATGTGCTGATATCGCCTTCCTCATTAAGTCCAACTTTTCAGCATTCTGCAGATCAGAAACAAGATAAATTTCCAATCAAGCCTGCATCAAATTAACATTTTCGTTGCCAAAGAAACAGTTAACGTATACAACCACTTTAAAAGAGAAAGGGGAGTGCAAACAGTTTAAACAGCAGGCCTAGCTATAGTATAGTGCAGTGTATCAGGGATTTTCTACTAGACTTGAAAGAATTGAGTGATTCATAGCAGAAGTCACTACAACGAGGGAAGCAAGTTCCATTTTTCTTTAACCGTTTTTCTTTGTCCAGGCTCCAGACAATGACTGTGCAAAATTGAAATCATATCCCTGGGACGACAACTCTGTCCAACTGATACAGATTTCTCTAAAGGCTGGTTTTCAATAGCGACAGATTCGTAGTGAGAGTAGTAATCGTAGTTATAAGAGCACTTACGACTTGGTGAAAATCGGAGCTGTAAGCGGAGTTATAACCTCGACAGAATCGGAGTTGGAAGAATAAGAAGCTAGAATATAGCCTAGCTCACCAAGAGTCTCTCGTAGCTCAGTGGATACAACGGCCAACCGGGGAGGCCATGAGTTCGATTCCCGTCGGGGACTCAGATATTTTCTTTGTCCTACGCTCGTGACAAATGAAAATTTCATCTTTATCAAGAATAAGAATGTTTCCATTTTCATCCAAATTCGCTTATGACTCCGTCGCTTATGATCCAGTGAAAACTAGATGGTCGGAGTTGAAAGCGGAAGCGGAAGAACAAACCAATCACAATGCTAGTTCTCAGGCCCTGCGAGTACTTCCTTTCTGCTTGCGACTCCGGAAATCTTTTTTTTTTCACCAAGTCAAAAGCGACGGCGCAATCAGAAACTCTGCTTTGATTTCCACTAGTTCGTAACCCTCTGCGTTTCTGATTAGGATCTTGACTCCGGCTTCACAACTGAGAACTTGTAGCAGCTTGGAAAAAATTCCAGACCTTTTTTCAGACATATTGATGACGTAGCCAATTTCAAAAATCGTGCAACAGCCAATCACAGACGCTTTGTGGAGCCACGTCATCTCTATGGGGCTATTTCGGGTCGAATCAATTACTGCAAGTGGGGGACGACGGGAGAGTGGGGAGACCTGTCTTTACCATTGCATGCTGCAAATAAAAACTTACAGTCTTATTGGGAGAGACCATGGCTTTGACGAATTCGTCAGAGGCAATGGATGCTGAGCGAATGGTGTCCGTCCTTCCCAAGAGAAACTTACGAGTAGAACCAGTTTCATAGGTAGGAGGATTGTGATTATGAAGTCTGCAAAGAGATATGAGACAACAAAATTATGGCAAACAACAACAACAATAAAAGCAATTCATGGATGGGTGGGTAAATCGACGCTTCGCCCGTTGGCCTTCAACATGTTCAATAAAGTGTTCAAATTATCTGCTAGTTACTGTAACGCTCGTTATATCACCTGTAAAATGTCAGCTGAAATGCCACTTGTATCCAAGCATCTGGACTCATCTTCTGCTTTTTGACAAAATCTTTACCGTACCCGGCATACACGAAACACCTAAGGTCTATATCACTAACCATGCTAAGGAAAAAAATAAGGAGATCAGCAAAGCACAATATTCGTAGAAGAAGCAATTTTTGGCAATATTAAATGCAAATAGGAAAATAGCACGACAGCTGTCAATCAAGAAAACATTACCTGTCAAGGTCAGCAGCTGACTGCTGAATGGCTTCCTTTACTTTATTTGTCAAGTTCCACTTCAGCTTGGATGGAGATTCTAAATGCTTTACTTCTAATGGTTCTATCTCTTGGTGACCCTCCCTAGAATAAACACCATCAGTACTTGAGGTTATTGCACACTTCACTTGTTGTTTAAAGCGAAATTGTTAAAATCAATGATTTCGTTATTTAAGAGTAGTCTTCCCAGGTATCCTTCACAACGTCTTTGCATCATCGAGCAACGTTTCTTCACGCAACCTAAGCATTGTGTAATGACCAAAATACCAACTGTAAATGGAACTGTCTAAATGTAAGAGTTGATAAAATTTTAAATTGGTATCGCTGTGTTTTTATTGGGAACAATGCAAAATAAAGAAAATCAACATTTATAATTGACTAAAAACCTATCTGTATGTGCATTTACGTCTGAAGGAGATCAGAGAACCCCTAACAAACCCCTCCAGCGGCTTACAACACCACCCAGGGGCAGATCCAGAAAACGGGGAAACAGGAGACTGTAGCAGATGGGACAATATGGGAGTGCGGGGGGAGGGGGGGGGGGGGCACGTGTGATCCCCTCGACCCCTCGTTCCCCTGCCAAAAAATAAATAAATAAATAAATAAAAATCTAGGTTCTCTGAGAGTTACCGTGATGCCATTTCCTGCATTCTGGGCGCATTTGTGACCAAAATTTAAGGGCTTGAGACGAGTAAGCGATTTTAAGCGTTTTCTATTATTATTAAAAACAAACGAAAAAGTGGCGTGCTCTGAATCCGTCTTTCTTATCTAACAGGAAGTGATAAACTGTATCCAAAAGTATTGTAAAGTAATGTCGAGTATTAAAATCACAATTGTTGAAGAGTGACTCCTAAACTTGTGTCTTTTTCCCTTTGCCACGATTTTATTAGGATGGATCACCCCATAATACAGTACATGTTTTAGCTACCTGAAAGTAAGCTGAAAGTAGCAGTGAAAACCTCCAAAAGTAGTGACAGGAAAGGGCAGTTAAATCCAAAAATAGCCAGCAAGGGCTATTTCTTTCAGAACTTTGAGGTAGCTTACATATAGCACATTTAGGTGTCAGTTTAAACTGAGGTATGAGTTCAAACTTACAGGTTTTCGATGATGTAATTACAAAGAGAAGCCACAGGGGGACCCTCCGCTGCAGAGTGTTCATAGCATATCCCTGCATGTCCATCTTCACTCACACAAATCTATAACACAAACATCAATATTCCTCTGCAATCTATTTAATGCAAGACACTATTCATCCATACATGCATCTATAATTACTTAAATATATACAATGTAAGTACTATTTTCAGAGTAAGACTTGAAGACTTGGGAAAATTAAATAACCAATGAAAACAATAGCTTGATGCATTCTTTGAAGCAAAGTTACATGTAGCTGTCCTTAATCATCACTGTCTTGAGTCAGACGGTGATCATTTTTTTTTACTTATTACTTCCGCTTGAACTTCTACATTGAACTGAAAGACATCCCTTTTGAAGAAAAGAAATTTCCAGTGCTGTCTTAGAGTTGCTTTGTAGTGGTGGGTTTCTAGTTATATGGAATTCCTTGAATTCGGGGGTGGCGCTTATTAACTATCTTGTCCCAAAAACAGCGCTTATTCAAGGACGACTCTTTTTCGGGTTTGGGCGCTTATTCTTGAGTAAATATGGTACACGAGTTAGAATAAAAAACAATTAAAGGCCCCTGCGAGCCAGCTCATGGATAAATACAGGTTTAATGCATAAATTAATTATTTAGCAGAATGGAGTGAGTGGGTATGACTACATTACCCACAAAAAGGAGTACATTAATTTCATTATCATGATAATAGTTTTTTTAAGAAATATAAGTTACAGTGTGAGTTCCTTCTTCATTGGTTTCAAATGTTTTCTTTCTTTTTTCTTTCTTTTTTTTTTGGGGGGGGGGGGGGTGGGGGAAGTTTGTATTTAATGTCCAAGAAGAGCTATCTAATAATAATAATAATAATAATAATAACAACAATAATCTTTACTCTTCTCAGGATAAAAATACCGATATTTGAAAACTAGATATAATTCATATTTAAAAATTAGACTATTTACAAATACATTCTTAAATCTATCCAAATTTATTTCTGAACGATGGGCGGTTGGTTCTATAAGTACATATAAAACACTATACGTACAAATGTACCTGAATTATTTTATCAAACCATCTGTTGGCACTGTTGTAATCTGTACCATCTCCATGAAGGCATTGTCTGGCTGTGACTGATGATGTCGGCTCTTCCATCACACTAGGAGATTGGGTGGAATATGGGGGAGACTTGTCTAGACAAAGAACAAAGATTGCCTTCTCTACAGCTTCAAGGTTGGCCTTGTTGTGACGATCTATGAATTTCAAAGACAATGGAAACTACTGTCACACCCTTATTGTACCTTTGCATTACAACATCATGTCAAGTAATTTATAACATTTTGTGTGAAATCTTTTTTAAAATAATTTTAGTGTGAAGTATTAATAGTACCGGTAATTTATATAATTCATTAGAATTCCTGAAATCAAACCCCCGCTTATTTGTTTCATACATTTTATCAAGGTTCAAGCGCTGACCAGGGTTATTGGTTTTTGTTCTTCTTGTTTACAAGAGTCTTTACTCTCACAGTGACTCTCTCCACCCAGGGGAAAAAATGGGTATGAACAATTTTAATCCTGGGGTAACCATGCAATGGACTACATGTAGCATCCCATCCAGGGGGAAGAAGAATTATTCTTAGATTTAAATAAGTGGCTCTGGTAAAACAGGATGTGTTGCAATGATGCAGACTTTATATGGAGTGAAATGCAATTTAAAGGAGTTAACATCAAACAGCGCCAGCTGCATTCCCTTGTAGTCAGCAGTGTTACTGTTGTAACAAATACTAGGATTGCGTCCTAAAATACATTGTTTGTACACCTCAGTTGCTTTATTTTATGTACCTTTTAGCAGTCTTTTTCGTTGTTTTGCCCAGACTGTTCGGTTAGCAGCAGTAAGGACTCCCACAGGTTCTTCCAAAGGTTCACTTGCATTGTTTAGTATCTTCTCCAACTGGGCAACCAACTGTCCTTCACTGAGAAGGTGGCTTCCATGAAACACATTCAAGACATAAAACTGCACAAAGAGGTTGTCAATGAAGTGATAACAAAGGTTTTGAGTTATATTAATATAAGAGAAGAATTTTACTGATGAGAAAATATATATCTGTTCAGTAATTGAACAGTCTGACTTCACATGGCAATGCTCAACCCTAATACATTTTTACATTTATTTCATTTACTCAAAAAATGCAAATAATAATAACCTCATTTTTGTGAGCGACTAAGATATGTTTGGCTGTTCCTTTGGGTGCCACAACCACCTCATCTCTGATTGGCTGAGGAATTCGACAGGAACAAAGCAGCTTCAAGTACTGAGCCATGCACAATGGACTCTTTCCCATCATGTCTACAGGAAAGGCTTCCCTGAAAATTTTATAAATAAAGTTATGTAGTAGTCATTTTAATGGTATACACACCTGCATGCGTATTGTAATTAATTAATATTAGTTTTTAATATGAAAAGTTTCTACTTACATATCTAGCAGGTTGTTGAACTTTAACACACTTGAAATCACTCTCGCAGCATACCTAGTTAGAATCAAAGTCAAAACTTTCACTTCGACAATTATGATCAGGTTTCTTGAGAGGCAAGCAACTTATCTCTTTGTAACCTGGAACCATATGAAAACAAACCCATCTTGAATTGTTCATTACAGTTCTTTAAGCAACCACTACCATAGCCAGTTTTATTTAAAATTACGACCTTAACCTTTGCAGCACACACAAAAAAGTCCTTTATTTTAACATTAAATATAAATTTAAGTCTACATTTTGGTCAACTTTGCTGCAACTCTGATCAACCAGGGACTACTCTAACTGGCCCTGTGGCTATAGGAGGGGGTGTATAGAGGTACGTAAATCCGCTATTTCTTGATCCGCGCTATTTCTTGGCCAAATCCGTCAATCCGCCGAACCCACATTACTTGAAAAGTTTGTGTGGTATAGTGTTACTGCAAGACGCTACGACAAACGGTATATATACATGTATGTTGTTTTATGCCAATTTTTTAACATGTTTTGTTTTATCTCTTGATTGTGCGACAATTCCACCAACATACCAAAGAAGACAAAATTCCTGGCATAAAGAGTTCAGAATCCGGGCCAAAATTCTCAGCTAATCCTCGATCCGCTGTGTTTTCGAAATCCATGAATCCGCTCAATGTATCGCGAAAATCCACTATCCATGCGCTTTTAAGGCAAAATCCGTCGATCCCCAAACCTATTCACCCCTCTCCTATAGGTTGGAAGTAGATCAGTCCAGTTGTAGGGAAACACTGAACTGGAAGAGATGGGGTCTGCTGCACTGTTCCTAACACCAAAGGAGAGGTGAGGGGATTTGTATGGCTGCGGATATGCTGTATATGTATTGTGGGAGTTCATGTTAATAGGCCATTTCTAACTTGCCGTTTACCTCTGTCAGTTTCAAAACAAGTCCTTGTGCGAAATCATTCAAATGAAAATGAAATTGTTTTGTGTGATAATGGATGTGCTCGTAAAACACTTCTTCTAATGAATGGTCAACAGAGGCAAAAGATAACTCAGAAATGGCTAATTAGAATTGACTCTGACCTCTTGCCTACTGTAGACAGATAATACTGTGCTGTTACATACCACTAGAAATGATTGTTACATGAGGCAGCATGGCAGACAAAATTCATTTTAAGAATCAGTGACTGTTATTAAGTACACTGTAGTACTCATACAAAACTTTCCACACTCTTAGATACAGATTAATTATCAAAACTCATCCTTGCTTACAAAACTTACTATTATCACTAATTGATTGAAATTTATAGTAGACATACTTCAAATGCGCAGTCTTGTCAGTAGCTGGAAACTTGGGAAAAGCAAGGCCAGGACTTGTTGTTATCACTACAGGTGATCTGCAATCAAGATAAGCTGCATTGTCCCACCATGTGGCCAGCTACAACAGGACAAAACATAGTACATCCTATTATCATTGATGATTATATTATTATTATTACACAATGGTCAATTTACAAAGAAGTTTTTTTTTTCTCCCCAGTTCAACTATGGGAACTGGACCCAAATATGTAAGTGTATTACTTTCGTAAATATTGATTGCAATTGATCTTGATTGCAATCTTATCCTTTTCTTTTGGTCAGCACTAAGAACGCAGACTCTCGCCAAGTCCGATAAGAAGTCTGTGATTCATGGACTTCTGGTCGCTTATGCTCAAATCTCATTGGCTGACAATTGAAATGACCACTCTGTACATGCTCAACCAGACCTAGCCAGAGTTTGCATTCTCGGTGCTGACCAAAAGAAAAGCGGCTCTGAAGACAAG
This sequence comes from Meandrina meandrites, assembly GCA_963693305.1. Lineage (NCBI taxonomy): Eukaryota > Metazoa > Cnidaria > Anthozoa > Scleractinia > Meandrinidae > Meandrina > Meandrina meandrites. Next base: position 15,756,686 of record OY855904.1, read on the forward strand.
ATTGTCTTCATTGGAACTTTGAAAGGGCTAAAGATCTTTCTTCCAGGACCATGATGCCTGATCTATTTTGAAAACCCTGGGAGACAAAAATAATAATAGGTGGAAGGCACCCAGGAATTTGCCTTTTTAAAAAGTTTCCAGTTGAAAAACCATGTCTGGTTTACTCTTTCTCTTTTGCCTGTTGTAATATAGCTACATCCCTGTAAGTTTTACTGCCAAGCAAGTGTAGATTATATTTTTGACAAGCCAGACCTTACCCAGTTCTTTTCAGTTTTTGCCCTTTGCAGCAGTTTATTGTGAAGCACTTCACCATCACCTCCTGGTTTAAGAAAATCGTTTACTAGATCCTTAGTATAATCAAAGTCCTCTTCATCTACCAGTGGTTTTATTGCTGACAGGTACTTGTCCATTGTCTGTTGTAAGGCAGGGACAGGCAGTGGAGGAAGAGAGTCTTGTTTGGCCAACATACTGAAAGGCTTGTGGAGAGCTGCCGATGTCTTCACCATGTTTAGTCCGGCAAATCTCACAATAATCTAGGCGAAAAAAATAGTGATAAAACAAAATCAGTCTGTAGCCCGTGTTTGGCTGTATTATACCTTATATACTGCCAACGTTTTGTAAATTAAACATGTGAGATTGCCATCTACACATTTTTCAATTTCATTTCTGAAATTGTTCTGACAACTTCCGAGCATTGCCGAAGAGTTCAAAAGATATTCTGACCACTTTCAACATTGCTGAAGTGTGCGAAATAGATTGGGATGGCTCAAACATGAGTAGTGATGCTCATTTTCTGGACTATTTTTTGCCGAAATCAAATTGAATTTGCATTTAATGGATTTATATAGTAATCCAAATTTGTCAGTCAGGCATGAGAAATTGGCCTGTCAACATTTTGGATCTGGCTCACGCACAATGTGTGAGAGTTGCAGGTCTAACCTTACCTCAGGTTTTGCACCCAGTCCATAGTCCGCAGTCAGCAGTCCGCAACTTTTGCTGACCATTTATTTATGAAATACCTGGAAGTTCCCACCATCTAGTACTTTGCAACACATAAACCGCATTTTCAAAATGGCGGATTTTACCGTGAAACTAGTGACTAAATACAGGAATTGCACCAGACAAAAAAGAAAAAAGAAAAACTCAATTTGACAGCACCAGGAAAGAATCGAACCTGGGACGTTCGGGTCAGACGCGAGTCTCAGGACCACTATACGTCACCAGGGAGCTGGCTCCTGGAGAGTGATAATTTAAAGAATATATAGTGTTACCGTTTCATGTATAATGCATCAGTCAATTCCAGCAGTGCCCATCCCCCACCCCCCCCCCCCAGGCAACCCCAGGGAATTTCCTAATGTTACCCGTCCCGGGGGTGGGGCATTTGCGTACCTCGGGTTGACCCCCGGGCATTTGACATGTGGTTTCGAAACCGTGGAGTGAGTCGCGTATTCGTGATGGAGGCGTTTATAGGCCAAGACGTGGACTACGTTGCAGATTAGCTAGTCCATGAAGGACTAGAGAAGCTCGTGGATGTTCATGGATGTTTTTAAGGTATATTTTCTGAAGAAGCAACAACTTGTATTATATTCTTATCGAGAGATTGAAAACAATCAACCCGGGAGCGGGGCATTTGCCCGGTTCCCTCATCCTCACCCCGGGGAATTTACCAAAGAAATGCTAATGCCCGGGGGTTAGCCCGGGGGGGGGGGGGGGGGGGGGGGATGGACACTGCTGGAATTGACTGATGCATAAAGAGATAACCGTAAACTGGCTAACCGAAGTGCATAGTAGGCTAACCAAAGTGAATAGTAGGCTAACTGGAGTGAAAAGTAGGCTAACCGGAGTACATAGTAGGCTAACCGGAGTGCATAGTATTGCATAGTAGGCAAACTGAAGTGGATAGTAGACTAACCGGGGTGCTATTAATAGCAGTAATAGCGAACCATACTCGTTCCCAGTACAATCCAAGGTCGGTGCAATTCCTGTATTTAGTCACTGGTACCGCGAAAAGGTCTACATGTGTAAGTTAAGCTGACAGTCAACCAAAAAGCTTTACAATCGAGTGGTCATTCAAATTTATTTTAAAATTGATTCTACTTTAGATTTTATGGCGGCTGTTTTGTATTCCAACATCACTCAAATAAACTAATTTATTTTATTCAAATACCATTTGACCGAGTTACACACACCCCCGGCCCAACCCCGGCGTATGACGTGGAAAATGCACGTAAGACATTTCGATTGTGAAGAAAACATCTTTTCTCGCTTACCTTTGCTTTCGGGAGCTGCCTTGTAGTTAAACCCAACATACGAACTCCCTCAATCCACTGCATTGGAAAGATTGTTACGTGTAAGTTATCGTGTCATTGAATTAAAGAGAAATTTAACTTAAATCTTGACACTAGTCGGACTTGTCAACGTGCTTGTGAAGGGCGCCATTTTAGTTTTACCTCGGTCTGTTTCCAGTCTCCACTCTCGATTTATCTTTATCCAAAACTTATGGTTCAGAAATTCCCATAAAATGAAAATATACCCAAGAAACTATAGAAATTATCCAAGACAGCGAAGTAAAGATACTATGAGTTCTCGATACAATGAGTTTACAACTTTCAATAGAATTTTGATGCGTTGATTCTTAGAATGAACTTTGGACTTTGATCTCCTATCTTACATTCAACGATCCAACCAATCGCTAGCCAAGAAAACTTGACGAGTCATGCAATTAAAGGTTTGGGTTTGTCGCAGCAACAGATAAATTTGTGAAAAGCATAAAATATTGCTGGTTTCTTTAGTCTATTACCAATCAGTACGCAGGCCCTTGAAATCTGCCGAATCTGTTCTTATGCTACTCCAATACGCACGAACGAACGAACGAACGAACGAACGAACGAACGTAAAATCCGGTTATAAGCCTCCCCCCCCCGGGGGGGGGGGGGTACTCCCCTAAATGGCGGATAGGGGTGTGCCGCGAACGTTCTCAAACCCTGACCCTATCTAAGGATAAAGAAAACGAAAATTAATACCCTTTCTAAGGCCCAAACCTGAAAATTGACACCCTATTCAAGGGAAGGAGAAGAATTGCGTGACGACCCAAATAACGGCAAACCGCGCACGGCAAAGCTCAAATCTTCCAAAATCGCTTTGTTAATACTAAATGACGGATAGTTCAGTTTTAACAGACAATTTTTTTTCGTTTAGCTGGGCGTTTATTTGAGCTGATAGAACTTAGCTACCCTATCTAAGGATCACACCGGGAACACAATGCCAAAAGGAACAAAAGTGATACCCTATTTAAGGACCGAGAACCTCAAAAACCATACCCTATCCCGCGGCACATACCTATATAGCACATATATGGGAGTACCCCCCCTCCGGTTATAGACCCATCTAACTGGAAACAAAAAAATACATCCGGTTGCGGTTATAAGCCCCCCGGGATATAAGCCCCCCTCTGCTGAATGATAGTAATGAACAGGGCTAAATGTTACTTTATTTTGACTTGATGGCTGTGTTTTCACTAGGCCGATTAACTAGCTGAACATTCTTCATAGGTGTTTTTTACAGACCGACAATAGCTAGTTAAACGTGGCATCTGTTTTCACTGGGAAATTTTACGCCACCAATAACTCGGAAGATTAAAATTACAAATCTGCGCAACTTTCAAAAATGCCCAGTTGGAGCCACGGTTCGTGTTCGTAGCTCCTGGCTTTGTATTTTCTTCGTTCGTTGAGCTTTCGCTTTCGTTGCTATAAGCAGTGTAAGTCAGGACTACTGAGCTTGTCGAGGGGGGTCGCATACTACCTCTCGGAACGAGTTACTTGGTTCTCAAAACAATAGATAACAGGTCATAACAATGCCCCTAGCCCTGAATAACAATAGAGGTAGTGTTTACAGCAGGCGAATGAAAATAGAGGTTCCAGAGAGGTAGTGTCTTGCTGGTCGAGGGTGTCGCATATGGCATAGGAATTTGGTATTGAAGAACTGCTGGTTGCCCGTAATGCGGGAAATGATTCTGCATGCCGACGTTGTGAAACAGGTAAGGCCCGGAGGAATTGTAAAACGGCGAAGAATTGGGAAATGTTTTGCAATTCGTGAGCCATGTTTACAAGCATACAAGGTTTTGTTTCGAAAGAACCACAAGGCGAGCGTCTGGAAAATAATTTTGCCAGATTGTTTGGCAGGCATCTGTCACTACACGCGATGCGATTGGCTGCGGTATTTGTCGGGACAAGTTAAACCATCTTGCGAGGTAGTATAACTCTGCGTGAGTTTCCTGTCACAAAGGCGAGAAAACCCGTTGTTTTTCCTTGTGAAAACAGTTGGCATTATTAACTCGCTAAACACTAGACAAAGTGTTTTCACTGTATTTCCGGACTTTTCTGACTTTATCTAGCTAAAATTGTCCTAGTGAAAACACAGCCTTTAACTTAGAAAAGTATTTCAATCAACACTACCATGGCTCTTTTCGAAACATTTTTTTATTCCGCTTATAAGCCTACCCAAAACCCCTTACGAAGTTGTAATTTTACGGTATTTTCGTTCAAATCCGAATCAATCCGAATTACTTCAAAAACTTCGTGCCGTATAGTTTCACTGCAATGAAAGGTAGACATTGTTTTTTTCATGCCATTTGTTTAGAAAGTTTCGTTTCACTGCTTCTTTTTGTGACAATTGCGCCAACATACAGACGAAGACCAACCAAAGATATTCGAACTTCGTTTAGTATCCACGATCCGAACTTCCTGACGTGGCGAGTCCGGAATCTGGGCTAAAAATCTCAGCCAATCCGCGATCGCTGTATTTTCGAAATCCGTGAATCCGTTCAATTCCATCCAAAAATCTGCAATCTGTGTGCTTTTTAAAGCCAAATCTTTCGATCCGCGATCCTATTCACCCACCCCCGTCTAGCCCGCAAAACAGGCGGATTAGTGGCGGGCTGACGGATGGGGCCAAAAAATAGCACGGATAGGCGGATTTGCGAACCCCTATTTAGCCCCTTACTAGACACGTCCTGATGCATGGGCTGCGAGCAGACGAAACAAAGTGCTATGCAGGCGACTCTTCGAGGCTGTAGGTAACCTAAATTCGTGTAACTATGTAACGGATTGTTTCGTGAGCAATTGCTTCAGGTCCTTCAAGATTTAGCTTATCAGTATGGCATTAACGTATCTGTTTAGTGGATTATGACTCGACTAGGACCAACTTGCCGCTTTTGTTTTCTGCGTGCGATGGCTCGTGAAAGAATCGTGTTCCGCTTTTCGTGGAGCCAGTAAAGACAGTAAACCATGGCCATAATATCAGACCACATACATGAGACTGTTCCTTTCAGCCGTTTTGAATCGGGAACAATATTGAATACTGCAAACAAGGAACTTCCAAAAAGGAAATGAATAAGTATGTGTTCATGTTGACATCTATTCAAAGGTAGTGGCACGCGCCAACAATTAGATGCCACGCGCCAAAGTGTACTTGACACGCTCCGCTACCCAGCAAACTTCAATGACAAATGCTTACAGAAGCTTTTTCTTTAATTTACATAAGTAAAGCTTAAAATTCCTAAAAACCTAGCTAAACAGCTCCGAGCTATTTATTCGTAGTCCTGAATCAAACACTAACGATCAACCACAGCTGAAATGGCGGTAGAAGTAGTTATGATTTTTGCGTCAACTTGTGTGGTTTTCCTAGTTCCTTGGTTTCTGCGCTCTCGCTGGAGCAGAAATTTTTTCCGTTGGATTTCGGTAATATGTACAAGACATATGCATCCGCATATTATTGGCTTCATTCCAGTTCAAGAGAACGAAAGAGCAGTGATTGGTAAGCAATTCGAGCTAGTTGGAAGCAAATGTGCAAATATACATTTTTCTTCTCTGGTCTGAATCATAGTTGGCGTTAACTTAACTGATCAATAAATCAAAAAAAATATCAAGGCCGAAAATAATGGCACGTGTTGTGTCAGTCGGCTCTGACTCTGCGGTAGGCAAGAAGCTACTAGATTTTGCCAATGTAAGTAAACGACTAAAAATCTCAGAACGACTTCGAATTCTGATCGCACTTCGGCGTGTACCTTTCTTTCCGTTTAGTCACCGTCCACCACTCACGTTTTTGCTTGATTGTTGAATTGTTTTCAGAAATATACCAAGGAATACCAGAGGAAGTTTGATAGATTTACGGCAAGGTTTGGTCTTCAACAAGCATACTTAAGGGGAAAATGAAGCTTTATAACACATTTCTGATCAGTTGTGATCTCCATCACTCCTGGCCTGAAGCATGGTCATTACTGAAGAGGATTTTAATGGCTACCGATGCTAAAATACACAAGGCCTCAGTCTCCTCTAGCTGCCTGCCTCTTCAACAACGATGACAGCTCATTGAGTTGTTTTAAAAGATTCACTGCCGTCAGCACCTTGAAAAGGAAAAAAATTAATTAAGAAATTAAACGATGCGTAACACTTAGACTCAGTAGAACTCAGTACAACGGTTGATAGTGTTTTGATTGCATGCAAAAATAATAAAGAGTTTGTTTTTTTGTAAATTCTTAGCAAAAGTGCAACCGCAAATATACTTCGAATTCTTCTTGAAAATAATGGGTTTCGGGAGATTTTAGAGTATACTACCGTACTGAAGAGTAATGAAGGTGTTTAGATTATCCAAATCAGTTTAGCCAAGAGAGTATGTAACTCTCTTGGTTTAGCCAACAGTTTATTTTTGCCTTTCACTTTTCATAATACTTAAACTGAACTTTGTTGTTCAAGCTGTTTCCGAACTGAGAATATTGGCTTCCACAGAGCTCCAGGTGAGCTTTCTTTACATGGCAGCTGTTGTTAAATGACTTAAAAGAAATCGTAAATGAATAGTGAAAAAATATAAAGGACACCCCAAGTCGCACGGAATAAAAGATCGCACACGCGCCACGCGACCATTGTATTTTAAAAAGCATGATATCACAATAGTCAAGTTGTTAGTACGTTTTGTCCTTTTGTTCCCGACTTGATTAGCAATTAACTGCCTACTGAGATGTATTTGCATAACAATATCGATCTTCAAATGAGTCTAGATCTCGCGCTACGCCTGGCTAGCTCTACATTTTCAATCCGATAGCTCGAGGCTGAAAACACTGATTGAAGTAATTAAAATCCACCAGGAAGTCGAGTAATATTTATTTAAGTTGGACAAAAGTCGAGTACCAGAATAATTTAAATCCTATTGCGTTATTTTCTACCCTAAATAAAAGGTGAAGATGTAAGTAATAATCCCTGATAACATCAACAACAATTTCTCATCAGAGTCTTTGAAAATCAATTTCAAAGTTCACAAGCTATAGGGAAATTCTCACGTGCAGCCATTTTGTAAAATCGTCTTTAAGCGATTCAGTGGAATTCAGTGGAAATTCAAAATTTGTTTTCGGTGTTTGGTGTTGTTAGAAAAGATTTCTTTTGATAAGATATTTGAAGCAGTAAGACAAAAGTTTGCAATAAGGTGTAAATAATTTTGGTACAACAATTTCTTATCAGAGCCTGAGAAAATGAAATTTAAAGTTCACAAGCTATAGGCAAAAGCTCACGTCTTTTAAGCGATTTAGTGGAATTCAGCGGAACTTCTAAATTGGTTTTCGATGTTTGGTGTTTTTGTTAGAAAAGATTTCTTTTGATAAGATATTTGAAGCAGTAACACAAAAGCTTGCAATAAGGTGTAAATAATTTTGGTAAATAATTTTGTCCAACAACTACTCGAAGTCCTGGCGGATTCCGTCTTAATGCTGCTTATTTAGAGTTGCCTGTCGGGGTTTTAGTGCCTGCCTTTTATGGTTTGTCACCCAGAGCTAACTTCGGTCCAAGGAAATAAATTTTCTGCCTTTGTCAGGGGCCAGTTCGTCGTACCATATTTGGGATTCTGAGTTTCCACCGCATAGGAAGGAATTACTACAGAGGTAGAGGAGGCAACAGAAAACACATGAGACAAATAAGTAAGTGTTTCTCAAAACAGTCATGCGAGGGCGTGGCGACGTCTGTATCCTGTCCCTGGCCTATTCCCGAGCGGAGAAGACAAAATACGTTATACCTAAAAGGCAAACTCCTTCTCTCTTAACATCTGACATCTTGCTGAGAAACATCTGACTGACTTAACTTCGCTCAGCTCGATAAGCTTTTTAGTTTTTCTGAGTGTTGTTACCAATATCCTGTTTTATTTTTTTTTTTTGAAGCATTGTATGAAGTCTTTTTTTGGTAATAAAGTTGTTGTTGACTGACTGTAGTGTGAAATTAACTTTAACTTGCGAGAATAGCAACTCTGGGTTGAAGCGGGGTAAACTTCAATAGAATCGAAAGTCGAATAGAAACAAAATGGGGGGGGGGGTAGGGAGCGCGGGAACAATAAAACTGCATTACCGGAGCTTATCGAATAGGACAAGGACTAGTCTCCTACGCAGACGTTGTTATGGCTCGTCATCACGCACGACTGCGCAGGAAGCTAGACAAGTTAAGGGAGCAACGGCATGAACAGTGATGACCGAGGGTAGACTGTGGCCAGTACCTTATTTACTTGCTTACTTTGAAACACTATCGACTGCAGGAAACGATTGACAGCAAAAATTAGAAACCACTGATTGAGACAAATTGCCTTTCGAAAATTTTTTTGGCGATATTTTTCTCACTCGATTGGGGATGGGCAGGGTGGAGAGGCGAGCTACCTCATAGCAGAGACGACTGCCAAAATATCTCCCACTGTCCAAATCTGCTAGCATATGTGGACCCCTCTCCCCACCCCCCTCGTCATTTTCATCATTATCCATGATTTGTTCCATTTCAAAATTTTGTCAATGTTGTTTTGATTCATAACACAAAATACTTCAATGAAAATGGGAAAGTAACACAAATTTTGTTCTAACTCTGTCAAGTTACGCATTTTCGGCAACGAGAAACCATTGTAAGTCCAAGTTTTACACAGGGTTATTAGAATACATAATTAAGAACGAACGGAACGAACGAACGAGCGAACGAACGAACGAACGAACGAACGAACGAACGAACGAACGAACGAACGAACGAACGAACGAACGAACGAACGAACGAACGAACGAACGAACGAACGAACGAACAGTCTCGAAGAGTCGCTTGCATAGCACTTCAGGTTTCGTCTGCACGCAGCCTGTGTGTCAGAAGGTATCCAACACGGGCTAGAGGATGAAATGGAAGATGTCAAAGATAGTGGAGGGTATACTGTACTGGAGTTGAATGCTATGATCATTTCAGTGGTATGGCAGGAGAGAACTTTTTTGGGATCGTTCTCGTCCGCCCACTCGTCCAGTTCGTTTTCGTTCGTTCGTTCGTTCGTTCGTTCGTTCGTTCGTTCGTTCGTTCGTTCGTTCGTTCGTTCGTTCGTTCGTTCGTTCGTTCGTTCGTTCGTTCGTTCGTTCGTTCGTTCGTTCGTTCGTTCTCGTTCGTTTGTATGTACGTAAGTACGCACCTTCCGACACTTCCGGTGTAAATTTGCGAAACGGATCGCGTTGAAAGCACTTCAGTATTTAGTTTATCAACGTATCTGTTTATTTTTGGAATAAAGTTTAAGTTTTGTTTGCTTTAAGTGGACATGACCTAGGACCAACTTGCCGCTTTTGTTTTCTACATGCATGGCTGGTGACGTGGCAGTGCATTCAGTGTTCCGCCTTTCGTCGTGGAGCCAGTAAACCCATGTCCACATGCATGAGACTGTGCCCTGGAGCCGTTTCGGATCGGGAACAATATTGAGCACCACAAGCAAGGAATCAAATTCACAAAATATCTCAAATAAAAAATTATTTGTTCGTGTTGACATCTACTTCTGAAAGGCACGCGACAACAATTACCTTCAATTAAATGCCACGCGCCAAAGTTTACTTAACACGCTCCGCTGCCCAGCAAATGCTTACATAAGCTTTTTCCCTTTTGAGCTATAATTTACATAGTGGTTTCAAATTCGTTAAAACCTAGATTAACAGCTCCAAACTATGTATTCGTCGTCCTGAATCAAGCACGATCGATCACAATGGCGATAGAAGTCGTCATTTTCCTATCAATTTGCGTGGTTTTCCTTCTTCCTTGGTTTCTGCGTTCTCGCTGGAGCAGAAATGTTATCCTTTGGCATATCATTGACTTCATTCCAGTACAGGAGGACGAAATGGCGGTGATTGGTAAGGCTCATAATCGCTAGTTGAAAGCGCCGTCGAAAGCCGGCAAATGTGCAATTTTTCTTCTCCAGTCTAGCATCCCATCCAGGGGGGAGTAGAAATACTCTTAGTCGCTTCATGCTACGGAAACCGGGATAAACTCCGGCCTGATGGGCTACTAGGCTCGTATACAGACTTTACCTTACCTACTGATCAATGAATACCGATGTACTCACGTTTTTGCCGATTGTTGAATTGTTTTCAGTACTGTACCAAGACTACCAAGGAATACCAGAGGAACTTTGATGGATTTACGGCAAGTTGGAAGCCGACTTCACCAAGCATACTTATAGTAGAGAGAAAATTAAGCTTTATTACTCATTTCTGACAAGAGTGGGCGGAAATTTTTAGTACGGTTAAAATGGAATTCCAATACTACAGCTATTATTCAGTGAAATTGTGTTATATGTAGGACCGGCTGAATAATATTCAGTTGTAATCTCGGCCACACTCCTGGCCCGAAGCATGGTCATCACTGAAGTGGATTTTAATGGTTGCCGATGCTAGAATATACAAGACCGCAGCCTCCTCTAGCTGCCGGCCTCTTCAGAACAATGACAGTTGGCTGAGTTGTTAAGATTTACTGCACCTCGAAAAGGAACAATTAATTGAGAAGTTTAACGATGTGTAACATTAGTTAGTCAGTAGACTGAACTTACCAAGCGGGTGTGAAAGTGTTTGACTGGCAAAACAAGTGCAATAAATTGTTTGTTTTTGTAACTCACCCCGTAAAAACTGGCCTCTTCTAGAAAATAATGGCTTTGGAAAGATTTTACATTAGTCGTACACCTAGCATAAGATACTGAGAAGGTGAATTGTCTGTGCCAGATTATCCAAACTCCTTTAGCTAACGTGCAGTTTGTTTTTGCATTTCACTTTCAATTTATTTTAATGATTTTTTTGTTAAGCTGTTTCCGAAACTTTGGCTTCACAGAGCTCCAGGTGAGCTTTCTTATGGCAGCTGTTGTTAAAAAGACTTATAAAAAGTCATAAATATATGGTGAAAATTATAAAGGGCACCCCAAGACGTATGGAATAAAAGATGGCACACGCAGGACACGCGACCATTGCATTAAAGCATGACATCACAATAGTGAAGTTATTACCCCTTGGGCTGCCTAATGAGATGTATTTGCATATGAAAATATCGACTGTATCGATCTTCAATTGTCTCAAGCTACGCCTGGTTCTGCATCATCAGTCATGATTGCTCAAGGCTTAACGGCTGTCTATTATTTTAACGAGGTGTAGCCGAGCTAGATGTTCTCAATTCTGAATATTTACTTCCCTGTCAGGCGATTAGTGAAACACTTGAAACTTTAATTTGTGCGCTGTGTTGGCGACCAGGTCAGCGTACCATATTTGGGATTTGAGTTTCCGCCGCATTGTTAGGAAATAAGGGGCCGCAATATTAGGGGGGAAGCGGAGGCAGCAGGAAACACATGAGAAAAATAACGGAAATAAACAAGTGTTTCTCTATATAGTCATGCGAGGGCGAAGCGAAATATGGGCGAAATATATCCCGATCCCTGTCGGTATACGCTTCAAGAATAACCGATACAGTACTATTCCCGAGCGGAGAAGACAAAATACGTTATATGTAAAAGGCAAACTCCTTCTCTCTTAGTCTCTGCTTTCCCGTTTCACTATAAATATGGATACGTCTAAGAGAAGAGAGGATTGCTTGCATGCTCAGAAATCGGACCAGAGTCCGCGTTCTTGGTGCTGACCAAAAGAAAAGCGGGCTCTCGAGAGGACGGCATGAACGACTAGGGATATTATTGGAACCTATTTCTACATATTGTGTAAGAAATGAAACTAACCGCAAGCAAAACGGAGTGGAACTAATCGCTAACAAACACAGACTGAAGCGCTTGATTTCCAGTTTCCCAGCGGATTTCTGATTTTGGAGTGTATCTGAACCCACTGAACAGTGATATGATAACCACGGGTAGACTGAGGCCCTGTTAGGGTGAGGGTTCAGTTATCAAAATGCAAAATGTCTTTTGAACTTACTGATGCAAGTGTGCTAAAAACAATCAGATAAAATGTACAAAGTACAAGTCGAGTGCGATAAATACAGAACCCGAACTTCACCGAACTTGTTTTTCATTATCTCTAAAACAAAATCTTTTATCCCTTATCCCTAAAAATACTTTGCCACTTATTCCTTATCCCAAAAATGATTTAGCCACTTATCCCTTATCCCTAAAACCCCATAATAGGGCCTCTTTACTGACTTCCTTACTCTGACTGACACTATCGACTGCAGGAAACGATTGAAGGCAAACATTCGACACTAACTGATTGAGGCAAATTGCCTTTCCAAAATTTTTCCTTCTCGATGGGAGGAGGGGTTAGGTGGAGAGGTGAGTTACTTCATAGCAGAGACGACTGCCAAAATGATATCTGGATCCCGGCTAGCCTGCGTCGCAGACGTAATAATATTAGGGAGCTTAAGCAAACTACGACGGCAACGGCAACGAGAACGTCACCAAACAAAAGGTTTAATGAGCAGAACAATAGCTCTGCACGTGCGTTTGAAATCTTGATACATTTCCTAGCCGTTCTCTGCAAAACAACAACGTGAAATGACCCAATTCTGCGTATTCTGGACAACGTGAACCACGACGGCAAATTTTTGATTTTTCTATTTGGAGTTGAACGCTCTCTTTACACATTTAGCTTGAGCCAGTTCTTAAACCGACAGATACGCTGAACACATCTGAATAATCGCGAGATTCTAGAGTAAAATACAAATTCATTTTTCACCAGGCGTTGTCCTCGGCGTCGCCGTCGTCATTGCTTAAGCTCCCTAATCTTTAGACTACTTGTAGTCGGTCTTTTCTCTAAGGGTCGGAGGAGCGCTTTTATATCGGGAACTGGGCGAACCACCAGGCGGTATGGACGGGAAGGGCTTGGGACGAGACGAGAAAAAACCGACTACGGACTCTTTTGTAATTTTTGAGGATATGCCCGTCAGCCCAGCAACGGAGAAGCTGATTGGCCAATTTAAATTGTGCGCGCGGAATGGCGTTAAGGATCTCGCGATTAACTGCTTTTTTATTTGCACGCGCGCTGCCTTAGCTCGTTATAAACTTTGCTTCAAGACATTAAGAAAATTCCGTTCCATAACAAGACTAATAACAAGACGTTAAGAGGCGCTTGGTTGTATTGGATGAATTTTCAAGCTCATTTAAAGGAACTTCGTGAAACAAAACACTGCGTTGACGTGTTGACGCAAACACGTAAGATCCGTAACGCCATTGCGCGCGCGCAACTTAAGATTGCGCACATTGGCCTATCAGCTTCTCCGTTGCTGGGCTGACGGATATCCTCAAAAAATGCAGAAGAGCCCGCAGTCTATTTTTCCTCGCGCGCTGTTGTCTCGCCACAATCTCCCCGTCTCACGTCTTAAACCCTAGTTTACAGCATTCCCTTTCTGAATTTCGAGAGAAAAACAGACTGCATGCAGTCTACCTAATCTTTAGTTTCGTCTGCGGCGCACCCTATCAAAAGTTGGCCCCTGTAAATCCATCCTCGGAAACCCAGGGCTTCAAAGGGGACGGAAAGGAAAGGAAGAGACTGGGGGCGGGAAAAAAGGAGGGGAGGGTAGGGGGATAGGGGACGCTCCCAGTCTCTTCCTTTTCTTTCCGTCCCCTTTGAAGCGACCTTTGAAGCCCTGTAAATCAGGCGACCGATCAGGCGACAAAAAGATGCGCGCCCGCGATACGACGCAATGCGCACGTACACAAAAAGACACAAAAATAAATCCAAGATGGAGGCAAAGAATTGCCACGAAAGAGTTCTTTCTCGAATATTTCACGTATCGTTAACCACAGGGATCGTCCTCATTCTAGTTCTTAAAGATACAGGTAACTTAGATGGCTATTTTGTGGCAATGTTTATTTCTTGATTTGTAGTTTTATGCGAAGAATTTTACGACATATTTTTCAGAACTTAGACGAGCTTGCTTCAACGGGAACTGGTTGTATGTCGCTGCTTTTATGTCGCTTTGCTTCATCGGGTTTATTTTCTACTTTGTGGCAAGTTGTATGGATCCTGGTTTTGCAGAAATAAGCGGCGACAAAAGTATAATGGTTACATTTGAGGTAAGATCTCTCTGGATGTCATTTTAAGTACTGAGTAAACATGAGTTCGAGCATTTTTTGAATTCTGAATTATTTATACCACATAAATAAACTTAAGCTTATGTTCGATTGTATTGTATTCACCTGAGGAGGAACCCTTTTATTTGATAGATGTGTGATGATCAGTTCGACTGATTCCAAAAAATAAATTTAAACCACATGCACGAGCGAGGTTAAGAATCTCTTTCCTTACTGGGACCTAAAAACTTCTTGGTAAGCTTAAATCACTTATCTTGTGTTCTGACCCCAGAATCCATGGAACCTGGAAACTGTGGCAGGTTATAATACAGTTGACTCCCCGTAACTTGAACCATCAAGGGAAATCATGAAAGGTTCAAGTTGTCGGGAGTTCAAGTTTTTAGGGGATGGGAGGAAATGACCAAAAATTAGGGGGGGAATGGTGTTTTGTTTACCAATCAATCAATCCTTATTTGCCCCAATAGATTACTATTTTTGACAAAGGTATCTCTTCTAATTACCTGAAGGGAAAAGGTTTTGAGTTAGTGGGATTTTCAAGTTATAAAGTAAAATTACAGTAAATTGTCTGAGCAAATCTAGGGGAAATCACAGAACAGTCAAAGCCTGGAACAGTTTACCTGTGCATGTCAGAAAGTCCGAGTCCCTTTCTGAATTTAAAAGACTTTGTAAGGCTTATTTTCATCAATTAGATACTAATTGGTAGTATTGGTAGAAAATTAATGATTGTAACAAGGGAGAAAAAAACTAGCCTGCATGCAGCCTATTTGAGAAAATAGGAGACAGCTGCATGTAGGCTAAGAAAAAAAAACATACCCTGAGTCACAAGCAAGCAGCAGCACAAACACCATCACATTTGAAGTCTCTAAAGAAATTAAAAGATGAATGGCATAAATATGTACAATTATTAAGCATTCCCCAATGACTAACTCACTTCAGTGGCCTGGATGTTTCTAACTGACTGTGCACTGATCTAGGGCTCAGAAAAAGCACAATCCAGTCTTCCGTGACAAGTAGATTTTCCTGCCCTGAGATGGGGTTTTATCTCTTTTTTTAAACATTACAATATTCTTTAACTCATTTTTAGAAAACAGAGCATGATTCAGAAAGCCAATCAGATGGAGAGGATGCAGAGGAATCCTGTAAAATCTTGGCCACGCCACCTCTTGGTGGTGCTAGACTGCGGCGCTGTGGATATTGTGCAATATTGCAGCCACTGCGAGCCAAGCACTGTGAAGACTGTGGCCGCTGTGTGCGAAGATATGATCACCACTGTCCATGGCTTGGAAATTGCGTAGGAGAAAGAAATCACAGATTCTTTTGGTGCTTTCTCCTGACTCAGTGTGTACTAATTGCATGGGCCACAGAAATCACTTGGTAAGAATTCTTTATTACTGTTTCTTATTGGCTGAGGATGTACTTGTGCACCAACATGGCTGTTATGTCCTTGTATTGAACATATTTATTTTGTATCTGTCATCTCCCTCCCTCCCTCCATCCCTTTCTCCCTTCCTCTTTTTCTTACCTCCCTCCCTCTATCCCTTTTTCCCCTTTCCACACCTCCCTACCTCCTTCCCTCCCTCCCTCCCTCCCTCCATCGCTCTCTCCCTTCCTCCTCTTTCCCTACATACCTCCTTCCTAGGGTCCCTTGTGTGTTTTAAAATTTGATGACAGTCTCTGGTCTTTCTGTTATTTAGTTTATAAATGTATAAAACCTCGGAACAGTAGCCATGTAGGACACAGTTGGTTGTCACTGCAACATTGTGAATAGTTCACATACTTATTGCATACCACCCTTTGTAATATACACCTATTTGCAAAAACATTTAACAATTATTCGCCGAAGGCGAAGTGATTATTGTTGAATAATCCCCGAGACGAAGTCGAGGGGATTATTCAACAATAATCACTGAGCCTGAGGCGAATAATTGTTTTAGTATAATTTTCACAGGTGAATATCAAAAACTGAAAAATAATAATAGAAAACACGAAAACAACAAACACAAGTGCTCGCTTGCATACGTGTAAACCAGTTTAATTCTTCGATTGAAATCGTAATTTTCACTCAGGTTTTAGCAATAAAACGGAACAAAACAAACACTACGAAAAAGATAGATACATCTGGTACCTTTGTTTAATCGTTGGTGACTTCTGAACAATTGTGTGAATCCTC
This sequence comes from Meandrina meandrites, assembly GCA_963693305.1. Taxonomy (NCBI): domain Eukaryota; kingdom Metazoa; phylum Cnidaria; class Anthozoa; order Scleractinia; family Meandrinidae; genus Meandrina; species Meandrina meandrites. The sequence continues at coordinate 15,773,187 of OY855904.1, forward strand.
TCGAAATTACTAGCTCCAGTGAGAAGAGAACTAAATAATGTTTTGCCAGTCGATCTGACTGAGTACACGGCCGCGTGCAATCTCCAAAACCACTATGTTTACGATCAATTCGAATGCCTTGAAAACCATCTCTTGAAAATATTTCTGGTCCAAAAGCCTTGGAAGTTAATTTGAAAAATTCCCAATATTTTAAATATCCAGGACTTGGAGTGATTTCTTTTAAATGAGAGAAATTTTCATTCAGCAAATGCCGCCATGTTCACTGGCCTGGATGGCAAACGTGGCATGGCTTAGTAGCCAAGCCTTGAGATGCTATATTCACCGCCTAGCGCGGTGAATATAGCGTCATAGTGCAAGCTTCTCGACCAATCAGAATTGAATTCACCTGTGGAAATTATACTAATGTCATATAAAACAGAAAAATGAAAAAGCAAAAAGGAATTAATTAGCTATAATTCTTATTAGTAGCTTGTACTATTTACAAAGAATCCATGTTTCATGTGCAGGGCCTGGTTGTTCAAGGGTAGATGACGCTATCCAGTGGATAAGTATTAAATGAACTACGCTATCCACTGGATAGTAATTTATTTGGTGGATAGCATTATACACCCTCTCAACATCTGGGCCCTGAATTACAAGTATGAGAAGAAAAAGTCATAAACCTGCTGTTGTCAGGTATTGATAACTGCTTTGAGTACAGTGTATCATAACATGGCCAAGGATGTAGTTTGCTTGCCCTATTAATTTCTATTTACTTTTTTCAATGACAATGCTGTTGCAATTAGGTGAAAACTTTGTAATATCAGAAAGGTCATCAGTGATTTACATAAACAATGATCTTTTTTTCTTCAGGTATGCTTTTGTTTACAAGAAGGCTTGGTTGGCATGGTTCCTTGCCAATGGTTTCTTCATATTTGCAATGTTCGTCCTTTGTCTGACTTTTCTTGTAGTTTTTCTTTTGTTCTGTTGTCATTCTTATTTGATGTTCACAGCTCAGACTACCTGGGAATACATGTCTCGCTCTAGAATTTCATACCTGAAGACCCTTAGCGAGGATGTGAATCCCTTTGATCAAGGAGTATTTTGTAATGTGTACAGCTTCTTGTGCAGGTGCCGAGTTCAAAAGTGGGAAGTCTTGCTGCGACATAGGGATCGCTGGGCCTAGAACCAAACCAAATAATTATAGATTTCTTAAATAACGGGGGGTGACAACTCTAACAAACGCTGTTTGAGCAATACTAGGTCTGTACCTAAGTCGTCCCGGAAATTTGGAACATCGTCCCGAATTTTTGGGATACATTCCCAGAAAAGGTTAGAATTCCCGGCATTGTCCCGGAATTATCGCGTGTTTCCCGGAAAAATTGCCAAGTGTCCCGATTCCCGGAAAAATCTCCAGATTCCCGGAACAATTTTAGCTATGTCCCGAAACAGCGTTTGTTAGAGTTGTCACCCCCCGTTTAAATACAATATAAAACTTTATTTTCCTTATTTATTTTTGCCAACAGAGCACTTGTGGCATGAATTGCTTGTGGCATGAGATTTTTGTACACATCTATTGTTTTTTATCATGCCCATTCCAATCCAGATGATCATAGACTAATGAGACATACACATACATTTAAGAACCTCCATTTGGTGGCTAAAAATGTTTTGCCATGTTATATATATATATTTAGTATATACCACACAAGTGAATAGTGCTTTCCGCACGCGCTGATTGGTTAACTCGGAGGTGATTAGCAAAGTACTATTCACCTCCGAGCAGCCGAAAAGAAACAAAATGGCTTCACGCGTCGCTTTGCGTACCGAAAGTAATGTTTTGGTCCGCTAGTTATTTAACTTGTGTGGTATATACTAAAACAATTATTCACCTCAGTGTCAGTGAAAGTGGTGGATATTTACCTCGCCGCTTCGCGGCTCGGCAAATATCCACCACTATTCACCTCCACTTCGGTGAATAACTGTTAAATATTGTTTTTGAGACTGTTAGGTTTTCTTTTATCCAAAGTACATGTATGTAAGATATGCATGGTCTAATATTTTAATATTAGACCATGCATGCAATGCATCCATGCATGCAATTTAAAAATTGTGTAACTAAAAATATATATCTATGATATAGATTCCTTACGATGGGTAACTCAGGTCTGTGCCTGCTCTGTCACCTTTCTATGGGTGGTTGCATGTAAACCTATAGAATTATCTAAAATACCGAGAACTAAGAGCTTGGTTTAGCCGAAATGAGACGCCACGTGAGGTTTAAGAATTTCTTTCCTTACTTTTTTTCTGGGAGGAGGGGGAGGTTAGTAGGCAAAACAAAAACTTGCTAACAAGTTCTTCTTCCCGCTGAACTCCCGTGACTGAGCCAACAGTCTATGTCAGAGCTGTTGCTAGGTAACTGGGAATTTTTTATGGTAACTAGCTGAAGGAAAAAGCTTTTAAAATACTCGTTCTAGTTATAATTACAGGATACGAAACGAAATGCCGTTTTTTGGCAAATGCTATGGGAAGCTTGACCACACATTGTAAGAATGACGCAACTTGTACATAATTCAGTTGGTGACACAAAGAACAATATTAGCATTAAAATATTTGTATATAAGAAAATGTAGTGTAATAATGATAAAAAGAAGTTACCACAAGAGTAGTTGTTCCTTGAGATAGTTGTTGCTAGTCAGTGTTGAATTTGTAAATGGTTGAAATACTATGTACAACGGATCTCGATGAATTGTTATAAAAGACTAATACCCCATTCACACCAAAGCTTAAACATGTTTAAATGTTGTTTAGTTAAACACAGTTTAAAATTGTTTTCTTCATGGAAGTTGCTGACTGATGTAATCCGACTTCAAATTTAGCACAATAAAAGCACAAGTAAGAGCATACTTGAACCCGATGTAAAATTTAGTCTGTTAGTTGTCTGTTGCTGATTTTCATTTTCTTACACCTGGTTTAACTAAACATGTTTGTTCATGTGAATCAGGTATAAGTTAAACATGGTTAAAGGCTATGTAAAGTGTTCAATGTACATTTCTCAGATAAAAAAATCCATTTGTTGTCTTTCTTCAATTTAAAAAGTGATTGCCATAATTCTTCTACTCTAAAGGTCATGTTAGGCCATGTTTCACGAGGCAATTTTTCTTTCACTGACTTGCAACGCAACAAACATTTCATTGCCAGTTGCGAAACAAATTCACACGTAAACACCCCATGCCTTTACAGGAGGCAGTTTCTCTTGCAACTTGAAACGCAACAAACGTTGCGGCATTGCAAGTTGCAAAAATGCCCATGTAACACCCCACCAGTTCGCAACCTGCAATGCAACAAAATGCTGAAGTAGAACTGTCCCCTGCTTTTCGCAACGGTACGTTACAAGCTGTCGTGTGTGACATGTCGAGCGCAACTTGCAACCCAATCTTGTTGAAACACGGGTAGCCAAAGCTTAGGATACGACTGAAAATAAATAAAATGATCTAAAATTGTCAAATGTTTATTGTTTTATCAATCTTATATTACATATTCATGTGAGCTTTGAAAATTAGCATAATGTGCTAATTCTAAAATTGCTCCCTACTAGTCTAAGCGAAGCGAAAGGTAGCACACTCGAACCGCCATAATGCCGACCCGTGTTCATGAAATGAGCTGTAATTCTCAAAGTTTGCTATCTTCCCCTCAAAACGCCTCAAATTCAAAGGCTTCGATAGTCATTCTATAAATACATACCGAAAAAGTGCCCAATGTTACATCCTTTTCCCGCCAAAACGACAATAATTTAGTGGTAAACCTCCACGAACCATCCGCGGCCCGAGCGCCTCTGCAATTTTTCTCATTTAATCATATGCAATTTGGAACCACAAAAGCCACTTTCTAGGGGAGGTGTATGCAATGTCGCGTGCGACACATGATTTGATTACACTTCATCATGTGTCGCACGCGACATTGCATACACCTCCCCTAGAAAGTGGCTTTTGTGGTTCCAAATTGCATATGATTAAGGTATCAGCACCGGCAAAATTTTAGGATTTTTGTTTACTCTGTTTTTTCTCTGACATGTTTCTAAGTACTCCTATTTTACATAAACACAGAATTTGGGACAAAATACGCGCAAGGAAACGAGAACGATGACGCTAAAATTTGTTCCTTTACCGGAAGTGAATGGTATTTTCGAGTGGGGAACTGGGTCGGTTGTTAAGGTCTTTATCCATTTTTTGGTACTTCTCGGCGATTTTTGGGTCCTGGTGGCTGGTTTGTGAGGTTGTTTTGATGTATTCGAACACTGTTTGCTTGTGGACGCCATATTTGTTTTGAAAACTAGTACCTAGTCCTCGAAAACCAATTTTGGAGAAACCGGAAGTCTGGGCCTAGTGTCGCCCTAGCAACGGATAAACAAACATGGTTTTTGAGGCCTGCAAGCTTTTTAAACAGCGGAAATCAATCCAACATGGCGGCATCGAACACGAGTGGCTATGAACACGGATTTTACAGGATTTATCGTTGAATCTTAGACTTATTGGTGACATTTTTGGCATAACAGTATTAGCTGCAGTCAGAAAAATTGATTTTTTTCTAAAAATAGTTGGTTGATGGACAAAATATTTGGCAGGGAGACTCTTTACATGCAGATGAACGATCGTAGTTTCAGCCCCAGTCATATCTGTTATTAAAAAATTCTGACAAGAACTCAAAAGCTACAAAGGTGATGCTGGTCTTTTTTATTAGAAATTTTTCACTTGAGGATGGGGCTGAAACTACGTCAGTGCGTTTTGTGGCAATAAAGACAATTCCAATTTAATTTTGCTGTATTTCCAAATATCTAGAGAGAGAAAAGCAAATTTCACAATATTGCAGCTATTAATAATTAACCAGCCAAGCGCAGTAGGGTGTCCATATGCAAAAAAAAATGACGTTTTTGTACGTTTCAATGTATACACAATCATATTAAGGTATAAAAGACAGCACAAATACAGAAGAGATATTTTATTTTATTTTTCAAAAGAGGCATATTTTAGCCGGTGCTGATACCTTAAATGAGAAAAATTGCAGAGGCGCTCGGGCCGCGGATGGTTCGTGGAGGTTTACCACTAAATTATTGTCGTTTTGACGGGGAAAGGATGTAACATTGGGCACTTTTTTCGGTATGTATTTATAGAATGACTATCGAAGCCTTTGAATTTGAGGCGTTTTGAGGGGAAGATAGCAAACTTTGAGAATTACAGCTCATTTCATGAACACGGGTCGGCATTATGGCGGTTCGAGTGTGCTACCTTTCGCTTCGCTTAGACTAGTAGGGAGCAATTTTAGAATTCGCTTTTTGTGCTAATTTTCAAAGCTCACATGAATATGTAATATAAGATTGATAAAACAATAAACATTTGACAATTTTAGATCATTTTATTTATTTTCAGTCGTATCCTAAGCTTTGGCTACCTGTGGTTGAAATAATCCAATCAGAGTTCATCCTCCGCTCACGGGTTCAAGATCATAATTTCTGCTTTGCAAGTTGCGAACGTGTGACACCCCCTCTGCAACTTGCAATGTTTTACAGACGTCATCTTTGCATTGAAGTCTCTCATTTTTTTCTCAGGGTAAGTCGAGTAGGCTCAAATAATCCCACTTACACGCGCTCAAAAATCGGCAAAAATGTTTGGCATCGTGCTGGCGATTTTGGGCACGGCACTCCCAGTTCTCGACATTTTTAAAACGTATAAATCCCAAATGTAACGTGGCACCAGGACCTAATATCTTGGGGGGTGCCGAGACTACCTCCAGGAGGTAGTCTCGGCACGGGTAAATCGAGGCACCGTGCCAAAAACAAGTGAGGCGCATGCGTAGTTTTCACGGATATGGTGACCACTGTGGCATTCTCGCCCCTCGGCGACACAAGAAAGAGCTGAGTGTGGGGTACGTCTATTTTTTTTTGGTGGGGGGGAGGGAGGGGGTACGATACCTCCCCCTAAGGAGGGCGCGACCATTCTCGACTTTATTTATCTCATGGGATATTAAAGAAATTGGGGAGAACATTATTGAGGCCATGTCAGGATCAATTCCGTCAAAGCGGCACGGCATTTGTGCACGGCTTGCCCTTGGGTTCGACTTAAGTCTCGCAAATGGCAAGAATTTCCAAGTCAGTCGAAAAGTGGATAAATACAATCATTCAGAACCTTTCGTTGCTTTTCCTACTCAGCTATACTACCGACATAGTATTTAAAATAATAATAATAATAATAATAATAATAATAATAATTGTTTCTATAGCGCCATTTTCTAGAGTTCAATGGCGCTTTACAATATACAACATACAATATAAAATAATATAAAAATAAAAAATATCTAACAATTATTCACCGAGGTGGAGGTGAATACATAGTACTTTGCTAATCACCTCCGAGTTAACCAGTCAGCGCGCGCGGAAAGCACTATTCACTTACGTGGTATATTTAACAATTATTCTTTGAAATCGAGGTGGATAGTGGCAGAATATTTACCGAGCCGCGTAGCGGCGAGGTAAATATTCTGCCGCTATTCACCGAGATTGAAAAGAATAATTGTTTTAGTATATACACACGAAGTGATCTCAAAACAGACAATCTAGACATTTTCAAAAGGAAACCAATGAAAGGCAATTTTATTGACGTCTAATTTGACGTCTCAATTCATGCATGAAACACGTACAAAACAGTACAAAACTATTTACAGATTCCTTTAACATGGCAAATACACAATCTTCGATAAAATCCTTGTCAAAATGGTCCTTTTACACAGTTCAAATCAGCAACTTTAATTGAAAGTCTGCTTGGAAATCAATAACTGATCAATCAAAGTTTTCGAAGTTGTCGAGAAAGGCTTGTTGTTTGGATCGTTGCGAAGGTGCCTGTCAATGGCGGCTCGAATTGAGGTGAGTGTTGTCTTGTTGTAATATGACCTGTCTTGTTTTTTGCGGACATATAAAACTTCAATTCTTCTTTTTCCATTTCCTCGATTTCGGTGAGAAATTCGTTCTGTCAGGCAAACTAGTCTACAAAAATACTTGTAATGAGACAAATTTTAGTCGTGAAGATTAATTGCTCCCTATTTATGCATCAGTCAATTCCAGCAGTGCCCATCCCCCCCCCCCGGGCTAACCCCCGGGCATTAGCATTTCTTTGGTAAATTCCCCGGGGTGGGGATGAGGGAACCGGGCAAATGCCCCGCTCCCGGGTTGATTATTTTCAATCTCTCGATAGGTGATATAACAATATAATACAAGTTGTTGCTTCTTGACAATGAAGAAATATCTAAAATTCAGAAAATATACCTTTAAAAACATCCATGAACATCCATGCGCTTCTCTAGTCCTTCATGGACTAGCTAATCTGACCCCTAGTCCAAGTCTTGGCCTGTAAACGCCTCCATCACGAATACGCGACTCACTCCACGGTTTCGAAACCACGTGTCAAATGCCCGGGCGTCAACCCGAGGTACGCAAATGCCCCACCCCCGGGACGGGCAACATTAGGAAATGCCCCGGGGTTGCCCGGGGGGGGATGGGCACTGCTGGAATTGACTGATACATTAGCGATAGGTCGAATTCACGGTAATTATCTCGATAAACAAACTGAAAAACACTTGTTTGCAAAACATGACTTCTTCACTTATCTTTAAAAACTTTTAGGCCAAAGTTCGTTGCCTTCTTGGTTTTTTTCTGGCACGGTGTCGTCTTTTATTTTCACTATTTTTGATTCTGAAACGCTAGCGAAACGCGAGTTTACGCCGGCCATTTTGTTTTATGTTTTATGGGATAATGCATTATCCACTTGGTAGCGAGTGAATAATGCGGCATTAGCCCGAGATAGCGAACCAATCAGATTGCTGGAATAGCCAAGATCACTGAGTGTGTATATACTAAACTAAATTATTCTGTTACAAAGGGTACAAGGCAGGAGGGAGGGGTCAACTTATATAAGTGGCCTTGGAGATTGCGCGGACATTGCGCGTAGCCATCGTGACGTCACGAGTAACCAAACCCGGGAAGTTTGAATGTTATGTAAACATTGATCGCGGCGAAAAAGTTTATTCGGATGATTGACCGAGAAGTTTAAAATATGAAGATGAAAAGACCCAAGGTATGTGGAAGTGTATTTATATGCTGTGTAAAGATACCAAATTTTTTTCAGCAAAGAAAGGCTAAGGAACAAAAAGACGGAAAATGTAGCGATCGATCGATTCAAAACGCGAATAAATAATGACAGGTTGTGTTTCTTTGACAAGTGATAACATTAGATCCCAACAACATGTAGCAGCGAGGGGCAAATATGACGTTGATATGGCTTTAAACTTTTTGTTGGTGATGAAAATAAGTAACATAACCCTTCAAAAAAAATGATCAGTGAGTTTAAACGCATTTCCTTGGTGTCAAATTGCGCACAGCAGCCATGATTGCGTGACACCCGCGAAGTGAGATGAAGTGAAAAAAACCTAATGCGATCGGAAATGCTCATTAACAAAGGAGTTTGGACTATCGAGTGATTTGTTGTAACATATGTTAAAAATAGTCCATGAGATTTATTTGTTACCCCTATATATCTAACCAGATCGGGCGAAGATGATAAGATTTTCCCCGCGAGGCCTAATGGCTGACGCAAGCTTCCCGGCAAAGTTCATTAAAGTAATTGATCAATTACAATGGTCTAATTTATAGAAAAATGCACGAAATGTTCAGCGAAGTTGGAAGAACAAGGGAGATCCGTTCACTATTATAAAACTGGTACGTAATTTTGACCGCTTTTAAGTTGAAATGTTCATGTTGTTTATGCGAAAGCAAGGATCTCACGGCTCTTGTTGTTAACAGTTTTTGAACTTACAAATCATCAAATTTATTTCTAATTCAAGTCGTAGCCCTTGAAACGAATAGCTTTAGGAACCTGCAGATTTTTGGATTTATTTAACACGAGCAAAAATCACATACGCTCTCCGTTTCGGCTAGATTTCACCATAAAAACACCAGTCAGAGTAAAACCTGTTTCCTCGGGCGTCCGCATGTCCCTTGCCTCCAACAAGAAGATATATTTTTGCTGCAGTATAAAGCAATTTCATCCCAAAATAGCTATTTTCTTATTTAAAAGACTCGTGACAACGGCATTGGAATAAGAAAAGCTGTCGACATGTCAACAGACATATCTTGTCATCAAGAGACATTCAATTCTCTATATTTCTTGATACAAGCAAACATGCAAGTGGATTTGTGGGAGAAGAAAAAATCCATCAAACGAAAGTTGGATTCTTTAGTGAAAGATTTGAAACATGCACACATTCCGAATGTCAATGATGTCCAGGTTGGAAGTTAAAAGAAAACAGTTGTACCATGCTAGTTATTTTAACGAGACAGTAATTGGTGATGTGAACTCTAGGGCTGACCTTACAACACAGTATTTATTTCAAGGTTTTGGTCTACACCAATGGGCATTTGCTTGCAGAATCGTAATCAACAACAACAGCTTGACAAACCTGGGGAGGGGGGGGGGGGGGGCACTCCCGTATAAGGGCTTAATGGGGATGTGCAGCCCAACAGGGTATGGTTTTCAGGATTTTTTGTCTTGAACCGGGTATCTATTTCACCCCTTTTTGTCTTAAACAGGGTATCTTTACACGGGCCAATGTCTTAAACAGAATAAGCATATATGTTTGTTTATACAAATTTTGCCACAAGCTGAATTTTTGCAAGTCCTTCCTTAAAGTGTTGACTTCTGTTGACTTTGGTATTCACACCAAGCTTAACTCATATTTGATTATGCTAACAACAATTGTCTTGACGGGGTATCAGAAATCAGATATTCTTGTCTTAAACAGGTTCAGGATTTGGGCAGCTGGGCTGCACCTCCCTACCCGAGATTCTGTCAAGAACCCCCCCCCCCCCCCCCCCCCCCGACCGGGTTGACAAATAAGATCTGTTATTTTATAGAAATGTTTGCCGGTTTTATTTGAAGTGGTAACATAGTCATCATTAAGTTATCGTTTACCTTATCAGGGTAGTGTTCATTTTCATGTGAAACATTGTGGCCTAATGGGTGTAAACTTTGTCTACCATTATTGGGCATTTGTACTTATAAGTTGACCCAGTCACTGTGCTGTGGGAGGGGGGGGGGGGTCAGTTCTGTTCTTGAGTAAGGCAGAAGAAAGAATCCATAACTAAAAAACGTTCAACAAAGATCAATACTAAAAACAGGGGTTTTTAAGGATTCTTTTGTAACGAACAACACCTTGAAAGGTCTAAAATTTTAGTGGAGGGTCCACATGAAAATACCATTATCTCATCAATTTATCAAGTCACTGTTTTCAACTGCAGCACTTGTTAATACAATACCCTCATTCCAGCAACAAGTTAATTGGGTCAAATAATGGGTGGCCTAACATACAAGGGCTCCTGGGTTGGTGAGGGAGAAGCATAGTAGACATTCCATGGCAATAGTAGACCCTATTTGTATTCCGGGTATTGGACTACAGGAACTAGCAAGGCGATACAGCCTTAATCATTATAGTTGTGGTTAATCAACAACTTTCAATGGAAACTAGTCAAAAGGAAACAATTTACATAAATTGCAACTTATGTAGGGAGGCCTAAAGTATATTCTATTAATTCCAGCAAGAGCGGGAATATTATTTAATCTGGCAACTAACGTACTGCATGCTGATCAACCAAGATTTCTGATCGGTGGAAAAATAATTTTAACGATCGAGGACATCGAGAATTTTTGGCTCATCCTCAGTGTAAAAACCTGTGAAACTCACTGGTGACGTAAAACAAAGAACGAACAATACAACAAAGAGCTGGCAAAACAAAGCTAGAGAAGGAAAACAATAGCTCCAAAACAAAGAAAAATATCACAGGTTCTTACACCGAGGTAAACCCGAATTTTTGATCAGTTGAGAAATCAGTTTTCAAAAATTAATTAGAAACAGTTTTAACGTCTTTATTGAAATGTCCGAGACTCCTGCTCTTCACTATTTGGTCAGCCGTTTTTAATCGGTTGAGAAATTTAAACGGATGTTTAAGTGCCAGAGAAACTCCTGCTCTCTGTACTTAAGTTAGTCACGTCATTTCTAATCGGTCATTTCTCAAGAAATAGAAAGAGCAAAATACCTGCGAAAGTCCTGCTCTGTGTATAAAGTTATTCACGTCCGTCGGACGAAATGATGAAATTCCGACCGCGACATCCGGACCATTTTAAATTGAGGCATGGCAAGCATGCAGACAAACGAGATACTCCCGCGGGGGAGGTACGCTGCATGCTGGGAATCTGAAACCCTTACCCTATACCAGACCACGTTCAGCTCATTTTGCAACCCTATACTAGACTAGACACCGAAAATCCCTACCCTATCCCAGACTTGCTCTTTTTAGAACTGCATCACTACTAGGACTATTAGTGGTTTTAATGTAATACCATCTGTCAACAACGTTGCTACGATGATTTTTCTTAACGTTTAGGAAAGCCTCTTTCTCTTGCGAGTTTCTAGTCCTTCTCTCGACTTTTCTTCATACCACTGATCAGTTTTCCGGCCAACGATATCCTATTCTATACCAAAACTCTCTGATTTCTATAGTATCCCAGACTAAACTGCTTGAAAACCATACCCTTCACAGCGGCACATACCTACATAGCTCATATATGGGAGTGCCCCCCCCCCCCCCCCGGATACTCCAAACCAAACTGTTTTGCCGCTGGTTACCAAGCTGCAAGGGCGGGTGCATGGGGGCCGTTTGAGATCCTAGACCACACACATTTGCTGTCATCTGACGGGTGAAAGGCGGGGGAGGGGGGGGGGGGGGGCGTTTAAGATTTATGAATTAATCAGTTTAGCAACCTTTACAGCCATTCACTTTCTCCTGCCGTAGTCTTAATGCCGAGGGGGATTTTCGTGTGGGAGAATCCTCTAAGCAATGATAAGCAATGTGCAGGCATGCGCATGCGCCGATACTCTCCTCGCACAGCGGATTCAATTCTGTAACGAACGCCTCATCAAATCTTTGCGCATTTTGGGGAGGCCGCGAGAATCATTCAGGCATAACCAATAATCAATGATTGTTGGGTTTAAATACCTTCCAAGCTAATCCAAGTGGTGGAATAAGTCGATGTGCGTTGCTGTGAGGCACGGAATCCGGCCTTAAACGACTAGAAACTTGATGGACAGGTAAGTCTTAAAGTCGATGAATCATGCAGGTCTTTCAATTCGGCGTTATATAATGATATGATCGAACTTCGCTTCGCTATCGCGGCGGAAGCCATCGAGTTTACAGTTCTCTGAACTGGCGTGACTGCGAGAAATATCTTTGAAATCGGCACAAACGATATTTGAGTTTAGAGCTACATTCATATCAGACACTACGGGAGAAAAAATTCACCATGTATCGAGCGGTTCTAATAACAATCCATTATCATTGATTTGAACTAGGCTCTATATTGTGCAACTGACTTAGTCGTTGCGTGTAATATATCTTTAATTCTCTTGGGTACTCCAAGTCAATCAGTAAGTGTTCAAATAATTTCGCCTGCATGGACTTCAAAGTTTACACTGGGCGGCCGAGACTATTGTAGCTCTCAGATAGTTTGCCGTATAAAAAGATATTTAGATATCCGAGAAAAGCTCTTTATACCACTTTTATTCTCGGAAAAAGAACTAAAATATATACATAAATATAAACTACTAAAATATGGTAAATGTCTTTCATCAGAGAATGCGGTCACACGGAAAGGTCTTTGTCGTTCCTATACAGTTACAAAGTCGGAAAGACCCGCTGTAAAATCAAAATAATATGTAACGCCGGTGTTGTTCAACCTAATCGACCAATAGTCGATGGACATTGTTGCCAGGTACCCTTACTGGTAAGATTTCCAAGGAAGGTCAAATTTATCTTTGTATACGTATCACCTACAAGAGCAAAACAAGTGCGCCTCCTTTTGTTCTTAACAAAAGCTTATTGTGTTGACGGTTCGGTATGGAATGGCAGAGTGGCCGTTTGTAAAAAAAAAAATAAAATAAGGTGGTGTTTTCAGAAGCGACTATAAAATAGCATTAGTAGCCTTCAATGCTTGATAGCTCATCCGTGGAAATAACGGCCAGAAGTAAAGCAAAGAAGAAGTAAAATAGCTCGCTTCTATTGACACGCAACTTCAAAAAGTATCCCAAAAGCTGTAGTAGACCGTTTTTCGACTAACACTCCTTAGCGTTTACATGGCTTGCTTGTTACAAAGAGCTCAATACGCGGCGTGTATTGAAAAAAAAAATGCCCAATTCTGTCAAATTTGTCTTTCGGATTATATTATAATCCGTTTTATTCTTTCTCAGTCGAACCATCTTATGACTTGTTTATTAATTTTCGGTTTATTGATCCAGTCCATGATGTGTTTAATTTCTACCTAAGCTGAAAACTGAGGCGGACAAAAAGGGACACGGAAAAAAAATTTTCGTATTTTCCGGGTATCCGTAAAAAAGTGGGCACCAATCAAAATGAACGGGCTTTTGATCAAACTGAAGAAACCAAATAAGTGGACATTAACACGGTTTAAACGCCTGAAGAAAGACAGTTTTCAAGCATGTCACGGCTACTGCAAGAATTAGTGAGGAAAAACGTTTATTGGGCTAATTAAAAATGCAACCATATCACTCTCACATCTGTGTTCGTCGCTAACGTATCCCGACATCATACAGAATGCAAAAAACAGTGTGATATCATTGTAGTTGCTAAGAAATAGCCCGTAAAAATGAATTTCAGGTCTAAAATACTGATTAGCCTGTGTTAATTCACTGATCGCGCCGTAATGTGACAGCTGGCTGGTCCGGTGATTTGTTTACATTGGTTAATAATCCATCAGAAACTTTGTTTTGTTTTCTTTTGTTTTTGTCAGCCCATCGTTACTTTTGGAGGTTAGAATCGCTACTTTCAGCTGGGCTAATTAAGACTGAGCACTATCACAAGATCTGATCGCAAAAAAAGAATCATAAATAGTTAGGAGACCCTTTGTCAACTGTCAGGCAAGGAATCGGTAAAAATGATAAAACTCGTTGAAAAGAATATATATTTCATCAAAAAAGAGTAATATTAATTAATATTGTCCCATATATTGGGTCAGTCTAAAACAAACATCAAGTCCTTCAGTACAGCTCTCTGTATCTGTTAGTTTTATTGTAACGTGTCATTTTTGAGAATGTTTAAACAAGCAAGCAACCGTGGACGATGATCCTACTGGTATACGTTGGATCAATAATGATCTGATCGGTTTAAAATAGAAAAATGAAGACTATAAAAAAGCAGAAACCGATACAACGTAGAAATGTTTTAAATTTGTGTACTATATTTCGGCTGGCCAAACCAGCCTTCTTCCTTGTACCTGAAGAAGGCTGGTTTGGCCAGCCGAAATATAGTACACAAATTTAAAACCTTTCTACGTTGTATCGGTTTCTGCTTTTTTATAGTCTTCATTTTTGAGAGCGTTGTTCGGAGGATCGCTTCTTTTGGAATTTGTTAACAACCACTAACTTTTATCGTTTCTTGCCGATCGTCGCTGCTTTCGCAAAGTCGTTGTTATTTTGTAAACTAAGAACCGTAAATTTAATGATAATGATAATAATAATTTGACGGGGTAATGTAGACTACAATAGTTCTCTTCTTTTATTGCTTTAATGTAAGCAAGCGAAAAGCGCAGTTTGGCAACTCATGCCCGAGCCAAATCAAATAAAGAAAAATATATCCATAGCAATCAACAAGATATGTAAATAAATAAACGCAATACCGGTATCCGGCCGCCCACCGGGCTCGCGAGAGTCCCGCCTCTTGTGACGTCATTATAAGTTGTGTGGGATATAGTTACGTGTTCGTTCAGCGGCATTCGAGAATTTATGAATAATTTATCCTCGAGCGTTTGGGTAGTTCTGTTGTTGATGTTCTGTTTAAATCACCGTGGCTCGTAAACAACGCCGGTGGTTATAGTTTGGGAATAATCAGCCAGATTGGAGAATTCACGATCGAAAGTGAGCCCTTCCCCGCCCGAGGGGAAGTGGCTAAAGCGCGGACTTTCAAGGTAAGTAAGGTCCGTTGACGTGACAACGCAACGGTGTCCATGATCGAAGAACGAAATACATTTCATTCCACAACACTGAACTTACGAAATCATTACACATTGACGCATCTTGGGAACACAAATCACACATCTATTCAATAACCTGGGCTAGTCCGGCGTCGAATTAGCTTTTGTCAAACTTGCTTGTACGCCAATATCGTTCATCTAAAAGTGTTTATTGAAGGCGTCATTACAGCAGCAGTTATCATCGTAGTCATCACAGCCGCCTGGGAAGACTAATCAAAACAAATTTGACCGCAGGTTGACCGTATTTTACACATCAAGGCATTATAAATGCATAATGATATCAGTAAGTGATATTAAAGTAACATCGAGATAAATCCCACGGGGGATGGTTGTTTTTGTCAAAATGGATATTGCCAAGTCAATGAGTTCAGTGCCTTCATGATAGTATAACACTGACTGACTCCGGTTAATGTCTGACTTACCCTTATCCAATCTCGAATTTTTAATCTACTGAGTATTAGCTTGTACATGACATTTTAAGTCAGCAGCAAGCACAATCCCGTGCGATAGAGCAATATATTTTTGTTAAACATATTTAAGCGATTTAAGGAATCCTCGTAATCATTAATTAATATTTTGATTTTGGTTTCCGAGAGGTGACCGGCATGCAAACCGCACTAAATCAGTCACGTATATAGACTTGAAATAACATAGCAGCTGAGTTCTCGAAGCAGCAACACGTGGCTTTTTTGCAAAGTCGATGAAAGCGCAGTGTGATCTGCATATTCTACGCGAGTCAGTGGCGAAGTCAATTAGAATTTGAATGGCGTGTCGTAAATACCGACACCCATGTCATGTTGTGCTATTGTGTTTCCTCGGTTCGGTAACATGTTTCCAGTCTTGACCTCTCGTTGGTCGCCCTCGCCGTAAGCAATCAGTAACTTGTATTGCCGAGAATCATGAAAGAAAACTTTTATAGACGAGCGCAGAGACGTTTTGATGTTGACACCAATTTTTAATGTTGTTACTAATCGCTCAGCGGGTAATTAAAAAGTTTGATTTCTTACTTCCTTTGTGTGCATATCTTTTTTAAATGAAAATTGGCGCGTTCATGAACCCATTGGGCTCCTGACGTCCTGTGACACTTGCCAATACTCTGACACTGCTTCTGTCTTAGCTATTCAGGAACATTAACATATAGAAATAAAATTCGTGGTTTTCGCTTGGAATTACACTGCCCTTCTTTGAATTTAACTCAGCGTAAAGATTAACACAATGGGCACACAATAGAATTAATTGCTCGCGGTGACGCCTTGGCCCGATACTCGACAGACACTGCCACTTTTCGAGCATTCTACTTTTTTTTTCTGCTAGAGAAATGCAGTACGTTCATTTCATAATTAGAGAGAGGCCAACACCATGCAATAGCATATTTGCTGAAAGAATGTTATTGACCGATCATACAAGAAGCCCACGATCATACCGTGATTTGTTGACAAGTTCCGTATATCGATTAAGTCAAGGGATGTTCCCTCTTGGATCCGGTGGCTAATAACAAGGAAACTAATTTAAGAGAAGGTAGGGTTATAGTGCCAACAAATATTCTAATCGATGATGCGGACTGTGTGATTATCATGTCGGAGGAAAGGATCGTCTTTTTTTTTGTCAACGTTATTAAACATAACATGATAAACACAAAGGAAATATTATCGAACATGATGAGGATGATGATGATGATGTCGACGGCAGAAAGGATGAAGCTATTGATAATGACGATAGCGATGATGGCACTATTAGTATGGCGATAAGCAATTACATGGCGTTGAGTATTGTCTCTGAGTTCATGGCCACCAAACAAGCGTTTTTAAACTATCAATATTTTAAATTATCATTTTTCTATTCTATACGGAAGACACTCTGCTGATGAGACCCAATCAATTCGAGTGACGCTTGCCGAGTCCCTTGATGGTATATTATTTCATTTTAATTTTAGCCAGCGTGTGTTGTACTCTTACCAGAGGGAGGATAAGGATGGCGATGGAGAGCCAGACCCCCAACCTATCCCAGGATCCTTCAGTGGAAGAGTGCCGCAAATTGTCGAGTTGGTCACGGTGAGTTCAATTGGACTGAGTTCATCTCATTCACTGAGTACGAACTGCGCACTCATGTCACGTGTTAGTATCCAGAGAAAAAACCCAGTGAGACAGAGAGAGATCTTCTACTGTCACAAAAACATCAAAAACCGTATACGAGGGTATAGGAAAGGACTCTTGATTGTCAGCTGTTAGTAAAATGTGGTTAATTTATCTGTTATCTGTGATCAGAACAGGGGTGGCCAGTCGTAAAAGTTTCCCAGTAAACATTTGGCGCCATTTTGTCAGGTTTCACTCTGCAGTGGGCCGTTTGTCAGTTCAGATCTTCCTTTGTTTTGTGGAACATCACGAGTTCACAATAGGGGCATCGTGCATTCACTAATGCCTGATTTTGTTTGTGGTCACAGAAAGGACATCATTTCTTCCAGAAGCGCATGGAGAGCCTTGGAAGCAGTGTGTTTAAATGCAGCTTCTTTGGCGCGCCTTTTGTGGCCATAACAGATTACGAGGGAATACAGTGCTTCTTTGACCCAAGATTGGTAAGAAGATTTCTTTCGCCGCGCGGATGGTATAGATTTAAAAATGCAGAAAATAGTATCTCACTTCAACATCCAAAGAGTCTCCAGCACTGCCTCTCTATATATGTTCCCTGAGCTACCACATGTACTGAAAAAGCCCAGAGTGTTCCCTTGCAATGAGCCAAACCTCTCCTACGGGAGGTTCGACTTTATCAAATTTTCTCTTCGTTTTGTTGATATTTGCCGATGCCGATGCAGTGAATTTTGCGTGTTAAAACGCGCAACGAGATTGAACAGCTCGCGGTGTCGACCCAGTGGCTTCATTACTCTGTGGTAGAACGCAAATTTAAGATCTGAATTTAAGATCTCATTATCTTTCGTACTTTTTGGTTTATAGTATTAGTTACTAGAACTGTGCAACTTCTTTCTTTGCAGGTAGAAAAGGAGAAAGGATTTGGCAATTTTCGGTTCAATGACAGCCTTCTGGGGGATCATGTTCCTTCCATGTTTGAAAACGGTGAAAGACATAAACAGCAGAAGTCATTCCTGATCGCAGTCTCACAGAACATGCTAAGAATGGGTCGACTTATACCCAACATCATGGACATAATGCCAGAACATCTCATCAAATGGAACTTCAAGGAAGGTAAGTGGGTCGAGCATGTGCACCCTTGGCTGTTTAGTACGCTTTGGCTGAATAAAAACTATCCCTTGTTTGTTTGCTTGTTTTTTTACAAACGCTGGTATCAAAATATTACTTTAAACTTGTGCAGTAAGAAATACAGGAAACGTAACACAATAAAGTGTGCGTTCCCCAAAAAAGACCACCACTCTACAACAATGGCCAGTCTATGTAGACGTTGTATGTTATAGAGAGTAACTTTTTTTGTTGTCATAGGTCAGGGTAACCCAAGTCAGGAGGAATGGGAAGAAAGAATACTTCATCTTTCCATGGACGTACTGAGTGAAAGCATGTTGGGAATAAGACTAAGTGGACACAGTTTTCTGCAGTGGCGATTTGAAGTTCTCAAGGAGGAGAAGTAAGTCAAACGGCTTCAGAACTGATTCTTAACAAGAGTAAATGGTAACTTAGCACAGTGCGTCCACATACTACTTGAAGAAGCGGGGATTGCTATACAGCCTCAGTTGTTAAGTGTAGATCCCGCGTGTAGGTAGATAGTTATTGCCCAGACCACATCCGTTTTCTTTCTAAAATGTAGTAAAAGTGGAGTTATTTTGGCCACGTTTAACTTATCCATGTTCTTGAACAGGACTTGCTTCGGAAGACCTACCGGGAAATACAAGAAAGCGCTGCACGCATTTAACCATTTGAAAGATGCTATTGCAAATGCTCCTGATATCGACCCAGTCTTTAAGGAGGCCTCCAAATGCGGTCTGACTGAAGAAGAGGCAGTGCTGGAGATTCTTTGGATGTTGAAGTGAGATACTGTTAATGAATAGTGACTAATTTCTGTGTTCCGTACACTGAAGGGGCTGTAGGTCACCGGGGCGGGGGGGGGGGGGGGGGGGGGGAGGGAGGAGGTAGGCCATTGCCTGGCCTATACGAGCATCAATCGTAGTTGACAAAATTGAATGATAAAAATAACACATTCATTCAACGTTGAGACCTCGGCGGTTGTTTACCATTTGCACAGGGAAGCCCGTTGGTTTACGGTTTGGGTAAATGGTACGCAAGAACCCCGAATAGAAATTCCGAATAAGATTTAGCGTTTTACGTTTACCAGAATTTACTCGGAATGCCTGGAACTTAGCTGTCTAAACTGACGAATGGCCTTGGAATTGGTAGGTAAAAGCAACTGGTAAACACATTTTTCCCGAAAATTCCTTTTTCGAAATTTTTAACTATCCTTCAAGATGATCCGTTTAGTTAATTGTTTGGAAAATGGTAGACAACCCCCGGCTTCAGCTGCATAAATGGCAAAGGGAATTTTTTTAAGTGTTGCAGCCACAGTTTTTTTATACACATTTTCTCCGTGCCACCACTACGATGATCTCTTTACAGCTTCAATGCCGCCCCTGGTACTGGAGCCGCCATGCGGTCATTGGCTGCTCGTCTGTCCATCATGACGTGCGAGGAACGTACAGAACTAAAGAAGGAAATCAGAGAATGCCTTGGACCGATTGGACTAAATCTTAAGACTCTCCACAAGATGAAGAAACTAGATAACTTAGTTTCTGAGGTATGTATGTATGTATGTATGTATAGTGAATAGTTTTTGTGTTAAATCCTATTGGTGTATTCTTTTAGTTGATCTCAAAGTTAGATGAAAAAGGAAATGAAAAAAGTTCCGAGCGCGTTTCTAAAATTTTTTTATGGCCGGTGCCAAGTGACCATTAGTGTCCTTGAGACCTCGGAAGAGTACGTAGTTTTAGCCTGCGAATACAGCCGCCTCTGAGGCTTTTTTCAAGTAGTTGTCTATTGGCTAAATTCAGCTGAAGCACGATTCGACATTTATTTTTGATGATCACTGAAGATAGGATGTAAGTTTATTCTTGCGGTAAATCAGATTTATCAAAGAGCATGACGATAACATACGAGATGGTGTCGCGTATTTAGCGCTAGAGATTCTTTAGATATGTGTCTTTTTAGTTCAGGAGTTTGTTCAAACTGAGGACTATATTGTACAATGCATTAACGTAGTTGCGATTTGTTTTGTTCCAGATTCTTAGAATGTATCCACCAGTCGCCTTATATTTTGGAATTGCCAGGTAAGCCGGAGAAAAGCAGAATCGGCAGAATTAATTAATGAACAAGCAAACAATCAAGTCAAAGGAAAGTTAAAATAACAACATCACAACTTACTTCAGTCACGCGAACGCAACCGAACATCAAGAAGCCAGCAACGCTCAAGGTTTTTCCTGGCAAGCCATCCATGAATGTACTCCGTACTCTGTAAATGCTTTTCTAACTCATCAAGTTTCCTTTTCCCATCCCCCATAATTTCAACTCTCTCCTCCCTTCAGTCGGCAGCTCTCGACATGTATGCTTACATATACTAGCTGTGATTGTAGCGCTTTCAATGGAAAAATTTTCTTTAACTATGTCTTGATGGATACACACGCCGATGATGTTACTAACCTTTCCTTTTTCTTTTGTGGCAACAGGAAGAGCTTCTTCATGAAAGCCAACTCTGGAATTTACAAAGTTGAAAAGGGACAAAAACTGGTAGGAAACTGTCATCTTGCGCAGAGGGATCGTAGTGTTTTTGGTGTTCCTGGCTGCAAGGACGTGAATGAATTCGATCCTAGCAGATTTAACACCAAGGTCAGTGATCAGCTGCTTTATGTGATTGACTTTGAAATATAATAAGGCACTTTGATGGTACGACACGTCGACTCCTCCTTCTTGTAGTATTCTGCTTTAGAATGTTTTTGAGCCATAACCTTAACTCCGTTTAAAGTGGTTAAATCTGTCTTCAGGCCTAGATGGTTTATCAGACCGTTAGCTCCGATTCACACTGCGTGAAGCAGCAGGGAGTACTGCCACTCACCCTGGAGGGTTGCTTAAGCCCATGACAAGCTAACCCTAGCACTGACTCGTCAGGTTATCCTGACAATTTGCCAATACCTTTGTACACTCTTGGGCTGCAAGGAACACTGTGAGCGTTACGCGTCTTTCCCATGAACACAACAGAGGGCTCATTTAGGCCAGTGTTGGTTAAAACGGCTAAACAAACGAATGTATGCACTTTTGTAGGGCCTTAAATCCAAGCTTATTTGCACTCACGGCGCATTGTCAGACCCACCCTCTCCTGACAACCACAAGTGCACTGGAACGGTAAGTGACGTAGTGGATTTTATCGTGAATTCGATTTCTGAGTTATCTATTTTTATTTTCTTTGAAGTTCCTAGCCTTATATTTGCTAACAGCCACTCCCGCTTTAAAAAATCCTGAATAAGTTGTTTTGTTTTGTAATTTGATTAACTGTGGTGATTTCAGTTACTGATTGGTTCAACTTCCCTCTTCATCCGGGAGAAAGAGGGGGATCCGATATGTCGATCCAGGAGTGAACGCTGATGAGATGCACGGTCTTAACAATTGGCATCACAAAGTGTCCTCGCTGATGAAACACACATATAATTATGTCAAATATGAAGAAATATGGCCAGAAACCCAGTAATCCAGTTTCATCGGCTATCGAAACACCTTGAATTTCGTCAAAAATACTCCGCTGCGCGTTGTATTTTCAACTCTCTTCTCGGTGTTTGAATATCCCGATCTCGTGTTTGATTATTACTTATTAACTGAGTTCAATATAATCCTGGACATAAGTGCAAAATAATAGCTCAAGGCCACACCTCCCTTTGAGAAATCTAGTGGGGTGGTGGCTATTAGCAGAAATTCTGTAGTGCGTCGCACGTAGTCCGTAGTCGTCCTTAATATCTAATCCTAGACTCCACATTTTCGATTTTAACGGTGGCAGGCACAATCAACACTGCAAGCATTTAGTAAAGTTTCCCCAGAACGCAATTTTTTTACATTTTGAGGATTCGGTTCAAGTTTATAATCATTTACTGATTTATGTTTTCAGAACGCCGGACTAGTCACAATCAAGTGTTTTGCTCTATACTTGATCATGTTCTGCGACTGGAGTTTGGAAGAGAAACCTTACTGGACTGACAAATCGTAAGAGATTTCTTTTGTCTGAAATTATAGCCTGCGAGCAGGCTCACCTTTGGGTCACACGCGCGCGCGGCAAAGGCGCGACAGAGAGCGGCGAAGCCGCGTCACGCGAGTGGTGAAGCCACGAGAAAGTGCTTCCACACCAGACTCCTGCCCGCCAGATCGCTTCGCTCACAGATCACTCGCGCATGTGACCCAAAGATGAGCCTGCTCGCAGGCTACTGAAATTATGTCAGGATCTGCTGGTTACTACGTGTTATAAGATAAATACGCGGCAATTGAAGCATCTCGGTAATATTATTTTTGATGAAGTTACTGTATGGTTCATGAATAAATGTTCTCGGTCAAAAATGAAGTAATATGAAAATGGCCAATAACCCAGTCACATTTGCACGTAGTAAACAACACCGTTGTTCAATCCTGGCACGTGTGTGACACACCCTGTAATGTGCATTCTCGTAACTTTAGAAGAATTCAAAGACCCTAATCGCGGCAGATACAAATGACGATGGATATATATCAACTTCAATACACCTTATTCCAAAACGGCGGAAAATACATTATTATTTTGCCTACATGTTAATTGCCCTCGTTGCCTCGTGCAAAGCCAAAGATTCTTCTGAATTCTGCAGATGCGATCGAGGGGCAATTAACATGAAGACAAAAGAGTAAATTTTCCCGCCATTTTGGAATAAAGTGTATAATCCATTGAAGGCCAAGTTATTTTAAAAGAAGGCAGGAGAATGGATAACTATGACTAATGGGTAATAGATTGTACTTTTATTTGTTTGTTTGTTTGTTTGATCTTCAGACTTGTTCGTTATGGGAATCCAGACGAACCCATTAGGCTGAAATACTTCAAGTACACAAGGGACAAGGTATTCAACAAATCAATTCCGTGACATTCTTGTAGTAATTTTTAGTGTATTTAAACATTTTCAAAATTTAGATCAGTCGCTCGGCTGTAATAATTTTCGGCTATAACCTAGGTAACTTCTGATTGTTTCCTTTTGTAGATGTCAACGTTCAGTTACACCCCTTTTTTTATCTTGGGTCGTTTATTTTTGTCTTTGAGATTGACGTCCAGTAGGATTTTAGACGGCATTTATTCATTCATCCGTCCATCCGTCTGTTCGTTCTTTGAGGGTGGTAAAGGGTTTATGCGTGACACGTGCAAAGGGCAAAAATTTGACCGTGGCGCGTGAATACAGGGCAAAAATTAGACCATGACGCGTAAAAATGGCTAGAAAGACACGTGATTCATGAAATAAGTATACGTGACACGTGAATTTGGTTAAAATTTGTGCGTGAAACGGGATCACGACCCCCCCCCCCCCCCCCCCCCCTTACCACCTTCTTCTTTACTTAGTTCGTTCGTTCGTTCGTTCACAGTAAGTTACCTACTGCTCACTTCTATGCTCACAACTAACAAATATTATCGCATTCTACTTCTCAGGAAGAGCTGTTGCTCCCAGACCAACCTGACAGCTCCAGCAGCGAAGAAGAAGACAATGGTCCTGCTGCTGACAACGAGTGTCCTGTGGTAGAACCAGATCAAAAGGGTGAATGCCCGGTTTGACAACTCACCGCCGGAGCTTAATCTTGAAGCTTTACGCAGTAATTTTATGGTGGCCTACAGAGCGCGTTAAACTCGACGTGGAAATTAATTTGAAAATAACTTCGGCTCTCTACGCACGTGTTTCGGATGCAAGCCAAGCAAACGGAACACGTTACATCAGTTGCGCCATCATATTATATTTGTAAAAGGCAATACAACTGAAAAGCGTAGACTGAAAGAGTGGGACAATACATGTATTCGTGAAAGCATTACATACGTTTAGTTAAGTGTTTTTAATTTAAGTTAAAATGCTTTTAAGAGGGGTGGTTCCAAATTACGCCGTTGTCGCTTTGAGGAATCCGCGATAGCTTTCAACTGGCTGTTTCATGGCATAGCCTGTACGCTGTTGTTGATATTTTTGCTCGAGAGTACGTTGTTTACACCATATCTTAATGAGTACCTTCCGTTATGTAACCG
Organism: Meandrina meandrites; assembly: GCA_963693305.1. Classification (NCBI taxonomy): domain Eukaryota; kingdom Metazoa; phylum Cnidaria; class Anthozoa; order Scleractinia; family Meandrinidae; genus Meandrina; species Meandrina meandrites. The sequence continues at coordinate 15,797,540 of OY855904.1, forward strand.
TACACCAGTGGTGGGTTGATTATTCGTTAATTATTTTGACTAAGCAATGGTGCAATAGTGATTTCCAAGCATAAAAAAACACAACATTTACAAAATGCAGCTCAGACTTGGTTCTTGTACACGAACAAAACTCGCACATGCAAAGCATCCGTATATACTTCTTTGATTAATTGTTATTCTGGCTTTTTTTTTTCAATGACGCATTATCGTGTTTCAATGACAAATGGAACAAGCAGTTTGATAAACGTGGATATTTTTGCTACCGCGTTGATATATTTTGGTCTTTTCGACCTTTAAGCAAAAAATAACAGCAAAGAGAGGCCAAGCCTTCAGTTTTATGAACACCTCAAAAAAAAATTTTTGAACTATTTATACTTTTTTATATTTGTAACTAAGAGGTATTTGTCCTCGTTTAAGCTTACCGTAGAATATTTCATATACACTGTCTAATAATTATGTTATAATAATGTCACTAAAATAAAAAAATATAAACGTCATAACTCAACCCGAATACAGCTCACATTATTTTTATATTTATTGCATCTTGTATGTGTCAATCGTTTGGCGCTTTTGATTTACAAAAAAAAATAAAGCCCTTCTATAATTTTGGCTCTCTCAGCTTTAACGGCTGTTTAGTAAGTCCGTTGTCTGATAAAACGAACGTGTTTTGTCTCATCAGGATTTAGCCCTACTTGAAAGTCTAATGAAGGTGATAGTATTAACTGGAAATCCACTAATAGTCGCCTAACCTTGCTAAAACGCACTGTACTACTCACGAAAGTTGTTTAAAACTGGAGTGGCTACGGACGGGTAGGAAAGAAATAGTCTAAAACTTGAAAACGTCGGGCCGACATTTTCAAGTTTGTCAGTGTTATTTGGAGGAAAATTATTTAAAAAAACCGTTGATTATGGTTTATGCACATCTTAGAGAGTGCATTTATGCCCTTCTGGCATTTAAAGGTTATTTTGTTGATCAGTGAGTGCACCTTTATAAATTCAGCATAGTTTACACAAAAACTTAGAAGGATTCTTGTGATACTGCCCCTTTAAGCAATAGACCTTCTAGGGTTTTACCGGCACAATAAACCCCCGCTGGATGTTGGGAGAACACGAGAAAAGTTTGTAAATCCCGAGCCGTCAGGCGCATGATTTACTAGCCCTAAGGAAAGAAGGTAGAGTTCCGATATGTTTTACGAATCAGAGATAGCATAGCCTTCTTTATAATCTGACTATATGACGTATAGTCTGTAAATACTAGTGTTTTTTACGCCATAACTTTTATAATGATGTTCTTTATCTATTGGCGCTGATTTTAATTTTCAAATCCACACGCCGTGAGAGTTTTAGGATATTTTATGTGCTGGTCACGTGACTTTCAAATTTGGCCAAGATTTGAAATTCTTGAAGGTTCTTCCGAGCAAACCTGTGCAAAAAGGGCATAAATAAGAGGTCTATTGTGTCTAAAATATGACGGTTAGTAACCTTCCTTAGCAACAAATTTTAAACAAATTGGTAGTTAATTAAAAGGCGACGTTGTCTGTCTCTTTATTTTTTCATAAAAGAAACAATTCAAAAATTGAGTTGATTCGCATCACATGAACCTGATTCCTTTAGCACCACCACATAATCGAGGTGCTATCTGCCAGAACCACTATTTTAGGCAACAACATGCCACCATGAGAATACTACGTATGTTCGCTGCAAGAAATTTTTCGCTACTATTATTTAACAAATTGGCACGAACTAGGCCATATATATGCATGGTCAGAAAGTAATAGAGGATGTTATCCGTTATCCGTGCAAAGCAGATATCCTGCGATATACCAAGGTTGCCAAGATTCGTCCGAAGTCTTGCAAAGCGCTGTAAAAACATAGTTGTCAAAGCTTTTCTAGCCGTAAAATGCGTTCCGTTGACAATTTGTTGAATAATAAAACAATCATCCTGCTCAATCTTGTGGAATATTGTCTGATTTTGACCAACTCGTAGTATCAGAAGATATTACGCGCGATTTCGTAGGATAATTGTTAAATAGAACACAATAGCGTGCCTGTTGCTCTAAAAAGGGACAAGTATTCTTGATTTTTGGCTTAAAAAATACCTAAAATTGTAGGTTTTGGTTTAACAATCCTTTCTAAAGTAGTTGTAGTAGTTTAGACACTTTAAAAAGTGTTTACTAAAGCAATTAGACTACTCGCCCTCCTTTTTTATGAACAACAGTCAACCTGAGAGCGCCTCGTTGACTATTCGCTCAAAGATAGCTCGGCCTCGTTGTCTAATTGTATATGGCCGCCATGTTGAAGTGGGCACAAAGACGTGGGTGCGTGTTCCGGTTTAGTAATCAGTGTCCCCTTGGTAACTGTATGACGACTGGGCAACTACTGATTCACGTAGTTGCAAATATCCTTTGTTATTGATATATCGCCGCTGCTGTTGACACAATGTTATGCAAATATCTGTCAGCCTTCCAGCGCGTAACTGACGTCGCTAATAAACAAATCATAATTAATGTACCATTTGGGTGAGTTACACGAAGTCGCGGGACAATGTTATTGTGTCTGCAAAGTCGGTCGTGACAAATTCACAGCACTGAAGCTACAGGTGAGCCCGTCTTTTTGTATGCATAAAGCCGCACCGGAATTTCAATGCAGAGTGTGAAGTGCTTTTAGTATGTTCACTGGTCTATGACTGGATAATGACAAACAAGTTCACCAAAACTTGAAGTGTGTGTAACTTCGGATTTCGCGCTACAGCTAAAAAAGGTCGATACCAGTGAGTACCATGCAAGTGTCTCCCGATCGAGAGGAGAAAGAAGTTCCCGGAAAGGACAGATGGAAGTTTTTTCACGTCGTCGAACTTGTTATGGTAAGTGGGACTTGGAAACGCTTTAGAATGTAAATTTACACTGGCAGCGTTCGTTTGCAATTGGACGGCAAAGGAAATTGCATCTCGATGATTTCTTTGACAAAACTAAGAATTAAGTGCCAATAACACACATCTCTTCACAAATGGGCCGTTGTTATTGACAAAAGTCACGTTCATATTCATCTACGAGATATAAAGAGAGCAATGCCGGTACCTTTCTTTTTGTCTCCATGGATTTGACTCGGTAGTTAATGAAATCTTCAGAAGCATAAAAAAGTATAGTTAAGAATTCTCTACGGGAAGCTCTACTTTGTTCATGGAAAACACATTGAGCAGTTAGGTTTTAGAGACTGAATTGCGGTACGAACAATACTTTAGTAACCAGGGTATTCCAAACAATTTTTGCCTTTTGTTTACGGGGTCATAACAAATGTAGCAAGAAGTGGCCTGTGTGAAAGATTTCAAAACACCAAACACACAACCCTCGAGCTCTGATAATCAGTTTAACTTCCAAGAATAGTTTTAAATCCTTCATTAAATCGAAAACTTTTTTCAGGGGACTGCCTCCATCTTTGTTTTAAAGCCTTCGGTGTTCTGTGAGAAAGATAGATAAAGACGTAATTAGCACGTCTTCAAACTCCATAATGGCAGCCAAATATGTCTCTGATAAATTCCACTCGAAAAGCTGGCTAGCCATGTATACCATGTATATAGCATGGTATGATTTTAAAGAAATTGATATAGTAGTTTACATCCTATGGTGAATGGAACGATTATCTAATAAATTAATCTGACTGCAAAGGCTTAATACAGTAGAATCGGAAAATCGTGATTGACGTATGTCAGTTTTTTTGCTTTCGCGCAAGGACACCATTATTTACTTCGTATATCCTGCTCAGAGAGTGGTAACAACGCTTTTATGACAAATAAAAAGCAACAGGAGACGATCTTAATGCCCGTACTGTTTGTTGATTGCGTAAAACCACGTTGATGCAGTTTTGTGATGCTAATTGCCAATTGAGTTATTAGTCGCTTGCGTCATTAATAGACATTTTTTCCTTTCATTTGCACAATCAAACAACTATCGATTAACATCACCAAGAGCACGCATATACAAAGAATTAGACAAAGATACTTTTAATGGGAAACTGACAAAATTGAAACAAAAAGGGCATTAATTCAAAAACCAAAAAAGGCTTAAGGCAAAAGCTGCGTTCATTTCCTTAATCCAATCAAATACTCTTGGCTTTTGAAGTTGTTTTACATCCCTTGATTTATATATAATTTATAATTCTGATCCTGTGAAACACTGGCAGGAAGCGACACAGTTTTCGTCATATTCTTGTTTCCAGTAACATTTTGGAGCATTAGAAAAGATTGTTGAATTCATAAATGAATGAAGGATAGAATGGAACTTTATCAATTACCTTATGACCATTTCAAATGCGGGTAAAGTTACTTTACGTACTGCATAGGAACTGCCACTGGTCCAAGCAATCTATTGTTTGCATGACTTGTTTTTAATGAAAACAAAACAGCAGGATCAACGTGAAAGAAAATTATCGCTTGATTAATCAACAACAGACCACTTAAAAAAAACAAATTTTAAAAGCAGAAGCTTTGTCGTACTCGAGGTTATGACGTAAATTGGCTCGGAAACGGTACAGGAATCAAACAAACAATGAGAACATTCTAGCTTATCCATCCAAGCAGATCGTAGTTGTGTTGTTTACTTGCATCTCAATAAAATAATCCTGCCTTTATTATTTTCTTTTTGTATGAAGTTGTTTCAAACAACAAATTAATTTTTAACCTTTATTTTCGGCACTTAGTTCTGCGAATGAACGTTTTTGGTCCATTCATCTAGCTGTAAGAAGAACTTTTAGTTTACCTGATGGGGTTTAAAAGACTATTTAACGAAATTTATTTTTGTAATCTCTTTACATGTAGAAAGGCCATGGATACTTCGAAAAGAGAAGAGACAAGTACAAGTGCTCTGTGTTTAAAGTCAACATGGGCGTCAAAGGTATCCACATTTGTGATAGAAAAGGAATCAAGGTCCTTTTTGACATGGAAAAGGTCAGCATACTTTGGTTTATCCTTTTGTCTTTTAACCGATTTGAAATGATATTTTTGTGATTGTCCGGCCAAAACGCGATTCCATGAAGCACACATACGCCGAATAATGTTGGTTGTATCGTGTCACTGATTTTCTTTAAAAAAATATATATAAAAAACTTTCTGATACAGTGTTAAAAAAACACTTTGTAAATTGAGCAAAGGACGTTAGCGATGGCAGTCCAAAATCACGTTTCTCTTAAGATAATGCCAGGGGATATTCACTCACTTGTTGAGCGTCTCTAGTAGGTTTTCTCTGAAGTACTCTTCCAGATCGTACACAGTCTTAAATCAACTCAAAATACTGAGTTTCCAAGCAACCAGTTATAGTTTCTATAAATATGATGCCTTTCAATACCAGTTCCATTGAGACACGTGACCAACAAGTTTTCTGTGTATTACAACAATAGAATCCAGGACGAAACGGTTGTTACAGAAGCTGTCAGAATATAGTAATATGTCCATCGTTTTGTTGTTTTTGTTTTGTTTTGTTTTTTAAGCCATTCAATTGATTCTTATTTCTTTTCCATTTATTATCAGATTTATAAGGAAGCCGCTTTTGGGAGACTGAACTACAACATCTGCCTGTTGGATGGTTACACGCCCTCGATGTTCTCAAATGGAGTTGCTCACGAGAAACAAAAGACATTTCTACTGCAAATTTGTAAAATAGCTCAACAAAATAAAATATTTGAAACGAGTGTAAAACTAATCAAAGAATACTCCACGATATGGCAAAACGAAGGTAAAACAAATCATAGTTTTTTCGTAAAAAAAAACGATAATATTTGTACAACAAAGTCTTGAAATTCTGATCTTAACAACTACATGTTTCAATACCTTTCTAATGTTGTAAAGTTCAAAGTGTTTTGTCAATATTGCACAGGGGTGGGAAGGGGTAAAATGTTGAAAAGAATTCAACAATTGTGATGAAGCTTGTAGCTTGAGGATCAAATGGTTAAAGAGGTGAACAGATTTCTGAAATCAACAATGTACGAGACGTGCAAAGACAAATTGCTACTGCTGGTTTGCCATGTGCCAATTCGATGCCAATGACCCGTCAACGTCGTAGAAAACGTCGTTGCAAAACAAACGAGACTTGTCAGGAATTCATTCATTGGGCGAAACTCGAGCGTCAGAGATTTTTTTTCCAGGAAACTGATAACAAGAAATCTAAGAATGCAGCTTTTTTTTAATTGCAGATCCTCAAATGAAATCCATGTGGGAACAAAGCATTATGAATCTTACCAGTGATATCTTCACTGAAGCGTTTTTCGGCGTCAGAGTGGATCCAGATGCTATGTACAGCTGCCTAAAGGGAAGTTGGAACAAAGGAAGGTTTGTGGTATTACCATAATCATAAAACTATCCAACGCCAAATAGTGATCAACATCTTATATGTCCTCAAAACGGTCTGGCAAGCATGCAGGACATGAAAATAAAACAATTGATCATCAAAGGAAGGGAATACAAATTGCCTCGTTATCTATCTTAATACCACGATCTTGCGAGGTTTGCATTTGACCCGTTCGTACCTACCGCCTTTGTAATTACGCTTACCTTCTTTGCCGTTATAGAACCTTTATGAATTTCTTTTACTGTTTATTGCTCATCGTTTGTCGTTAGTTTGTCAAATTCCCCCGGCCGTTTGAGCCGGTTTAACGTGAAGCAGGCCTGCCGTGAAGTACTTTCTGGAGCACATATCACTTAACTTGGTTTGTCAAGCTTTTTATTAATTCGTTGTAATGTTCAGTACCGTTGTTGCCCATTCCACCCACCTTTTTCCCCGTCAGCAAATCGTTTTCTATTTTAATTTTTTTTAGAACACTGAGAAAAGCAATAGCTGGTGCGAGCTGCATAAAGCGGTCCTTTAGAGAGAGTCGGGTCCTCACAGACATTTTTAAAACAGCGGCTGATGCAGGAGTGACAGATGACCAAGCCTTGATGGACGTTTTGTTTATGCTCAAGTAAGCATTACAAGCCGTGACTAAATATTATTATTATTATTATTATTATTATTATTATTATTATTATTATTATTATTGTTGTTGTTGATACTGTATGAATTAAGATATATTCGTTTAAGCGCCAGGTTAAGACAACCATTTTCCCCCTTTTATTTTTTTGTTATTCTTTTCAGTTTCAATTCCTATGGCGGTGTATCCGGCGCCTTAAGGACCTGTATGGCTCGTCTGTATGTACTAGAAGAGGAATATAAACAGAAAATGAGAAATGAAATAATAACAGTGTTATTAAACCAGAAACTGTCGGAAGAAGCCTTCAAAGAAATGCCGCACTTGCATAACTTCATCCTCGAGGTACTGCGCATGCACCCACCAGTGCCGGTTTTCTTTGGAAGGGCCATGTAAGTGTCAGTGATGTTAGTGCCTGCAACAGAATGCTTATTTTTAAGTCACGTGAAAAAAAAGGAAAACAGGATGGTTTCCAGTCACAAGTGCGGGCTGCGCAACCGGCCAACCAGATTACGATCATGTTACTCACGTGATATAGTCATCACTCTTATCCAGCTCCTACCTGTTGTAAAAAAAAGTGCTGATTATGTTCCCTGCTGTTATTATAAACCGAGCGAGGATGAGGTATTCTCTTGTATAGACCTATTAGTATCCTATTATGAAAGTGACAGTCGCGCCTTGCTACCAGCATAGATATTTTAAAACGCATTTGCCGGCACACTGTTCTAAACAGATTTTGACCAGCCTCCGAGGCTATTTGATGATTCTCCTTTTGAGGCAGTTTCATGTTTAGATTTGGCGGTTAAACGATGGGAAGCTTAAATCTTTTGTCCCAAACGCAACACTAACGGTTTTGAAAGTGCAAAACGCGCAGTCCACTGCGCGTGCTATATGAAGACCCTAAACTCTTTTTGTCTTTATAATTATAACATTATCTATCATTTTATTGTCAACAGTGATAACTTTATTCTGGACTCGGAGAGTGGCAAGTTTAACATCAAGAAAGACGAGCTTCTTGTAGGAAACGTGCACATGGCTCACAGAGACGAAAACATATTTGATCAGCCGAATAAATTTATGCCATCCCGTTTTGAAAACGAGGTAACAAAAATGTCGGTATATTATTATTAGATTAAACAGAACTTAACTTGCAAAGCGATCAATTCCGTCTTAGTCAGCGGCTTTTTCGATGGTGCGGCACACGTCACCTTTCCCCGTGGAATCCCCCACTCCCCCAATCTGATGAGAGGCTACCCGGAGTACCACACCACTGCTCTTGTATTTGACAAGAGGCGGAGTTTTCCAAGAAAAATGGTTGTATTTTCTTTGAATTCCCTAAATATACGTTTTGTTGCTCTTTTTGTAGGCTTTAATAGATCATATCATATTTGGATATGGACCATTTAATGAAGAGTCCACGCCCCAAAATCATCACTGCCCAGGACAGGTAATACACGGTCAAATTTAAAAAAAAAATACTGCACACGAATGCAATAAACAGACGCAATATTCCTGTCCTCAGTTTCTTACGGATATTAAAACAATTTCTATGTTGTTTTCATTCTCGTTAAACGTTTTCTTCTAAAAATATGATTCAGTAGGGAAGAAAAACACGGCCTTATGCTCCTGCTGGCGCGATGAGTTATGATGAGGGAAGAAAAACGATGTTTCCCTCCTCTCGTGACTACAGTTTGTAAGAACAACGATAACTATTTCTAAGTTACTAAGGATTATTTGTCCGATGACTTTCACATAGCATTGTTTTTTAAAGTTTTCTTTATTTGTTTGCTCACTCGCTTGTTTTTCTTCCTTTTCCCTTGTTTTTGCTATCATCTTTTCCTTTCTCCTTCTTTCCAGTTTCTTTCTTTCTTTTTGTTTATTTTCATTGTTTAATCTGACTTGGCAATATATTTTCTTCAGAATATCACACTGACAGTGCTCAAGGTTGTGGTGTCACACATTTTGCTGCACTGCGAGTTTGGTTTGGTTGCACGACCTGTATGGACTGGAAAAAAGTAAGTTTTCTCCTTCTTTTTCCATCAAAACTGTTTGGGGCTTGAGAATGTAATTTCGTCATCATCATCTAGCATGCCTATTAATGGTGCAAGTTACTCTGGTAAAAACACCGTACGAGGTTGTTGAAAGTTGACATGCTCGTGTCTTAGTTTTTAAAAGTTCCAGTGCATGAGTAATCGTTTGTTTTGTTTCGCTTTGCTTTCAGATTAAGGAGAGTTGGTTGTCCGGACAAGCCAATCAAACTGTCTTATTTTAAATACACGCCTAGGGAGGTAAGAAACCATCAGTGAAGAAGAAGCTGCATGATCTATCACTTGTAAGCCATTAGTGAATCAGCCAATCTATTTATGTCAGGAAATCCATCACTCTTCTAATATACATCGACAAATCAAACAGCTAACCGACCTGACATTGTTCTTGGAAATCATGCATTGCGCGCGTAACCTACAGATTATTCACTAATCTGCTAGCTGCAGATTAGAGAATAATCTGTAGGTTGCGCTGATTCCCAGAAGTACTCTTAGCCAATGAGAAGACATACAGTGACTACAATGTATAATAATATAACTAATCAAGCTCAATCAATCGATCAATCAACTAATCAATCGATCAATTGATCGAATGTCCTTCAAATTCTCTTTCACTTTTTAGCCTATCTACCTAGAAGTCGCGTTTTAAACCCCTTTAACCTAAAGCAGTCATAATATTGAGCACTTTATTCACCTATCCAGTCTACAATTTCACGAGTGCAAGCAGCATTTGGCGGACTTGGTTTTATTTTACAGGTTGGTAGTGACAGCATGAAAGTGACGAACGTAGAAGACAATTAAAATCTGTATCATCAATCACGATCGAATGTTGTACACTGGGTCCTACAATGTTCAACGTGCATAATTTATGGTCAACAACATGGATTAACCGAAGAAGGAAGCGTGGCACTCAACTACAAGTTGTGGGAAAGCCAATTAACACTAACCCAGGATTAAAAGTTAATCCTAGTTTACTCTTCTTAATGGAAGCATTTCGTACTGCTGCCACAGTTATCTGAGATTTAGTCAAAGTCAAAAGTAAACGATCTCACAAGGTTACTCATGAAACTAAACTTGAAGAAACGTTTTTCCTTTAATCAGCTTAACTTTGCTGCATGCCACCGGTCCCTGATTCCTGTTGGCTCAGAAGCGAGCAGGGAAAGTCAACTACTTTCTCCTATCCACAACGCTGTTCGTTTTGGAAAGTTCTTTTTATAGAAGCAATACCAATCCAGTTGTATAGCAACAGTCCAGTTGGATCTTACACGCTTACGTATTAGTTGTTTAAAGTTCCGTTTTCTACGAGCGAATAGTCAAAAATAGATAGCCCAAAGGCATAATTCAAATAGAGATGCGGCTTTTTAAATCTAAATATGTTTGGGAATAGCATTGACTAACGACAAATTGTTAACGGTGGTGTAGCTAATTAAGCTGACGTTCGATTATTTTCCTTTGTTCTGCATGAAATTCACTATCAAACATTACGTTAGCTCAAAACAAAGGAAAATATATAATCAGGAAAATAAAATGAAAAAAGTCCTTTTTCCGAGTTACCCTTTGCCTCTGTTTCAAAACGAGTCTACGTGTGAAACCATTCATGTGAAAATGTATTCCACCTTTACGTCCATTTTCATGCAAATCAAAGTTATTTTCTTTTGGTTTCGCACGAAGACTCGTTTTGAAACTGAGGCAAAAGGTAACTCGGAAATGGTCTATTGAACCCCAACATAAACACTCGCCCGCCAAGACAAAAAGACATTAGAGGTGCACGTAGAATACGATTTTTATCAAATGAACATACACCGGTAGATATTTAAGTGCCTAGATATGAATTATTAATATGTACATTAAAAATATTTACAAGAATACAGAAAAAAATTTTGTAGTTAAGTCAGACGCTTAAGTTATTTTTTTTTTTTGAAACTGGGCGAGAATGAGCTGTAAATGATTCACCATCTGCAGAAATATGGATTTTTATGGCACTAGCTTCCGGTTGTAGATGACAAAACTTTAAACATTCACATTCCAATCAAAATATTTTTTATCTCCATCAAAGTGGGAAGATGTTGGTTGACCCCTTTAATAGACTGTTTTCATATTCTCGGTATTGGACTGGAACTGGCCATCTACTAACTGGCTTGCAATTGAGGCTAATGCGGGGAATCTTTCAAATGCAAATCACATGAAGCTTTCTTTTTCTCCGCATGAGCCTCCAATGCAAGCTAGTTCCAGTCCAATACCGAGAATACGAAAACAGTTTATTCCATCTTGGTAAACTATTCAAAGTCAATTTGAATTGGTACTAAATGCCCTGGGGATGAATTAATGATATGTAAATATTCATATAAAAGGTAAACACGTGCACTCTACTCTAGTCCGCAGCAGCGAGAGGCTGGCACCCCTCCCAACGAGTAAGTCTCCAGGGCAAAATGTAGCACTATTCAGGCTAAACGGAACGTTATTCAGGCTAACCGAAGTCTGCATTTGTCGCACACCGCGCCAAGAGTAAGCAACAAGCACCGGTTTAATTGCAAATAAATTATCGGTTAGCAAGTTATTTTGCTTAATATTTATACGTATCAAACACACTACACATAACAGAAATAACAATAAAGTGCTGTAAAAATTTATTTGGTCAGATATATTATTGTTGAGACAATCGGTATAGAAATTATGAAGTTTGATATTTATAGGACACTGTTTCCTTTTATGTACAGCTTTGTTTACAATATTAGTAAAATGTTGGTTCATAAACCTTATCCTACATCCACGGTCAATCCCACACTTCCTCAAGGTTCCGTAAACGGTCATCCAGCGGTACGACGTCTTCTTAACAGGTCAGGGAGCTGGTCAGTTTCACGACAGACCAAGCGAGGATTTTCTTGCCTATCCTTCATCCCTTTCCAAATTTACCACATGCCCGATCTCGACTTTGGTGCCCATTTGAAAATAACAAAAAGCACTTGTCAAACCACTAAGTGGTTTATAATGTTTATGAATGTGATTTAGGAAGTGTTAAATTCTTAGCTCTTCTGACGACAGAACAATGGCTTCGAATGCTGAACCTTTCTGTCACCATTTATGGCTTGCAAGTGAACTGCTAACTAATTGATGGGTATACCAGTGGAATACAATATTCATTACAATTTACAATATTTAATTTGCCACTTTTGGCCTTATTTTTTCGTAAAAGAATTGTTTCCCTATGGGTTCTAGCACTCCTCGCTTTGTCGTTAGTGTTCTCTTCTTGACGGTTTGAAAAACCTTATTCGCAAATTCGTAGAATTCATTTTCCATTTTCCAGATTTTGGATTGCTCGAAATATTCAATCGTTGACTGTTCTAAGGGTTTCTTGGACGCTGTTTTTCGCAGATGAGATTTCCCACCTGAAAAAAAAATTAGAAATTTTATTAACTGTCGAAATGAATACATGTAGGGATTCATTTCAAGTATAACATTGCTAGCACAGCCATTTTTGAATGGGCGTGCGGAAGAAAATATTATTAGAAGCATATTAGTTTTAAGAACATCAAATTTCCGCGGGGCCACTATCAGCCGATCCCGGGGGGGGGGGGGGGGGGGGTACTTAAAAAAGTTTTATACGGGGAGGCTCCGCCCCGAGGTCCAACCCCTTACCCTTTTATATACCATTTTTTTCAAAAAAGGCACCCCTTTCGTATACCTTTTATTGGAAAAAGGCACCCCTTTCATATACCTTCTTAAGAAGACTGTTTTCCTTTTTCTAAACGCCTGGAATGAACTTTATTCCGACTGAATGTAATTCGAACCTAACTACTGTAGTTTAATTTGTAACCACTCTCACTGGCCCGCCTTATGAATAAATCGTTAAAACAGGAAGTCTTCTTGTCATTTTTTTCACGTAGCGCGTAATAAATTAAAATGAAACAGTCATAAGTTGCGTCTGCTTGATCTGTTTTAATTCAAGGCCCTTTTTAAAACCCGAACGAAGATTTTCCTACCCTTCCATATACCTAAACTTGTGAAATCCCTACCTTTTATATACCTGAAGACTGAAAAAGGTACCCCTTTCGGGCGGAGCCTCCCCGTATAGGCCATTATAGGGAGTACCCCCCCCCCCCCCCGGGGCAGCCGATAGTTCCTCGACGTAAACACTCTATTATTTAAATAGTACACGCTGATGGCTTGAGCAAATCGCTTCACCAGAAGTTTTATTCTCGTGCGTGTACATTTCCACCGGCAATGTTATAAAACATTTCCTATGGCCACCCTGGGTTCAGGAGTCAATACGATACGGCGATAATTTATAGACGTAAGAGACATCTCCCCAGACAGTCCAGGAACAAACACGTCGCGTTTTTTGTCAATCATAAACTTTTACGATTTCTTTCGTCCAATCAGAGAGCAGATCGAGCTGCGAGCGTTTTTGAGTCAGCTTACTGCTCAAGAGCTTCGCCACTACAGCTAGTGTCATTACATGGAAATGAGCGCGTGACGAAAGACACCTAGTGACGTGACGTCTGTTTCCCCGGGCTAACTGGACAAGGGAGTGACTATTCCACCATCATTTCATGTAGTGAGACTTCTCATTTATTTCATACATGAGCTATAAATCACAATTCTTTTTAAGTTAATAAACAAAAATGGCCCCAAGAGGATTCGAACCCGGTTCATCGGATTACCACTCATGTCCACTACTGACGACCAGCTGCCAGAAACCTGATTCTTTTGGATAGAAATCCTAACCCCAATATAAAGGCTAACTGAAAGCAACCTAAGCTAACATAGGCTAGCCGGAGTGCTATTTAGGCTAACCGGAGTGCTAATTAGGCTAACCCGAGTGCTGTTTAGTATTCACTACATGAACTGAGTGCAGAATAATCAGTCTCAACTGGACAAAGGCATATATGACCATATACAGGCCTGGTTACTGGGTAAAGTAACACATGTATCAATGCACTACCTTGATTGAATAATTTCGTTGCTCCCTTAAAGATTCTTGGAACAGTTGCTTCCAAGATGGCCAAAAAATCGCCAATTTCTTCAGTAATTCCTACCAACAAGTATTTTTGAACTAAGTTTATTTTAGCTTGCTCCAACGCCCACTTGTTTCCTGGGGACCTGGAATGAAATTGAACAACAGCACTGATAAGCTGGGCGATAAAACTCAGTAATACACGTCAGGTTTGTCTATATGCGGCAACAACACAATGGCAAACAGCTCAATAAACTTGGGTGGCTGACTTAATTCAAAGGTAAGTTTATATTTTAACTGTAGTAAATAAAGTATTTAATCGCAGACTGTGTAACAACAAGGTAAATGTCAAGGTAAACGTCAGTTTCCACACCAGCACTGTGATGCATGGCCACAAAAGAATGGAATTTGGAGCCACAACTTTTCAGGCCTGCAGTCAGGGTTCCCTTTCTTGACACATTCATCAAATGTCTGAAATAAAAGGTAAATGCGTTTAAATTTAACTTTCTTATACTCACTACTTTATAATTAACATCCAACAAGGTTTGTACAAAAAATCCCAACCATTTTTCCAGAACTTTTCAAGGACTCTACATTTTTCAGTTCACTTGTCTTTTCTCTTTATTACCTGCTTTTACACCCATGTTTTACAGTGTTTGAAGTTGCTTTACACAGGAAACGAATACCAAAGTCTATGCAAAGAAATATGCTTTTGACTCCACTACATTTAAAGTGGAAGAAAATTTACTTTTCAAGGACTTACACAGAAATTCGAGGACTTCTCAAGGAAAAAAGGAATTCAAAGACTTTTCAAGACTGCGAACCCTTTCTAACCCTTGATTAACAGTTGCTTATAACAAACTCAACTGGTTAAGTTAACAAACTATTTCTTTCATTATTTCTTCTTCTTTTTTTGCAAATGAGCTGCAAGATATGATGTTGTTTTTCTTAGGTGCAGGCTGCTATTTAGCACAGCATGTTATGTGATAGATAGGTCCAGTTGAAAACAAGGCCTTTCAGTTGCAGAATATTTATAACAACATATTTTGCTTTGCTCACCTCTTTGTCTCCCTGCCTTGTCCTTCGAAGATAAGGCCTAAAGGTATCACCAAACCTTAAGAAATAATAATACGAGACTAGTCTCTCCAGAGGTTTCCTAACAATGTTTATATACAATGGCCTTTTGTGAACACCAAATTTTTCAAAATCGACGTAGGCAAGATGACCATGATAGATGGCAGGCATTTTCTGTCTCCAGTTTGTGATGTTGTGAGCAAATCGCATTTGGTCAGGGAGTGACATTGTGTGATAGTTCCGACTCACATTCAGGTGAAGGGCGTGGAATTTGTTTGGCTGGCAAAGGTCATAAATGATACCCATGAAAGAAGTGCTTCCAGTCTTGGGAACCCTATTGTAGAACATCACAATGTGGTCATCGTCATTTTCAACTTTCAAGATAGCCTCTCTCCGGGTGGATGACTGTAAAAAAAAACAAGAATGCTTACTAACTGGCTTGTACAAACCATTTAAGGCTCCTAATAGGTTTATATTAATCAGAAAAATATATTTGCAATGATCATGACCCAAAGACAACAACAACAACAATTCTAAAGACAGCTATGTCATCTTGGACTGAAATGCTTCCAAAAACAAGTTTCTGAACTAAGCAAGAAAAGGCAGAGGTGAAAGAAAGAATACTGAGTACCACTAGAGTTAGAATAACACTTTATAGAGTTTATAATTCTGTGTGCCTTAGAGACAGCAAATTCATCATGCGCCAGACAGTTAATTAGAGTTTATATGCATGTGGGCATTAAAGAACATTAACAGCTAGTGTCATCGCCATTTTGGTGGAAATGCTTTTAAGCTTTCTTGGCCCTTTGCCGTAAGGCTCACACTTCCACTTAAACAAAACCAGAATTGGAAAGAGCATGATAAAAAATTAGCAAGATTTGTTAAGTTTGAAGCATTTCAAATGTTAAATGCTGCGTTATATGTTTGAAAAAATTTAAAACATTAACTTCATTTTTTTATACAATTAATCCTCCAAATACTTGTCGTTTTAACCACCATTGTTAGAATTTTTTAAATGTTACAAAAATAATTTTAATAATAAAAACATATTATGACCCCATCTCAAAATATAAACTGGTTAATGATTTCCATCAGGTATTCTTTAATGTTTTCATTCTTTACTATTCCAATGAATCTGAATAGTGCAATATTTTTGTCCTCTGTCTCTATCATATGCTTGCGCTCGTGCCGTCAAATTTGGGACTTTCTAGCAAGAATTATTATGGCTCAATCTTCTAAGTGGCTTAATTGCTGGTTTTCACTGTCATGCAATCAAAACATAAAATCGAAAGCATTTAACTACAGAAGCTATGAATTTTAAATATTGTAGGCGATAAAAGGATAAACTATTCTCTAAGTTTCAGGTTTGTGCAGTGTACTGTTTGCGAGCTATATTCCAAACCTTTCCATGCAAATTTATAATGCTTAGGTATGGAGACACCATATTTGTGTCCTCAGTTCCGAGGGGCACAAATATGGCTGCCTTGATGTCAGAGAAACAATCTGAAACTCAATTCTGTTACAACAGCAACTATCTTTGGTTCATGAGCTAGTACACGTTCACTTAAACACCACTTATTATATCTGAAATGTTCAATCTGCTGAAAATAGAAAGGAAAGGCCCTTTTTTCAAACAATTCAACACAGCTTTGTCACGGCACTCAGCTTGATGTCACATACGACGGCTAACCAAATACTCAGGGCATCTGACAGGATGCGGTGGTGCGGATCCGCATAATTCGCTGACTTCCGCATCTTCCGCATCTTGAGAACATTTTCCGCATAAAACAGAGAAATTTGTTTCATATTAATGATTAAGCAGCTGTTTACCACCCTCACAAACGTAAATTTCGAAGAAATTGATTATTTTGACACAGTTTTTCTCCTAAAATAGCGATGAAAACACGGCAATTCGATCGTGAGCAATTTTTAACCTCCAGGCGTTCCACGCGTCTTTTCAAGATGGGCCTGGACACCAGTTGTCTTGTTTCGCTCGTTCGGTCGATCAAAAATTCTTCTGTGGTTTAATACCTGTAGTATATGGATAAATTTGTCATCAAAGAGACCAAGAAGAAGGATCGCCACTTCGCTGTACACTTGCCACAAGTTGACCTCATGGGCTAGACGAGCGACGAATTAAGTGAAGCGAGCTTGAGGCTGCAAAGTGGCCTGTGAGCGACGTACCATCGGGCGAAACGACCGCAATTCGTTGCCTGCGAGCAGACTCTCGGCTTCTGGGGCAGCTTGATTTCGGCGGCATGAAAAAATGTGATTTTTGGTGAGCGAAGCGAGCCGAAAATTTTCCGCATAATCAACACTTTCTTCCGCATAATGTTCCTGAAAATTTCTGCATAATTTGTTATTTTTTTCCGCACCCTATCAGATGCCTTGAATACTCAAAATGCTCTGTTTTTAATATGAATTACACTATGAGGCTGGAAATTTTTTCAAATTTTTAGTTTATCTTACCCCTAATGGCAATATAAATTTAGCAGGCCAAGTGAATTTTGATTTCAGAATTTCATGACGTAACATGAAAACCAAGAAGGGGTTTTGTTCAAATTCCGAATAATTTCCTGAAGTGCTCGCCAACTCCACTTTGCCATACATCAATCTTATGGAGAGCAGTTTGTTTGTCTGAGTTATAATGGGGGTCAAAATTTGTGGCGTCATTAGTGTGCAGCACTATTTGTCATATTCTATCACATGAAGCCAGACAGGCATCTGACCTAAGAACAAAATTATATTCAGTATTTAGTAATTAATACTCAACAAATAATATAATTATTTCATAACAATATATGAAGGGGCAAGGGCAAGAATCACAGATTGAGTTTTTGGCGAAATTGAAAATTGTCAAAAACAACTCCAAAACTCGCATGTGGCTTTGTTTACATGTGTTAAACACTGTCCTGCATTTATTTTCGCTAGTTTGAGCTTGTTCTTGGAGAAAAAAAGAAGAGAAAATTACTATTAGCGAATCATTGTTCCAGAACGAATCTAAATGTTTATGCTGGTTTCATTGTTCGGAGTAACAAAAGGTTTTTTGTTTCTCTTCCTGTTTTTGTAATTCAGTTGGGAGATCTGGAAAGCAAATATTGTGACGTAAGCTTTTCGCGCGCAAAGCCTCTTCAGATTTTAATCGGACAAGTCGAATGCTCACCTTCGCGCATGAAGTGCACTTCTCTCCACTGATTCTCGCTTATTTGACATATATTTGCGCCCGTCTGGTGGTAGAAGGACATCATAAAGTCTGAATACCCGCAAGATCGCTAGCGAGCCTCAAAGAAGCGAGGTTCGTTTGTTCCATGATCGGGACTCTGATTCCAGACGGAAAGAGTTTAAACGCCCTTCTCTTCCAAACCAAGTTCACCTTCGTTTGTTTGGGCTCATTTGCCATGATTTGGCGTGTTGAATGTTTGGAAATGAAGACTGGCTTTTAGACTCTATAATTTTCTGTTGAATTTTGAGCGTAGGACTGTCCGTGTCGAAGAAACTCAGGGATATCCCATAATAATCTTTAATGCATTGATCGTGATTATTGCGTTATTTTTGAGCGTGACTTGACAGTCGAGCGAAAGGCGTGGCGGCAAAGTCAGTCTTCATTCATTTCACGTGTGCGAAACGCGGCTTTCGCGATATATTCATAGTATGCGCGCCCAAAAAGAACAGAATAGGAGCTTACTGCAAGTCAAGCGGAATGAAAATCAACCGTTTAGATTTTGTGAGTGCACATCATGGAATTCCATTGATTGCTTCATCGCTGTCTGTCGAGAGGAATGAAAGGACAAGACTGAACCCGGGCTCGCATGTAAGTTTTTTGTTTGTTTAAGCTGACTTGTTCTTTTCCATCGGTTTTCCAGCCGGCTTAAATTCGATTCAGTGTATTCATAACATGCCTGTAGGAGAAACACTGAGCCTATTCAGCTTAAAACTAACATTTACCAGAAATATAAAGGCGCCATTTGCTGTCGACATTCATTGAAGAAACATAAAACGTCGACGCAAAAGTTTTCGAAACCTGTGTTT
Source organism: Meandrina meandrites (assembly GCA_963693305.1). NCBI lineage: Eukaryota > Metazoa > Cnidaria > Anthozoa > Scleractinia > Meandrinidae > Meandrina > Meandrina meandrites. The sequence continues at coordinate 15,816,596 of OY855904.1, forward strand.
CATGACCAGATACACACAGGCTGAGTTGCCAAAACTTGACATGTTTACGCTCCAAACGCGACGGTTTGTCTAGGCAAACTTAAATGCTTTACGCGTGAAAATTCGCGGAAAAAAGTTCGCCGTTCACGGTAGTTCGAAAATGGAAGTATCTTTTTTAGTGAAACGGACTGAATTTGCTTTGCTAACGGCAGTGTTATTCACAAAAAATAATCATTTCGCTTAGCGAAATTTACCGCTGAGAAATTTCGAATACGTTTTCTTCCGTAATGATTTTGTAATTCGTCGCGCAGACAAAGCATAAATGGCAAGCGCTTTGCTGATAGCATCACTAAATTTCAAAGCCTTTTGCAGCATCAGAGTAGCATCTACGAAATGTCACATCTTGCTCTTTTTTTACTTTTCCAGAAAACAGTGCATGAGAAAGTTTTTTTCATATACCGTAATAGTGTTTTCTTTTTTCACGGATTGCAAAACGTTCACTCTCTAGACACTAATCCTTGACTTTATTTAGATACCAACTCATGCCATGCAATTCAAAAGAAGAGATTTCTTTATTTTTGCTAGGATAACCCTATGCTAACCCTAACCTTACCCTAACCCCTAGGGTTAATTTTTGTAGAGTTAAAACAGTAATCGGTTCAACTTCGCTGATTTCATTGTTTCGCGGAGCAAAAGGTTTCTTTCGTCAAAGTCCAGTTTTTGCATACGTAATTTTTTGGAAACAAGGCAGACAACAACGGGAAAAAATACAGGACAGTGTTTAACACACGTAAACAAACTCGCATGCGAAATTTGGAGTTGTTTTGACAATGTTCAATTTCGCCAAAAACTCAATCTGTGATTCTTGCCCTTGCCCCTTCATATATAGTAACAATAATATTACATGGTTTCACTTTAACCTTCTGAATTTTACCTTGTGACTACTTTCTGATAGGACCTCTTTCAATATATCACCATCTGGTAAATGCCTGGAGTACTCTGAAGAAAACCAAACAGCAATGAAATTAAAATGAGAGTTACAATTATATTGATATAAACACAGAAACACAGGGTGTCTGAGTTTTCAATACACCCTAAAAGTGCATTTATCAATTTTCTCTTGATTGTACTGGGAAAGTGTATATTAACTTAAAACAACCTCATGCCAGGACCAGAGATTTTAATTCCTCAAGAGGATCTAATTCTGGATCAATTTTGGATCAATCTTGCACCCTGAAGAAGTAAACGCACCAGTACTTTCAGATGGATTAACAAGTTGGTAATACCATTTCTCTCTCCCACCAGATGCATATTTTTGTACCTTTTTTTTTGTCAGACCCAATATTTATTTGCAATGAGGGCCGAGTAATGTGAAACAAATAGTCATAGAACTTTGAGGGGTTAAGACACTTGGCAATTAAATGCATGGAATAAAGATTTTAAAACAAGGCAACAAAAATTTTACTACAGTCGACTCCCCATAACTTGAACCCTCGCTAACTCAAACAAAAATCAATTTCCCCTGGATTTCTGTCATATGTTTACTGTAATTTTACCCTCTGTAACTCAAACCCTCGACAACTTGAACCTCCCATAACTCGAAGCAATTTTCATTTCCCTTCAGGTCATTTTCTACATAATTTTACCCTCAATAACTCGAACCATGTCGGTCAATATGTGACAAGTCAAAACAAACAGTGTACTGTAGACCAAAACATTAATTTTATCTTGAGGCAGCCGTTTGAATTTTTTCTCTTCTTTTACATCACACAAAATGTGTCAGTTCAGTTCAGGTTCCACTGGTTTTCACAAAGTGTTGTTTCTTAACTCCTTTTTCACATTGCCTTACGTTTCAATTTATACACTGTCAGTAATTTAGAGAGATATTGTTTAATTTTCACTTGACTTCTCTATTCTGTAATTAAATTTAAAATTTCAATGCACACTGCATGAATAGAAAAACATGAAACACTGTTTTTTTTCCTTATTTCAGGTCATTTGTTCTCATTTACCAATAACTTGAACTCCCAATAACTCGAACCTTTTTCAATTCCCCTTGAAGGTTCTAATGATCAACGGGAGGTGACTGTATACATAACAATACAAATACAATACAATATCTATTAAGCAGACACTCTGTCAGCCAGTTGAAAACCTAAGCTTATATAATTTTTGTGCAATAACAGAATTATAAAACAGACAGATTACTGACTAAGTAAAAAGCTGGAGCTGGAATTATGGCTGGAGGATTTTTTTGTAAGATACAAGACTCAAGAACTTTGCTAAATACAAGAACATTATTTTAATGTTATGGGATGAAATAAATAGCACGAGAAAATACAATAAAGTACTCAGTTAGTAACAACACAAATTGTCATTGTATTGTTATCGGCATGTCGAGTCACAAAGGCGCAGTCTTAAAATGTCTAAACCAATTATTAATTAGTTTTGCTCTATAATTGAATTAAATACTGACCTCAGCCAGTTAATAAGATCTAAGATACTCGAGGCACGACAAATATCTGCCTTTACCGCAATGGAAGTCCAGGAGTATATTTTTACGGCATGCTTGTTTGAGTTGAAACATTTAAGTTAAGCTAAAATTTAACCGGTGTATATCATCCCCAATACATGAAAACTCGAGTTTCCACCGTATTAAAACCAAAATAACTGAGCTGTTAAAATAAGTTTCAAACGAATCAACGTGCAGTAACAAAGATCGCAAATGTAACAGGGCTTCTACAGTGAAAAGCTTACTAAACCTGTTAAAAATATGGAAATGACTTTCAGTATAAGCACTGACATATTAAAAGCAACACGTAAACAGTTCCTACCGTTCTGTCGATTTGGAATACTCGTCTGTAATATTTGGACCTCGAGAATTACAAATGCGATGATAAAGGCCACAATCATCCATTTGTTGACAATCATTCTTCCAACAAGGAGAGCCACTCTTGGAAGTACCATACATTCGTGTAAACTCAGAGAGTGCTAGCTAAATACAACTAACATCAATTTGCCTTCGATCGAACGACGGCACTCGACGGCACAGGAGGCTCGATTACCAGCCGCTTGTCGGAAATTGAGCCCGCGCTCCCCCCGAAAACGAGCCCACGTGGCAACTGCCAAATTAGCCGGGTGCCTGCCATCATCAAGGTTTCAACATGCTCAAAAAGGCCTACCGTAATGATTCAATTTAGCGCCCGGAGCGCTTATTTACTTTTTGCAACTCAAGGGAGGGCGCTTATTCGGGACAGCGCGCTTGTTTAATTTTTTGAGGAACATCCAAATGTTCAAAACAAAACTTTAGTAAATATTAAATAACTTACAATAACACAAACTGTAACAGTAACAAATTGTTGAAAGTTCAGAACATGTACGGTACGGTGAATGTTCATGAGTTCATCACAGACATGCAACCCGGCATTTATTAATTCAGCAGTTCGTAACTATCCAAACCGTTCTAAAGTTTTGAACCATCGCGCTTATAAGAATGGGGACGCTTATTGGAATAGGGAAGCTGATTGACAAAAGCACATTCGAAGGGGGGTGCTTAAGTGTACGTGCCAAGGGCAATTATCGTGTCCGTAAAACTTAAGAATCTTGGCATTCTGCACAAACTGTTGATGCCTAGGCAATATTCCATTCTTTTATGACTTCACCTATTTGGCACTTCTATTCGGTCTCTCACTGCTTCACCTCACTATTAACATGCGAGGAAACTGGATTCGAGCCCCGGAGGGGGGGGCACTCCCATACATGAGGTATATAGGTTCACCTCACTAACATGCAAAGATCCAAGCTTTACAAGCAAATCCTGCTTAACAACGAAATGAACTGAAGAATATGCAGAAAAATACCAATTCCAAGAACTCGAGTCGAGCCCCCGTGAAGGGTATGGTTTTCAAGCAGTTTAGTCTGGGATAGGGTATAGAAACCAGAGAGTTTTGGTCTAGAATAGGGTGTCATTGGCCGGGATCAGCGGTATGCGGAAGAATTAATTCCAAAATAGGAATAGAAACTCGGAAGAGAAAGAGGCTTTCCTAAACGTAAATAAAATCATCTCGGCAACGTTGTTGACAGATGGTATTACATTAAAATCGTTAATAGTGCTACATTTCTAAAATAACCAAGTCTTGGATAGGGTAGGGATTTTCGGTGTCTAGTCTAGAATAGTTGCAAAATCAGCTGAACGTGATCTGCTATAGGCTAAGGGTTTCAGAGTCCCAGCGGCACACCTTCAACCAAAAATATACAGAGTACCTCCACCAGGAGTCGAGCAAGATTTCTTTGTTCTGTTGGACGCGCGGAACATCATAATGAGCTGTTTTGTGTTGTCCCTTGTCAGTGGACCCGCCAGTTACGTCGCAAAACGCTTTTTTAAAAGGAAGTCGATTATGATTTGTACTGTTATTGTGCAAAGCCTATTCACGCTTACCACGGAAACTGCAAGGTAGATATTTCCACGATCAGAATAGCTCGTGTCCGCTTGGCCGAAAAAAAGAAATAAGCAGAGAAAAGTCGGTCTGTGTTAGTAAGTAACCCGGTGAATCAGAGTCATAATAGGTTAAACATGGCTTCTACTGATAAATAATACATATGTCTGCTGTCAAAAGGACAAGTTGCATTTGTGGTGATGGATCGTAGCTTTTATACAGTGCTACTTATAGAGACTATATACGTTGTATCTGCGCTATTTTGCTTAGGGTTACGTAGTTACGCGAAAATGTCTACCAATGTGATGTGATGTGATGTGATGTGATGTGATGTGATGTGATGTGATGTGATGTGATGTGATGTGATGTGATGTGATGTGATGTGATGTGATGTGATGTGATGTGATGTGATGTGATGTGATGTGATGTGATGTGATGTGATGTAAACGTCACAGTAAGTCCAGTTTTGAAGTAACTTTTTTTTTTGACGGTACAATAGACTTAGCTGATACTCTGAATTCGAAGAGCCGTGGCTTGACTTATCAAAGACACCGCCTCTTCTAAGTCCATTTGCTTATTTTAAAAAAATGTGTACTAATCGACGAATCACAAGAGATGACAATTGCAGCTCAGGGTGTGGACACAAATGTGTACGGTGTAAGAATCAGTTTTGTGCGGGATAGTCAGTTAATGGCCCGCAGCCATACTGTTAAAAGCTCGAGAATAAAATGCAGGCTGATTAAAGAAACAAAACAGCTCTTCATTGTCTCAATTTTTCGCAGAACACGATTGGACAAAATCTGTGTTTGTTTGTTTGTTTGTTTGTTTGTTTGTTTATTTGTTTGCTTGTTCGATTGTATAATTTGTCTATTAACTTTTCGTGAAGGAGTACACTTTTGACATAAATAAGCTTATAGATGTTACCTCTTACACACAAATAACTAAAAACCTCGATTATACATTAATAAAAAATTCCTCAAAGTATGAGGAAACTGAAACCCATTACCCGCTAGTGGCTACTAAAAGAAATGAGTCATTCTGTCGGAATAAAAATCTGAAGCCCCCTTTTCCCTGCAGTAGCTTCTTCTCTTTTCAGGCTAAAGTAATGATTTATCCCTTGATTACTTGTTTGTGTCTTAATATCACGAGGCTTCATACTTTGCTGTCTTTTATACTCCGTTGTCATGTCCTGAAGTTGCCATGGTAACGGTTCACACCTAGTCAGCACTTCAGATATTCTCCCCAGATGTTGCCTTGAGGTAGGAAGTAGTGGCAGGCGAAAATAAGGCACAGAAAATGGAAAAATCTCTTGTTGATAAGCGGGCATAAATTTCACATCACTCGGACGGTGTTTATGATTCAGGGTCTCTCCAACAATTGCTTCAGAAGGATATATGACAGACCCATGATCGCAAAATGATATCAATTTACGCCTCAAAAGCTTCACATTTAAAACAACGTCTTTCCTTTCCGCAGAGATCTTTCTCATCGATTGCCATGTCTGCAGTTCTGATTCTGCATCTTCCCAAGCATGACTCTCCTTGGCCAACCCTTTACCTTGTATCGCCGATTCCAAGATTTTGCAGGGTGTTGACAAGCAAATAAATTCTCCGCAGATGACTTGTCTACCATTACCTTCGACGATCCCATCGAGCTCGTGATCAATCTCGTGTGAACACCCCACATTTCTATGTCGTTGATGTTCTTGTAAGTGGCAATCGCCTTCTGTGAAATTTTTTCTTCCTCTCTTCCTTCCTCTAGACCAGGGTCTGAAGCGTGGTCCAGATAGCACTGGCAAAGTGTTACAGTCACTTTTTTTCTCTTCCAAGCTACCTCTTGGCGTGTTTTCCACTTCCACCCTTTTGTTTACGACACTCCAGAGAAAGCATTCCGTTGCTGCCTTTCATGCATTGATAGTTACTTCCATGAATGATAAGACCGCAACTGTTCAATGCTTTCTCGACCTTGTTACAACTCCCTACCATTGTGTTTTCCAAACTACTCGATTCTTGCCTCTGAACAATCACACCGTTCCGTACACAAGAGCAAGCGTTGATTCCACAACCAAGTATCAGTCCTTCGTTTGTTTCAGTTCCTGTGTTCTGTTCCATTTATGATCAAGTGCCGTATCTCCTTATAATTTTTTTGTTTCGTATCTCGGTTGACGCAGTAGGATATTTGTTAATGTCTCGGCAGCTGTGTTGCAGTTATAAATTTTCTGGTACTATGTGGTATAAAAAGAAGGAGCGAAACATTCTTTCTACACTTTCTTGATGATCAGACCTATTTTAGTATGTTGTTTGCAGACAAACTCAGGATTCAAGAGAACGATATTGGCTTTGAAGAAACTAACCGCACTTTGTTATAAGGTTGCGATATTGGTTTGGTAAGCCTTCGCACTTCTTTTTTTACGACGTCTGCAGACTTTTATTACGCTCAGTGAGAGCATTTTGTTGTAACAAGCTGCTATTTTAGTAGCCACTAAGAGAGGTGTTCTAATTGCCAAGAGGTCTACTTCGATCTGGATAATCACAAACATGCGGTGACCTGGTGCAAGGCGCGAGAAACTATGACGATTGTGATAGTCATTAAGATTCAGATAACAACAACATCCATTGTGTTCTCAACGAAATAAAGAACATCATTATCACGTCTTCCTGTGGATGTTTTGTTCATAATATTCAGTGTTTAAATTAGAAAACAAATTAAAAAGAACCAGTGTTAGTAATGACTATCATTTACACAGGATCCCCGCCTCACGACCACCCCGTAATTACGACCACTCTTTTTACCCCGAAGAAAACGCTTAGTCGGTCATTATAGAACCCCCCTTCTACGCCCAGCCCGTTTATACAGCAAAGGGGGCCCTTTACACAGCCACAATTTTATGGTTTAACGGTGGTGGCATTGACGAGGTTCAGTGCAGTTAAAGGTAAGGCTTTTTTTTTTTCAATGTACGGGAAGTACTGCGGCGGCTGAAATATACCTGTTGGAAGAGTGACCACGGACGTTTTGATATTATTGTAATTGTCGTCATCTTATTCATGTACTGAATTATCTTTGTGTCGTTACTATTTTGTCATCCACGATAATAGCACAGAGATGTTTTGGCAATTAATCATTCCGTGCCAGAATTAACGTATCAAAGATATCTGGCTTGGAAGGAACAAGCGCTTATTCCGGTCCATGAGTACCCATTTTGAACCTATTAGTAATTAAGTGATTACTATAGCATTATCAATAATCAATATCATTCAATAATACTAAATACTATAGCATTTGTTTACGTGCACATGATTGTCTATTTTAATACATTTTTTGTTGGTTCGAGCATGAAACACATTCAAAAGCTTATTCACTGTTTTAAACCTTAGGCACTTTCGCAGCCGTTTTTTTTCTAACATATGTTTCACAAATATGTAGGCAATTACTAAGAAAATGAGCCGGAAAGGTTGTAGGCTTTGGTTTTTCGGTGTTTTCCATGGTATTCCGTAAGCGTTTTCGGTAAATAAATTCAGTCGTCTGAGTTTAAAATTTTATTTTATTTATTTGAAATAAATTGTATTTGGGATTAGATAGAAATAGCTTCGGAGCTTCCTCGGAAATCTACTGCACCGGATTCGGAAATCTTCGAAAATATTCAAAAGTGATCATCCGAAGTGATCGAATAACCTTCGGATAATTGTTTTTAGAAATCTTCGTACAGTAGACAAAAATCTTCCGTCAGCCTTATCATATAAATTAAACATTTATACTAAGTAGAATACAAAACTCGTTTCAAAACGTTACAACCTTTGACGAGTTTCCTCAAGTTCCAGACTTTTGGTATATATATCTATATGACAATGTTTAAATACTAGAATTTCATACTAGTTATGCAACGCTTTCGAGTGGAATACATATATAAAAAAAATTTACCATCTTTATTATTTACTACATCTTATAGCATCGCTGTATATTTTTACGAGTCATGCAGTGTTTTGGCGAGCCCGAAGGGCGAGTAAAAATACAAATGATGAGTAAAACTTTACAGCGATACTCACTAAAATGTGTAATAAGAGTATTCCACTCAAAAGCGTTGCATAACTAAATTTTTACTCATCATTTGCATGACTCGTAAAAATATATAGCGATGCTACACAGTAAAATGTCTAATATGAGATTTATTATCCAACGTTTTCGTTTCCTCAAAATTCTCACTTGCCAAGCCAAGGTTTTTAATCTTTCGCGCGGTCGGGGAAATGAGTCAAGTACAAATATCGTGTGATATTTGTACTCGTTTCGCGCGTTATTTGTACTCTACGAAGCTGTGTTGGATTATAATATGGGTCACTTAGTTTCGATTACTGGATTTTGTCGGGAATAAGACCGCAGCGCACGATGTTTTTATTTGCCACAAAGATGCCACTGTAATAATAGTTCCACAAAAGTTAAAAATATAGATTTTTTTTATATTTTTTTTTCGTTCCATTTTCTTTGGGTTACACAGTTAGCGGCCGTACAAAATAAAAATACCGCTCGTTAGCTTCAATTTGAATGGTCAAACATGAGGTTTTTATCGACAACATTAAAAGTTAGCTTAAACTGTTCACATAATGTTTGGTTTGTTGTTAAGCTCGTGAACTTTCTTTCCCTGAAACGTGTGAAAGGTGTGCCTTCTAGAGTGTTCCACCCTTAATTCTATCGCGTGCGATAAATTCAACAAACAGTGATTCCTTAGATGTTAATTCATCACGTTCGACTGGACACTGTTTGTTCAATGTCGAACAAAAATTCAAATTGCATTCTGATTGCTATTCAAAGTCCTGTGTTGACCTCTGTTTGTCTTAAGGATTCACGTTACAGCACGTACGTCTACTGAATGAATTACGTCTGGGCTGAGTCTGGACTAGTCACGGATAACATTCACGGTTACTCGTGGAAAGACAAGAGTTCTTTGAAAATTCACCTGAGCTGCACCAATGGTAGTTAAGCGTTTGACTGTTTTAGAAATGCTATCCGCCGAAGCAATTACGCAGCTGACTCATACAAGCAACTGTACTACCAACTTTTGCGGTAACACGGTTCAGTTCAATACTTAAGTTAATCCACTGATGCCTTTGTTATACCGACTTAATAACGTTATCGTTTACAGAAGAATTCCCAATTTCATGCTTTGTTTATCAATCCGGTAGAGAAGTGATTTAATAGTTTGAACTACAGCGGCAATTTGGCATGAAATCAAAATTATCTCGCTAGAAAGAACGGAAACTACTTCTTTGCTCTTGTGAAGGGGCATCATTGAGTGTTTTGCAAATTTCCAATTGTTTTGTAAATATGACTTTACTTCTTTTAATCAGTTTGTCGTGGGAATAGATTCGATTTAAGTAATTAATTAGCAGTTCCACTAGTCTCAATGGACAAATTTATCAGGAATTGTACGCGCGGAAATTCAGTCAACCGAATTATTCAGTCGCAGATTAAAAATTTCAGATAAAGCCAGTTATGTAAGAAAATGGCTTAACCGTAGCCAGCATTAGGCCATATCGATTAAAAAATAAAAACTTTCTTTGCATGGGAGAACGTTTTCATACTTTTATTCGAGTAAACTAATTATAGTGAACATAAAAGAAACCGGTAAACTTTTTCCGCAGAATTTCCTTTGCCATATTAACATTAAATTTACAGAGGAATTTTACTCAGCTGTCAAATATGCATAAATTGTAATTAGGTTAAAATGACCTTCCATAGAACTGGTCAGATGCTTTTTACAAGAAGGGAAAGCGCAGAAGTTCTGAATAATACAAACTCAATTTTCAAACCTTTTAGATGGCTTATAAACTACAATTCCAAAATAATACATTCTTGGAATCCTGTTATATCTTCCCAAATAAAGTCAGTCCAGCGACCATATGCATCCTTTTCGTAACTAAGTTTAAGTTTACAGTTGTTGAGGCTACAGTTTTTGAGATTACAGTTTTCCTCGCCGCCTCCGTAAGAAAATGACTGCATGTCGGTGAATTCTTGGAGAAATCATCCAAACTGGCGTTTGACGGTAACTTTCAACAAACATTTGATCCAAGAAACCAATCCTGATTCCATCCAGGAGACGGACATAGCAAAAAATTCGGAGTTAGTACTTAGGTTCTGGTTTCTGTCCTCCAATTCTTGTGTTGGGAACATAATTATCTGTGAATTTTCTTACCAATTCTGTGGATAGTGACAGCTTATTAAGTACGGTGTTCAAAGGAAATATCTTTGAAATATCTATCTTGTAGCTGTTGGTTCCTTTTCTTATTTTTAGTGTCCTTTGATTAAAACGTTTTCTTTTTTAATTCTTACTTTGAAAGACTTTGTATTCAGATTTTTTGGTTTTCCTTTAATTATTCCTCAAGCGCTACAAGTATTGGTTTTATTGCAAATCCGTCTAAAGATACCAAAAGCCTGCTACTTCTAAGTCAACTCTGTTCGTTATCAATGGAACCTTTAGTCCTTGAAAAGCAACTCGAGGAGATCTAACGGCTGCATGTACACAAGCTGTGAAAGCAACAATATTAAAGGCTTCCTTTATGTCTTTCTTTCATTTTGTAGTGAAGCCGTGCACGTATAAGACAGTTTTTAACAGTTCTTAATTACTGTGTATTAATTGAACCACGTTTTTGGTCACGTTTGGTTCAATAAAAGAGCGTCCTTGAGGATCGATGTTTTTGCTAACGGTACGCGAAAACTGGCAAGTCAGTGAGTTTAGTTAATCCAGTGGTGTAACCCCTTCGACGCGGTTCCCATGCTACATAGGGTGTCTTTTTGCAATGTTGCTTTAAGTCTTGAAGTCTCAACCATTTAATTCATTGTTCGTTCCTTAGATATATTTTGTTACTTCCTGCTTTCACTGAAATTATACTGCAACTGAAACCCACTATAAATATCAAGCTTTTAAAAAACGTACAACGTGAAGACAACGTTTCGCCTTGGCTATTAAATTGACCAGTTTTATAAAATGCAAAATATCTTGGGTGCATAAGGTCCTACAATTTTACATTGCAAGGAATATTGCTCTCTTGATCTAACATAAAAGATAAACGGTGGCGCTTGTTTGATATTTGAGGCAAACAAACTGATAAGGCAAAATTTATTACGGTCAAACCTACAAAACCGGCATTATGCAGACCGATTTATGTCAAGCCCTACTACTTTGCCAAAACCGAGATATTTTTGTCGTACATATATACTTTTTTAATTTGGATTCTGTCTTGCATCAGTTGTCTTGGCATTTAACTCTCGTTGTTCGTACGTTTTCTTCAAGTTCGTCAGAGTCAAAGTTAAGTGACGAATCTCTGGACGTGTGAAATTAACATAATTATCTGGAGGTCGCTCCTGTCACATACGGACTCGAATTGAACACTGGCCAAACCCAGGTGTTTTTCTGACAGAGTTTCCACAAGGTTCGTAAATAAGAACGCAATACTTTTATCTTGCAAAAGATTATTTGAAAAGATAAAGACTGCCTCATAGGGTTTAGCCAAAAAACACCCTCTTAGTATTAACGATGGTTGATTTTATAATGTCAAAAATAAAAAGCGTTGAGATATTGATGGTTTTATACAGATGCTGCAGGTTACAGATTCCGAGCAATGGGGACTGGGATCCCCTCGAACAAAAACTTCAGATTCTGTGAACAGTTTGGTTATGTTGTAATTGTCAATTTGATGTAAACGTTTCAATTTATTCGTCTAGTTCTTTCCTTCCTTTTTTAGTTCGTTCTCTTTCTCCTTTTAAAGCTTTGGAGCCATTGCCATAATGAGCATTCAATATTACATTTATTGCAGAAAAGAGGATCCCGCACAGCTTAATAGATAGTTTTGCTATTTATGTTAACCAACCCAGATAAAACCGCCGCAATTTTATCAACCTTATGCCAACGTTTCTGCGTTAATGGCGCAATTCAATTCAAATAGGCGTTAACTTTCGCCAACTTGCTCTACAACACGACAAAAAGTCACGAACCATCAATTCCCAACTCACGCACAAGCACTAAACTAATGAGAAGCCAAAAACGTGCACCAACATCGAATAAACTGGATAAGCATTTAGGGATTGTTAACAACTAAAAATATAAAAAACAATAGATTGAGTATCCCTTCAGCAAGGACGTCGTAAAAGTTTTCTATGGAAAGTATATAAGAAAGAGTTGCGTTTCCTGTCAGAGATGAAATTTTTAGTCGTGTCCCGTCTCCCCCCGGATTTTGAGCACTTGACTTGACTATTTTGCTTTACCGACCCACAAAAGACAAGAGAATTTAATTATGCCTATGATTCTATCCGTTCTATTGCGGCAATTTGTAGATATGAAATCCAAATAACCCAAAGTATTAAAAGAGAAGGAAAGGAAACGACTTGAACCTTATGAAAAGGTACTTTAAAGCCTAGGAAATCTTCAGAAATTGTTCATCTACTTTTCATGTAATATGCTGAGTATAAACTCGACTGGGATTTATGAATATAAAATTGATCAGTTTTTATTGCTCCATGTAGTAGTTTATTAGCTATTCTGTGAAAAGTCAACAATGTTGAAATTAAATATTTAGAAGAAAGCCAATCAGCGAGAGAACGTACAGAAATCACTGATGAGATGTAAAAGTGCAGCTGATTTCTTTGTATTTTCCTATTCTTGTCTTTATTAAAATCGAGTACAAAGCGGGAAAAAAAGAAGTAAGTTAATCTCCACCTGCTTGTTTCCCATATTACCGGGAACAATAGGGAATCTTGAGAGTCTAAGCTAATTCGTTATCGCTAATGTGACGACTTTGTCGGTTTTCCTCCGCATATTAAGAGATCACGGCCAATCATCCCGGATACCCACCATATATTCTTTAGTAGATTACCCAGTACGTTTGTTCAGGAAATTGTTTTTTGCCCTGATAACCACCACAACTTTAAACCCTTGAATGCTTAATGAATGTAAAATTGGATCAACGAGCGTAGTTTGTGCGAAAGCAAATACGATTTTGACAGCTGTTAAATGATAAAATAGGCCGGTTGCCCACACTATTTTGCCTCTATTTGTTTAAGGCTCACGTTATGAGGGTGATGTTTCCTTATAATATCTCGCTCTTATCAGCACGCCTTCTGTTCACGCGAAAAAGCTTCCTAGAGAAATGACGGATTGCCTGATCGAAGACGGAAAAGAGCATTCGGCGGGGTGTAACGATGCTAACAAGTCATATCACTGAAAAGCGGCATCGTGGATCACGACACGCTCTGGATTAAATCTTTGTCAGACGTCAAGAGGAAACGATTGATTAGTGCGTAGCAACGATATACGGTTTAGCCAGAGGTATAAAATAGCCCTGAAGTAAAATAAATATCAAAATCACGTCCTGGAAGGAACAGTCGAAATCGGAATCATAATATAGCAGACAAACGTGACGTGAAGGGAAAATGATGAGAGATTTTTTTGCCGGCTCGACAATTTTTGTTCTGCTGCTTTCCTCGCATTTGACCTTTCAGCAGCCGCTGCACAATTCAAGTGATGTGAGCGTCTCCTCGGTGACTGATTCCCTAATCAACGCAACTACACCTCCAATGGCAGTCCCGCCAGCCCGAGTGGCAGACATACCTGCGATTTGCCCTCAGAAGTTTTCCTGTCGCACAAGATGCGATAATGAAACATTTGTAGGGGACGATCTTAACAAAGACGCTGCACATTGCCATTGTGATCGAGATTGTCTGAAGTTTCAGGACTGTTGTGCAGACTTCACGAGTTTTTGCGAACCAACACCAGTGAATCAAGGAATTCCAGTAGCCCATAATTTGAACTATTCCTGTGTAAAACTATCCACTGAGTCTAGTAAAAAAACAGGGGTATTCATGATCACAACTTGTGCAGCTGATTGGAAAGGAAATGAGGATGTGCGCTTCAAATGTCTGGAAGGATCAAAGAGTTCGAATCGATCAGTCACCTCTAAAAACATCATAGAAGATATTCCAGTGGCTGGTCTCATGCGAAATGACGGCACTCAATACAGAAATATTTACTGTGGTATTTGTAACAATGAACTTGCCATTTTTCTACCTTCTTGGCAACTAAAGTTTCGATGCAATATCAAAGCTGCTCCGTCAAACTACAACAACGAGGAGAAATTAGACTTTTTTCTTAAGTATTGCCCCGCGAGGATCCTGGAACCAAACGATTTGTTTAAAATACGGACATGTTTACCAATGATAGCTTCATGCTCAGTCGCCAATGAGCATAAAGACGAGTGCATGAAAGGAAAAAGTGGACTAGTCTATTCGCAAACAACGGGGAAAAACTACAAAAACTTGCCCTGTTTGCTTTGCAATGGTGCACCATCAAACAACGCTCAGTGCGGTCCTGAAGTATCCGACGAGATTTTCAATCCCAAATCATTTGAAATTATAATGGAGTTCAAAGAGAACGAAAACAGCCAAGAAGTCCGACAACCGAAACTGACTACTGTCACCACAGCATGTTCAACGGGCAAAGTGTTCGATCCGCACTTGGAGACATGCGAAACAGGTTCTTTTGTGAATCCATCCAGCCTGGCAGTTAGCGATACCTACCGTGTAAAACTCTGGATGCATCCTTCAGATGACAAGAAATGGCCCATTATTTCAGAAGAATTTCACCATGCCATTTGTGCACTCTTTGCCTTAGATCCTTTGCAAATTGATGTCATATCAATTGCAACAGAAGACAGTTCCACTGCCGTGGATTTCAATCTTTACGCTGGGTATGGGAAAACTGCTGAAAGCAGTGCAGATCATAAAACTCTAAACGTGTCTCTTCTCCTAAATTTTAACGAATCCTTCCCGATTGTAATTGCGAACAAGACCTGGATAGTCCTTAGGATCACTCACAGGCAGTTGTCCTGTGCGCAACAAGAAGAATTTGCTCCTGGGGAATTCCGTTTACTTCGAACTGGAGAAGCTCTAATAAACGGTACAAGAAACAAAACTGCAGAATTACTTTCCCCAAAACAGTTCTTTATCAAGCACAACAACAATGGCAACGATTCCTTGCTTGTGTGCAGATCTAAGTTTACCGTTTTGTGTCCATTTAATCTGCTACTGATTGGCAATTCTGAATACAGGATTGTAAGCAACGATAGTTTACTGCATACCACCACAGGCAGACTATATACACGGGAAGAATATAACTTGGTGGGCAATCTAAAAAAGGCTTGGATTTGCACTAACTATACTAAAACTATTTACATTAGAACGAAAACTGAATCAGAAAGTAATTTTTTGCGATACTTTACTATTGTTGGATTTTCGCTTTCAATTTTTACGCTCACCCTGACTTTAGTGATACACTGTATCTTCAGTGAGCTGCGTGGACCTCTTCCAGGTAAAAACCTCATGAGTTTGTGCTTGGCCCTTCTCCTTTCGCAGTTTATGTGGCTTTTTGGTTCTGGAGATACCGACAAGCCAATCTTTTGCACTGTTATAGCAGCAGTTATTCACTACCTTGTTCTGGTGTCTTTTGCGTGCACTGCGGTTATAGCTTATGACACTCGCCGAACATTCTCTAGTCAGATTTCCAAAGCTCCAAGCAGATCCCTTGGCCAAAGTCGAAATCTGCGTTTCCTTACTTACAGTTTCTCGGCATGGGGTGTTCCACTGGTGTTTGTAATTGGCTGCGTCCTGCTTGATCACTTTAAAGTGGTTTTCATCGGTTATGGTAACGAAGACGCCTGCTGGCTTGTCAGCACCAATGCCAAGATCGTCACCTTTGCCACACCGATTGCTTGTGTTCTTCTGTACAACGTTACAGCCTTTTCTCATACCGTGTGGGCCATCAACAGCGCCAGGAAGCAAACACGCCGAGTGAAATCTCCCCGACAGGACCAACGAGCTGTCCTTAAAATATATGTGCGTCTTATTTCCCTGATGGGCTTCACTTGGTTTTTCAGTTTCAGTGCTGCGCTCATTCACGAAGCGCTTGTCTACCCTTTCGTAATATTCACGACTACTCAAGGAATATACATATTTGTGGCTTTTATCTGCAAGACCCGAGTATTCAAGCTGATGAAGGAGCAGTTTCCAAGGTCCAGGAAGGATGCACTGACGTCTACTCAACACACTGCAAGCACGGAGTGCAGAAGCTTACCTCCGAATTCACCATACAGGGCAGAAAGAGAGACACATATGTAAAAGGTGCAGACCATAAAGCATTGTTAATTTTTTCATGACTGTCCATTCCAGAAGAGTAGCATCAGGATTACACGTCAAACAGGACATTTCTTTTAACATTAACATTTTCTACATTTTGTTGAACAATAGTTTCGACATTTGCATTAGAGACGATCAAAACACTTACGTAAGTAAGTTCTAGTTAGTCAGTGCGTCAGTCAGTCAGTCAGTATTTATACGTAAGTATATGTCAATATATGTTAAATATTTGCCATTGCTGAGAGTACTGATTATTTTATCAGTGGGTCTTGCTCGCTTGAGCAAGAGAAAAGGTCTATCTTTCTACAGAGAGTAATGTCTCCAAGAACAAAACTGTAAACGTCATAATATATACCATAAATAACATGATTTAGTTTATATAGATCCAATTACAAAATTCTTGGCAATATTCCCGTTTTCTCTAATTAGAACTATTTGGATAAGCTAAAATTCCCACGTATAAATTCTTAACAACCAACAATATGCTGCATTATTATATGGCAAGGCAGTTTTGAGGTAATTGGTTCTTTCTTGGTCAGGATTTTGCCATACGGGCCATTTCCTTGGAAACGGTCATAAGCAGTGTATTTTATGTTTTGGAAATCCGGCAAATTCAAAGTTTGCAGTAAAAAAGAGTGCCATATAATTAACTACTAACTAACCTTGCTTAAGCCGTACTCATTTGGGGAATATTGGCCCTCGGTCGTTTTTCGTACGGACCTCGCTGCGCTCGGTCCGTGCTGCCACGACCTGGGGACAATATTCCCAGTACAACCCACGCGCTTGGTTAGTAAGAAGTTAATACTGCTCGCTGCAATTGTTCATCAAACAGTTTCACAGGTGGTTGGTGCGAAAAACTGTGCTCCGGCACAGGCAGAGGCTTCTATTTTTCCATGACAGCGGTAATCTGCACTAATTAGTTCCCATATTTTGTCTTCTACCTAAAAAAAGTGCCTCATAATCAGCCAACAGGGAGCGTTTGCACTGCTTGGATAAAATAAAATTCATCTTTCCCGACAATCCTACTTATTCCTCTGTCATGGAAAACGATCTATATTATTTCTTTGGAACGACCTGATTGAAAGAGCATCGCTGAGGACGAAAGACTATATCCACGAAATCATGTGTAGTGAGAAATCTATGGTGGCCCATCAGTGCCATAGTATTTTATGCTGTATTTTAACATTTTTTCTCTTTTTTTAATAATTTTTTCTTTTTTTTTCTTTTTTTTTTTTCTTTTTCAATATTTGGTTTATTTTTTACTTTTTTTATTGTTTTTTTATTGTTTTTTTTTGTTTTTTTTATAGCATTAACAAAAAAAAAAGAAGTAAAAAATAAATCAAATATTGAAAAAAAAAAAGAAAAAAAAAGAAAAAATTATTAAAAAAAGAGAAAAAATGTTAAAATACAGCATAAAATACTATGGCACTGATGGGCCACCATAGAAATCAATGCAATGTAATATTTAGAATAAGAGTTTCGTGAAACTCAAATTTTGGTATTTGCTTGATAATGCCGCACCAAATGCAAGTCTCTATCCAATTTGTTTCGTAGACTTACAAGCGGATTCTTATCATGCATTGACCAGCACTTCAGTAAACCACTTCTCTCCATACAAGTACAACAACTCATTAAAAAGTACTCATGTACTCATGTAAATATTAAAAACAAAAATAGCATGATTCAAAGTGCAATACCCCGGGCCCCGGGGCAGCAACCACGGTTAGAAATCGCATTGAACAACAAAGCTTTGTTTGACAAAACCAAACTTAAAATTATGGGTTGTTCATGTTATTTGTGCAAAAACCTTTCGCTGGTGATCCCATCCACACATTCTAATAATAAGATAACATAATAATAGTAACCTTAGTAATAGTACCTTATTAATTATTACATAGATTGCAGTCCCGACCTCCCTCATCCAGTAGAATTTCCAAATTAATCTTACGTATGTCCGCTTTGAAGATGTTAATGCATGTGGCCGAACTTGCTGGGAAACCCGATCCATAAATTTGGAACGATAAATGAAGTGAGTATCAAGAGCTATGCAGCTCAAAACGTATCAAAGTACGATCGCATTCGCTAACGAAAACTAATAAACATGAAAACTATGAAGCTCACCATAATGTTACAGGAAAATGTAATTTACTGGAACAGCTGAACAATCGCATTTGATGCCTGTATTTATCCGAGTATATACAACGTAAAAATAAAGTAGAAAGTAAATGTATCCGCCTGTTTTTCATGTAACTGGGTTTCAGTTGAAAGCTGGGAACATCTTTGCATTTCAGGTTCCATTACCAGGGAAATTTACCCAAATTTAGCCTGGATTTTAGACATCTTCCTCTGGTCGTGCGCTCTCGAGAAGAGACATCTAATAAAAAAAACAGCTAATGCCGTCCGATGACGTTTAGACGATTTTGCTTTAATTCATGAGGAAAAGTTTCTGTCGAGGCCATCAATGTGTGAAAGAAAAATTGCTTGAATAAAGCATGCCTAACAGGGTATAAAACTGTTTTAAAAGTAAACTGACATTAATTACATGAGATTATAATCGACTGCAAGCTATACTATTTACGGCACGGATTTGCTTTTTACATGCTAGTGAAATAGTGTACAGCACGATACGCTCTTGAGTTCTTGTTACGCTTGAATTTGAATGAAGCCATTCATAGCTTTACAACGTGGCAGCAATAAAAAAAGGAAAATAATTTAGTACAAGAGTATAATTTACTTGACTGTGGACACGCAACGCTAAGCTCGAAAATATTCACTGGTTGGACATATTTAAGGCGTCCAGCTTGTTGACACAACAAGAAAATTTAATTCGCATCGGCCACATTGATTGTGCACCCGTTGATAAATTGAAACACGCATGGATTCGAAGTAAACAACTTATAAAATTATTTTTTTTGGAATGTAATTTTCAAGTTACACTCCGCTCTGAAACTAGTAAGACTAGTAATTACGTGAATGTTTTTAAAATCAACCAATCAAAATCACTACCTGGGTTTCGGGTAGTGACGTCACCGGACGGCGTTAGCGGCTATTTTGTTCAGACGTCCAAAGAGGGGGACATTGGGGGTTGCTAAACACCGCATTACCGCAAAAAAAATTCGACAAATATCGCACTAGCGCAAAAAAAATTCGGAAAATACCGCAATTTCATATTAAGCCTGTATATATAGCTGGCGGATTCATTGACCCAAGGGCAAAAATAGAGGAAATAACGAGTGTCGGGACCGTGGAAACAGTGACAAGGTTTAAACTGGTTGTTAAAACACAAGGCCGTTTCAGGTTCCTTCCGAAACGATCAGAAACGGGTAAAAATGGTCGGAAAAAAGTGGAGGATACGTTTCTATATACCAACTATCGTCGTCCAAAACGCCAAGAAAACGCATCCCGCAGGTTTGGAGAATACCGCAATACCGCAATTCAAGATTAAAATTACCGAAATACCGCATGAAAAATTGGCCAATACCGCAATACCGCAAACCCCAATGTCCCCCTCTCCAAAGAATGCGTGCTCTTAAAAGATCTCTTCAGCAAACTACACCCCCCCCCCCCCCCCTGCCCATCTTGTAGATAACACTATTTCTCAATCTTTGACCTCAGTGAAAACTACAACTGACAGAACAAGTCACTGCTATGCTGCTATGAGTGGTTTTTCTCGTGAGAGTAGACTATTATTCATCGACCTTTGTGTTAGTCGATTATTTCTTAAGAAATAACAATTCCCTTTAACTAAGAATAGTTCGGTAAACTCCCATCCCAGACCCCTTGATCGTTTACTTAGAAATACC
Organism: Meandrina meandrites; assembly: GCA_963693305.1. Classification (NCBI taxonomy): domain Eukaryota; kingdom Metazoa; phylum Cnidaria; class Anthozoa; order Scleractinia; family Meandrinidae; genus Meandrina; species Meandrina meandrites. The sequence goes on from OY855904.1 coordinate 15,836,988, forward strand.
GCTGGCGCGTGAGATCTCAAGGTGTCCAAGGTAGGTAAACTTTCCAGGCTACGCTAAGAAAAGCTATTATACTGTGCATCGAGTTTTTGTGCGCTAAGATTCCCGCGTGCCCGCGCATTTTGCTCCTTGGCCAGCTTGGCTAACAATGATTGAGACAAACGCAGATTTACTTACAGTCGAATGGTCTCGAGTGCACGTCTGTATTTCATATATCAGACAGTATCTTTTGCATTTTTGTTGTTGTTGTTGTTGTTGTTTTGCCTGACGTGTAAAATGATCCGAAAGGGAGCAGGCGTTGAGCTAAAGACTAAAGACAACAAAATGAAATCTGAAAAAAATCTAAAGTAGCAACATACCTAGAAACCGTCAAGGCGGAATTAAATCACTCCTTAGGCCATGTACCACCGCTATCTCAGACACCTCCCCCGCCCTCACCCCAGAAAAAAAGCAGACTCAGACAGCAACACTCGATTTTGTTCCAACAGAGTCTTATTCCAGGATTCCAAGGATGTACAAGCTATTTTACTTACAATGAACTACTTATTATTCGGATCTTTTGAGTCGGATAGCCTTACAGGTTGTTAAGGATTTCCTACTAAAATCACTGTTGTGGAATGAAGTCTATTTGAAACACTTGACTTCTAAAACATGCCAGTTCGCATGGTTCACAAAAATAAACTAGAAAAAATGAAAACTACTGTTGTTGTTTTTTTTTTTCAGATTTTCTTCCCTAGACAAAAATAAGAGAGGATTTTCTCTTGTCTGAAAAGCAGAGTATCAGCCATTTTAAATCTAGTACTTAATGCTGCGCCGGGTTAAACACACGTTTTGCACTTACACTCACTAGGTTGTTACTTTTTAAGATATGAACACAGTTCTAAAAGCAATACACAGTTCTACCTCATTACGATTTTAGTGACATTACTCTAGTGGCAAGTCCAGGTGGACCAGGCTTGAGCCGGTTACATTATGTCGGTCTCAAACCATCCTGTGACGCATCGTCCGGATAAATAATCAGCTTTTGACACTTCAACTTCGGTACCGAACTCGGGCGAAAAGGTGTATCCGTAACAATTGCACTGATTAGAATAGCTTTGAACAATCTTGGAAGAGAAAGCGATGCAACCAGGCCATACACCACCCCTGCATTTCATTTCGCAGCGATCCCTACATTCCTCTTTCCTCTCTGGAGTATTAAAACCCGTCGTCGTTGTCTCCAGCTCTGGTCCCCACTTGGCACCAAGAGGCCTACCGGTAGTGGCATGGTATCTAATATCAGTGTCTTGAGTGCATTTTGTTGAGGATATGCACTGCCCTGGAATCAAATAAATCTGTAAGCTTGGAAAATTAAGAGCGATTGGCAAGATCCACCATGCCATTTTAAAATGTGATAAACTGTACTCTTATCATTTACCGCTAGTCTGTGATAACGAGAAAACATTTTTTTAAAATTATTATGATACTATTATTATTATTTTAAAAAATATTTCAGTCCCTGAACTGTTGCATAAAGTTTAAAGTATTTGCAAATGATTGTTTGCTTTTTTTATTCATTCATGTTATTCTAACTTAGTTTAATTCTGGACTTTTCATTAGTGTTCGTACCAATTAACTGTTACCAGTGGCGGATCCAGACCTTCACCTAAGGGGGGAGGGGGGGGGGGCACTTGACTATGAATGTCGAATTCTGCGAATTCTGCCCCCTGGGCCCCTCCCCTGGATCCGCCAATGGTTACCATCGAATTTCTGAGTGTCTCGTTCTTACTTTAAAGGAGCTACGTCATGGACAACGCATCTTGAAAAAACTGGCAAGTTTTTTCAAGTTTGTTGATTGTGATCGGTCTTAATCTCAGTCAGTTGAAACCACCCTTGGTTATTTTCACGTTTTTTTATTCCGTTGGTGTTTTTCTTTGTTAGAAAAGTATTATTTTAAGGTTTGCTTCAATTTAAAAGTAATCAGAAAAATGACCAAAACACCATGACATTGCTCCTTTAAGAATGGGTAATATCTTTTTTTGGTTTCCGGGCCTACCTAGAGAAGGATTTTACCTTATAGTCCACGAGCGTCGTTTAATTTGTTCTTATTATGGAACAATTTCAAAGAAAGTTATCTTTAGCAGTCTTACCAATAGTCACTATGGACATCAGCAGGAGAGGTACGAGAATCAATGTACTCTGAGTCATATCTAAGAACACGGTTGGGTTACCTGTGGAGAAGCATGTACACAGTACAGTCCGTGAGGTGCTCAGTTTGGCGGGAAATCATTTTTTTTTTAATTTTAGAAATTGAGCATTTGTCATCTGGCTATATTGCAACATCCTCTCTTGATTGCAATCATGTGACTGAAGTAAATTAAATGAGTAGATTTATGAACTCAAAAAAGCGAATATCAAGGTTAGCTTGGACTTGAAAGTGCGCACGCAACAAGAAAGTTTCTTCTATACAAACACGTCAAGTTGTAAAGTTGACTAAATTCACGAGCACAAATAATTTACTTACTTAGAGGGGTACTATCAAGCCGGGGGATTTCGGTGCATTTCTGGTCATAACGGAGCTAAAATTATGACTAAATAACTTTGCTCATTCACGTCTTATGCAAGACTCCATGGACCATGGACCTTTTCAATTTGTGATCCCATGCGTGCATAACTCATGATAATACCTCTTCTGTTACTTCAGTGGAGTAAGCTTAACAAAGCTAGACCATTATTTTTGGGTTTCCATTCAATGCAGACATGTCTTTTACCATTTGACTTTTAAAAGTGGTGCTCATTATAATGCCTCTCTAATTTTCTTTTTCGAAGTCAAATGATGAGACCTTAGAGCATTTTCCGAGATGAGAGAAATTAGTGAACAAGCAGTTATCAATTCACGCCTCGAACACTGAGACAAGGCGCTTTTCTTTTTTACTAAAGGACAATGGCCTATTTTGCCTCCGTCATTATCTCGACTGCTTCTAAAGTGATATACAGCTCTGCTTGGCTAAAATATTATTTTTTTTAATGTTTTTTTTTTTCGCGTTTCTACCTTCCAGTACAGCAAGGCGATGACATTAAGTAATCCTTTTGGTGGCTACAGCCGTGTAATACTGATACGCTGAAATTATACAACTTTGAATAAGCTACAACAAATTACGTGATTTGTTATTTGTAGCTTAATCACCTATGCAGATCGAATATTTGAGAAGCGCTGATAACGCAGGAATCTACATTAAAATATAATTTCCCTGATTAAACAAAAATAATTAAACCATAGTCAGGACGATGAGTGATTAACTCGCCTTTCTTGATAGGCGTATCATGGTTCAGTTCTTTGCTTAGAAATTTCCCGTCCTGCTCAAGAACTAACCGGGGATTTTGATACATTTCTGGTCTTAACCGAGCTATGTAAAATTATGTCTAAGCAACTTCGCTCATTCACGAGATGCGTCTTTTACACCAAGGATTACTCAAGGAAGATGTTAGTGATTTATGCAAGACACATGGGCAGAGTTTGAAAAAGTTTGCCCGACCTTTTCAATTTGTGATCAAAATCCCATGCGTGCATAACTCATAATACCTCTTTTGTTACTTCAATGGACTAAGCTACACAAAGCTAGACCATTATTTTTAGGTTTCCATTAATGCTGATATGTCTTTTACCATTTGACTTTTAAAAGTGATGCTCATGATAATGCCCATTTAATTTTCTTTTAAAAGTTAAATGATGAGAAGACCTTACAGCATTTTCCGAGATGAAAGAAATTAGTGAACAAGCAGTTATCAATTCACGCCTCGAACACTGAGACAAGGCGCTTTTCTTTTTTACTAAAGGACAATGGCCTTTTTTGCCTCCGTCATTAACATTTAGAGTGTGCGGTTGCTTCATCTCGACCGCTTCTAAAGTGATATACAGCGCTGCTAAAAGATTATTTCTAGAATCGTTTTTCACATTTCTACTTTCCAGTGAATAAGGCGATGAAATTAAGTAATCCTTTTGGTGGCTACAGCCGTGTAATACTGATACGCTGAAATTATACAACTTTGAATAAGCTTCGGCAAATTACTTGATTTGCGATTTGCCGCTTAGTCACCCATGCAGATCTCATATTCGAGAAGCGCTGATATAGCCACCGGCTTCGATGCAGCCTCTACACTTCGTCAATAATTCTTGTATACACTTGTTGGCGTGAAAATTTGAAATGTATTATATTTCTTCACCCGAGTAACGATTCCACAATTTCTCGCACTTATAGTTCGCTTCCATTCAGAAGTTCTTTAAACTTTCATCATGCCTAATTGTTCGCGAACCACCCATGTTCCATCAATACTAAAAATGCTCAATCTTACCTTCATATCAGTGCATTGGTTCAAAATTGATAATCTATGAAACATTTTGGCAAAAGCACACCGCGGAATAACTAAAGGCCTGGCAAAAGGGTTTAACTGGACAATGCCTAATTCCTGAAACCCAATCTCTTAGCGAAATTCCGGCTGTACATAGCGATTGTTTAAAGCTATTGCTGGCTTGCAACTTACGTCACAGCAGCCATGCTGGGGGACAAGAACAAAGCGTTTTTCTCCGCTGGGAACTTAACTTTTTTGTCATGCAAATTCTGCGAAAAAGTTTTTTTATTGTTTTGACCACCAACATGGCCGCCTTGTCACGTGGTTGCAAACGATCAATACATTACAAATAGCAGCTGCTCACTTTCGCTGTTTAAACTGATCTGAGTTTAAGAATAAATACGGCAAGAATTGAAACTCACGATGTGCATTCTTTGTGAAGAGTTCTTTGCAACACAGGGAGTGGCAATCTAGTCGACAAAGTTCAGAAGCTTTTAAAGAACTTGATATGCGCCACGTGGAAATGCATAGAAAATGAACACTACTATTAACATTCTCGCTCCTTACTTTAAAAGTGAAGTGAAGACTCGGAAACATTAAGTATCGGTGATCTTACCTTTTGGGGATTTGGAGCTTGGATATCTTAACACTTCAAGGTGCACAAACAAACTAATTAACTTGCGTTTTTGCGCTCGCTTAAGAAGAGTTAATCCCTTAAAAACTCGGGCGGGATTCCGCCCTTTGCCTCTCTTTCAGTTAGGGCTATCATTATTAGGGTTCAATGATTTGCTGAGAAATCCTTTATCATGCAGATGATGCTAAAGTAGTTCGTGCACGACGAGATCTTACGAAAAGTAAAACATGCTTTAATTGGGCGCGTAAATTGCAATTGAAGTCATGGACGTATTCTTTTACCGAGTAGAATTCTTCTTGGATTTTAGTTGTTTTCAGCGCAGGATTTTACACTTAAACATATTTTTCGTGATCAAACAAAAATAGTTAAAGCCATAGTCAGTACGATGGGTGATTAACTCGCCCTTTCTTGATAGGCCGCCTATGGCGTTTCATGGTTCAGTTCTCTGCTTAGAAATTTCCCTTGCTGTTCAAGAACCAGTAAATTAAAATTGATCTATAAATAGACAACGGACAGCCGAATAAATTCTTGAGATTTTTCTCGTTGTTTTTATAGACAGTCAGGCGACAGTACCTAACCATTTAACTACAGATCTCAATCTCTCTAAAGACTGAATAAATTTGCAGGATGAATTTCTATTTGACTGAGTGATCTGAGACTGAGACAACGATTTTTTTGTTTATGGGTAACTGAAAATGACTGCTTAATTCTGTCCCGTTTATAATTAGCTCTTATTAACCGAGCAGGAGGTCTGTATGGGAGAATCTTGACCGAGGTCGTGAATACAGACCGAACGCAGTGAGGTCTGTAGTCATGGCGAGGTCAAGATTCTCCCATACAGACCGACTAAGCTCGGTTAATAAGAGCCCCATTTACATGGAAAGAGGATGATCCCAGCACTAGGATCATCCTCCTTTCATGTAGAATCGCATAGCTCAAATAATTCTCGCGCTCTGATTGGCTAAAGATGGGAGGGTTTTCAGCGCGGTAAGTCGACTTGAAAGTGAGGCTGCGCTAAAATTCGCAACATTCACCACATTTTCATTTTTAAAAGGTTCTGCGATTCAAGGAAAATCCATTACCTGACTCGTGAATTCCACGTGAAATTTCGCTTGAAAAACCGATATCGCACTCATCGCTTCGCGATTCGTGCGATATCGGTTTTTCGCGTGAAATTTAACGGGAATTCCCTCGTCAGGTAATGGATTTTCCTATAAAATAGAATGATCCTAGTGCTATGATAATCCTAGTACTAGGATCATCCGAGCGCGATATGTTTTCAGCTTTCAGTTTACATGTGAACGGTTGCATTTGGCCCTAGCGCTAGGATCATCCCTCATCTCAGATAGGATGATCCTAGCGCTAGGATGATCCTAACACTAGGGCCAAATACAACCGTTCACATGTAAACTGAAAGCTGAAAACATATCGCGTCCGGATGATCCTAGCTCTAGGATCATTCTATTTTACATTAAAGGAGGATGATCCTAGTGCTAGGATCATCCGCTTTCCATGTAAATGGGGCCTTAGTTGCTTTTAATCTGTTTAGTGCTTTTAACTTCTGACTTTGCAATTACCTCGCAAATTCGTTTTTAGCTGGTGTTTTGATTTCGTGCCTGTGAACTGAATGAAAATTTGCCAAAGTTTGCTCGTTTTTGTTAACCTTTTTTCGCGTCAAGCTTTTTGGTTCTTCCATTTTATTATTTTTTAGCAAAACACGTCAAGTTGTAAAGTTGACTAAATTCACGAGCACAAATAATTTACTTACTTAGAGGGGTACTATCAAGCCGGGGGATTTCGGTGCATTTCTGGTCATAACGGAGCTAAAATTATGACTAAATAACTTTGCTCATTCACGTCTTATGCAAGACTCCATGGACCATGGACCTTTTCAATTTGTGATCCCATGCGTGCATAACTCATGATAATACCTCTTCTGTTACTTCAGTGGAGTAAGCTTAACAAAGCTAGACCATTATTTTTGGGTTTCCATTCAATGCAGACATGTCTTTTACCATTTGACTTTTAAAAGTGGTGCTCATTATAATGCCTCTCTAATTTTCTTTTTCGAAGTCAAATGATGAGACCTTAGAGCATTTTCCGAGATGAGAGAAATTAGTGAACAAGCAGTTATCAATTCACGCCTCGAACACTGAGACAAGGCGCTTTTCTTTTTTACTAAAGGACAATGGCCTATTTTGCCTCCGTCATTATCTCGACTGCTTCTAAAGTGATATACAGCTCTGCTTGGCTAAAATATTATTTTTTTTAATGTTTTTTTTTTCGCGTTTCTACCTTCCAGTACAGCAAGGCGATGACATTAAGTAATCCTTTTGGTGGCTACAGCCGTGTAATACTGATACGCTGAAATTATACAACTTTGAATAAGCTACAACAAATTACGTGATTTGTTATTTGTAGCTTAATCACCTATGCAGATCGAATATTTGAGAAGCGCTGATAACGCAGGAATCTACATTAAAATATAATTTCCCTGATTAAACAAAAATAATTAAACCATAGTCAGGACGATGAGTGATTAACTCGCCTTTCTTGATAGGCGTATCATGGTTCAGTTCTTTGCTTAGAAATTTCCCGTCCTGCTCAAGAACTAACCGGGGATTTTGATACATTTCTGGTCTTAACCGAGCTATGTAAAATTATGTCTAAGCAACTTCGCTCATTCACGAGATGCGTCTTTTACACCAAGGATTACTCAAGGAAGATGTTAGTGATTTATGCAAGACACATGGGCAGAGTTTGAAAAAGTTTGCCCGACCTTTTCAATTTGTGATCAAAATCCCATGCGTGCATAACTCATAATACCTCTTTTGTTACTTCAATGGACTAAGCTACACAAAGCTAGACCATTATTTTTAGGTTTCCATTAATGCTGATATGTCTTTTACCATTTGACTTTTAAAAGTGATGCTCATGATAATGCCCATTTAATTTTCTTTTAAAAGTTAAATGATGAGAAGACCTTACAGCATTTTCCGAGATGAAAGAAATTAGTGAACAAGCAGTTATCAATTCACGCCTCGAACACTGAGACAAGGCGCTTTTCTTTTTTACTAAAGGACAATGGCCTTTTTTGCCTCCGTCATTAACATTTAGAGTGTGCGGTTGCTTCATCTCGACCGCTTCTAAAGTGATATACAGCGCTGCTAAAAGATTATTTCTAGAATCGTTTTTCGCATTTCTACTTTCCAGTGAATAAGGCGATGAAATTAAGTAATCCTTTTGGTGGCTACAGCCGTGTAATACTGATACGCTGAAATTATACAACTTTGAATAAGCTTCGGCAAATTACTTGATTTGCGATTTGCCGCTTAGTCACCCATGCAGATCTCATATTCGAGAAGCGCTGATATAGCCACCGGCTTCGATGCAGCCTCTACACTTCGTCAATAATTCTTGTATACACTTGTTGGCGTGAAAATTTGAAATGTATTATATTTCTTCACCCGAGTAACGATTCCACAATTTCTCGCACTTATAGTTCGCTTCCATTCAGAAGTTCTTTAAACTTTCATCATGCCTAATTGTTCGCGAACCACCCATGTTCCATCAATACTAAAAATGCTCAATCTTACCTTCATATCAGTGCATTGGTTCAAAATTGATAATCTATGAAACATTTTGGCAAAAGCACACCGCGGAATAACTAAAGGCCTGGCAAAAGGGTTTAACTGGACAATGCCTAATTCCTGAAACCCAATCTCTTAGCGAAATTCCGGCTGTACATAGCGATTGTTTAAAGCTATACATTACAAATAGCAGCTGCTCACTTTCGCTGTTTAAACTGATCTGAGTTTAAGAATAAATACGGCAAGAATTGAAACTCACGATGTGCATTCTTTGTGAAGAGTTCTTTGCAACACAGGGAGTGGCAATCTAGTCGACAAAGTTCAGAAGCTTTTAAAGAACTTGATATGCGCCACATGGAAATGCATAGAAAATGAACACTACTATTAACATTCTCGCTCCTTACTTTAAAAGTGAAGTGAAGACTCGGAAACATTAAGTATCGGTGATCTTACCTTTTGGGGATTTGGAGCTTGGATATCTTAACACTTCAAGGTGCACAAACAAACTAATTAACTTGCGTTTTTGCGCTCGCTTAAGAAGAGTTAATCCCTTAAAAACTCGGGCGGGATTCCGCCCTTTGCCTCTCTTTCAGTTAGGGCTATCATTATTAGGGTTCAATGATTTGCTGAGAAATCCTTTATCATGCAGATGATGCTAAAGTAGTTCGTGCACGACGAGATCTTACGAAAAGTAAAACATGCTTTAATTGGGCGCGTAAATTGCAATTGAAGTCATGGACGTATTCTTTTACCGAGTAGAATTCTTCTTGGATTTTAGTTGTTTTCAGCGCAGGATTTTACACTTACACATATTTTTCGTGATCAAACAAAAATAATTAAAGCCATAGTCAGTACGATGGGTGATTAACTCGCCCTTTCTTGATAGGCCGCCTATGGCGTTTCATGGTTCAGTTCTCTGCTTAGAAATTACCCTTGCTGTTCAAGAACCAGTAAATTAAAATTGATCTATAAATAGACAAAGGACAGCCGAATAAATTCTTGAGATTTTTCTCGTTGTTTTTATAGACAGTCAGGCGACAGTACCTAACCATTTAACTGCAAATCTCAATCTCTCTAAAGACTGAATAAATTTGAAGGATGAATTTCTATTTGACTGAGTGATCTGAGCCGGACTGAGACAACGATTTTTTGTTTATGGGCCCCATTTACATGGAAAGAGGATGATCCTAGCACTAGGATCATCCTCCTTTCATGTAAAATAGAATGATCCTATAGTGCTATGATCATCCTAGTACTAGGATCAGTAGGATCATCCAAGCGCAATATGTTTTCAGCTTTCAGTTTACATGTGAACGGTTGCATTTGGCCCTAGGGCAAGGATCATCCCTCATCTCAGATAGGATGATCCTAGCGCTAGGATGATCCTAGCGCTAGGATCATCCTCCTTTCATGTAAAATAGAATGATCCTAGTGCTATGATCATCCCAGTACTAGGATCATCCGAGCGCAATATGTTTTCAGCTTTCAGTTTACATGTGAACGGTTGCATTTTGCCCTAGGGCTAGGATCATCTCTCATCTCAGATAGGATGATCCTAGCGCTAGGATGATCCTAGCACTAGGGCCAAATACAACCGTTCACATGTAAACTGAAAGCTGAAAACATAGCGCGGTCGGATGATCCTAGCACTAGGATCATTCTATTTCACATTAAAGGAGGATGATCCTAGTGCTAGGATCATCCTCTTTCCATGTAAATGGGGCCTTAGTTGCTTTTAATCGTGTTTAGTGCTTTTAACTTCTGACTTTGCAATTACCTCGCAAATTCGTTTTTAGCTGGTGTTTTGATTTCGTGCCTGTGAACTGAACGAAAATTTGCCAAAGTTTGCTCGTTTTTGTTAACCTTTTTTCGCGTCAAGCTTTTTAGTTCTTCCATTTATTATTTTTTAGCAGAAACAAGTCCACGTTTTTTCATTTTTGTTTGTAAACTTTTCAACGTAAGTGCAACCGGTCTAGATGCCGGTCTACAGGTCTAGATGGGAAAATCTAGAATATCGATTTCAGGCAATCAAATTCACGAATTTGGTAGTTCCCAGTCCTTGGGAGACACAGCCATATAATGAACATGAATATAGATATATATAAATCGGATACAGTCGCGCCTCACTGGTTAAGCACTGCTAAGTTGCAGGTTTACAGCATACAATAACAGAGCTCGGAGAATGTTTAATCACGTTTTATGTCAGTTATGGTTTTGTAGGCAAAGCACACTCGAATAGGTTGTACTTGCATTACTTAACAGCTTTAAAATTCACCTTGCGTGCGGTGTGGTCTGTAGTCTAGCTTGGCTGCCCAAGCGATGCTTGTACCCATCAAAGAAGAAAACGAATTCTAGAGTGTTCTCTTGAAACCCTGAGTTCTTTATCAGCATAAGAAACTTTTTGTGGCGCTTTCTCCAACTAGATCTACCCATACAGAATTTCTACGTGAAAATTAAAGAACTACTTATACTGAATAGCCCTATTCAAAGAGCAGATGTGCTGACTGAGCTCGTCCATAGAGACCAACGTCCCGATATTCAAAGAGAAAGAAGAAATTGTAAACGGCATAAACTGAGATTTATTGAAGTGATTTGACATGGAAAGACTTGGGGAAAGAAAACTAGTATATTTACTAGCGATTATTATGAAATTCAGTTCACGTAAGCAGTTCAGCTAGGGGGTAAGATAAGATATAATTGATTCGTATGGTTTGTAGCTTGGTTACTCAACCAATACTTATTTTTAAAATAAAATAGTTCACATCGCTTGCTAGTAAAATTAAGGCCACTTTTCTTTCGGAATGACAGTTCGATCTTTTTATTTTCACTGATCCATCATAGCCCATCTTATCGTCGATTAATGGACGTCGCGTACAGCTTTTCGATTGATCTTCAGATGCAGTCGTGCGTCAACTCAAACACTGCTAAGTGACCGGTCGACTTCCAACTCTCGAAACGAGATAACAGGCTCTAGAGAGGTAGTGTTACTGCTAAAGTGGTTAGCAGTATAAAATAAACGGGGGAGTTTTACATCCCGTTTTTGGCTTTAGGTTTTGTTTGACAAACTATGGCCTGCAAGACTGAACTAGCAAGTGGAACTAACAACTTAAAAAATTACCTTGCGTGCGAGTAATCAATAGCTTGATTACGCAAGCAATACTTAGTTATGCAAAAGAAATTCCGAATTCTTAAGTCTCCTCTTCTAAACTTCGTACACAGCTAGCTTCTTTTTTCTATCAGTGATGAAAGCACTTTTGTCGCTTTTTCCAAGTACATGAGCACATACAAAACTTCTACTGTGGGAAAGCTAGTAGCAGAACTTATTCAACTAGTTACTGAGTCCTTCTCAAACAGCAGATTGTGAGTAAGCTGTGTGCAATTCGTCCATAGAGAACAACTTCTCCAATAGATAAAGAGAAATGCTGTTAAACTGTATCATAAAACTGAGATACTTTGTGTATTCTGACAAGATACGATCTTAATTTCGCTCCTGATTTAAAAAGTCCTGGTGCATTTCTAAGTCGTTTGACGCGTTATGACATGAAGAAAGTGAACTTGCAAATTTAATAGTGGTAATTAATATTCATTACGTTCACGTAGTGAGACATGACCGTTTCGTGGTTGAACAAAAAATAGCTTAGCCAATGCATTTCCGCGACAACTGACCAAAGTGGTTTACAGAATGCCAAAAAAGAAACGAAAGAAAAACCAGCGTCTTATTGTTTGCAAACAGCTAGGTACTAACATCCGAAATTAACTTGCATTAGTTTGTTGCTAGTTCCTCCCAAGAACCCCGCTTTGTGTCTGCTTAACCAGTATAGACGCTCAAAATTACTTGGCTACGTATATGCTTGCATTTGACTGAGTCACCTCAGATTGAGACGTGGACTTTATTTTCCTATTGGGTAAAAAAAGAATGATTGAATGATTCAGTTGCACATGTCGAGTGCCGTGCTTCATCTTAGTGCTAAAGTAATTTAAATTTAAATCAGCAAAGTAGAAATTTTCCCTCGCGTTTTTGTGTTTATCTTTTGGAGCGGTAAAGTGCTTTGTTTGAAAGGTTGAACTTGCAAAACTTTAAGTTCGCCTAACAATTCTAAAAATAGTACCCAGTGGGTACATGAGTCTAATGCGTCATGGATTGTTAGTGCGGTTGAAATATGTCGAAGTAGTTTCGATATTTACGACAGAGAGCAAGAGGTGTAGTAGAGGTTTGGTAGTAAGAGTGGTTCAGAAGAAGTCGATAATATTTGTTCTCTTAAGTATATATTTAGAATGTTGACGAAATGTTATACTTGAAATAGGAAAAACATGGTTTGAATTCATCGATTGATGTTAAAGATTAGTGTTGTAGACCATAGGAAGATCGTACAGATTTAGAGGGGGGGGGGGGGGGGGGGAATCCTGAAAAATTTGTTTGCAAAAGCAAAAAAAAGCCCAACTAAATTTTTTGCAGGCATGAAAAGTGGTCTGCAGGAAGATGACACCGGAAAAAATGTTTTCACAGACAACGATACAGAAAAAAAATTGTTTGTCTTGGAAATATTTTCATCCCCCAGCTTCCAAAAAAATAATGGTCCGCCCCATAGATAGACAAGATACAGCCGCTTATTCCGTATTCCAAATATCCTAAATCCCAACAAAATAAGCCAAAATATATATATATTTTTTTTCAATTCCTTTGCAATTTATGCCATAGTGCTCGACAAAGATTTCAATTTCCTTAAATGTTTCGACACAGGAGAGAAAAGGAAACATTGCGTGCAGAATGTAAATTAATTAAGCGAAACATTTTCACGTGTATTAAACACTGCAAGCAGTTGAATGAAAGAGTTTTGTTTTCGTGACTGAGAACAGCTTTCAAAAAGTCAATACATGGAAATAACGATCAGATCAGAATTCAATAACTATTAAGCCGGTTTTCATTCTGTCTTAACCACTTTTTGGCAAGTTTCAATATTTATGCAAATTTCGCGCGAAATGTAATTTGATTACACTGTCTTGTTTTCAAGCTCTAGATTGAATCTTGAATGGTGAAAACAAAGCTCTTTTTAATGAAAGTTGCATTCTGTGAATGAGATCCTGCTTCAGTTGAATTGAACAATCAATTGCTGACTACAATCTTATTTAATTTTCCTTTTTTTTTTCAAGTTATTTTTTGTTTATGAACACAAATGTCACTTCATCAAAATATGTCAATTTCACGTTGCGTTTCCCAGGGATTATAAAAAAACATGCAGCTGGAAGGAGAACATTTTCAGTGGCTTCACACTTGAAAACGAGGATTCATATTATTTTGCACAGTAAAACATTTATTCCAATTACATACATGACAATTTCTTTTACAAGTGCGTGTCGTGCTCGAGCTCCGTTCGACCGTTGCTTGGTTAACAACACCTGGCTTCCTGATTGGATTACGATCACCGCACCAAGCCCGCAATGAGGCGGCTATTGTTTAAACACAATTACACCGAACGATTATCGATCCCGAACCATTCCCTTGGGATTGCTAACAGCTTTTTTTTCTACTACATAGAGTCTAATGCGCATGCGCATTAGACTCAAAAATCAGGCCCAGGGGTGTTCCATGGACCAGGTCCACAAGAGTGGTCAATGGACCGGGTCAAAATTCAGTAGACAAATTAGCTTCCTGTATAAAAACCTCCCTCAAAGCGTTCGTTGTTATGTTTTTATTTTAGGCTGATTGAAACAATAAGAATATTACAAAACTGAAAGTAAAAACGCGAACGTTTGCAGTGAAAGTGAAAAATAATCCCCCAGGAAGAAATCGTTCCGAAACTGTAAAAGATTCGTGATCACCGCGGTTGTTATGTTGCAATTCGCAACCAGACATAAATTTACTTCCGTGTTAATTTTCACTGACATGAGTTCTTGAAACGAACTAACACATCGACGTGTTTTTAAATAAGTGCACGATATTTGTCATCAGATAGCATTTGTAGCTGTTAAATTGGCAGGCTATGCTTGTTGATACTTTCAGATGTAGAAATAATTTATGGAAAAGTTGATATATTCAGCTGAATAATCACGAATAATGTTCCGCTTGCTTTGACACTTTTCAAGGGTTCGCAGTAAAAAATAACTACATATTGTCATAAATTCAGCATAATCTTTCAACTTGTACTGCAAATGCCTAAAAATCTTAAATTTCTAGCTTACTAAACCACTTCCGCTATTAAATTATTGATACACTCGAAAGAGAAACGACATTGGTCAACATTCCCCATGATTTGTCAATATCGACTTCCGCTCTAATTCCAAGAATCTGAGGGACTGAAGGGTTGACAGACAAAACATTTCGTGGAAATACTAAGCTCTTAAGCTCTTTCATTGCCACCAGAATAAAATAACCTGGTGATAGACCTAAAAGAAGTTTAGCAATATCAGTTCTATGTAATATATGACATTTCCTGTGCATTCGTTAAATGTGCAATAACAGAGTACACGGCTTGGGGAATACACCAAGCAATCGTGAGTAACGAAATCTACTTCCGCCTTCGGATCGTTTTCTACGAATTTCCAAGAATCCCCGTGGCGAATAGTCGACATATATAGCGGTTCGTGGAATTTATCCAGCATTTAGTGGAAAACAATTCCGGTGATTGTGAGGTTTTCTATTCCACATCGACGGCCTAAGGTCGTACGTAGTAAACTAAGTCTAAGCGAAGATCATTTTGTCGAGAAATGTAGCTTTTTAAAAGGAAGTTTGCGTTAACAATATGAAGTGCCCCGCTTGTGGGAACGACGAACTCCAAGAGCATCATCGCTTCTGCTGTAATTGTGGTTGCAGTCTTGCTGGTGTTAAAGCTACAGGAGAAACGTTAACAGCCTCGCTAAAAAGCTCCCAACAGACACCATGTGTCGAGGCTTCTGTCACTGCAGGTTAGTACTTAAAAACAGATCACTCATACGGTTCGGATCCTTCATTTCGCTCATGCAGGATTACGATGAATGTTGTTTTCGTGATAGAATTTATAGCGTGAAGGTTTGATTAAGTTGAAACACGAATTGGTTTTCAATAGACACTAGTTTATCAAACAGAATTTATTCAATTTCAGAAAAGATTGAAGCTTTCTGCACACAGATTCCACAATTTCAGCTTGCGAACATCGCAACTTGCCAACTTCGCTGCACGTGAAATTCATAACTTCGTTTCGAAGTTCGCAATTTGATCGACAACTACGTAATGAAATTCCCAAGTTCGTAGCGAACTTCGGAAATTTCAAACGGACTTCGGAAACCGTTTGTCAAAAGTTTTGTGAAACGCACTGTACGACCAAAAAATAAACAGAAAAGTTCACAACATAGCTGCTATCTAAACATCGCGTTATGCTATCTAAACACCGCGTTATTTTACTGTGTGAAGTAACAAAAGGGTTAACGTTTCAAGTGTTACTTTTTGTAAACGACTAAGTGAAAAAACGAGTGAATTACAGAAACCACTTTTCGTTGTAGTCTCACTATTTGCCTGTTTTGCCTTGCATGTTTTCTTCATTGATATAAGGCCCCTAGCTGTTTGTAGGTGAAGATGCAAAGTATAACTTACTTCGGCTGCAGTTTAGAATGTTAATTTATCTTGTCAGCTTAGTCTGGGCCCATCGTGTCAATGCTAATGAAACAAGGTCGGTGATGATTAGCCCATGAGTTTATTCTTGGAATGAAGTTACTCTATTAAACGATATACCTTTGCACTGAACAGCTGTCCAGACCTCAGCTGCAACTGACAACGGCGAGGTTGAGAAAGGAAAAAGATCAGGAAGTGCAGACCTTGCTCATGATCGGGAAGCAGAGGATGTACCTAATGAGATGAAGGAAGACGTTGAGAAGATTGAAGGTATCGGGAATGATGCAGTTCGTCGTCATGATGGGGAGACGGACATTAAGAAGCTTGTAGGCGAAGAGAATGACACATTTCTTCTCAGTGAGGAGAAGAAAGACGCCGAGAAGCTTGAAGGTAGAGAGAATAATTCTGCACATCCTAGACAAGGAAAGAACGCCATTGAGAAAGAGAAAGGTGCAGCCGATGATGCAATTCACCTTAATGAGGGGACCAACGACATTAAGGAACCTGAGGGTGCAGCCGAGAATGGTGCAGTTCATCTCAGTAAGGGGAAGAAAGACGTTGACAAGTCTGAAAGCGCAGAAAATGGCGCAGGTCATTTCCTTGAAGAGAAAAAAGACGCTGGGAGGCCTAAATGTACAAAGAATGGTACCGTTCCTCTCAGTGAGGAGATTAACGACATAAAGTACCCTAAAGGTACAGATGATGGTGCAGTTTGTCTAAGTGAAGAGACGAATGACGTCGGAAAGCCTGAAGGCGTCGAGAATAATGCACTGACGCAAATAAACAGTGGGCACGGTACTACACGATCTGACGACAACAATACGCAAATCTCCAGTCACGAAGATCAAATTGAAACTACCATAGAAAGGAAAAGTGATGGACAAAGACCAGAAGTGGTAGTTGACGGTGGCAAACATAGCGTCCAGACGGATGAGGAGAAAGGCTCAAATGATTACCAAGGTCAAAGTACCTCACGACCTGATGCCGACAGAAACGAGTCCATTGTAGTCACTGAAGTTGCTGCACACATTCGTGATGACAAAGAAGGTCATTCCCAGCCCATTGATGATGAAATTGGTGTGATTCCATCAGAGAGTAACAATGCAGGAAACCCTCTCAATGATGGAGCAGAAAGACATGTGCAAGCCACAGAGAACCCCACTGACCATGATGGAAGGGGTAAAGGAGTAAATCCCGACAACAATGACGTTAAAAGCACCGTACAATCTGGTAATGGCAGTAAACTCGCTACAGCAGGTCAAGCAAGCGCTAGCGTCAAAACAGGAAAGACGGATCCATCAGAAGGCTCGGATCAGGCTGTGGAGTCGATGACTGTTATTTTTCATGCACTGCTGACGCCAACTTTTGACATCAACTTTCAACAGGGTGACAAAGTCTTTTTGCGAGGAGATTCGCCCTTTTCTTGGAAGACAGGACAACAACTCGAGATTCAAGCTGTTAGGTATGATTTCCTCTTTCTTACTTTTCTGTAATCGTTTTGTATTTCCCTTTGATTATTTAGTTATCCCAATAACGACAGTCATCCTAAAGCCCTGGTCGAACTGTCCCAACATTTTGATCTTTTTACCACCAGTTGGGAAATTTTGGAAGATTTTAAAACAAACTAGTTATCTGTAAAGCAAAAGCATTTTCAAATGGCACTTTAAATCCAACATGTCTGCATTGCATGTGTAACATTATCCAAAAAAGCTCGTGGAACAGCATAACGTTGCATGCGTTCAGGCATAGCTTCCCGTAACAGGGCCAAGAGACAATTTGACCCGGTCCTAATAACATTGGTTATTTTCAGGAAACTGTCTGATGGTAATCACATGTTGGAAGGTAAAACCAAGCTAACTCTGCGACAGGCCTCCCGTACGATTGCATATAAATACGTCGTCGTACCAAACCAAGGACGCACTGCAAAGGATAAGCCAACTAAAGATCGTTGGGAGTGCCTTATTGGTTTCAGGCCTGTCATTGTCGGTAAACATGTCAACCGATGCCTTCGCATTCCTGAAAGCTCAATAAAAGCCAACGGTAAGAATAAAGGGAATTCATGCCGTGACTACAAGTTTGTGTGGCACTGCATCCTGTAAAGTAGCTCTCATTAATGGGTCATTAATTAACTAAGATCAATACTGAATTTAAAGGCATATCTGATCACCGTTAGCCGACCAAATCTGACTAATTAAATATCTTTAAAAAGTTGTGGGCCTCATCGAAGTTGAAAATTTCGCCTAATTTCGCTTTTATTAGAGTGTCATTTTTTTTAGTGATAAAACCGTGAAAATTAAAGGATCACTTAAACATCTAAGTTTATACACTCGTGCCCAGTCCTGTCGCACTGATATACGGAACATCATTTACGATTGACGTTCCGTACGTTACTTCTTTCACGCAGTCTCTTTTAAATTGGTCAGAATATTCAATAAATAAATCGTTTGGCATCTCCAAAATAGATGTTCTTTGGACCATCAGTTGGCTACCTGTACTGTCCTCAAGTTACAGAATTGTTAATGAAACTTTTATTCCGCCAGAGCCTTTGTCTATTCTATCAGCTGGCTATTACGACTGGCAGAAGATCTTGATGGTAATCAAAACGCACAAGGATGTTATGCGTTAAGAATAGTCACTAGTTCAGTTTGCTAAGTTCCATTTTGCTAATTTATTCCTAAAACGCTCATAGAATGATGAAATTAACTTCGTCCATTCTAAAAAATTAAACGTTATTTATTATTTTTTGCAAGTGTTTGGCTTTACTCCTCGTAAATACAAAGAATCCTAGAAGATGACTAAACCACCCTTGCAACGGAACTTTCAGTGGGAAAGAATTTTCAACCTTAATAGGTTCCGTAATTAAAATACGAGCTAATCCGATAATCGACATGATGATAGAGCGAGCGAAGTGGACTCTATGTAGAGTGACTGAGAGCCAAAGATTATCCTGCCTTAAACGAACTCAGTCAATGAGTGTTTAAATTTATCAATTTAGGAGATTATTACAAAAATTCCTTGGTGAAGACAAAGTGCTCGCAGTGAATGAACAGTTCATTCGCAGAACAAGACGTTTTTTGGTCTTAAGTTGCTTGCTTGCGTGTTAGACAGACAGGCAGACAGACGGACAGACAGACTGACAGACTGACTTGATTGATTGATTGATCGATCGATCGATCGATCGATCGATCGATCGATCGATCGATCGATCGATCGATCGATTGATTGATTGATTGATTGATTGATTGATTGATTGATTGACATGTTATTATAATATTGCTTTGTAGCCACGTGGCATCAGTATGACGATGCAGTCTTCAGTCAACCTGGATTTTGGGATTCCATTCGCAGCTACTTTCCTCACTGGAAGAACGATCCTGCGGAAGGCCGAAGATTGGCTATGTTGGCCATGCTACCCGAATGGGAGAGGATCTCATCCAAAGAGGGAGGAATGATTGCGCATGCTGCTTTGCATGAAATTAACAATGTGGTCCACTGCATGTCAAAGGCTGAGATCGAGAACGGAGGTCAGCATCTTCTTCGCGTTCCATACGGCTTCAATGTTATGGAGGTTTGTACCCGAAAACATTTTTTTTTTTGTTCCGTTTGCGCTATGAGACTGATCTATTGAGGACATCTTTTATACGTGTATTGGAAATCATTGAAAATGAAGGATGTATGATTGTGGAGAGATGTGATTAGTATATGTAATCGCATGGGCCCGAGGGCAATTAAGGATTAATTTCACGCGCATTTTCAAAGTTTTCACAAAATTGCCCGAGTCGCGAAGCGACGAGGGCAATTTGGAAAACTTTGAAAATGCAAGTGAAATTAATCCTTAATTGCACGAGGGCACATTGCGATTACGCGTTTATCACATAAAGGGCAAAATTGTGTACAAAAGAAAACTTAAACGAGGTCCGCCATGGCGTAAACCGGTCGGCAAGAATATTTGCTCGTAGCAAAATGACCACATCAATAATCAACTTATGTCGAGAAACAGTAAAAGTAAGAATAACACAGCATGTGCAATTCACTCATAATAGTTCCTTCACAGATAAAACTGAATGCAGTTTAAATTGTATTTACCTTTGTTTACGAGGCGTCCGACCGCGCAGAAATGCTGCATCGATGAAAGTCGATCATAAACAAAGTGTCCGAACAAGCTTTAATAACTTCTTGAACCTGACATTCTCCTTTCCATAGCGAAAACTGTAAGTACCAACTAAATTTATGCCCTTTCCAGGCTCTGTTTCTAATAAGGCGAAGCAAGCAAAACGAAGAAATGTTATCTTTCAGTGTCGATTCAGTGGTCTCAGCCGCCATTAATTTATATTCTCCGTGCAGCGCCAATCGTCCAGAAGTTTTTTCGGGCTGTGACAAACGAATTTGGATTGAAAAGTCCTCTCTCTATTCCACCAAGGCACCACTCATTTCTGCCTATCGATTTTCTTTCACATTTGATGAAATAACCGCATTTATATCAAACTCGGATGCACTGCGTTTGTGAACTTTTTTCAAACTCGTTTTCAGCGGGAAACAAACTCAGTGCAGACGACGCGCGCTCAGCCAATCAGGGTCAAGTAATCATGCCCTCTTGATTACCAAAAAGTGCCCTCGTGATTAAGAAAAAATGCCCTCTGTCTCAACCAATCAGCGTTCAGTAATTTTGCCCCGTATGTGATAAATACTTTATACATGTTTTGTTTGATATACGGCAAAGTCTGATTTAAACTGACAAATGAAAATTCGTGTCTCAAACCCAGGGCTAAAAGACCACACTTTTAACTGTTGCTTATACTAATTTATAGACGGCCCCGTTGCATTCAGACCCTATCATCATGTAACTAAAAAATGGCTTCCACTGTTGAAGCCCTGTGCACTATATACTAACAAGAGAGAATGAAGTAAGAGGGTTAATCCCCCACATAGGCCTTACTCCAAAGGTAATCCCTATTAAGCTATTTTTTAGACATGATACCCAGTTCATCCGGGGATTTTAACGCGTGCTGCATGGATGTTCTCGCATATTTTTGAGAGACGATCAGAAACGCAGTGGCAGGAAATGTGGTGTGGAAGTGGCTTACATTCATTTTGTCGACGAACTTAAATGCAAAACAATCCCATAAAATGATCTGAAGGCTAGAGGGATACGAGTGTCGATTGTAGTGTTGTTAACTAAAACTTGTGTTAAGCCTTTTTTTAAGATTTCATTGTACTTTTACTAATGTTATCACTACTACTATTATTATTAATATGATTTTTTACTTATCTATTTATTTATTTAATTTATTTATTTAGTTACTTAGTTATTTTAGTTCTACAATGCCCGATTGAAAACAACCTTGTGCGACATAAGCGTTCTGTATAAAGAATAGTATTATTAGGGACGGATCCAGAAAAATCAAAAAGAGCGGGCTAAAGAAATGGTAGCGAGAACGCAAGACCACTGCTCGTAAGATGGTTGGTTAGAAAACCGTTTTATAAAAAGAAGCACAAAGGGTGCACCCCCTTAGCAATTATTGGATGACGCTTAGTTTGAAAGCCAAAATATTTCCAGAGCTCTAAAACACAAAATGCATTAAAATGGGTTCTCACTTTCGCGCAGAATGTTCGCAAAACAGTTGCCAATTCCTCCCCTGCTGCTGGATTTTGGATGTTTCTCTCCTGAAGATAAGCTTTAAGAAGCAAGTGACTCCCATTCGAAGATTTTTTTGGTGTTTTATGCTATTTTTATCATCTAATAATTTGGAAATGTTTCGCCGTAATGTTCAATCGTAGCGACCACTTTTGCGCTTTCTAGCTCTTCGATATGAAAACCATTGTTGCGTGACGTCAATCGTCCAATAATTAGTGCAGAATGCACTATTGTGATGGTTGTGTGGGTAATCGATAATATCGGTGTCATGATGGTCAATTCCCTCTATGAGACGCGCCTGTAGGGAATCGTGGGAATTGTATTCAACAAAACATATCAAAGACGTGGCAACGCTGATTACAACTACCCTGACTCCCATGTTTCTTCATGTTTTCTGAAAGATTTCTTTATCTTTTACAGCGATGAAGTAGCGTGTCCGGGGGGGGGGGGGGGGGGGGTTCTCGCGGTAAAATCGAAAGTTGTAACATGCAGTCACGAAAGCAAACGCATCAAAATTTTGTTTTTTACTTTTGCGAATGCCCACTACGATCGATAAATGCTAAACAATAGATCGAGGAATCAACGGCATTTATTTCGTTTCAACAGTAATTACCGGAGCGCCCAGGCCGGAGCAGAGCCAGAGTTACATGTATAGGCAGATTTTTACGTAAAGAAAATTTGACGTTTAATTTGTCATCTCTTCATTTCAGTGTCATTTCACAAAGATACAGAGTTAAATTGTCCAAGAACGTGTATATCTTATCCACAAATTATAAGCAAGACTCAGTGCAAAACCCGGCGCAATTTGCCAGACACAAACTACTTGACCAGATAAAACACTCGATTAGTATGTTAGTCAACCGGTCTAGATTTGCAAGACGACAAGCGGCATGTGAGATAAATAATAATAATAATAATAATAATAATAATAATAATAATAATAATAATAATAATAATAATAATAATAATATTTAATATTTATATTGCGCATTTTCTATAAAATAATCAAATGCGCATTACAATAAATACAAAAAATATGAACCTATTTACAATTTTTATGAAATCAAAAACGGAACTTACACTATTTACAATTAACTATAGAAAAATAATTTACAGAAGAACTATATAAAAATCTAAATATAACCTAATTGTATTAACAAAATGCCTTCTTCAACTGACAGGCTCCACAGGAAGAAGAGAACCGTTCAAAAGAGTTCTAGAGATAATTAAAGCTCGCGGCAGGCGTTTGTTTTGATAGAGATGAGAAAACTTTCGGCATCCCTTTCGACTCGGCTCTTGAGTTGGTAATTCTTGCTTTAGCTCCAAATCGAAAGTTTGTCCTCACCGGGATTACTCATAACAACAAAACAGGCAAAATGATTTCAAGCTATTGTAGTGTAGTCACTGTCTCGTTTACGTGATCATTAATCTTTCAGAATTTTTGCTTAATTTTCCTTTGTCTTGCTTTTCGTCGTCCCACCCTGAAGAAGAGAAGGCCAAAGACCATGCGACAGTTTGTCAGTACAGCACGAGAGTAATTTAGTATACACGCAAACGTAAACGTCCCCCTCTTCGTAAACGTCCCCCCAAAAATGATTTTCAATCAATTCAGCAAATAGAAGACCCAAAATATCAAGCGATAGCATTGACTGTAGTAACGGATACGCTTAAAAAATCTGATAAACATCGGAGGCAGTTGTAGTGGCAACTATTCCTAGTTATTGAAAGCAAAGCAACCATTATTACTTTCGCTGTGTTTGCCAAAAGGCCTTTTTCATTGCATAGCTGTGGTAAATATTACAATACGCTTTCGTAATTAAATATTCAAAAATTTGGACCGGAATTTTTGGCAACAATGTCTTAACAACCACAAAACAAATATTCCAGGTGTACTGCGCTTTGAAACCCCTTCCGAAAGAGATGTTTTTGGATTTGATCCGTTAATTATTTTTCGTAAAAACATCTTCCGTAATGGAGTGTTTTAATGTGTTGTTTCGTGTTTAAAAACCACCCATGTGGAAAAATGAGACAACCCATTATGGATTGCGCTGATTGCCCAAATTTTGACACCTTATCATGTATAGAACCGGAAGCGGCGTAAATTTTGAGGCATTTCAAAAGTGTGTGTTGCGACGGGAGTTTGACTTCATTGGACAGGTCGCTGGGACCAAGTTTTCTGGTTTCGTAGACTCGATAATTCCATAGTTAAGAGTAATAAAACAAAAACAGAAAAACAAAAACAAAAGTATCATGTTACAAACCAAATTGTGTGTTGCGACTGCAGTTTGAATTCACGGGCAGGTGACTGGGACCAGGTTTTCTGGTTTCTTAGACTCAATAATTCCATAGTAAAAATGCTAGTACTAGCAAAACAGGAAAAAACAGTATCACGCTACCACGCTGACGGTTGTAAGGAAAAACGAAAGTATAAAGACTGGTGTTTCAGCGTCTTATTGGAAGTGCAATAAGGCAAACAAGCAGAAATAAAACAACAACTTTTACTTAATCGGCCCCTTTGCATTCTGCACTATCCTTTTACGCCAATCGTCCAAGCCAATAACTAAAACTTCTTTCAAATTTGGTCGGTGCTAGTCGGTTAGCTGGAATTAGCCGGGGATTAAAAGCCAGTCAGAAACGGAGAAATATTTTGAATGAATGATAATAAGGTTTATAAATTGTGGTTGATGTGCATGCCGAATAAATTGTGTTATTCTTTTGTTCTAAAAGGTACTTCATGAATACGTTTTCCCACAACTAAAGCAGAATATTCAAATACTGCAAGTTCATGCTGATGACGAGGAATCTCAAGCTCAGAGGATAATTACTTCTGCAACAATTGTTTCCCTTGCCGTTCTTCACCAACTAACATTTCATGGAGACGATGATCTTATAAGAAACCTTTTAGAGTGCCATCTCTTACATGCCGACCCAGGAAGATACAAATGTAACGAGTTCAATGCTTTACTTCGTCACTTTCCCAAACAACAGCACCAACGGTAAGATGTTTGAATGACTAAGGGAACTTACCATTAGTCAGAACTGTACTGGCCAGCCGGTCCGGTGGTTTTGAATGTAAAATCGCCTTTTTTCACGAGATTTTCCCACAAATCCACCACAGCAGTGTATAGTTTTCACGTATTGACTGAATTAGCCTGCGAGCAGGCTCACCTTTGGGTTACACATGCGCTCGGCGAAGCCGCAACAAAGATGCGGCGAAGCCTCGTCACGCGAGTGGCGAAGCCACGAGAAAGTCACTATCTTGGTGCTTCCGCACCAGAGTCCTGCCCGCCAGATCTCTTCGCTCGCAGATCACTCGCGCGTGTGACCCAAAGGTGAACCTGATCGCAGGCTATGACTGAATTGACTGGACAAATCTGACGAACAACAGAATTATGTTGGTGCAATTCTTGTGTTGGTCCACCTTCCCCTTTTTTTATTTCGGGTAATTTCTTACACATTTTAGTTACTTCTTGATCTCTCCTTTAAAAACTCAAGGATCAAACTGAATCAGCACTCCATCCATAGTTAGTGTGTAGATGCTCTTATCAGAATTGCATACGAGATGTGTGCAAGCAATCCTCGCTTTCTTTTCCTTCTCCCTTTATTTGTAATTTTTTCCTGAGTGGAGACCCTGCCTATTCGACTATTAAGTAAGCAGTGAATAAAAATTGCGAATAAAAATTGCCCGCTGTTTACGTTGTTTGACTTTCTAGTTTTGTTGCCTATAATGTTGTACAAGGTTTATCCTGTACGATTTGCTACACCTATTTTAATGTTTGTTATTTTCTTTTCGTAGCACATTGGCCGACAGCTTGTTGCGGCTTTGCATCTACGTCATCGAGTATCGCCGCGGTATCTTTCATTGGTTATTTGCGATGCCGCTGCTTCATTTTCTGTCCGACTCCGCCCAGCCGTTCTCCTGTGACAGGCTCACTTCAGAACCGAGTACAGTCAAAGAAAACTCGTGGTGGGGAACGCAAGGCTTGGATTTCCAAAGTGCTCGGAGGCAAGCTGCTTTCTCCAGGTACCAGTTATCAGTTATAAGCCAGATGTTATAAAACATATATCTCTGTATGTTTTACCTGAATCACTTGAAGCCATCCAAAGCCTTTCCACTGATTACCGGACATCACCCAAGTTATATAAAAGATCAAAAATCTTTTGCTGAAGATTCGGTAGACTGCAATAATCAACCAAAGATTCTCCTATAACAAATTTACTCATTTATTAATTATTGTCAATTATATACACCGATCCGGTAACTATATTAAACTGATGACATGGATAAAACTAGATTCATTACAGTGACACTATTTTATTGATATTACTTAATAGCAACAGCACCCCAGTACATCTTCTTCATCAACTTGCTCCAATGTTTGAGGTCGATCCTTTATTTGCAAGAACTTTTTTGCTCACGCTTCCCATCTGTGATATTGCCAAAGTACTGCAAAGAAAGCTGTTCTCTCTGTACGAAGTCTGTTGGACACTGGCACGAGTTGTAGAAGAGAGAGATACGCCTCTTTTGTCTGACGAAGAGGTAAGATATTCAATTATTATTGCTTGGGTACGTAACAGGGAAAGAAGAAGCATGCGAAATTCCACACTGGGGTTTAGTTAGTTTATTTTCTGCAGGCTCCTGAATTTCCATCCGAGAAAAGTATTTGTCACTTAAAAGTCCACGCAAAGCCGCCGTAGGGAACAGCATTAATGCGACACCCAAAACCTATCTATAAAAGGTTTAATAACCCCACGGAAGGCAGATAACTGTTATGGGCAAAAGGTAGGAACCTATGTTGGAGGGGGGGGGGGGGGGGGGGGTGGAAAGTTCCAGAGGGGCCTTTGATAGAGCTTTTACGGTAAAATAGATGCATTAACTCCACTCTCCTGGTTATTCCTCATACCTTTTTACAGCTGCACAAATTGAACATTAAATAATGGTAGGCCTGGAGCTCAGTATGCAAATGCACCGGGCTATATTTTGGTGTGGTGCGACAAGCATCAAATACAAATCTATATCTACTGTACCCCTGAGGAAAAAATGACAAACCCTTTTTTTCATTTTATGTTAAGTGGGATTCTCTTGAACGGTGCATACAAGAAATGAACGACAACATTGGAGGCTTTGATAGGTAAGGCAAACAATGTCAGAACGGTGAAAGCTACATCGGACATTATATAAAATGTCGGATCAAAGCTTCAAGCTTACGCGGGCTGCTGAGTTGCTGCACGCGCTAAATACCTGAATGAGATATAACAACACGTGATTAGTTTTCTTTCTTTTCAGGCATCGCAATTGTATATTTCCAACCACAATAAATTTCAGAATAGTTTTTCAAACTCAAAGACATGTAGCAACGAATTAAGGAAAAATAACAGAAAAAGGTCTCGTGAGCGAGAAAAAAATAATTCAGTGCAAAATGCATACTAGAGGATATTGCCCCTGAGGCAAGAAAGGGCAAGAAAATCTGTTGCGTTTTTAATTCTGAATTTTCATTTTGTTCAAGGATGGAATACTCGAACTCTCAGTACGAAGCCATGACATCTGTAGCCAAAGCAGCCTCGCATCTTCTACGTCATTTACTTACAGTACACGAATTAGCCATCCGGAAGAGAATTCGAGTTATCTCTGGTATTTTCACACTACTAGATCAAAGCCTATTGTTGGCAAAAAGTAGTCTGTCCGTCCGTTTGTCCACCAATGAGTTTGTTTCAAACCCGCCTAAGGAGACAGAACGTAAAGTCGAAGTATGCAAAGGAATCTTTCAAGCAGCGTTACAGTCCTTACATGGTTCTCTGGAAAATCAATTCTGTGCGAGCTTGTTCCATGTTTCAGCAAATTGGCGACGTGAAGAGTTTCAGGTAACATTGTGCTGCTGCTGTCATTTTTAACTGCTTGCCTGTGCCTGCCTAACTTATTGACTGACTGACTGAATTAATTAATTAATTTTTTTCTACTACTACTACTACTACTACTACTACTACTACTACTACTACTACTACTACTACTACTACTACTACTACTACTACTACTACTACTACTACATCATAAAAAATCATCTAAACATTCTTATATAATTATTTACTACATGCATAATAACATTACTTACTGATATGCCCGGGAATATGACAATCAGATGTTTATCTTTGAACAAGGTATTTACAGTATAGTGTACAAATACTTTTAAGTTGAAGTGAGGCTACACTGTCAACACTAACTGACTCGGCGAATGCGCAGTCCGGCTTTAATAATACAAGTGATGTGTGCAAACTCAAATCATCACACGGTTTGAGGTTGTTAGGGAGGTGAAATTATAGCGCCACAGTGTCCTGAAAGGTTCCTTTTTCTAAAGGAACATGAAAGTCTAGTTAGTCATAATATGAGCAAACCTTTTAATCGATTTTACTACGAAGCTGCCACTGCCCCAAACATTTACACTATTTTTGTTATAAAAATTAAGGCTTGGTCACACTTGCTATCTGTCAAACTTGAAGACGAGCAGTTGCAGCAATTTTGGGAAAGCGACGTTAGGGAGTCCCTCAAAAGTCGCATATACCAGGTAGGTTCTTTGTTGAGGGGATTTCCTGGATAACCATTGAGTAATGTGGTACTTCATTAATATACTTTATCACGAAAATGCATGGTGTCTGTACGCCTCATATCTATGCATACTTTAATCATACGAAAATTCGAATTCTTCTTAGTATTATTGTGATTCTCTTTTATCATTTGAAACCACTTCAAATATTCGCCTTATAAGTTTATGTTACAACCAGGTTGACCACGAACACGTGATAAAGCTGTATTGTACACTGGATCTCCGCGACTATCATCCAGACATTGAGGAATGCTTCATGTCTGCCACTTTTGAAGCCGTAAATCATCTCTTGGAGGTAACCCACTGCATAAGACTCTTAATTTATTAAATGCTAAAAGGGCGAAGAAGTAACTTGACGGCTGGCTGCAGATAAGTAAAGCAAATTAAATAGGTAAATGTCATCCACTACAGGGTAAAGCCTTCTGTCATTTCCCTCCATTATCAATCATTCTGACCTTGCTATATGAATTTGAAATCTTGTTTATGAAGGTTTTTTTCCCGGGGAATTTCCGCAATCTTCATTTCTATTGTTCTTTGGCCGCTTGCTCTGCTTGCTAACTGCATGCTACTCGCGCTACTTATTACAACTTCTAGTAAAATCATTTCTTAGATTTGTTATCTTTAAGATTTCTTGACTGTTGCTGGTAAACCTGATATCATTATTGCCTTAGCATTATGTGTAATGGTGAAACATTTTAAACTTTGTTTTAGGTAGGAACCATGGCGGAACACATGGCATCACTCAGTTCAGGCCTGGATTTTTCCAGTTTAACTCAAAGACAGACCTCTGGCGTTGGCACATTGTTTGCTCTGTTGCTGAAGCGATGCTGGCCTGACGGAAGAGACAGAAAAGAAGTTTCCCAGGATAAGAAGTTGCAACACATCCTTTCTTGGAAACCAATGGCTCATTACTTTAAGTTTTTTGGTACGTGTTGTTCAGTTAAAGTCGAGTAACTGTTTTTACTGATTTCCGGGAGCGCTTAAGTCGGCTTATTGTTAGCAATCATATTTTTTTTATCTTCCAATAACGATTAACTATAATTTGCATGAAAGTATTAATAGTTTACAAATGTATAAAGTAAGTTTACTAAATAGATGTAAGTGCACAATATCACGACATTTTTAGACTCATTAAAGTACAAGCTACTACTTTCGGCAGGCTAAACTAACAAGGCCCCGTTTTCAACGACTTCGTGCTTCAGATTAATTGAAACGCTGTGGTTAACTGAACTTAAGGTTGTTCCAATCTTCTTCACCCCTCCGCTCATACAGCACAACAATCCATAACAATTCGATAATTACATTAAAAATACGCTTTTTGTTGGTTATTCCCTATTTAGGCTATGGAAGTCAGTTAAAAGACACTTTACCTGGTGACGGCTTGGAACTACTTGTTTCCGCGACCTCGCTTCTAGAGCATGTAGGCATTTGGCTGAGGAATGGCAAAATTCAATCAAGTACACTACGAATTGTTCAGAAGCACCGTGATAAGTTCTTGAAATTGTATTCCTTGCTATCTCGAGTAGAAGACAGTACGCCGTCCAAGGAGGAAGCTGAGGCTAGTACGATCAGTGACGTTAACGGGAGCCAGCAACAAACAGGTTCTATAGAGCTATTTCTTGATATGCGTATTGAGGAGCTTGAAGCGTTTGAGAAGGAGAAAGACGCAGTTTCCTCGTTTATCGACATGTGTTCTGTTATCAAATCAGGTGAGTCATGAAACATTAATTTATTTATGTAACTAAATTGATTGAATTATACCGAGTTTAGAGCACGTTTTTCGCTGCGTTTTTCAATACAGCTCTATAATATAATGAAGAAGTTCTAAGTAAGGTTAATTTGTCCAAGAACATTTAGTGCTGCAATACGGACATACGATAGACTTTTATGCCAATTTTCACTTTGATCGCCCTGAAATCGAATGCTGGGTTCGAGGTTTTTGTTATCTTCTTTAATATAATACAATATTATTTTGTAGTGGGAGTTGACTTGCAAGAAATTAAAGAAAAGCTGAAAAAGGACGTAGCCTCTTGTCAAATGCTTGACATTTGCCTTAGACGAAGTTCCAGTGAAGAGCCGATAGTGAAATTCTTTAGTCTTTCAACCAAGAACAAAAGAATGATACAGTTGCTACACCTCGTCCATCCCAGTCCTCTTTTTCGTGACATTTGGCAAAAGTGCATTCAGAGAGCACCTGACTTTTGTAAAGATGACCCTGGGTCAAGTGGGGAATTAACGGTGGATAAAGTGCAAGAGCTTGTGTGGACGCCTTCTTACTGTCGAAGATGGCGAGGCATGTGGGAAAGAATCCTCAGCGGAGAAATCAGTCTTAAAGACGTAGATGAACGATTCGACAGGTTTCGAGACGATCCCAAATCTCTGGATATCGAAATTGAAACAGTATTAGCCTGCTTTTCCGACTATGATGATATTGAAACTTCTCTCCCTCTTCGAGTTGCTCAAATCACACAATTTCAGAAACTGAAAGAGTGTGAGGGTGCTGCAGCAGCAATCTTGGAATTCCAAGAAGCCATGGCTCTTGAAGGAGACTTTCAAGTACTTGATGACTTCTGCGATCAGGTAGATGTTAGGTGTAATATGTGTAATGTGATAAGTTATATAGGTGGCTTATTCTCTGATATGTAGGCAGCGTGGCCTAGTGGTTAGGGCGCTGGACTTGTAATCCGGAGGTCCCGGGTTCAAATCCTCCTCCCTGCCACTAGATGGATTTGTCTTTGGTGGTCCCGAATTCAACTCCTCCACGCTTTGTATATAGCCAACTGGTCAGCCTCCTGCCAGTTGGGATTTTTAACAAGTTTCTGTTCGATTTATAATATTTGTTTCACTATTTACAGTGTCCTCAATTAGCACAGCCGTGCTAAATACATTGACACTTAAATAAAGTGATTTATTTTTTTATTTTTTTTGATAAAGGTTGACAGAAGCTGTCGAAAATTTACTAAAAACAAAAACAGTTCGGCTAAAGAAACCTTTTCAAAATATTTTTGTATCTTGTTTCTTCTATATCTGTAAGATGGACGATGAATTTCGACGACGCCCTCTTGGAACTATCGATGATGATGTTTTAGAAATTGGAGGTGCTCTTCAACGTCTGTCACAACCAATGATTGAATGTCTGAGGACTGTCAGTCACTGCAAGGAATACATCTTCTGGCTTCGGAAGGAAGTGAAAGGTGCCTTTTACTTATTTCTTTACTTCTTCTTTCCTTGAATTTTTTCTCACTTAATTAATGACTGACTGACTGACTGACTCAGACTGACTGACTGACAAATTTATTTCTTTTTTTTTGTATATTTTTATATTTAGGGAGAGAAGAAGTAAAAACATTAGTGGACCTTGCGATGATGTCTGCCGGAGAGAGTGATATCGAAACTGATCGTGTCTCGTGTTTGCACACCACTGCCCTTGGTTTTGCACCTTTCATATTTGATCTGGAAAAAAAGGCTGGCTTAAATGAACTGATTGTTATTTGTGACAGAGTATGGGAGGAGATTAAGGAAAACGAAAGTTTGCCTGTGAAGCTGGTAAAGTACTTTTTTACTCTTAGGAACTATCGCTCTTAACCATAACTTTCTTTATGGAGTTAACCTGCGCCGCGGGTTAAATGTTAAGGCAAAAAAACGAAAATGTTTGAACGTTAACTATCTCTCCCCACCGGCATTTTCGTCGTTCTTGCAACCCCCGCAATGGTACTCCATCGACCTTTTTCTCCTTTGTCTCCGAAGTTTCGCACTGGAACTTTCAGGTCACCCAAGAAGAGATTTATATTAGGAAAACTTCGTTACCCATTCTATTATGAACCGAACCAAAGAAATTAATATAGCGGTCTATGACCATGTAAACAACGAGACCAATATTTACCATTTGCAAGCCAAACAAGATACTTTAAAAAAGTTATTTATTATGTTACCCATTTTCAACGTTGCTGGCAAATAATACATCCATTCTGCCCAAACGCGCTCAACAATTTCAACAATGTAAAAGCAAATTCGCGCATTACTAGTCCACTTTAACCACAATTGTCTGTCTTGTTTGTCAGTTGCTTCCATTAAAGCAAATCGGTAAAACCATTTTACGAGCGGACCATTTTAGCGGTCTGGGCCCGGTTGTTCAAAGCGTGGATAGCGGAGTCCACCAGATAAATCACTATCCAGTGGATAAGTGTTAACAAAACAAACCACGCTGTCCACTGGATAGTGATTTGTCCTTTGGAAAGCGTTATCCACGCTTTAAACAACCGAAGCCTGTATTGCAAAATTCGTACCGCTTAGAGAACCAATGACAAGTCCTCTTCATTATGGATTTTTATTTACCACAAACAGTTAAATTAAAATAAAATATTGCGCAGTAATTCTTTTCATCCATGCAAGTAATAATCCTTAAGAATCGGTGTTGACTCTTGTAGAAAGACATCAGCAGCCATCTTGAGTGGCTCAAGGGGGTCAAGGATGCTCATGCCATGTCTTCTCTCAAATTGGCTCAAGCTATCAACGATAGAGGTGTCTACTGCATTGGCCAGTTGGACAGCGTGGCATCAACTCAGGCTTACGACAAGAAAAGTATTGATTCTGTCATCCGTTTATCGCTACTTCCAACTAAAGAAAATGGTGAGACAAGAGAGTTCAGTTTGGAAAAACTTGAAGAGCTGCAGAGTAAACTGGCCCTTATTTCTGGTAAAAATTCCCAAGGGCAAGAGGATGTAGAAAAATTTTCCCAGGTAAACTAAATCTTCTGGTTAAAAATAATATTAATAAAATAAATAAATTCAGTTACGAAATCCAAAATTTAGTTTCAGTTGCTGTTATGTTGTTCTTGCTATTACATTCTTTTTTTCTTTTCGTTTGCTTTCAGTTGTTGCAAGGTGTTGTTCAACTTGGCCAGGCGTATGTCAACCTTTGTGAGGTTGGAGACGTGTCTCATCTTGACTGGAAACAAGAATACAAGTGCAAAAGCAAAATGGGAAAAAGTGTCATAGATGACATCCAATCCAAAAGGAACGAATTCGAGCGATTTTTGAGCACTTGTAAAGAGCACATTAACTCGCTGAGAATGAAATATCACGAGTTAAACTATTTCACAACACAACAGCTCCTTTTCTTACGCAAGGAACTCGCTGGTTTAAAACACAGTGCGACAATGAATTTTCTAAATCTACAGGTATACTCACTTCTTGAGAAAGTCCTCCCTGGACTTCACCAGTCAAGCCTGCAGGATGCGCTCCTTGATGCAGGAATCTTGGCGCCACATCTTTATCACGATAACTGCAGCAGTGATAGCGGTTCTAGGAATGCATACGAACCAATGCCATTTTCTACTCAAGAGAGAAATGATCATGATACAGCCGATGAACAGATCGTCGAAAGGTATGAGCTCCTGTATAATCATGTGGTGAAGTTGAATTACCCAGAACCGGAACGTCTCGCCGTGGCAGCTCTTGTCGCCAATTTAGAAAGCACTGACGTTGAACTTGTTCTTTGGTGTGTTCAAAACCACTCTAACAATGATCTCATTGATGAACTCTACGATGACGCTTCAGATGACCCCAGGTTCCGTGGTATTGTCAACCAGGCAGCAGGATCAGATTTAGAGTCGTCGCAATCCTCTCAAGATTCGGAGGATAGCCACAAAAGGTAGCCCTTACAAATATTTAACTAAGGTAAATGGTTTAACCCATGTCTGTTTGTCCGAATTAGAATAGTCTTAGGAAGTGTTGTTGCTGGTGCCTGGAAATGTGAAGAGCTGTTATTTTCATGGTCTTTATGAAGACTTTGAAGATATGGAGAGGAGTTCTATACCGTAAAACAAATTTAGTACTAAAGATGAAATCTTTACAAAAATGTTAACCTAACTAAAATATTTTATAGGTGGTTATTTGTGAGAAAAAAAACACCAATTTTAAAGGATACTTTGAAAAATCTGGACATATTTGTACATATTGTCGAGGGAGATGTCAGAAAGTGTTAATAAATACAAAACACCTTCTGGGATTGTCGTTTACGGCACGTGATTGCATGTAACTCTAACGATGCTCTTTTTTCCGTCAATTTCAGTTTTTCAGAAGGCAGCGATGATGAAGAATTGAATGCAAGTACACCTGAAGATATTACGCTGGATGAAACCAGAGGGGGCACCTATTTAAGCTTGGATGAAATCGGCGTATTTCTGTATCGATTGGCTTCCAATGGTATTTACTGAACGATCTTTCAATTGTTTTCTATTGTCATTATTCCTTCCATCTTTAATCTTTGTTGTATTTTTTACTATACTGACATAAAAACCACTTGCATGAACAGATAAAACCAATATGACTTTAGGACACCGATACTCTAATTTTAATTATAACTCTCTTCTAACACGAAGTACCAAATTGAAGTCCTCATCAACTAATAGTGCTCAATAGTAAAACTAGAGCTGTATAAAAGTAGATATATGGAACTGGACTAGTTGATCCGTTTATTGCTTCTCAGAGTTTCATGCGAGTAGCAATAAACGGATTAAATCGTCCAGCTCCATATATCTACTTTTAACTATCTTATAACTAAATTTTCAGACGTGAAATATTTTAACGCAATTTTTCTTTGTACGTTTAACTCCCCTCGCCAATCTGCTCTCTTTTCTTTGAATCGAGTTGTCCTAGTAATAAATGTTCCAACGACATCCCCGTTCTATTAAACTTGATCTCAGTAGAAACCTGCACGAATTTAGTATATGCTATGTCTTTCTGGACAAAGAATGAGAATTTATTTTGCAACATATTGTGTAGCATAACCAACAAAAAGACAACATATTGTTAATCAAAATGTGATAAGGAATGTTTTCTTCCGTATATCATTTTCATCAGTTTTAGAAAGACTTCGCACAAACGTTGAAATTTGTGTTTTTAAACACAGGAGAAAGAGGAGAAAGAGTGGCGAGGCGAAGGTTCCCAAGTTTCTTGAAAAAAGGAAAGCCAAATCTCATATTAGCACGCAAAGGTAAGTCGCGGTTGACGATGTTGTTCGTTGTTCGTTTTCTATGAAGTATTGACCTCAGCCAATTGTAAATAGGTCATTTTTTGTAATTAAAAAAATGCCTTCATGCAATCGAAGGAAACATTGAAATAACTGTTTACCAAGGCAGAAAACTCCTGAAGTAACAATGAAGTAACATGAAACAAGGATGGCTACGAATGAAGACGATTGAGATGGATTATAATGGACAAACTATCTCAAGATGCGCCATTCGTGAGTTAGCTCCTGTAAGTTGCAGGACAGCACTCCAGAATACCATTGGGTCCTATCGTTCATGGCTTATGCTTTTCACATGGTCAACGTTTCCTCAGTTAGGTGTATTTGACAGAAAAGAAATAATACAAATAGTTAGTTTTGTCGTGTTGTCAATTTTCAATGCAATTTTTTGCAGAATACATCTTTGCTGCTGTACTTGGCCTTTACATGGAAGAGGGAGCTCAGTGTCTGCCAAATAGTGACGAAGTTCTCATTTGTACTTCTGAAACAACACCAGAGGAGGTATCACGTCTTCTGTGCCATAGATATGAGAAAAGGGCAGGGCAACCCACATGATTCGTTTTATATTTATTCAAAGCACTCAAACCATACGCACCTGACGTTCACATCGAACTACCTTTTCAGCTGTTTTTCGCAAAATCATAGTCCAGCAGCGAGTTAATATGATCTCATAGTTTTCTTGCGTGCGTTTGACCGTATAATCATGCCCAGTATGTTAACTGCTATTCGGTCTCAGAGTTCCTGTAAGCCTTTCGTCTGTGCTCATAAAACTTGCAAAATTCACTCTAATGTAAATAATAGTATAAGGTGTATCTTGATTTCTAGTAATACATTGTTCACTATCCGTACGTTAATTTATTTTTTAACTATTTTATTTGCCACACACTATAAATTAAAAACAAACTTTGCGTCCTTCAGCGTATTAGTACTCACGTCGTGACAGTAGTCTCCTTTTGCCCCTTAGGTGGAGTTGCTGTGGCGTCGAGCCCTGGCAGATGATGGAGAGAAATTGTACTGTTTAGTTAATGGCGATCTATTGGACTATGACGTCAGCCAAAAGGCGGTCGACTGTTTACACACACTGATGCAAGACTATTCCGACAATGAAGGTAAGTTGTTTTTCTTTGAAAAAGGCATTTCTCTACTTTTGGACATGGGTATCCAAAGTAGATCATTCTAAAGTGAATATTTTTGCCTTTAATAAGCACCATTAATTCGAAATAATCTCTTTATGTTAGGTTAAATGATCTCTTATTCTTAAACTTTGTTTTTCAACCAAGCGAGAACCAAGCTTATCCACAATTCAAGAAAAAGAGTTATTTTCAAAGGGAGACAACCTTTTGTGCTTCGGGGTGCCTTAATTTTTCTGATAAATCGCTTTCACCTTCCAGGTCTTGGTCTTGTCGTCCTATGTAGCAGTGAAAATGAAGAACGTGCTCACATAGTGACTTCCCTGGAACAGTACAAAGTGGAAGGGATACCGAGATATCCTCGGCCAGACGAACTACGACGTTACCTAGAAAGGCAGTTCAAAGCACCACATCAGAGGCCTGGCTTGTACCATGAGCAGCATGTAATTTGGAGCGCAGCCGCAGAAGTTGGTCGAGCAGAAAAGTAGGTTTATTTTCTGATTGTGTCTCAACGAAAGACACGTTACATATTCTGATACCTTTCTTTACCCCCGTTTATTCGTTCATTTTTGCCACATTAATAAAGGTAGAGTAATAAAGATGAAATATAGGTGGCGAGGAAGCCCATGAGAAACCACAAGACTTTTCAGTAATGGACTCCCGCAGTCAATAAATTATTTTTAGATTAACAATAGAATAATGACAAATTGATGGCAGAGTAGAACGTGCCAACCCCCTGGACTCTCTCGTCAACGACAAGAAAGAAAGACTATAGAGAGTCTGGGATCGAGGTTGTTCGCAACCCAGCTGAAGGAGGCATCGCCAAGCCGTGTGATTTTTTAAAGTTATTGATTATTCATTTCCACCGATTTTTAAGCAGCATTTTAGCTCATTTATCCCTTACAAGAGTGGTAAGAGTCAAATTAGGTATAAAATTATTATCATGTAATTAATTGTTCAGAGAAGCCCAAGTTGAAATAGTAAATCACTTTATTGGAGCTTGTAGGATGTGCAACGTCGTTGCTCTAATAAACAAAGATGGATTCCAATTTCTACAAAGCTATTTCGTTCCTGTGAACAATATCCAATATGCAGTCTTTCTTTGAAGCAAACAAAGTCCTTATCGTTCTAAAAGAAATATCTCGAAATGTCTTCGTTTGCTTGATTTTTTTAGTTTAAATGTTCGCGTGGTGGCCTCTGATCACCCAGGAGTTGGGAAGAGCTTAGTCGTTCAAAGGTTAGCGGAACAGGTTGCATATCTTCCCAACAATCTGCTCATTACGGAGACGATGAAAAAGCAAGATGAAGAACCACCTCCACTGTGTGTGACAATTCCTTTTCACGATAAACACGCACGTGTCGCGGATGTTGTTGGTTTCTTTCTTCCGCATGCTCTCCATTCAGACGTAGCTTTATCCAGGATTTTCCACCTTGACCGTTCCTCCTCGGTAAGCTTTTCATCCAAAGCACTTTTTTATTAACGACGCCTGACTGACCAACTGACCGATAAAACCGACTGAGGACAAACAGGGAAACACAAGCAGATAAACATTCACACAGACAGATTGACTCACTGAGACAGCCTAAGCAGCTCAAACAAGCGAAAGATAAATACCAAACGCGTTCTCTTTGATTTCTAGGTGACTCCAGAACTTGAGACATTGTTGTTTAACTTACTGATCCTGGGGGAGCTGACAGATGATCGTGGACGCGTTTGGAGACGAAATCCCTACGATCTGTATATTCTTGAGATTACTGACCCTGCCCCCAAGGTGCGTTTAACTGTGCGGATATTATATTGGAGTGGCTTATCGACATAAGTGGTTGTGATTTTATCTTAACGTTTTAACAGTTACTCAGTATAATCCAGATGATCTAGCAGTTTTTGTTTTTAGAATTGTTTCTCGATTCCTGTATCTTATTAGGGGCATAAGAAGACAACAAAAATATGCAAATTCCACG
This sequence comes from Meandrina meandrites, assembly GCA_963693305.1. Classification (NCBI taxonomy): domain Eukaryota; kingdom Metazoa; phylum Cnidaria; class Anthozoa; order Scleractinia; family Meandrinidae; genus Meandrina; species Meandrina meandrites. Next base: position 15,875,478 of record OY855904.1, read on the forward strand.
AACTTCTCCCGTCAATCAGATGCTTTCTTCCCGGAGAGAGTCTCGTTGTCTTACAAAGTAAAGTTGAAGGTAATGTAACACTTGAGTTAGTAGCTAATAAACTGATTAGCACTTTATGAAGTTTTAGACAACCGTAGCTACTGAGGTATATATATGCCACCTTTTTAGCACTACTTTAAAAAAGGAAAACGAACACTTTATCCCTATCCTTAAAACATGCATCATTTTATAACTGTGTTGCATTGCGTGGTTTGAATTAGATCCTTTAATTTTTTATTAGCGGGGAATAGATATATAATGTTAGGATTCAACCGTTTTAATTGAGCAATCAAAATTGTACATTTGGAAAGAGAGTAGGAAACAAATTAAAGTAGACCTTTCATTCCATTTTCTTCAGTTAATCACAACTATAACAAAATTCTCGAATCTGATTGGTTCTTAGCACGCCCTATTTTTTACCAAATTGGAGCGCGCGCGGCTAAAGTGTCCAATAACAAAGTGTCCAATAACAAGGTGTCCAATAACAAAGTTCGCGTGCTGCACATGCGCGCGCTCTTTATTTGGTTTCTTGTTGTGACTAAATACTCCTTGATATTCCTAAAACGTTCAGCTTCAAGAATGGCTTTTTTGCCTTAGTGATGATAAGTCCTTAGTAGGCTTCGCTTTATCTAAATTTTTTCTCGAATTTTGTTATACTTATGATTAATTGGTAACAGGACTTTGTGTCGTCCAATTCTGTCTGTAATCATACTCGTGATTAAACAAATCGGACTCCCGCTACGCGGTCGTCCGATTTTGTTAATCACTCGTGATGATTACAGACCGAATTGGACTCCACTCAGTCCTACTACCATTACATACTACAGCCTACACTTTGTACAGAGCTTTATTACACCGGTTCTATAAATTAACCAGCGGTTGATCATTTCCATATAAATATGTTAAGGTCTTTACAGGGAAAACGACTCCTTTTTACTGCTCAAAAGCTAGAACTAAGTGCAGGCGCATATACATATAATGTTTGTTGATTCGCAGCTTGAAATCGCATAATTGATTAGTCCCTTAGAACCATAATGACCAATTGTCCACAAAGATCAATTTTTTTCTTCATAATCATCATCATATGATAATTACATCCAAGTGTAATTTTTTGTTAGTGCTAAGAAACAGTACTCCATTGTTCGATGAAGAAGAACTACAAAGCGAGGCAGTTCAGCGCGTCTGGCAGTATCTTCAACTGTTTAACGAGGATCCTCGGCTGATCCAGGTGTTTAACTTTGACGCTCAAAGTAAAAGGGATGACAGCCCAGCAGAATGCCTTGAAACCTTGATCAGGTCTGTAAGTCATTCCATGCAACAGTTACCATGTTACAAGATAATAATCTCAGAAAGACGTAATTATAAGCATTCAAAGTTCCAGTTCACCACCTACTTGCTAAGTGTGTCTTTGAAGTTAACCAATGATAGTTAGTTCAGCAATGATAATTTATTGTACCTCTGGAGACTTCACTTTTGAGATTGTGTTATTATTTTTTACATGTTATTTCCTGTTTTACCCTATTTTAGAAACTGTGGTGTTCGTAACCCTTCCTGGTCAGAACTTCAGTATTTTGTGAACTTTTTGAACTACCAGCTTCGTGACTGTGAGAATAGTGCCTATTGTGATATCGCATTAACAGAGGACACTTTGGAAGGATTTCGAAGTTTTGTAGTAGCTTTCATGGTAATCATGTCCAAGGTGAGTAGAATGGGCAGTTGTGTATAATAACTGAATATGTTAAGTGCGCTCTCATTGGTCAGTAGCAATTGGATATTAGCTATTGACTGCCGATAAAACCAAAAAAACCATAACCGTCAAGGAGGTTTGGATACCCGATTTTATTTCTATGTTTACTCCTTAGTTTTTGTTTCGATTGAGAAGATATATCAAACACTCGAGAATTTCATCAAATATACTCCGCTGCGCGTAGTATTTTCAACTCTCTTCTCGGTGTTTGGATATCCCGATGAAACACTGTCTCTCGTGTTTGATATATTACTTCAAGTTAGGCCACTGTAATAAGATTCAATAAATCTTACTTACACTGATTTGCTACCTATCAGGATTTCTCCATGCGTTCTTTAAAAGAAGAAGATTCGGTATTGAAAGAGCAACCAGCCGCTGGTGTAAGCGAAGAACGAGACATCGCTCCTTTCCAACTGCGTAGACGATGGGAGAAAAGGTGATATCCCATGCAATGTAAATAGTTTAATAAGTCTGTTTTATTGGTTTATTGTATGGGAGGCGCGGTGGCCTAATGGTTGGTGCCCTGGACTCCGGATCGGGCTGTCCGTGTTCAAGCCCTGGCTGGGGCACTGCGTTGTGTTCGTGGGCAAGATAATTTACTCCCATAGTGTCTCTCTCCACCAAGGTGTATAAATGGGTATCGGCGAATTTACTGCTGGGGGTAACCCTGCGATGGACTAGCATCCCATCCAGGGGAAGCAGAAATACTCCTAGTTGCTTCATGCTATGGAAACCGGGATAAGCTCCGGCCTGATGGGCCACTAGGCTCGTATACAGACTTTGCCTTTTTACCTATTGGTTTATTATGACTGGATGTCCTATATTGACTATTTCTCAGTCTTGTTTTATTATATGGTTGCTGACGCGCTACGCACAAGGGTTCGTCTAGTAATTTGATCTTTTGATAAATAGGGTCTTATGTTGTTGTAATCGATCAAACAGACCCCGCTGGTAGGGCCGGTAATTTGGTGTTTCACAATAATCATTTAGATTTATTGCTTTTTACCTTTGATTGTTCAGCCCACATCCCTACATCTTTTTCAACCCGGATCATGTAACCATGACCTTTTTGGGTTTTCGAGTTGATCAAGACGGAAATCTCCTGGATCCTAAAACTGGAGAAATTATTCAAGAAAGGCTCATGTCAAGGCATCTTCGCACAGGACTTCATGTACAAATGGTTGATTTAAACAACGACTTTGAGTCCTATTCCAAGTACGTATCTAAAAGCGGTTATCCTAAAGCAAATTAACAAAATGAAATAACTGTTTTAACTGATTGCTTCCACTGGGGCCAAATATTGCATATAAACAAACAAAACATGGTTTAGAATCACAATTGGCAAGCATGGTCGAACACTTTAACCCATGATTACCAATTTTAACACCAGCTAGTGGTCAAAGTGCAGAACTTCAATCCGGGACGACCTGATTTCGTGTCTACCACTCTAACTGCTCTACTAATCAACCAATCAATTAGACAGTTATTTTTGTTTTGAATTCTTTGACAATCAAGCCTGACAATTGAGCAATGTTTCAAATAAAATTTACGAATCTGGCTATTTCTGGGAAAGTAAAGTTTACAAGTTCCATTCGGTCCAGATTTTAAATTATCTTAACTTCCCAAAATGTCGTGGTTTTAGAAATAATTCAAACTTGTCTGGCAAGTGGCTCATTTCATAAATTTAACATGGCTGAGCTGTAGTTTGCTTTTTGATGACAACAGCAGAAAAGTACATAGAAAACATGTCAAAGACTTCAGCGAGTAGCAACAGTGAGACGTGCTTCCGCTGTATTTTGTGAACTCGGGCTGTGAGACCATATGTCAGTAGCTTCTTTCTCAGAAATTAGGTTTTCATTTTGATAAGCTGAGGAAGAAGACAATTTTTACAAACTGATTGGTCACTTTTCGATTTCAGAGCTCAAAAGATTCAACTGTTATGTTCTGTCATGGGGATCGACTGTGGATACGACCCCGATGAATCCTACGAGCTGACGGGTGATAATGTTAAGAAGATTCTTGCCATCCACATGAGATTCAGATGTAACATCCCAGTTGTAATCATGGGCGAAACGGGATGCGGAAAGACCCGTCTGATTCGTTACTTATGCGGTCTACAGACAGAGGGAAGATGGAAAGAGCTGAAAAACATGCTGCTTATGAAGGTGCAATCACGATAAATCTCGCTTCTATCCTAATTGTTGTATTTCATTTAGATTAACCGTATAACCGAATAGATTAACCGCATAACCTAATAATTATTACTTACAGTGAATGCCAATGTTACTAACCGTCCAAGTGCAGGCTTATAAAATAAGGGAAAAAAGCATGTAACAACGCTCGTCATGCATGAATATCCTGAAATTTGTTGTTTTGGTTTTCCCTTTCTTTAAGATTCATGGTGGCACCACTTACAAAGACATTGAAAGAAACGTCCTTCATGCCGAGGCGATGGCCATTAAAAACGAACAGCACAACAAAAATGTCGACACGGTCCTGTTTTTTGACGAGGCTAACACCACTGACGCTTTGGGAATGATCAAAGAAATTATGGTGGACCGAAGATGTAACGGTCATTCTCTGAGCGACCATTTAAAATTCATTGTTGCTTGCAACCCCTATCGAAGGCAAGTCCAGTTTAAAAAATCTCACAGGGTAGTGTAAAACAAAAGAAGACTGAAGTTTTGTAAGGGGATATTAGTGTGTTATTCTCTTTTGTCACTTGAAATGATGAGAAATGAATGACTTACGCATTTCGGGGAACGGGGTTGTATGTACCTCTAGCACAACTCATCCGATCAAGCTGGTTTAGACATGCTTTGTAAGCCTTTTTTCCTATTTTATCAGCAATTTATCAAAAACATCGTCTGTTATGAAAGGTAATGACGTCATAAGTGGTACAAGGGCTCATGACCTTTAAGGTTTTGGTCGGTTTAGGAGTCAATAGGTAAAGTTTTGTCTGTTCGCTATTCAAACAACACTGTAGCCTGCGTGCAGACTTCTCCTGTTTCCTTTGCTAGCAACTGAAGGAAATAGGAGACGTCTGCACGCAGGCTAACAACACTGAAGCGTTACTAGGAATACTTTGTTGCAGGCATTCAGATAAAATGATACAGAAATTAGAGTCTGCAGGATTGGGCTATCACGTGAGAGCTGGCGAAACAGCAGAACGCCTGGGTAAGCGTTTTTAGCTTATGACACATTTTATATGGAAAGTCCAATATTATATAAATCTAATTACTGTTATCCTTATTATACAAGGTCAAACTCCATTACGCCACCTTGTTTATCGTGTGCATGCCCTACCAGAAAGCATGCGCAGTCTTGTGTGGGATTTTGGACAGTTAAATCCGGAAGTGGAAGAACTCTACACCCGTCAGATTGTGGGGAGATATGTAAGTACACTTCTTTCAGGCATGCACTTGATATTGGGTTGCACTAAATTGTTTGTACTTCCTCCGTATTGGTATATTGATTGCCTTTTCGTGCACAAACGTCCGCTGACCAACACTTATTATTAATATTATAACATCAATTTTATATAAGACAAATTTGTTTTTCTTTCCTTGTTCCTATTTCATCACCATATTCCTACTACATCATCAACAGTGAAAATTTATCAGCAAAATCGTAGACATTAAAAACCCCGGCCCCGGGGTAGAAACTCGTATCATACGATGTTTCCGCGCTGTTTTATTAACGAAGCTATCTCAGTTGTCAGAGCTAAACTGGATGATGCCCTTAGTCTACCGGATAGATGTTCCCTAGAAATACCCGCAATTGCCATCCTTACTTTAGATGTGTCTTCCGGAAACCTTGGTCATACACCAGAATGAATTCTCCAAACAGAAACATGGAGCCGCGACGGGGTCCACAGTTTCATCCATAGTAGCCAATATTTATATGGAACACTTTGAGAACAGACCATTGGATACCGCCCTCCCGATATGATGCGATGACACGACGACAAACATTCACGAATAGGCAGTGAGCTTTTTTTCTGATCACCTCAGTGCCATTGATCAACACATCCAGTTTACTTCGGAGGAAGAAAAGAACGGCAGAATCCCATTCCTTGACGCCTGTTTACATGTGAACCGAGATGTAGCCGGCAGAAACCGACTAATATTGTTTAGTACCTGAATTTCCATTCCTGTCATCATCTGAAACTTAAAAGAGCGGTAGTTAACGCGTTGTTTCAGACGTTGTTTTCAGACGACGATGAGCGAGTGAAGGAATTTCAGCATGTTAAGATAGCTTTGAAAGCCAACAACTATCCAGATTGGATGCTAACAACACCGAACAATGCCTCAATGAAATTCATCAAAGGCATTTCGGCACGCCTAGGCCTACAAAGAGCATTTAAATCACACAAGGCTACACTCGTCCACCAGCCTATCAATTCTCTCATTTCTCGAGACCCTAATGAACATGATATTAATACCCTTCTTAACGTTCAAGTTCTGTTGTGACTGATGAAGGTCGGCTGACCCTATCGAAATATCCCACCGCTTTTTCACTTTTAAAATTTTATAGCTCTATGTACAGAAAATATTAGTTTGAAATCATGATTCCGAAGCAAGAAAATAATATTTTTGATTGTATTTCTGTTCCAGGTAAAACAAGGTCGTCTTCCAGGAGACGAAGAGTTAGTGATTGCCATTGCAACGGTGTTGGCAGCCTCCCAGCAATTCATGAGAAACAAAGAGGTGCTCGTTGATGTTTAATCTGCTGGTATATAGCAAATAAAGCGGACGAAAATTTCAGAACCGTAATATGGTGTCTCCTCCCGTACATGTCTTTTAAGTAATAACATGTTTTAGACACTTAAGATATCTCTCCGTCGCTTGTTTTCCTTTTCATCATAACCGGAAAAATAATACCATATTTTTCAGTCAAAACTGTCATGTATACGATCCAAGAATTTTAGTAGGCGAAGGATGACAACATTACTTTTAAATTTTCATATATCAATATCTTAAGAAACATGTTAACATCTCCAATTACAGGATGAATGCAGCTTCGTGAGTCTAAGAGACGTGAAACGAGCCATGGAGGTCATGGTTTGGTTTTATGAAAACTTCAAGACCTTTTCTCCTTTGATTCAAGTTGAAGAAGGCGACGATGGCGACGATGACGATGATGATGGCATTGACGACATGAAGAAAGGTGAGGATGAATCTGAAGAAGAATTACCTAGTCCCAAACAAGAACGTCCTGCTTTCAAAGAGGAACCCATATTTCAAGAAGATCAACCTGCTGTCAAAAAAGAACAACCCGCTTTCATAGCAGAGCGACCCACTTTCAAAGAAGAACGATCCACTGGTGCTCTTTCTGAGGTTCTACGAAGGGTTAATTTAGGAGAACGACCGACTCTTAAAAAAGAACGATCTGCTCTCAAAGAAAAACGACCCACTCTCCAAGAAGATCGACCCGCTATCAGAAGAGAACGGCACATTCTCAACGAAGAACGACGCACTCCTAATAAAGTACGACGTACGGTCAAAGAAGAACGAGCCACCTCCACAGAAGAACGACCCACTCTCCATGACACCTTTCTTCGAACGGTTAAATTTGCTGAGCATGCGGAAGTATTTCTGGCTGAAGAGCCTGATTTACAGTTCGCTGAGGAACTATCGAGTGTTGCTTCTCAGGTAGAAAAATCCCTTTATGTCAGTCTTGCTCCTTATGAATTACTCATAACTTATTCATAATGTATGCGTGTGTTGCCTTGGCTGAGCTCTGTTTGCTGGAACAAAATCAAAACCTTCCCATTTTGGGATCTTTTTGGCCACAGGCGTGGCCGTTTATTTTATTCATAACAATCAACGAAAGATCACACTACAAAGACACACAATGTATTATCCCAGCAAAAGGTGAGGGGAAAACCGCCATACCGTTGCAACGTATAATCAGGGTGTGGACGGAGGGGAAATGTGTATTAACTTGTCGAACACATCATTTCATCGAAAGAGGATTGAACATGCATGCTCGCCTCGATTCTATGTATTAGAACCTGTGAGAAGAAGTTCTTTAAACTGGAAGCTGGGAGATGAATATGTCACAAGCTACATAAAATCATTTATTTCTTGAAATAATTATCCTTGTCTAATTTTTCAAACCTGTAACTTCATGTGTACAGTAATTAGCAAAGGTAGACGAATCCTAGAGAAAAACACGTCGCTTTGCTCTCAAAAACTGCGAAGTAAGGGGTAGCAGGGGTGGCGCAGTGGTGAGAGCGCTCGCCTCCCACCAATGTGGTCCCGACTCAATTCCCGGCCCCGGCGTCTTATGTGGGTTGAGTTTGTTGTTGGTTCTCGTCCTCGCTCCGAGGGTTTTTCTCCGGGTTCTCCCTTTTTTTTCCTCCACAAAAACCAACAATTCCAAATTCTACTTTGATCAGGGAACAGTGGATAAGTAGTTACATATGGTTCTGTTTTCGTGATTCAATGGGCACCGAAAATATTTTACTGCCTCGTGTTATTTTTAAGGAAAATCTCAGCGACGACATTGACCGAATCACGTGGTCATTAATTCTCGCTCTTGGAGTTTGCTACCAGGCACGATTAAGAGACAGGGATGAATACCGCGAGATAGTGGCAAAATCATTCCGACACCCATGCAGGCTTCCTGGCGGATCAGGGCGGATTGAAAGAGAGATCTCCAGGTCAGCGTATTGCTTTGCATATCCGTGATAGTTATGATAATGATTTGATTTGACTTGTTATATAGCTACATTCTTGGTGAAGTGTTTCTGACGTTTAATCAGGCATTTTTGAGCACCATTAGGGCGTGTTTCGACAAACGACAAATCAAGTTGTAGCACTGTTCGCTGTTTTAACACTGTTCCATTCGGTTCCTTAAATGTTGAAGCCGCCGTTGGACGAATGTTTGACTAAAAAAGTGTCTGCTATTTTCTAGAACTCACATTCCATCGTCCCCCAAACACCTTCCAACAAGTCGGTCAAACGGTTTTCTTTCAACAGTGTTGAATCATAACTCAAATTGTCCAGACCGTTTGAACAAGGCTTTAGAAATTAAAGCTGAAGTGGGATCTTTTCTGATGATGTAATCATTTCTAGAATCACAATCAATAGTAGCAAAAACGAATGTGGATCCATAAAGTGTTCTACTAGAAAGACATACCTATATAGTGATAAATTCTTGAAAAATTTCTGACACTGACTTAGTAAATCGTAAAACAACGACGTGCGACCGAGAACCGTCGACCTTCGGTTTTAAAATGGCAAAAGGCAACGGCTTCCTTATCGGTTTGCGCGTGCGTGGCTGACTAACACAACAAACCACTAGCACGAGGCAGCGAATATGACGAAAGCAATTTGCATATATCTGAGATTTTTTGCGAATAACGTGCTTCCAGAAAAAGCCTCTTGTGATAATCGCCCGTCTCTGTCTTTAACAGTTGTTTAAGTCCATTGAAACTGATTTGCCTTTCACAAACACGGACTGCTCTTCTGTGTTCTTTGACTCTGAGCTGCAATCAGGACAGTTAACTTTGTATACCACACACCTGAACTGAAGTGCGCTAAGTTTGTCCTTTGGCCTTGGAATGCGTGAGCACAACGTGTTGAGCAGTTTAAAGCTAACTTTGATCCCGTTGTCGTGTAGAATTTTCGATACTCCGTCAGCCTAGAGTAGAATATCAAACAATGTTGTTGTTACCATATTGTAAGAAATTAACGCTTCATGAAATTAACGCGAATTAGGAAAATTCGCGTTAATTTAAGTCGCGTTAATTTTTGTGAGCGTTAATTTCCGCACCCTTAATTTAGTGGAGCATTAATTTCCGCGCCATTACGTAAGTGGAGCGTTAATTTGGATTTTGTTTAGCATTGTTTTATCAGGGTGGAGATCCACCGGTATCGTTGGCGCTGAAAAGAACGCTCGAAGTAGCAAGATTCGTTTGGGTTTTGGATTTTGTTACCTTGTTAACAGTATGTTACAATAAATTTTTTCCTGTTGTCTCTACAAGTTCCGTTTCTTTGTGCGGTCCCGTTAATTTCCTTCATTTTGAAATTTTAGTACCTCTTTCGCGTTAATTTCCTTTATTGAAAAGTAATTTTTCCTTCACTTCGCGTTAATTCAAGTCGCGTTGATTTCCAATACCTTAATTAACACGAGCGGTAATTTCCTATATAAGGTATATTTGGAAGGGTTGCTGTTTGAGACGCGACGATGACCTTTGCGACGAGGCGAGGTCGAAAGCTGAAGGGCGTAGCTAAAAGAGTATCGAAAGTTCCACGTAGCAACGTGGTCAAAGTTAAACTGATCATGACCACATTTCAGTGTTTTATGTGCAGTTTAAGTATTTTTGTACCTAAATACTATATCATAATTTTATTTTCATTGTGAAGCGTGTACAACTTATACACAATGGCCAATTTCTTTTAAAGATGCCAACAAGCTTTGATGGCGCAGCTGGACCTTGGACCAAACATCGCTAGCAATGCGGCCCTTAGTGAAAACGTTTTCATGATGGTGGTGTGTATTGAGCTAAGGATCCCACTGTTTGTGGTTGGCAAACCGGGCAGCTCCAAGTCTCTGGCCAAGACTGTTGTAGCTGACAACATGCAGGGAGATAACGCAAAATCGGAACTTTTCAAAACGTTCAAGCAGGTAAGAGTTAAAATAAGTGCAATGCACTGCCCTGCACTGCACTGCACTGCACTGTTCTGTGCAGTCAAAACCTGTTTACCTTTGGTTCCAAAAGGTTAAGATCTACGCTTAGATACTGGTTGATTACATGACACTTTTAAATGACGCGAATCAACCAAGAAAAGTTTTCTTTGTACCTTTAGATAAAATTCGTTCATAACGTTCTTATAACTTTAACTATACATTTTTAAGCTCTTCATTTTTAAACTGAATCATATGCTTTAAATATTTCTATTTTAAACAGATTCAGCTGGTTTCGTATCAGTGTAGCCCTCAATCCACCCCTGAAGGAATATTGGCAACATTTCGACAATGCAGTGAGCTTCAAGAAAGTAAAAACACGGAAAGGGCGTCAGATAGGTTTGCCTCCGTAGTGGTACTTGATGAGGTAGGACTGGCAGAGGACTCGCCTAAAATGCCCTTGAAAACTTTACATCCCCTTTTGGAAGATGGAGACCAAATTGACGACGAGATCATTCAAACCGAAGACAGTTTTACCCGCGTTGCTTTCATTGGCCTATCGAACTGGGCGCTGGATCCTGCCAAGATGAACCGTGGAATAATGCTCTGCCGTAATGAACCCGATGACGATGAACTGGAGGCAACTGCCAGGTATCTTATTGTTCAGTGGACTCTAAACGACAGAGTCCAGTTGTTTAAAGAATGGATAACGCTATCCACGAGATAAATCGCTCCACTGGATAGTGATTTATCCGGTAGATAGCGTTATCCGCCCTTTGAACAACCGGGACCAGAAGGACAGAAGACATTTCCAAGCGTAATCAAATGTCAAAAATGAATGTAACTTCGATACCGAGCTAAATGAACACTCAATGGGCGAAGGACATTTTTATTGAAATAACAACGACTATAAATGGAAACGAATTCAAAAATATGATAGCCTTCAACAAAAAATCAGGTATAATCATGTAGCAGTGCGAAATGTCCAAGGGAAGTCGTTATACAGTTGGTGTTATTTATCACAGCCTTTGACATAAATCCTATTTTTTAATCTCAGGGGAATTTGCGGAGGTGATCAAGACATTATGGCACTGATAGAACCCCTCATATCCCCGTTAGTCCGAGGCTACACCGAACTCTACAACAAGCAGAAAAACCTGAAAAAACTGCAAGGGGGAAAGAAAGATGAATTTTTCGGACTACGAGATTTTTACAGGTATGAATGTGTTTATTTGTCAGCAGTATTTCACAAAAATTTAATAATTGACGTGTCTGTTTGTGTTATTACTCAGCCTTCTAAAAATGGTGATCCACATCGCAAAAGAACAGAAACGTCGACCAAACTGGGAAGAGCTCGAACAAGCCATTAAACGCAATTTCAGTGGCTTGCTTGAAGATGATTTCAACCCTGTAAAAATCATCATGACACATGTTGGTTTCCCGCCCGAATATTTCCAGGTAAGGATCACTATTTCACATAAATGTGCAATCTTACGAGCACTAGTTTCCAAAGACTTTTTCTTACGTTAACGTTAATATTGTTAGTTTATAGCGTCTTATCAACTGCAAAAAATATCTTGTCTGGAAAGGCGGTCAATGGGAGTGATTGCTTATTAGTGTCCTTGAGTGACAAAATGAAACTGATGAAATGATTTTTGGCTTCTTTGAGAAAATATCTTGACCACAGTGGCTGTTTTTGTTTCATTTCTCAAAGCAGAATCTGAGGCGTATTAGGTCAGGAGGGTGGGAAGGTTGTTATCTTATATTATTAAATTCTCAACCTCGGATAATGCAATTCTAGCTTTCTGATTGGTTCACTAGATCTCGGTTATCAGCCATTATACCTGCGTTTGACCTTATATGGGAAACGAGTGCGGCAAGTGCCACTCAGTTTAAAAAGTTTCCTGCGGGAAGCGAAAGTTCCATCAGAAAAATGGCAAATTTGGCGAGGTTTATAAGCTTATACAAGAAATAATCGACAGTGCCTTCCCTAAAACCACACAAATACCACAAAATGCCATAGTTGACTCAACTACGTAAAACTGAAAGGATTGATGCGAAATGTTTAATTAAAAATACTTGTAAATGTACAACAAGAGCGACTAAACGAAGAAGAAAAGCAGCAAATAATTTACGGGAAGACCAGAAAACTGACACAATTTCATTCAGTGTTGGACGTAAAATTAGGCTCAGGACTTCAGTTAAGTTTGTTACCTTTCAATCTTGATCTTGTCCTTTTATACTTCAATAAACTTCATCGAATCTGAGTGCAATTTCGTTTCAGCATAATGTAGTAGTCTTGATGATAGCCGTGGAGCCGTAAACAAGGACAACATGTAAACACTTGCTTCGCTCGTCTTGCACAAGGCGTATAATTTCCAGAAAAGCTATTGCTTCGAATCTTCCCGTAAACCTTAATTGTTGTCACAATTTTCCAGGATGAAAAGACGATTTACGAGGAGATTTTCCGAGGAAAATCTTCAGAAGAAAACTCTCTCGCTCGCTTTCCTCGCGTGTTTCATTCAACTCAAAAAGTAAACACCGCGCCACAAATTTTCCCGCCTCCTCATACTATCACTTCGTTTACATCAAAATGAAATGTCCAGTTGATTTATACTAAAGAAGAATTTAATAAAACAATTATTCCATTCGCCCTTGTTGGATACGAGTGGTTATAGCCAACTCGGCGCTTCGCGCCTCGTTGGCTATTTACCACCTCGTATCCAACGCGGGCTCATGGAATAATTGTTAAATATTGCAAATATTGATTTTCCCACTGGTGGAGACTGGCTCACAGGCTTCTGAAAACTTGATTTTTCAAATCAAACGAAAACTATGCGATTGATGTGAAATAATTCCAGAACCTCGTCCAGTGACCACGGTACAGCTACATCACCATAATACATGATTTGAATATTTTATATACGTGTAACTACATATATTAAAAGTACGATGAATGGGTTAAACATGCCGTTCAACAAACTTCTTCTCTGCATGACCTGAAGTGTTTCAAGGTTAAAACAAGAGATGAATGGGAATAATGATTCTATTTTATACTTTGGTACCATTAGCTATTTTTTAACACATAGTTATATGGAAATGGCGAATTATTGATGATTCTGAAATCCTTGACAGGAGGAAGAGGAACACCGAGGTGAAGACTCTATTAACCTTATTCGGGCAAGCCTGGAGCGGAAAGGCGTCATGGGGTAAGAATTTATACGCGGTTTTTGTTTATTTACATGAATATGTTTTATTTGTCTGCTTTGTTCGATCGCTTGTGGTAGTGATGATCTGGGGAACTGAGGAACTTAATTAATTGTTTTGACCTTAAACACTGCCAAAATGCTTTCAAATCGATCAATTTTGCAATTGTACGTTTGGTATCGACAGGTTATTATTAAGGTATTATATATTTGTTTTGAAATCATAAAGAGTATATTGGACAAAATCAGTCAGTTGTTTATGTGACTATGCACATATAATTCTATCCGGAGCTTACTTATAATTTATTGGTGGAAAGTAACATGTATTTTTCGTTTCTTAAACTTTGCAGAGAAGGACGCTACCTGCTTATCATGACAGAAAACCTTTCGGCTCTACCAAGGGTAAAACAACTTTTGTTAGAAGAAGAATCAGAAGAACCATATGTTATTTTCGGTAGCAGTTTCCCAAAAGATCAGCTATTTACTCAGGTACTTTTAATGTTGTCTGTCTGTCTGTCTGTCTGTCTGTCTGTCTGTCTGTCTGTCTGTCTGTCTGTCTGTGTGTGCATCTGTCTTTCTGTCTGTCTGTGTTTTTCGTTTACCCGTTTCGTTTATTCGTCTGTTCGTTCATTGCATCCAACAAATACCTAATTGACGCCATACAAGGGAGGATTTTACCCAGAATCACAGGGACGACAGTAGCCCAGTTTTGGTCCTCAACGCTACGCTCTAGGAACGTAGCGTTGCGTGACAAAAAGAGGGCCAGAACGGCAAGGACGACAATATAAAACTATGTTATGAAGTTTGCTACTGTATGCTTACATAATATAGCAGAAACACAGATTATGGTGTTCATTTTCATTTTTATGTTAAGATGGCATAATAAATGTCATTGCCAATTTCTTTAAAGTGGAATGATTTAGCTCAGACAAGGGAACAGGCGTGAAATTTTTTTTTTGTAACAGACGAGACGAGTTTATTTTTTATTTTAGATTTATTTTTCCCATGCGTTTGTGTCGCAGAGCCCAGCACACACAGAAATTACGTGCAAATAGATAATGATAAATGATGTTGTTTTGACGGGATTTGTTACCACAGGTTTGTCGCAACATCAATCGTGTCAAGATTTGTATGGAAACCGGCAGAACGGTGATTTTGTTGAATCTCGAAAACCTCTATGAGAGCCTCTACGACGCACTCAATCAGGTTAGTCGTGTTTAACCTTACAACGTACATAGCTAAAATTGACGTGTGTCGACGCACTGCGAAAATGTTTTATTCCTGGAAACATTTTTCCAAATTTACAGGTTAAGCCGCGAGGACGTGACCCCCCTACCCCCACCCCCCTTCACCCCCAGTAAGGCTAAAGGCTATTTAACAATGAATCCATTACATTATATGCATTTAGTGTTTGAAATATTATATTGATGACTTTTACCTTCGTCTTCTAGTATTACGTGACTTTTGGAGGAGAGAAATATGTCGATCTAGGACTTGGTAATCACCGGGTCAAGTGCCGAGTTCACAAAGATTTCAGGTACTTGCTTTTCTTTTATGATTCTGACACCCCAGTACTTTTCTTTGATTAAACTAAGCAAAACAAAGAGCCTGTCAGTGGCCCCTCATGGGTGGGCTTAGTCCAGTCCCTGATCTTTGCTTTTGTCGTTTCGTTGAATTCGTCATCTGTGCGCGTGTTTCCCCGCTTTGGGGGGAAAATGGCGGATTTCTGAGCATGCGCATGCAAGTTATCCTGGACTCTCTATTCTCGCGCCTCAGCCCTCAGCCCGTATATAGGGCGTGTAAGGAAGAATGCAGGGACTGGACTAGGGTGGATTGAGTTGAAGTTTAATCTTACATGTACATAATAGTCCAGGTATCCATAGCTGTTTATTTTGTTCACTTACCTCTAATACAATATGCACTAGTAAGGTTTGCTTCCTTGACTTTAATTTAACAATCGCTTCTTCTTTTCAACAGACTGATTGTCATAGCTGAAAAGGACGTGGTTTACAACAAGTTTCCTATTCCGCTGATTAACCGTCTGGAGAAGCATTTTCTCGTAATGTCTTCTGGTCTTACAGAACCGCAGGAACAACTGACCAGGGAATTAAAAGCTTGGGTTGAAAACTTTGCCGAGGTTTTTCAGCCAGCCCACGAGCAACCAAAGAGGTTTTTACTATAAAATTAGCGAAATTGTTGGGTTTTTTTACGTATCACGACGTAGGCCTTCAGTTAATGTAGTCATTCTGTCTAATGTATGAAACCAAGATCATTTCGCCTGTGATCTTTAAAATTCGTCGTTTTAATAATCCTGTTTCGGGCTATTTTTATGACTTCTTTTGACGCCCACTTTAGTGGTGTTGGCATGTAGACTATACTTACACAAGCCAATCTCATGCTCATTTGTAAAGATTGTAAAATTGGAGTTAACTACGTCACAAAATCTGATTGGTTCACTAGATCATATGGCTATAATTTAACAAAATTAAATTATCAGGCCCATAGGTCTACGTCTGCATTTAAATTGTCAGCGTAGCAGGTGTAATGTTAATCCGTATTACTTATCGCATGAATGACTTACGAATGATAGTATTCTGGGCGATTTCGGTTAAATCTTATCGCTGTCTTTTCTCTTTTGTTTTAAAGAAAATTCACAAAAGGAGAAGCTTTCATTGGTTACCACGATGACTCTGTTCCGGCTGTGGTTTTGCAAGTTTGTGCTGAGCTTAACGACGACGGCTCAGTTTTGTCAGACGAGGACAGGCAGCCTTGGAAAGAAAATGTAAGTCGCGCTGAGAAATTACAATTCAGTGACAATGTGACAATGTGAGGTGTCCTTTCACCTGTCCAAGAGACTGAATTTAGCTCACATGTAACACCTTGATAATCGCTATTTCCTTCCACAAGGAAAATATGAATTTATAATCAATATGAATTGCTAATTATATTAGCATACACTCTGATTTTCTGCGTTGAATTGCTGGGTTGCAACCACGTGACAAGGCGGCCATGTTGGTGGTCGAAACAATAAAAAAAAGTTTTTCGTAGAATTTACATGATAAAAGAGTTAAGTTCCTAGCGAGGAAAACGCTTTGTTCTTGTTCACCATCATGGCTGCCGAAACGTCAGCTGCAAACCAGCAATGTAAAAATCATATATATGTGAAAAATTTCCTCTGGCAAAAAACTAGTTGAGAACAGCACTATTATTGGGGTCAGGAAACCCCAGGGGGGGGGGAGTACTCGAAGTATACATGGCGGGGGGTCCGACGTATTTTTTGGGTTAAAAATTTACATGCTCGGTATTTTTTTGGGTCAAGAGATCTGTCACGTATTTTTTTAGAGCTTAAAAAAATGCGCATATTTTTTTGGGTCTTATCTCCGAGCGAACTTTTCGTTTCGGGTTTTTCAGTGTTGTCTGTAAATGTGGAGCAGAAGGGAGGATGAAGAGACATAAAGGGACATACCAATTTCATAAGCTTATTGATGCAAAATCATGCATTAGAAAGTTCTGCTTAATTGAATAAATCAGTATTGAGGTATTTAAGTCTTGTATTTTTTTGGGTTGGAAATTTTGATGCCAGGTATTTTTTGGGTCTAAAATTTCAGCTTGTGTATTTTTTTGGGGTTGCAATATGAAGCTCCGTCGGACCCCCGTACTTCGAGTATTCCCCCCCCCCCCCCCCCCCCCTGGGCAGGAAACTACACTTCAGCACTATTGATCTGCATTAACTAACGCTTATTTGACAGTTAGCTAGTTCACGTTGTCGTTGTCGTTTTGGATTAGCTAACACCCATTTCAATTTGTTTATATGCCAAAATAACAACAAGCTAAGCACTTTGATTTCCTAACAGACACTAATTTTCTATCTATCTTAATCAAAACCTGCTACGGTTTTTCCCAGGTACTGAGATGTTGCCAGGAACGATTGCTTCAATGTGCGACTCCTGATTCAGTTACTCGTCTTCGCCGCTCGCGTCTGAGCTCACAGGCAGGCGATTTATGGACCACGTACTTCCGCGAACAGGAGCATTCAAGCCTGGTCAGCTTTCTAGATAAAGCTCTCAACGACATGAAGTCACGTGACACTAAGATCGCACTGCGTGCACAAGTAAGGGTGTTAACTGTAATCAGCTACCTGCTACTGCGTGTGATTTGATATTTCATTTAAATGAAACGATTTTTTACATTAATCTTTACTATAGCTCTACTCTCCAATGTTGTATTGTAGAGGTGTTTAAGTTCTTGAACATTTTTTTCAGATTTCGACGCATTCACGTCTCCTGTCTGACAGAGACATTCCCAACATAGCCGAGGCTGTTGACCTTCCTCCAGGCTGCGTGAGATGTGTCTCATTACAGCAGTTCCAAACTGAACAACAATTCTGCAACTGCATAGGGTAATACATGCATTTTGTGTGGTCATTTTATGTCATTCGTATACATGGGTTTCAAAACCATGCTTTATACAAGGAAATACCATAGTAAAAGTAGGCGGGACTTAAAAGTTACCATTGGGTTTTAGAACTCGAATAATACTGTATAACTGCCTCAATGAGGAGGCAGCTTGGATAAATCGAAAGGTACAAAGACAAAAAATAAGTAGTCCGTTCTCTTTTACCGCAGGAGGGACTTTTGGGCAAGGCTTGGAGGCAGGGAGAGCCTGTTGATTGTGCAGTGCGATTCCGCGGACCAAAACTTGGGCCTTGTAGCATGTTCTCGTCATTTACTCATTGAAGAATGTCGGGAAATGGAGAAAGAGTTAGATCCTGAGTCCATTGGCTCAAGTCACATCTTAATGATTGTGCAGCTGTCTAGAGTAGCAGGCGGTTGTTCTGATTTCGTTGGTGTGCAAGGTGACGATTGGCAGTCAGTTCACATTGACGAGTTGTGTCCGCCGGGCGAGGAGATGCCACCGATTGAAGCATTGATGGGTCGTTCAGTAAGCACAATTTTCGAGAGTGCTCTTCGCGAAACAGAACCCCATCTGACTGTGGGCCAGGTTCTTTCCAGTTGCGTACAGGAGGCTGCGAGCAGAATTGAAGATGACGAAACTACTCTCGGAAGGGCAACCAAAAGAATTGAGCTGCTGCTGAAGTTACTTTCTTCGAAGACGAAACCTGGTGAGAATGCATAACAATTTCTTAGCTCGATCTTTAGACAACAACAACAACAACGTTTACTTGTACTGCACTATTACATGACATGATTACAAATATAAATTAAAAATACAAACAGTAACTGGTCACCTAAAAGAACTTAAAAGCTAAACTAGTTGGGTGATCTACATTTATTAATTTAAAATATACACAGGTTAGAAAAAAAGAGACTGATTAACTAATTTAACTAAATATTCGCATCATAATTATGCGTATTAACCACATGAGTAATAATTTTTACTGTAGCTATATAGTATGAGTAATAATTACAGCTTTCGAATAGAAAGGAGCTACTGTTGTGCCCACGATTGCCTTACACCTTTCTTCTAACCAATAAATAAATAAACAACAAACTCACTATTGGTCTAGCAGTTATGGTTACTGTGGACATTATTACAAAAGAAACTCTTGGAACTTTACTATACAGGTGAAGGCCGTTTTGAGATGGTGCTTGCCGAACGTCTCTGTTGTCTGTTACAAGAAAGAGATCAGCGAACAACGAATGAAGGAAACGAGTGGCTTCAAACCGAAGCCTTGTCCCGTACAGTGCACGAAACTGGCACATTCAAGAAAGCGCTATGGCGTCGTTTCCAGTCTGTTGTGGCCCCAATCCTCGCAGAAGTCATAGCATACGTTGATCGCGATGGAAATCTTGAACTGGCTGCGAGTGAAGACACTTGGGTGTTTAACCTCTGGTTGAAGGTCTTTCGAGAAAGTTCCCTTAGTGAGCTCAGTTATGCGTCTTTTCAAGAGGGGGATGATCCAGTGGTCCGTAACAAGGTTCCAATCGCAAAGTCAGGATATCGCTCGCACGCCTTTCAATGCAGGTTTCCCTTTTCGTGGCTCCTCAAAGACCGCATAGATGAACTGCATCGAGAAGCCAGAAGTATTGCAGGTGAGCTGTGTGACATTAGCAGCTACCGTAACACGTTTTACTCATCTCAGTTAAATGCTGTACTTCTATTTTTTAACTACAAAATGGGAATAACAAAACTGTATTTTAACAATTATTCGCCGAATTATAAGGCAAATTAAGTGTTAACTAATATTTACCGAGATCTAGACGAAGTCGAGGTAAATATTCACGAATGTTCAACGTTCGATCACAGTTTGTCATGGCCGCGTAATCTACGAAACCACTGTGTTCACGTTTGAAGATCTTTTTGTCCGACGGATTTCAGATATGTCCAGGATGGAACGCTAATGAGATGCACGTTCTTTATGACAGGCATCACGAAATGTCCTCATTAATCAAAGTTCACCAAAACACACCAAATTCTGTCAAAATATGAAGTAATATGGAAATGTCAAAAAACCCAGTCAAACATGAAGTACGTATTAAACAATACTTGCGTTCAATGCTGGACATAAGTGACGGATTTGGTAATCATTTTCCACACTTCCAGGTGATTGAATATCCGAACTTGGACTGACTTCTTTCGAATGAACGAAAATTTCTTTCTGCAATTGTCCGCCCTGTTTACTTACTAATGCAGAGGCCTTGAAATGCTTGATTTCACCGCGTAGCGCGGTTAATATATACTCTTTTTTTATAAGAACCATTTTTATAAGAACTTGGAGGCTGAGAATTGCCCCAGAATTTAAGATAATGCCTGGGCTTAAATTAGGACATCCTCAGGCTCAGCCAAATTTTACGCGTTCTTATAAAAAAAAGAGTGTAGCCTCATAAACCGAGCATCTCAACCAAGTAGAATGCCCGATTCTTATATTCACCTATGGAATTTATACTAAAGATATTTTGTCCCACCAGAACATTCACTAACTTCAGAGTTATTTATTATTTTGCAGCCAATTCCCATGAAAACGTTACCGAATGTTTGCGGAGGTTGCTTAACAATTCAGAAGTGAAGTCGATTGTTTCAGAGGCCAATAGTGAGGGTGGCGAAGAGTCGGTAGTGAATTGCTATTTGCACGACTTTACACACATGGTTTACAAACCTAACGTTGAGGGTGAGCTTGAGGTAAAAGTTGAACGTACTTTGCGTTCTGTCAAACTAACCTGTTTCATTCTGTGTTTACAAATAGCTCTACTTCTCTTTAAAATGAAAAATGAGCTTCAGAATAACGAGGCGATATAAGCTTGATGGCATCTGACTAATAGTGTGAATAGTAATAATAATAACGTCTGCGTTTAGTACCATGCTCGTCATAACACATTCTTGTATTGTAGCTTTATTTTTTTATAATCCTTAACTTATTAATAAGCAACGAAATGATGTCTGTTTTTGGAGTGAAGGTAACAGTACCATAATCCTTCACCTAGGTTGTTCAAAAAGCGATTATAGCTGCTGCAAAAGAGATTTATAACTCAGTCCAGAAGCCAGACGAGAGCTTTGCTCTGGATTTGGCACTGGTTCATGTGGCACATTCCCGTATTCAGCAGCGACTCAACTGTTTATCGCTCTTACTGCAAGTGAAACCTGACATCGTGCTAGACCTTCGAAACAGTTTCTCGTGGGATGAAAACGAAATGGTGAGTGGTGCTCTATCTGTCGATAACACGAAACTACAGGTAAACTACATGCAATCTCGACCACCGGATCTTTAGGTAGGTCGTAGTCGGTCACTAACTTAGCCCAAATGCTCGGAATTCCTATTCAAGTCAATCAACGCAGCCTCAGCAAAGTCATCTGATAGACGGCGCCAAAAAACTAGTCAGCTCCGTTATATTATAAAGAGTTATCCGTAAAGAATAAATTAAAGGCATTAGATAAAATTTGCTACCTTAAAAACGAGTAGATGTTAACCAAAGAAAACTATGGTATACATAGTCTTTTCCTTTTTCAGACTGTTGATGCCATGGCCCTACAGATGTGCTTGGAGCGTATGGAGCCTTATGCAGAAGATGTTGAGGACGCGTCACGAAGGCAGGCATGGTGTGACCAAGTTTTGTCGGTGAAAGTACCAGTGGAAGAAACGATCAGTAAGAGTTCCACGGGAGACAAGGCACGCGTTGGAGAAAAAACTGAGTTAATCCTTACACAGTGCAGGTATGATTTCCTTTTGTTTTGCTGAAACTTTTGTTCGCTAACAGATCAGTCATTGAATCCTAACTTCCCCTTATTATTAATTTTAATTTTTGGATCCATATTATACGAATGTACCAACTAATTTACCAGTACAAGGAGAAGGGCTTTCGAAGTTCAAAGAAGACTTGGCCTGAATGAACTAATCAAATTATGAATAAATACAATGCAAGCTACATAGAGTGTGCTTTGCGTAATAGGTACATTTCCTAGTTTGGTGATTTTTAATTTAACCGTGATCAATGATTGATTATGATTTCGTGATCAATGTTTGCGTCTCTCATTTTCTGATGAAGCACGGCAAAACTTTGTTATCCTTAAATTTGTAGATCTTTACAGGGTTCAAAATAGCAGCCGGCTGTCGGCGGTAGCCGGCACTTTGACGAAACTTGGCGGCTACTTTTCACCGAAGAAATATAAAATATCATGCCTTGATCGGGCAACTGAAATCAAAGCTGCTGTAAGTTGAAGGAAACATTTTATATCAGACAATAAAGCAGCTATAGGGCTAGAAAGTGCGACTCACTGGTGGCTAATGCGACCAAAATTTCATCTTTGGCGACTAAAACTTCTGGTTTTGCGGTTTAGTCGCCAATGTAGCAACTTCATTTCTGTGTTAAGATGAATAACGGGCCGCCCCACCTTCTCAGGTATTGTGTCCCTCCAGAAAATTATATTGGAAGATCTTATTTACTTCTCAAACATTCAAAATAAGAGAAGAAGTCAAATTGCTCCAATCCATTCTTTTGCTTTAAAATATTTTCAATTCGGAAAACTTGCAAATGGCCAACTGTATTTGAAATCGCCCCAGAATGCTTTGCAAGCCTATGGGTACGTCATGTATGCATATGGATTGTGTCCCTTGAAAACGCATGGCTCTAACTTAACAGCCGGGAAAAAAATGAGCCTTGACAAAAAAAGCCAACAAATTCAGGCTAAAAACGAAATTTTATTTTGAACCCTGCTTTAAAAATTGCAGATCAGGAGTAACTGGAGCGAGTCCTCTTTTAACAAAATTCTTGTCAAGTCTTGATAATGTCAGGGCAATTAATAATTAGCGAAATAAAAACTTTTTCGCGGGAATTTAACTGATAATCATGAACATGAGACTGAGGGTAAAGAACAAAGTGATTTTAAATAGCAAAAAGTAAACAAAAGGAAGCAATAGAAGTAGTATCTTATAGTACGTAATTCACAGTTATATAACTATTACCTAAATCACTCATCGATCGTATTAAGGCCAGTAATTATTCCCAAATTTGTCTTAGTCACGTGATCTTCATCATGTAAGGATTTTGCTTTCCATGTCCATTTTCAGATGCATGTGGCAGCGTCTCAGTGCAGTGAGAATGTTCATTGAGCACGTATATCCATCGCATGTTGAATTGGATCCTCAAGATTTGCAGAACATTTTAAAACTTTGGCGGGTGAGTAATGGAACTTCGACAGGAAAAATAAAATAACGAAACCATATTATTTTCTAGGCTGTGGGTATTAATCCCAAAGGAGAGATTTTTTCGTTGTCTTTTGTAGGCCCTTGGTGACAGGACGGACTTTTCAAAGACAGAGTCGCTCAGTACTGTTCAACGGTTTTTGATGAACTCCAGTGAGGATTCAATTCTAAGAGTGCAAGCGTAAGTTTGTCATTGGTGATTTGTAAATTAAAGGAAACGTTAACAGCTTTAGAACACTGCTTTGTATCTATCTGTAGATAGGCAGGAGTGTTTGTTTGTTTGTTTGTTTGTTTGTTTGTTTGTTTGTTTGTTTGTTTGCGTGTTTATTTGTCCCCGTAAGTATTACTGCGCACCCAACCTTTTCGGTATAAGTCTGTTTGAGAAACACTAGATATGAAATCGTCTTTCCACTGAAGTTAATACGTGTATTTATTTGCCTTTTTGCTAATTTCTTTTGTTGCAGAGACAAGCCTGAAGATCATCAAAACTTTCTTCACCGTTGCAATGCATTCTTCATGGAGATCGTCTCAGTGTTTTGCTTTGGGGAAGACGTGCGTTTCTTGGATCCGGAGGTATTTGAAATGCTCATGCGGTTTGTTACAGGGACACAGCCAAGTCGTGAAACAAAAGAATTTTCACCATTTCCTGAGTTTGGAACGGACAGTACTCCGGTAGTGAGATCATTTCTCTTACAGCAACTCATCAACTCCAGGTAGGTCTAACCAAAGTAGCTGGCTATCAATAGTATTTCATATGGAATCAGTTTCATTCTTATTCCGCTTCCTGAGCTTACATACATACATACATTCCCTTCGGCGCCCTATAAAGGGGTTCAACTCAGGCGCAAGAATAGAGAACCCATGTGCATGTTCAAAACGAACGAATAAAATCATGTTCATGTAAGTTATCCCTGCCCTCTTTGTCCCGGGCTTGGGTTCAACCCCTATGTAGGCGGGCGCGTAAGGAAGCGTTAAAGGACTGTGCTATTTTATGCTGGAGACGCATCCGTGGGAATCGAAATTGTGAAAAGCGAATTTACAAACAGAGTATATTTACAATCTGTTTCATTTCTTCCTTGTCATATTTGTTACGTTTTTATATTGATCGCTTTTTACATTTAACTGGTTCTGATTGAGATCGTAGTCGCCTTTTTTGAGAACATATCAAAACTGCTACTTTGTTTATTGTAATGTAATCTTCTCCATAATTTCTACTCAGTGACGAACGGGCCAAAAAACACCTCGAGCGTTTTCTTGTCAAAGCTCAGGGTCTGTCATCAGAGGTGCCTCATATTCTGAACGTTAGTTTGCTCGCTGTGCAGTGCATGGAGGTACGTAATAACAGAATGAGGTCATTAATACAGTGGAACCCCTATTAAGCGGCCACCAGCTTAAAAGGGGTTCGTCGGAAATTAACATAAGGCCTTATAAAAAGGTCAGATTATTTCACTACAAAATAGCGCGGGAAGTATAGTATAGCACAGCACAGCACAGCGCAGCACAGCACAGCACAGCATAGCATAGCATAGCATGGGTCATGTAGCAGCTCTCGTAAGGTCTCACATGAGTGGCTGAGAGAACAATAGAACAAACAACAAGAACAATGCCCCTAGCCCCCAAAACAATAGCAGCTGCTACACTAAGGGACCAGTAAAATTACAAGCTTACGAGAGCTGCTACACAACTGCATAGCATAGCATAGCATAGCATAGCATAGCATAGCATAGCATAGCATAGCATAGTATAGTATAGTATAGTATAGTATTATTAGCAATACATTCATCTTTTTTCGTGAAAAGCATACAAGTGATGCATTCCATAACTATTACATAAAGAAACCACTTACAAAAAAAATGTGTATATTAAGATGAATTTTTTAAGAAGCAGTAAGTACTGTTTTGTATATCGCTCTGAAATACAGGTACTGTATTCTTACAATTTGCAGAACTCATATGCGAGTACTTTGGCAAAGAACGCCACCCTGGAACTGCAGATAAGTATCGGTATCATTACCAAATTTTGTCAAGATGCACTTAAGATCCTGAATGAAGTCTTCACAAGTTCCGATGAACTTCAAGTGAAGTCGCTGGATGCAGTAGCAAAAGCGCGCTACGCTCTAGGCATGACTGCGGAGTTCCTGTACCTGAGCTGTGTCAGTGATGACGAAAAGTGGAGAAAACACGAAACGCGTGGTGCTCTGGAACTTCTTTTCAACAAAGTTCAGGCACTTTGTACATGCGGTCATTCCAGGTCGCCCGCTCTGTATCTGCTGAAGCAGTTAGTCAAGCGATACGGGGGTCACTGCATTGCCACAATTTCTCAACACGAAGAACTTTCCTGGATCGTTCCCGCTGAATTCCAACAAAGACAGGTGAGGTGCTTATTTCATTCTGCTTGTTACATCATGAATGCTTGTTACGTCGACATGATTGAACTTCAAGTGGACTCACTGGATGCAGTAGCAGAAGCGCGCTACACTCTAGGCATGACTGCGGAGTTCCTGTACCTGAGCTGTGTTAACCTGAGGATCAGGCTTGAGCTGTGTCAGTGATGATGAAAAGTTGAGAAAACATGAAACGCGTGGTGCCCTGGAATTTCTTTTCAACAAGGTTCAGCGACTATTCGCCATTCGCTATTCGGGTTTTCCTGACACCCATTGATCACACATGCTTGGCCGGCTGCCGGTGAAAATTAAAACCAACTTGGACTTGGAGCAAATTTCTTCTTCAAATTTGAAAAAAGACCAGGTCTTAAAATGTGGGCTGGAGTGTGGTGATCCTGTGATTATACTATTATAGCAACTCCCGTTTTATCTTATTCTAGAACAATAGTAATAATTGACCACTTATTAAGTCGAGTGACAGTCACTGCTTGTTTGAAATACGTGCAGTGCAGTGCAGTAGTATGGCAAGGCATGATGGAGTTGAGCTGGAGTAAAATTCAAAGTAATTTATAAACTACTGATGATTGTCCAGATATTATTGATCAACAAAAATTAATAATTCAAAGCAATTATTTACAAAATTAAACAATATAACATTTTCTTTATATTTCAACAACAGGATGATGGAATGACGCTAGACAGGTTCCTAGTGTACGGAGAACGATATCGGGAAGTGAGAGATGCTTTAGCAAGAGCAATCTTGAGTGACAACACAGATGAACTTATCGCGTCACTAGAGGTGAATAATGAGCCATTTTTAACCTTCTTTTGTGGTTGTCATACGCCTTTTCCCTTTCATTAATTGACGAACTGATGTTGGTTACGATAGCAATGAGACCATTGAGCGAGTTGTTCATGTTGCCTTGTAGTAAGTTTATTGTTGCCTTGCATCTCGTAACTCTACCGAGTCACTGGCAGCCGATATTACAACTGAATACAGGGTATATGTGATTGCAAAACTTACTTAACAACATGTTTGTTATTTTTAGGATTTAAGTGAAATACCAGGACACGCCAAAGATATCGTTTTACTGTTGGCTTTGTATCGAGAGGTCGCCGTGCCGCAAGGAATGTGGGCACAAAGCCAGCGGTGTCACCATGACGTATGTTGCAATTTGTCAGTTCATAGCGTAATGCATGGATGTTTATGGAAAAATGATTATTGAATTATGTTTACATTACACGTATTTTTCTTATTATTTGGACATCGAAAACTGAGAAGTGTTTTCACTGAAATCAATTTCTCATTTTATGATTTCGTGTTACTCATGGTGAAACGATGTTTATTTTCATTAGAAATGTGCAGTGATAAGTGACATCATCCTGAAAAGGGGCAGATTCCTGTCTACAAATGTAAGTGGAAATACCAATTATTTTTCTTTACAAATGAACTAAACATTGCGCAGCCGTAATATGCTTCAAGGTTTCAGAGGTTAGTACATTCAAACATCTCCCCACAGTCATCTTTATAATAAGTACACCTCCCTATTACGGACAGTTTACCTGGTCCAAAGAAAACAAAAGTTCGTTTAAACTTTCAGCCTCCGTAATACGGGCACTCTTCCGTATCCCTTTGCTGTCCTTATTACAGATTTTTGACTGTAGATCTTCATGAAATCCCATTTTTATATTAAATTAGAATTTATAAGCAACATATATGGTTGTACAAAACAAGTTGCAACTCTACTACGTTTTAACGAGTGGTGTACTGTGGTAGTCCATGAATTGGTCTATACTACGGTAATTAACAATTATTCCATGAGCCCGCGTTGGATACGAGGTGGTAAATAGCTAACGAGGCGCGAAGCGCCGAGTTGGCTAACCACTCGTATCCAACAAGGGCGAATGGAATAATTGTTTTATTAAATTCTTCTTTAGTATTAATCAACTGGACATTTCATTTTGATGTAAACGAAGTGATAGTATGAGGAGACGGGAAAATTTGTGGCGCGGTGTTCACTTTTTGAGTTGAATGAAACACGCGAGGAAAGCGAGCGAGAGAGTTTTCTTCTGAAGATTTTCGTCGGAAATCTCCTCGTAAATCGTCTTTTCATCCTGGAAAATTGTGACAGCAATTAAGGTTTACGGGAAGATCCGAAGCAATAGCTTTTCTGGAAATTATACGCCTTGTGCAAGACGAGCGAAGCAAGTGTTTACATATTACGGCTCCACGGTTGTCATCAAGACTACTACATTATGCTGAAACGAAATTGCACTCAGATTCGATGAAGTTTATTGAAGTATAAAAGGACAAGATCAAGATCGAAAGGTAACAAACTTAACTGAAGTGCTGAGCCACATTTACGTCTAACACTGAATGAAATTGTGTCAGTTTTCTGGTCTTCCCGTAAATTATTTTCTGCTTTTCTTTTTCGTTCAGTCGCACTTGTTGTACATTTACAAGTATAATTTTTCAGTAATTAAACACTTCGCATCAATCCTTTCAGTTTTACGTAATTGAGTCAACTATGGCATTTTGTGGTATTTGTGTGGTTTCAGGGAAGGCACTGTCGATTATTTCTTGTATAAGCTTATAAACCTCGCCAAATTTGCCATTTTTCTGATGGAACTTTCGCTTCTCGAAGGAAAATTTTTAAACTGAGCGGCACTTGCCGCACTCGTTTCCCATATAAGGTCAAACGCAGGTATAATGGCTGATCACCGAGATCTAGTGAACCAATCAGAAAGCTAGAATTGCATTATCCGAGGTTGAGAATTTAATAAATTGGTAATGTATTTTGTGCTATTGATATCTCTTGTAGGCTCGCCATTTGGCAAAGGATCTTTTGAAGAATGTTAAGGGACTGGGATTTCCGTTCTTTCCCGTCCAAGAGACACAGGGTGAAATAGAAAGAGCTTTGTCCGAGATTTTGTTTCACGTGGCCTCTGTCCTCCGGTGTATCGAGTTTGATGAGATGTTGGATCCTTTAAGAAAGATTTTACTTGCTCCAAGCGATATGCTAGTAAGTCGAAAGTTCTTGGCTAGCTGATGTGTCACAACATACAATAGCAATTTATATCAATTAATACGTCATATAAGGGGCACGCAGGATCGAGCTTTATTGTAATTAAGCATCACTAACGAGTAGTTACAATTATGCGCACTGCAAAGTTGCAACTCGACAAAATTTCTGACGTCAACATGCCATCGACGTGACAACTTTACCCCCTTACAAATGTACTTAATCCTCTTTGTGCTTAGGTAATAATAATAATAATAATAATAATAATAATAATAATAATAATAATAATAATAATAATAATAGGTAGCGTGAATTCATCCCACACATCTGCCACATTAGTCACTGATTTGGCAAATCATACGAAAACTATCCGAGATTGCCACGATTGAAATGCTTATATTGTTAATCTCATTCCTCGCAGCGTTCTTTTCTTCCAACTATGCCAGAAGATAGTTTTGACGAGACTCGTTCAGCCCTGACGGAGGATGGTAAATGGTACCGTAAGTAAAGTATCCTCTGCTAAATCAGACATATTCTCCGCCTTCCTTGAATTTCAGAAACATGACCGATGTTAGCATGAAACCCATCCTCACTAGTTGAGAAAAATTTATTTTGCCTTATGTCTTCCTGCGGGGTAAGCGCTGTCGTAACCCGAGTCCAAACAAAGGTGTTTTAACAATGACGAGCTAGCTAAAATGACTGAGCAGGTTTTTGTTGCACTGATGTAAAGAACGAAAAAAGCTTTCTTTTTTCTATCAGCATGTCTGTAGATTTGGCAGTCTGTTTGTCTGTTTATTTATTATTACATTATTTCGTAGTGATTGTTAAAAAGCCTTCCCTGACTTCGCCATACATTGTAAAGTTCACTGTATATTAATCTTAAAGGAGAAGTTCACTCCAGAATGGCCATTTATTTTCTTTACACCAATAAAAAGTTTCTACAAAAATATGTTATTCACCAAAATTTCAGCTCCCAAAGAGCGCTAAATCCCTACGAAATCTTTCTCTAAAGTAGCCCAACATTCGACAACTGAACGCCGCCATCTTGGAGCTAGTAATGTATGCGTGACGTCAAAGAGTTCAGCCTGAAGTTTAGCGGGAAAATTTAAATACTCGAAACTCCTTGTTTCTTTGTAGTGGCTTTTGTTTGTCAAAATGCCTGTTTCTGCAGCTCCATGTTTCTCAAACAGAGCTTCAAGAGATACAAAAAAAACGTTTCACCTTTCTTTCCTTTCAGACAGGCATTTTGACAAACAAAAGCCACTTCAAAGAAACAAGGAGTTTGAAGTATTTAAATTTTTCCGTATTTAAAAATTGGATGATATCATAGAGAAAGTTGATCAATTCTAAATTTGGATGAAGACGTTTCCCCCTTATCCTATTTGTGCTGTCAGTATGACGTTGTGATTGACAGATCATGACCCTCTAGACTTTTTGAGTGCATTGACTATGTCTTATTCCTTTTTTAGAATGTCCAGCGGGCCATCGATACTTTGTCGGTGACGTAAGTATTACACTTCATTCATTCATTTATTCAATTGCTCATTCTTTCATTCATTCATTCATTCATTCATTCATTCATTCATTCATTCGTTCATTCTGCCATTTAAATGCATTCATTCACTCATATATACCTGCTATTATCCGTTCGTGTCGTTATTTCGTTCATCCAGTTAAAATTAACTCGCATCAAGCTGGATTCATATATGCCATTATGACAATAGTATCCTGCTACGTTCGATTGTTTCATTTTTTTGTGTTTTTAAGTGAAATTCATAACTACTCCACTGGGACTCTACCCGACCATATTAACTTAATCCTAATGGTAATCATTTTGTTTTCACTGTTACCTCCTAATAGTGCGGTAAACCAACTCAGACGCGTGATTGTCCCTGGTGCGAGTCAGGAGTGGCAATTGGAGGCGAAGATCACCATTTAGTTCAAACCAACAAACTGGCAACCAGGTGATCATGAAATTAAATATAAAGTATTGAAACGTCACTACAGTAATTGCTGTAGTTTATGTACAGAGTTTCAGTAATTTTTATTATTTTTCAGACATGACCGTTCTAGCACTGGGCATATCTTAGGAGACCCCCAGCGAACAATAATTGCAGAGCGGGATCTTTCTCCCGCAAATGTAAGCCTACTAAGGGTGATTCTACATTCAGCCATGCTCGCCGGAGCCTACCAAGAACCCGAGGTAAAATCAGTGTTTTCTTTAGTCACGAAACAGCTTACGTTAAAATATGGATTTGTCTTCCGCCACAAAATCGATATCGTTCATCGATATCCTTTATTTCAGTTAGTAATCAGTGTCAACCTGGTTGCGTTGAACGACACATTTCGAATTCGTCTCTTTTGCAAATGGTCTTGACAGCACAAGTATTACAATTATTTTTAAAAACGCTGAACAACGCTTACGTTTTTGTAACATGTTTCGATGTTTCAAACATTTATTTTAAAAAACATCTCAATTGTTCTAGGAATTGTAGAGAAATAGGTATGCTTGTCAAATAGGATCAAAATGTCGAAGAGTGATATTTATGTACCGAGTTGCCATGATGTACGCCTCGAGCCTCCATGTGAGTAAGAAGAGTTCCCTGGTGACGTGATCTTCGCCGGTTCATTCTTCCACCATAATTGAATGATGGATTGAAACTGGAGGCAATTTGCTGCTGAGGAGCTTGCCTTTCTGCGTTAGGAGCGAGCAGCGGGGAGAGAGCACATTCACGGTCCCCGTTGACGGGAAAACGTCTCGGAATCTGAAACCTGCATCGCAGCTCTTCATTCACGTTTTGAAAACCACCACCAGTATTAACGGGTGCCTCTCTGTTGCTTTGATAAACCTGTACATTTGTGGGTAGGTTTGGTTCGCCGATTTCCGAGCTAACGATATCTCGAACAATCCGCTGAATTCGCCCCTCTTCCGCCGCCATATTGCTGTTTTGCAAAGTCGTCCACTCACATGTCGGCCTCGACGTCATGCTCGCGAGATGCGGGACAGGTCATGTAGACTTACATGAAATACTGACCGCATGAAATATATATCGAGAAGAGTCCGTGAAATATTTATATCGAAACTGTATTGAAATATGTAAAATCATTTGACTGTTATATATGAAACGAAAACAGGTCGCCGGATTTGAATATACATATCGCAGTTTTGGACATATATATTGCACTTTGGATATATACAATGTAATTTGGACATAAATATGGCAACTCGGTACATAAATATCACTCTTCGACATTTTGATCCTGTTTGACAAGCATAAATAGGCCTTAGGGTCAATTCGCACTAGCGGACAAATTTTGTAACAATTGGTAGATTTCATCATTAATGTGTCACTTGTTACAGAAAATAAGTGCGAATGCGTTTTTTGAGACCTAGAACTTGTCAAACAATTCAGGAAAACAAAGATGCAGTTGTCTTATGATTGGTCCGCGTTGCAAGCGCGATACATTTTGTCAAACAATCGCAAAAACAAGTGCGAACGACTTGTTGGACAAGTGCAAATTTTGTCAAAACGGACAAATCTTCAAAGGGGCCGATGTCCTGCCTCAAGGCAGGACAAGTCATGACAAGTCGCATTCCAACGCTTCTCGTAATGCCAGATAACAATGCGTTGTTGATTGGCTATTGTGTTTGGTCTGGACACAGGCTTACCAGACTGTGTTTGTGAGGTCACACCACGCCCCATATAAATATTCAAATTTTCTCGCTAATCGCTATTGTAAATATTTAAGCTTCCTAAAATCGGCTTTTACTGCTGTCTATTTGCAATTAAATGAATTAGAAACATTTTCGCAATGTT
Source organism: Meandrina meandrites (assembly GCA_963693305.1). NCBI lineage: Eukaryota > Metazoa > Cnidaria > Anthozoa > Scleractinia > Meandrinidae > Meandrina > Meandrina meandrites. The sequence continues at coordinate 15,907,989 of OY855904.1, forward strand.
TAAGTTTGTTTTTACGCAGTTTTTTTGACGATTTGAAGCGTGCGAGAGCAGTTCTATGAGTTTAAGTTTTGACTCGTGTGTAGAATACTAATATTTACACAAGGCGTGCAACTTCCACATCCAAGAATCGGGTACCGCCTCTGGAATGTAGCCCAAAAAATATCTTTCCCCTACTCGCTTTAGTAAGAGCTCCCGGTCCTCGATAGAACAGTCTTTGAACTATAATCTGGCCAAATTTGAGTCCAATCAGTTCGCGAATAGTTCTTTTAAACCTTGCTGGAATATCAAATTAGGTCGTAGATTTGCCGATTTACCATGATATGTACCAGTTGTCGGGACAATTTATGCAATTTTCGCTAAAATTGGTCAAAATTACTGCCTATGCCCGCCCTAGAAAGCAGAACGTGCCCCACTACAAAACCTCCTCTGGGACACCCCAAAGAAACCCTTCGGAAATGTCGACAGCAAAGCCGAAGACAACCGGGCCTGGGAAATTAATTTATTTAAATATTCAGTGAATTTCCTGAGCGCTTATTCCCATATTCAGGAAATTCACTGAATATTTAAATTAATTAATTTCCCAGGCCCGGTTGTCTTCGGCTTTGCTGTCGACATTTCCGAAGTGTTTCTTTGGGGTGTCCCAGAGGAGGTTTTGTAGTGGGGCACGTTCTGCTTTCTAGGGCGGGCATAGGCAGTAATTTTGACCAATTTTAGCGAAAATTGCATAAATTGTCCCGACAACTGGTACATATCATGGTAAATTGGCAAATTTACGACCTAATTTGATATTCCAGCAAGGTTTAAGGCCGCGCTGGACCCTTGCTATCATTATGTATGCATTTATGCACGAACTGCGACGACTGAAGCCGACGGCAAACGAAATATTCATGAAATTCATTTCTAAACGTTCTTTGTATCAGTAATTACACGTTATTGTTCTCAGCTTTGACAGCTTTGTGTCCCGTGCGCTGGAACGTAGCGAATTATCATACTTAGATTCACAGCTATGAATATAGCGCACGTTGTTATAAACATAGACTCGGAAAGTCTTCGGAAGCGGCAAAACCTGCAATTTTGTGTCCAAGTTTTCTCCGCCGATACAGAATTTCATGACTTGATTTGCAGGGAACATAAACTTGGTGTACTCTATTGTGTTCTGGTCACAACGGATTTTTAAAATCCCTTTTCAAAAAGAAGATAGCACGTTTCAAAGTTTAGATTTCACATTTTTACCCTCTCAGGAGCCAATAACTCCTAGTAATTATTGAATTCGAGAATTTCGTTCTGACCAGAACACAAAAGAGGTTGTGATTTACCACTAGGTTATATAGTCGTTTAATTTGGTGCGCTATTCTAGCTGGAAACTTGGACACAAAATCGCATTATCTGCAGATTAACACTTAAGAGCTTGTAACACCTAATAAACGGTCATCTCTCAGTAAAACGACAATCATGATAAAATTCCATCAACCCCTATTATCCTTGATAAGTTTTGAAGGAATCGGTGTTCAAAATTCGAAGAATTAAACATTTACAACATGACACCCCGTCAAAATAAATTGCTAATGAATTTATTAATGAGCAAGGGTCCAGCGCGGCCTTAAAAGAACTATTCGCGAACTGATTGGACTCAAATTTGGCCAGATTATAGTTCAAAGACTGTTCTATCGAGGACCGGGAGCTCTTACTAAAGCGAGTAGGGGAAAGATATTTTTTGGGCTACATTCCAGAGGCGGTTCCCGATTCTTGGATGTGGAAGTTGCACGCCTTGTATAAATATTAGTATTCTACACACGAGTCAAAACTTAAACTCACAGAACTACTCTCGCAAGCTTCAAATCGTCAAAAAAACTGCGTAAAAACAAACTTAAACATTGCGAAAATGTTTCTAATTCATTTTATTGCAAATAGACAGCAGTAAAAGCCGATTTTAGGAAGCTTAAATATTTACAATAGCGATTAGCGAGAAAATTTGAATATTTATATGGGGCGTGGTGTGACCTCACAAACACAGTCTGGTAAGCCTATGGTCTGGATTGTACTAAAAAACAACACGCGAAATTTTTCCGTGATAGGCGGCAAAACATGTTTGTGTGCCGAGGTGAGGTCGTGGAAGGATGGTAATACCGGGGTTGGAACAAATGAATGCGGAGGGAACCAGTTTGTGCCGATAAATGCAGGGGAAAAGAAATAGTTTACTTGCGACATTTTCCCCGCAGGTCAACACAAAAACATCACTACACGCGCACTTCAAATGCAAATCGTTTTAAATTTTTTCACCACGTGGACCTGCCTGATTATTTGATGTTTGGACAAGACGACCGTGCCGAGAAATGTACCAGGATGCCAGAAGCACGTGCAGAGCTATTGTAATAATAATTACACCTTTTGTTTTCTTCAAAATGTCTCTGACTTGTCGCGACAAGTTTTGTTTTTGTCAAGAATTTTATGACATTTAAAACTTGTCCGCTAGTGCGAATCAGCCCTTATGCATGATGACGTCTTATGCTCAAAATTCCAGATTTCAGATTTCAGATTCAGATTTTTTTATTATTTCACACTATTTACAGACATATTTTACTATCACACACTATTTACAGAAAATTCATTAATTAAAATAAGGAAACTATAATAATAGTAAAGCCAAAACAAAATGTGCTCAGTGACCAAAGAAGCATATGCTTTCGTGTTGGTCACTGGCACGTTAAAAAAAGAAAAAAAAGACAAGACACATTAATTAATAAAAACAATAGAATAAAGGAAGTAAAATGTGATTAACAAAAGTATGCGAATTAAACAAGTTAAGTGAATAAATCATAATTAACTTATATACATAATTCAGAGAAATTATGCTGAAAAGTAATATTGAGTATTTAAAAGGTATAATTTATATTGCTTATAAAAGGAAGTGTAAGGCAGTTTTTTTAAAATCTGTTGGAATAATTTCCCACTACCTCTCTGGAACCTGTATTTTCATTCGCCCGCTATAAACACTACCTCTATTGTTATTCAGGGCTAGGGGCATTGTTATGACCTGCTATCTATTGTTTTAAAAACCAATGAAGTAACTCGTTCCGAGAGGTAGTGGGCGACCCCAAAATTCACCATCAAGCCTCGTTAACGCAAATTATTCTCAACCCTCTGCCACCTTCATGCAGTTTTCACGTGAAGCCTGAAATTAACAAACAATTAAGTTGAGCATGTTAGTCTATCGTTACACTTCTAAATCTAACTAGTACAGTTTTCTGTTTGCTTTTGTTATTTTCTATGATTTTACTGGTTTGTTCAAATTAGTTTGCATTTAACGTATATCTGAATTTATTAAGGTTCATTGTATAGGCAGTGATATATACCACTCATTCTGTAAATCTCGTATATACTCATAGTGGCTGATGATGATGTTTGAAACATCAAAAAATGCTCCAAAACCTTAAAAGTGTTGTGTTTTTACAAATATTTATCTCTTTTCCATTTTTACCTCGCCAATAAGTAGCAACTGACATTCCAGAATTATTTCCTGGGAAAAGTTTAGTTTCAAGATTATATTATAATGACTCTTTTGATGTATGTCATTAAAATGTGTTAAAAATATCTGAAAATATTGCTTTTTCACACACACACAGTTATTAATCAAGAGCTAAATTCAATTCGTTTTTCCATCATAAGGCCGTACGTCAGCTGATGCAACCAGAAATCCAAGCAGGTGATGTTTGTAGATTTCTCTTGGAACATCTTGTCACTGATGTAAGAAATGTATCGACCAGCCTGAAAAGGAGCGAAGATGAAGTGTTGCTGATGGTTCATCTCGTTTTATCTGAGATTATGAGCCGATCAACAATCAGTAAGTCAATATCACAATATCGACCTCAATGTCAACGATTTCAAATCCATCCTGTGCAGTTTTCTCAAGCATTTTACTTTTCTGGAGCAAAGAAATTGTCTGTTTTTGTGTTCAACTAAGTATATACTTATCTTACTGATCGTATATTAATTATTTTCATCGTAAAGGAGGACGTGATTATGATGGAAAATGGTCAACGAAAACAGGAAGAAAGGAATGGGAAAATGAGTTTGTAAACGTTTTTGCAAGACCTGTATGTACGGTAAGAGTTGTTGCTCTTAGCTCTTAAGGGGGTTGACTCTTAACAACCAATTTGTTTCTAAGGCAGGTTTCTAATTGCTATATTTTGGAAACAAAACCTCATACAGATAACCTTTTTGCACGAGTTTGTTCTATTGAAGATTTCCTCCAAGAGTTTCAAGTCACGGTCATATTTAACGCATCACGTGACCAGAACAAAATAAACCCTAAAGCTCAAACGGCGGAGCGTCAATAGATAAAGAACGTCCACATGCGTAATGTGACGTATCGTTTTCATGAAATTCGCATTATTATAATATAAGAGTTAGGGCCTAATATATACTCATATTTACAGACTTTCATCAGTAGCGTTTCCTTTTTTCGTGTAAACGGTAAAAGCATACGTCAGATTATAAAGACGGCTACGTTATCTCTGATTCGTAAAAGAAATCGGAACTTTACATTGTTTCCGTGGAGTTTTAGGGATTTTAAATTCTAACGCGCGGTTTGGGACTGGCACTAGTTTCGCACGCGCAATGTTATATTTTTCAAAGCAGGTGTACCCCCTAACAAAATTCACCATTTAGCATTACAACAAGCTTCAAAATCGCTTGCTTCAAAATACAGTCTTCAGCCATTCTTTAGCAACTGCTCCAGATCTGTAGTTAAGAGTCTCCCCCCTTAAGAGGCTGTCCGTGTAAGAACCGACCATTCAATTTCGTTCGTTTTGTCGTCAGAAGAATTTGTCTGGCTTGGTTTGTTTAGATACTTGCGTTTGGCCATTTTCCCAGAATCGACCGTAGCGTAAGCTTGAATAACTGTTTTTGGCCGGAAACTGGAAGCACCGTATATGATTACGTAGTTTTAACACAACAAGATCATGTTTACGTCGAAATTCGAATAAAGTAATGAAGTCTGTTTTAAGCGTTAAATTACCAAACGGTCGCTTTGGAACTAACAGCCAAACTAATGAGTCACTAATGTTTTAAAACCATAACACAAGCCAAAATTTTTGTATTTAATATAAACATGTTGTTTGACTCCTGTAAGAGAAAATGAAGCATTTTCCGCCGAAAACTGGTCGGTTCTTAAACGCACAGCCTTTAATTTTCCATCTTTTTTCTTTCTTTGTTGGCTTGAGTAGTTATCAGTTTCCCTTTATGTAGCATCGTTGTCTCTCTCTTCATATTTCTGAAAAAGAACGCCAAGATTTTTAGATTTAAGCAGGAGCCATATTCCTTCCTGTTTTCACAGAACCTGGAGGAGCACTTGCAGAATTTCTATGCTCTGTCAGTCAACGACAGGAGATTGGGTAATGACAATCTCTTTTTGGTTTTCTTTCTTTCCTTTCCCATCCAAGCTCATACATTTTTGTTGTTTTTTTTTTGTCATTCCATACTCTTCGGTATATCCACACTCTTGACGCTGATTTTTTTGTTATGTTGCATAAATGTTCGAAAAAAGTGCTGTCCAGTTTTAAGTGTCTTGAATGAAAAGTTCTTAATGGTTAACTGTAGGAAATGATCCACTCATGAAAGAGATCTACGAGGTGGATTCCCTTCCCCCTGCTCGTACACCGGCAGACATCCATCCTGGACATGCGGCCTTTTGGAAGTACAGAACACGCGTGACAGTTGAGCTCGTCATTCGCCAGTTTCGAGACGTCAAGTCAAACATGGCTACTTGCAAGGTCCTTGGAAAGTTCCTTGCTGAGGTACATGTAATTTGATGAATGATAGCAGATGCAGGACACTTGTTAATTGGACAATTTTAATCTGTCTCTTTTTGTGTTTAGACATGATTCATTTTCTCTGTTATAGGAACACAGCCTTCGAGTAATTCGTCATCTGCCGGACATATTGGCCTTTCAGAGGATATTGACGGATCGCTTTCACAGACGAATCGACAGAGACAAAGCCAGTCAGCTAAAGATACGAGAATTCGTGCAAGAATTCCCCAAAGGTTTAGCCCGTTTTCCATTTCCGAGTTACCTTATGCCTCTGCTTTTTAGAATGAAGCTTTCGGCGCAAAACCTTTGATATGAAATGAGTTTAACCCAAATACAAATACATGTTTACCCGGCACGTGGTCATTTTCTTCGAAACTGATTGGTGGTTTGCACTTAACGAAAAAGAAAATAATGCACCGACAATTACCCACCAGGCTGAATTTTAATATAATTATCCGAACTCGGCTGTTGTGTATACTTGTTTCGACATTTACTAATGGTCAATGGTATTCGTCGTCGTGTGTTCACAACGTCACATTTCCATTGCATTTGAACCGTAATTTGTCATAATAAGAGCATCATCATTACCCTGATGACGACTTTAAAAAAGGGGCAGTTTCACGGGGGATATTACTTACTTATGACTTAATTCCTGCGCTCATTCACAAGATGCGCTTAGAACACCGAGGTGAAGATGTTAAATGAATTACTCAAAGGAGAGCAGAGTGTAATTAGTCTTAAGCGTTTTAACCAAGGCACATTGTCAGAGTTTGAAAACGTCTGCAATTTTTGATTGAAATGTCATGCCTGTGTAACTCATGATAATGCCTCTTTTGTTACTTTAGTGGACTAATATACGCATTTTTAACAAAGCCAGGCCATTACTGTAGGTTTCCATTAATGTAAATATTTCTTTTTCCTTTGGACTTTTCGAAGTGATGCTCATGATACTGCCCCTTTAATTTTAGTCCAAAATGTTCAACTTTTTCTCCTTCCTACATCCCTGTAAAATAATTACTTTAGGGAGCGCTTGATTTTGGTATAATACGCCACGAACGTAACCTTAAAATAAGAAATAAAGGGAACAAAAATAGACATATTCCGCTTTTTATGCTACTTTGGCAAATCTGTCTCCAACGCAGGAGAAAACGTACCAAGAATCCAGTTTTTAATATCTAACTTTCATTCTGTAACGTTAATACAGTTGACGTATTCGGTAAAATGTTTCCAAACCATTAATTAATACATTCACTGTGTTTTTTTTTTGTTTTGTTTTTTTTTCAGGACAGAAAGAGAACATAACAAAGTTATTCCAAAGTTTCAGGGCTGCATGGGATCAAGTTCGCCCTAAGTTGAATTCACAAGGTGACAACTGTTTTTCTTATTCAATGGGACAAGCAATCAGAATGCGGAAATCCCTAAATCATCGCAAGGCTTAAAAGGAACTGAAATTACAATAATGTGATAACCTTTTTTTCTCTCGTTTGCGACTATGAAAAATTTGCCTTGATATTTCTAGGACGTCTTGCTCCTACCAAAGAACAGTGCTCACAGTCTATCGAAATGACCTCTACCGTGTCTCTGTTGTTACCAGCTGATGAAGGCGACGGTGTTTGTTGTAAAGGATTACTGTTCTTCTTGGTCAATACGCACAACGAGCTTGTTCAAGCATACCACAATGCTGTTAACTCCAACAGAAGTGCACGGTAAACTACATTTAATCTAACGTAACGAAATGTTAACTGAGGGCGTATGTGAATGGCAATATTTCTGTTTTGTTGTTGTTGTTTTATTCATTGATTGACTCTTGTGTTAGTGCACACTCCTTCATTGGGCAGAATAATGGATTTATTTTAAAATCGAGCTTTCTTTTTATAGTCTGCAGGTTTTTCCCTCTCCCCACGAGACCAAACATTTAATCGCCCAACCGCTATTTCATTAACAAAGTTATAACTTGGACAATTACAACTGAATTCTAAAACCAAAATCATTTATTACCCGAATAACAGAACCGCTGGCAAGATTCCTCTTTCTGAAGTGTCAGGGTCGCAGCTGATAGCGTATGACTCCGAAAAAGACCTGTTGCCTGTGATGCTGGCTAACTGCTCCTACTCATTAGAGGTGGGAAAGGAAACGCTACTACAGTACAACTGGGAAACACTTGAGAAGCAGATAATTGACAGGTTTATACGGGGAAGGCCTTTGGTAGATTTTGAGGTGAATATTGTTTTAGATATAAACCAAGCGATAAGCTAAAGATAAATTGCCATTTTGCCATCTTTGATTTTATTGTGTCAATATTTGTTTAATTAGTTACTCGGTTTTGGTGTTGTTGCATGGTTGTTGTTGTTGTCCGTAAAACTGACTGTTTATCAAGACAGCGCAAACTTGTTAGAGTTTGTAACTGTTCTTACTCTTTTTACATGATTTTCAAGCGTCTTTGCTAGGAACACTATTTGCAAACTCTGACTTTACATTGATATGCCTTAAACGCTGAAATTGCAGTCAGGAATATTCATAACACAAATATTTGTTTGTCGCTGACTAACATCAAACATTTTAAACAACGTTTTGAAAAAAAACGTTTCGGCCGAGAATCTTCGGCCTTCCTTGGTTTTGAAAAGGGCCAACGGCAGACAAATATTTGTGTTATTGATATGCCTTTGTTACATTTTTCTTAGGTGGACGATTTTATGTTTCGTGAGGATGCTCGTGATTTCAACTTTGACAGGTTGAGATCCAAGATTCCACAGGTTTGCACAATTTGTACCTGACAACAAATTCAATCGCAGTGGTGATAATTCATAAATGGCGGAACGCGCGGAAGAGTTTGGGTCGAGTACTTGAAAGTGGGAGGCGCGGTGGCCTAATGGTTAGTGCGCTGGACTCCGGATCGGGCGGTCCGGGTTCGAGCCCTGGCCGGGGCACTGCGTTGTGTTCTTGGGCAAGATACTTTACTCTCATAGTGCCTCTCTCCACCCAGGTGTATAAATGGGTACCGGCGAATTTAGTACTGCTGGGGGTAACCCTGCGATGGACTAGCATCCCGTCCAGGGGGGAGTAGCAATACTCCTAGTCGCTTCATGCTACGGAAACCGGGATAAGCTCCGGCCTGGTGGGCCACTAGGCTCATATGCAGACTTTACCTTTTACTTGAAAGCGAGGCGAGAGGGACTTCGCTTCGAACAAAAACAAAGCAAAGTGTGGAAAAATCAAGTAGTATCACTTGTAATTCTTGAAATATCTCGTCAGTTAGAACGTGATTCTTGACTGTTGATGACTGTTATTGAAATCCCTGGTTTTACAACCAGGCTACTTTCGTTTTTTAGTGGAAGACCCTGGAAGCTGAGTATAGAAACAGGATTTAGAAAGGAACATAGAGCCAAAAAGGAAAAAAAAGGAACTCAAGTAGCGTGGATTGAAACTACACACGAATAAGCAGTGAGGAGACTGAGCCGAGAAAATCAATGCGGTTTTCCTACTTTTTTGTGCTGACTTGGAAACCGTACGACCATATCTGCTGTTTTAAACCCAGGAATTTCAGTAGCAGTCATCAACAGTCAATAATCACTTTCTAACAAACTAGATATTTCTAGATTACAAGAGACACTACTTGCATTCCCTATACTCGACCCAAACTCTTCCGTGCAGTCCGCCCTTTATGAATAAGGTGTATATTTTGTCTCTTATTCAGTGGTAAATCTCGGATATAATCTGTCTTTTGGCGAAGTAAGGAACTTACACATGAAAATCTTGTTGAAAGTGTTGAGATGAGCCATGGTACGTTGCTCCGACGAAGGGCTAGCGCTCGAAACGTTAGCTTTTCCCGCGTTTCGGCGGTTTGTTTACCTTTATTTACCATTATCAACTTCCAGTTGATAATCAATTTACTAGGCATCATCGGATACAGGTACACTCGCTGCATTTCTTGATCTAACACAATACATTGTTTTCTTTCCGCCTTCTGAAGGAACCCATTCCAGGGCACATACGGAGTCAGATTCTGTCCGAGATGAAAGATCTCAGGAATGTGTGTGATTTGCTTTCAACACTGGAAATGGCTATCGGCTTTCTGTCCACAGCTGGTGGAGATCCAGAAATGAAAATCAACGACTACTTTAAAACCGTGCTTCTACTTACTGATGGAAAATCGAATTTAAAGAGCAAGAAGGTATACAATGTGTTAAGACCTGAATTCGGACGCTGACATCTAAATAATATACTTCTCTGAATATCAAGTTCTTGCCTTATAAACTTCGCTCTCACATGAACCAATTTGATCTGTCATCCTCGTTAGTGTTATCAAAACTACAAACTGGGCGGAGCCTCGGCCACATATCAAAATTATTAGTAATATTCTTTATATTTCTATTCTGTTTTATATTCTGTCGTTTTAATTTTAATCTCCTTTTAGTGCAGACTTTGAGGACCACTCTGTTATGTGCTGTTTCGATCTTTTTTAGGCTCAGCAATCTTGCAGCTTAACTCACATTCTGGATCTGTGGTCCACACTTGCTGTTGCGCGCGCAAATTTTTTGATGAAAAATGGCCAGGTAGGTTTTTAGTAGAATTCGAAAACACTTTTAAACAATCATTAAAACAGTTGCATAAGATTTGCCCAAGCCTCGTTTACACGAGTTTCTAGTCAATCTTCGCCAGTATTCCCTACTTTTTCTTTCTTGGTGGAATTTGTTCATGATGAAATTTACAAGTTTGCACTGTGCCGGAAAACGAGGATTGCCGGGCGAAATTAGCTTGTCTAGTGTGGATATAGATATGGGCATTTACAATGCGACTACTCCGGGGCATCCTGAATAAAATTAACCAATCACAGTGTTAATTGAAAAAAAAGGATACGGACATTTTTTAGCAAAGGACCAATGACGTTCTAGGACGCAAACAACCTTAACCCTAAAAAATGTCCCTATCCTTTGTTTTCAATTAACACTGTGATTGGTTAAAATTGTTCAGGGCGCCTCGGTTCGAGTAGTCGCATTGTAAAAGAAATTTCAAAAACATGAAACTTTTCGCGTCAGGCTAGCCACGAAATATTTATTCACATGAAACTTTTCACTAATATAAAAAGACCATTTCTGGACAGAAGCTGTAATAAATGAACATGGCTACTTTTTCTTTCACTCTTGAAAAAGTGTCAGGCAGTTAGCATATGAAAAATGACTACTACTAACGTTTTACTTAGAGGTTCTGTTTCTATTGAATCAGTGTCAATGAATGCTTCTTCTCTTAGGACCCGTTTGAAGAAGTCCCAGAGATTTTCAAAACGGAAATGCCGCGTTCGGCAATAACACACTTCAGTGCAGCTTTGAAAAAAGTCAACATCGAGTTGTTTTTGAGTAAAGTGCTTGAAGTCATCACATTGTGGCTTGCTCAAGAAGAAGAACAAACTGGAGAGATGGGGTAAAGTGTTTTTTTTTTAACTTTCTTCATGTCACAGACATGTAAAGATTCGAGAGTATTACTGAATAGTCACCAAAATGAACGCCAATTATCTTGAAAAACTTTTATACTTGTGCTGTGAATGTAAATATGTAGTTTTGCCGAAGCAGCATCATAAACACTCTTGTTCCTTGGCCATTTCAATTTGACAAGAAATAAAATACCAAGAGCGGCAACAAACATAATACATTGACTACGCATGGTTTGAAAAAAGAATCTAAAATTAACTTGAAGTTTTGCATGCTACAGCACGCATCTACAGAAGTGACAGTTCCAAAAAATATATAAAATTACAAAGCGAGCTACTGGTAACTAACGAAACAATAATGATAACAAAAGGTGAGAGCTAATAAAGCTAAAAAGTTTCACAGCCAACGTTGTCATTAAGGGTGGTTTTCTTCAGCCCCGTATTAACAATGTAAACGGTACACTGGTTATATATACGTTAATATGACTGACTAATCAATTAACTACAAGTTGATTGCTTTTTTACATTGTAACATTTTGTGTTCCGTACAAAAACAAAACATAAGATTTCCTTTTTTTAACTGCAGACTTGGGGAGTATTTGTCAAGGTATTCAGAAGATTACACCGACGCAGATGAAATTCCTGAAGATGTCTGTGTAAAACATGTGATCTATGCGTGGCAGCTTGCACTAGACGTTCGTGAACGAGACCAAGGGCGAAGAAGGTCAATGATGTCCTAAAAATTTGTGGATTCTGGAAACTTTACGTATTCTGTGTTTAATTAAATAGATTACTGGTAACATGAACTTTTCGTTAGACTGTCGTCAGGGAACTTTTCTAAACCTCTAGTCTAATTACATGTAAGGTCTAACGAACAGAAAGTTAAATGCAAAACAATAATTGATTTTTTCTTAATAAGATATTAGAATTTTAATTCACTGAAAAAGAACTTTATACTCAAGCGCAACTGTATTAAGTTTACCGAGAGTAAAGCAAAGTGAAAAGTTTCATTTTTGTTATCGTTATCACGTTAGGTTCAATGTAGAACATGGGTTAGTAACATTAGTTCTTTTATTCTTACGGAAAATAAAGCTTTGTTAAGTTTAGCATTTATCCAAGAAAGAATTAAATAGATGGGCCAGCTCCGCCAAGTGGGTAACAAGAAAATATTTTCTTTTATTATCAGCACCTGTGTTCGACTTTGAAGCTTTGAAACCGTTTTTTTCAAACGGCGCTAAATACATCAGTATTGATTAATTGACAAATTCCACAAAAGTTCCAACGTGTTTGAACTTTTTATAATCCTCAAGACTGACCCCAAACTTTTTCTTAAGTTCCAGTTGGCTTATATCCTTGGAATCCGTCAATGCCTGCAGGACCTAAACGATTATCAAGAGATAAATGGTATGATCGCACCCTTTACGCACGCAAAAACTTGCGGGGCCACGAAGTAAATACGAGTTTGAAAATGAGCTCTTGCGAGCGTTTTTCCAGTTATGGCCACCTCATTCATTTTGTCTTTGTCAACCCACACGACTACTTGCCTCTCATTTTGCCGCAGAGACCCCCTGTTTGATATACGAAGGAATTTCTTTTGGAACATAAAAGAATATTTGATGGCGCTACCTTGTCGATCAAACGCCCAATCACCATCAGTTCGGGTTGAAATAGCACCAAAGCTAATCTTTGCTTGTCCTGTTACTTTTGATTCTTGTGCCAAGAGATTGGAGAATAGCAGATCTTCCCCATGATCTTAGCTTTGTGGAAGCCCAGCAATGTAAATTTCTCAGCAGTATCGAGGTGTTAGTAAACAAAGGACGCCTTAATCCAGACTTTACCATCCAAGAAACAAATGTAATTTAAGTCAACTAGAGTAGGACTGCAAAGCTCGCATGGAAAGACCGATTACTCCGGCCTGACTGAGGACGAATTGTTTTTGCCAAGAAAATTACATCAACATTACTGAGGCCATCTCCTTGCGTGGGCTCATTCTCAAATTCTTCCTGTTCAGAATCCGATTCATGCTCTGTCTGACTCTTGCGATTCGCTTGCTACCTCTGAATCAAGATCACCTCACCAACTGGTTCTGTCTTTTCGATAGATGTGAAGGGGGAGAGTGCCAGCAGGTTGCATCGTGTTATTTTGTCTCACAGTCCGCTGACACACGGTCCTGCCATGATCTTGAGCTCACTGCCTCATCGCAATCTTGTCTTTATCAGACATGCTTCGTTGATAGTTAGTTAGAAAGTGATTCTTGAGTGTTATTGAAATCCCTGGTTTTACAACCACAGATATGGTCGTATGGTTTCGACGTCATGCCCCATATAATTGCTGTTCTTTACTCATCGTATCAAGAGACGCGTCAATCTTTTTAAAGCTCTATAATCCTTTCTTAATTCCTGTTTCTATACTAGGTTCCAAAGTCTTCAAACCTAAAGTCTTCAACGTCTTTAAACCTATAGTAGCGTGGATTAAAACTGCACACAAGTAAGCCGAGAAGAGACTTATACCCCATTCTCACCAAAGCTTAAACATGTTTAAATGTTGTTTAGTTAAACACGGTTTAAAATTGTTTTCTTTATGGAAGTTGCTAACTGATGTTTATCGACTTCAGATTTAGTACAATGAAAGCATAAGTTAATTAGTGCATACTTGAACCGTATGTAACATTTAGTCTGTCAGTTGTCTGTTGCTGATTTTCATTTTCTTAAACCTGTTTTAACTAAACATGTTTTGCTGGTGTGAATCAGGTATAAGAAAGCCGATGTGGTTTTCCGACGACATTTTCCCACTTTTTGTGTTGACTTCGAAACCATACAACCATATCTGCCATTGTAAAATCCGAAAATTCAATAGCAGTCATCAACAGTCAAGAATGACTTTTTAACTGACGAGATATTATTATTTCAAGACTTACAAGAGATACTACCTGCAATCCCCATACTTTGCTTTGGTTTTGTTTAAGCGAAGCCCCACTCGCCTCGCTTTCATGTAGTCGACCCAAGCTCTTCCGCGCGTTCCGTCATTCATGAATAAGGTGTATTCACATTTATTCCACGAGCGCGCGTTGGATATGAGATGGTTGGTAGCCAACGAGACGCGTAGCGCTGAGTTGGCTATAACGATCTCATATCCAACAAGCGCGAGTGGAAAAATTGTTTTATTAAAAACGCCCAAAAGAATTGCAACATATATTTGAGCTCCCCGTCCGTTTTCGTCGACGCGTAACGGCTACCATATGTGGTCAATGGTATATGAGCTCATAAACCATTGCCTGTAAACCAAACTCAGGAATTCCAACATACCATTGGTAGTTTTTAATAAACCATGATATAGCACCAAGACAGCAATGAATTCGTGTATTACCTACTACCGGCACGCCATAATACTCATAAATATCAATGAATTCCTAGACTTGTCTCTTCCTGAAATTGACATTTTGAAACATCTCTTTAATTTTTTCGTACAAAGAATAAGGGGAAACGTCTCTTTCCGACTCCAGAAGTATCCTTTTTAGAGAAACAACTCCTTTTATTTGCACATGTGATGGTCGCCGGCTATAGGCCAAGCACACTCGGAGACCCAGGGACAGTAAGTCGGGGCATAACGAAGTAAACCTGGAAGAAACCGTAGCGACGAGGGAAGTTTTCAAGAAAACCGAAAAGAGCCCCTGGGAAACGAGTCTCTACAGACAATTTCCAAACGGCTGTGCAAATGCGACTGATTGAGCAGAAAAAAACTTTTGAGAAATTTGAATGCGGTAAGTGTTACCTGGCAACAGAGAGGGCAGGACAGCTACCTTTCGCGCTTTGTGTCTGAAGTGGGCATATTACCTTCTTTTGGTAAAAAAAATGGACACGAGACTTGGCATTGTCGCTTCATTTCGCGGGACTGCTGAATTAATAGCTCCTATAAATTCCTAAGTAAATGTTATCAAGTTTACAAAACCCATGAAAAGAAAACGTAAAAAGTAATCTTTGGAACTAATTCTATTTTTACCTCTTTCGATAAGGTAAAATATAATGGTGAATAACTAAAATTAAAATGGCTGTTTATTCATGGGATTTATACTGATTTACTATAAAAGCATTACGGATTATATTTGAAATGATTATAATCCTCGAGACTCCAAACTTTTTCTAAAGTTCCAGTTGGCTTGTATCCTTGGAATCCGTCAATACCTGCAGGACCTAACACGATGCCGTTAATTAAAAGAGAGATGATTTTCTGGCCATTTGTTTCCAAGGTGATAGTATGACGGCCCGGAGAAACATCGGAGGCCACGAAGTAAACACGAGTTTGAAAATGAACGCTACCGAACGCTTTTCCAACAATGGCCACAGCATTGTTTTTGTTTTTGTCAAGCCACATCCGTACTTGTCCTGCGTTTTGCCTCATTCGGCGCAGTACAACCCCCACTGACCATTTGTTTGGTGGAACTTGAAACGAGTATTCTATGAAACTACCTGATCGAGATGACACCCAACCACCAAACGCGTCTGTCCGAACGGGATCAAGACGGGTTCTCATCTTTGCTTCTGTACTTTCTAATTGAAGTTCGCTAAATCCACGATGTCTTTGTACGTTTACTTTAAAGGACTGATGTACAGTAAGCTTCCCCCACCTTGGGTTTGTGGAAGCCCAGCAAAGTGGTTTTGTCACCAGTGTCGACGTATCAGCAAACAAAGGCTCCTTTATTGCAGATTTAGGACAAGAAGGTTGTCCTGTTCTCTGTAACGCACTCTGGAAGTACCGGATGATCATTAAAGCAACTTGGGCATGCCCCTTGACATCAATATGTAAATGATCCCTATTAACCATGCCTGGTCGTATGTTAGGTTTTCGGATGCGGGTCTTGTCATTTATTATGGGACATAACACATCGCGCCAGCTTAGCAATGCAATCCCATAGTGTTTTGCAAGTCTCTGTTGTCCCAAATCTTGGAGGTTGTGACAACGTAGATTTTTTATGTCACTAAAGGATGCACCTTTTTTAACCAGATCAACCAAGCTTACGTACAGCACTAAAGGAAACGATGAAATCGACAGCACTCGTCTAGTCAGCAGTTCCATCGGCCGAGCGGTTTTACCGAATAAATATCCGTAATCATTGACTGACAACTCGATTAGCACAATATCTGGTTCGTCGTTCTTCGATATAAAATTCTGCAGGCAAAACGTATAGAAGTCGCTTCCTGTACCTCCAAGTGACAGATTTTCCACCGTCAGCTTTGAGCGGGTATTTGGAAAAATCACCCGACTCCACCACTGAGAGAAAAGTTGATGGAACAAACGTTTATGATCTCGAATTCCTCCACCCGCCGAATTAGATCCACCAATCACAATCATTTTGATGGGCTCGCCCCGCAACACTTTGTTCATCAGTGCCGTGACTCTGCATGGGTCTTTCGCGTTTATGTAGATGGCGTTAGTAATGTCTTCTTCTTTAACACTCAAATCGTCGATATTTCGGTAAAGATCTTTGTCTCGCCAAATTGCAAATGGCTCTTGATTAAGCCACCCCAGCTGAGGAAATGCATGGTAGTAGCCTCTTTAAAAAGTTGAAAATAGTGGTATGTTAGCAAAACAACAAAATGTGTACTTCGACTAGTGATGTCAAATATTAGCTCGACACAAGAAATTGCAACGGAAAACTTCCTTCATTAAACGGTTTTATTTCCCGGTTAAAGCGTGTCCTCAGCATCGAGTTCTACATAGCGAGGAGGAGAAACAAACTTATCTCACACCAAAACTGATGAGAAAAACTTTTGACCACCTTGACTGATCAATAAACTAGTCATTAAAATCAACATGATCAATTTAGTTACTAGTTCATATCTGTGAGGCCAATTCCTAATCTTCACGAATTAGTTTAAGTAATTAGTAGAAACATGTTTAAGTATGCACAATTAAAGTAATACTGGTTTTAAGTATTGTATTAGTAAGTATTATATAAATGAGTTTGAAAATGGTGAATGCAGTCGTTAGTGCTGTAATTTTTTCTTGTCGATAGTGTTGTTAGTTTAATTTCAAGTATAGTGTAAGTAGGAAAGTACTGTGAGTGTTCTACATTTTTGTAATCTTTTTTTCTTTTATTGTACGTGGTGTTAAGCATTTGAATAATAAAACAACAACAATCCATAAACAAAAAATAGTACAAATCAAACTAGTTTTAAATCATTTTGACCCGAAATTAATTTAAACTACAACATAGACATACGTAAACTTCCTTACGTTTCAGAAATAGTTCTAACAAATATAAGTTAAAAACCAAAATAATTTCCTAAAATTTGTGCCAGCGATGTCACGGCTGCAGGTGTCTCACTAGAACAGATTCTGGGACGACACTTTGTGTCTAGACCGCACGTAAACTGAGAGATAAATTAAGGTCAGTCCATTTCTTCAAAAGTGATGATTGTCAGCTTATCAGGCGTTTTAGTTAAAACTGATTTTGCAATATTTTACACTTACCCTGCTGACTTTGGTTTTATCGTTTCCTTTTGTGTGGCTTCAGAGCGAAGACAAAGCGCTCCAATTGCGAGAAACAAAATCCACACCATTCTAATTTGGTTTTGGTTCAGTTAATTTGACTGATTTCCAACTTGTTCAATCCTACTACAATAATCTGTTCATTGGGGTAGCACTTGATCTAGTGTGCGTTAGTCTTAGGAAGGCCAATTCTGCTTTAAAATATTAACTAGTTACAATGTTCAGGTAGTTTTACGATATCCTCTGATTGGTGTCAAAGATGAAAGGCGTAGGCAGGTGGTTACCATGGTTATTTACAGTCTTGACAAGTATTTCCGTTAAGTGAATTGGAAATTAACTGCCGTGACGAATTTTTCAAAATCTGCTATTTATCGACTTCAAGTTGATCATCAACCAAATGTTTTACTTGCCCGCAGCACAGTATTTTCTTGATAGACTAGTCACGCTGAATAGCCAAAACTACCTTTCAGTTCAATCTTATAGTCATAACAACAATTAGCTGCTTACCAAATTTGACGTAGAAGGAGAAAATTCCTTTTGGAGTCGTATCTCTTTAAAATGTCCCATTCAAAGCGAAAAATTGATTTCAGAAAACAGCGCTTAAAAGAATATCTTTCAATGCAAACAAACGCCGCCCACATGAAGCTCGCAACACCGTCTCCAATATTTTAATATTTAAAAGGCCAATCAGTGCGCGAGAGTGGCGGCTCTCGTGATCATTCCCGCGAAAACCGTCTCGGTTGAGTGCATACACGTCATATGGGTGTCAATCAAAAGAAGAATTTTTACTTTCGGCCAAAACGAAATAATTATGCTCATTTCTCCGCCGATATTCACTCGTTTTCGTGTTTTTTTTAAATGAAAGATCACACTTGGACTATTACTTGGATCTAAAAATCCGATTTCGGGAGAAATTGTCGATATGAAGGTATATACCGAAACCTTAAAATACCTGAATTATTGGTTTCTGACTGTTATCCTAAACGATGTCACTAAAAAAAGAAGACTTCTGGCATGCACAACATGATATGACATGTTTATTATATGTTATTAATTAATATACAATCTTCGTTCACTGTCTAAAATCCACGCGCGCAATTGGTTAAAATCGAGCACGTGATTTTACTTTACCGGACGTCAGCAAACTCCGACAGTGCGTTATTGACAATAAAGGATAAAAATCGTGCATTATTGACAATGGCTTCAGCTGACAGATTTGCAGAAATAGTGGAAGAACAAATCCCTGAAATTATCAATGAAGCCGATACCCATAAATACCAAAACAAAACAAAACACGTTCGCAACTACAAGTAAATTTGTTGACTTTAGAAATGCAAGATTTGAAAATTGCAATTTTGCGTTCACTTATAACGTGTCAAAGAAAAGCGATTGACTTGCTTTAAAACCTGCTTCTCGCAACCTCGCTGACTTTTTTTTATGAATATTTTCAGTTTATGAACGATTTGGTGAATGATTTTACGCCTCATTTATATTGAATTATGTATGGCTTTTTGTCATTTCTATATTTTTAAACTACGCCAGTATAATTTTGTACTACTTAGGTATAACTGAATTCATATTTATTAAAATTCTTGTTCAGAGTTCGCGAAATTTTGTATTGCGTGCAGTGTACTCAGATTGTATATTAAGAGGCTGTCCGCGTAACAGCGGATAAGGCAAATTTTGGACCTTCACCGATTTCTCTAATATTTTCAGTGAAAGTCGACCATTATATCCCATGAACAAATATCACATTTATTTGGACCAAATCTTTTATTTTTATTTTTTGCGAGGCAGTTTTCACTGCAACCTCAAAACCACCCAATTTGCATTTGAAGACTCCATAATTTAGCATTAAATGTCGGTCGCTGCCAAAGCGTATTTCCTTAACCAAACAAGCTGAATATTTCATATATCAAGGTTTTATGTTTCTTCTATACTTTAACGGTTAAACAATTGTATTCTATAAAATTTGGACTGAGTTATGAATTTTCAAAAACACTTCCTAACGGACTCAGGAATGCGTGACACGTAACATACCTGTAGTTGAAAGCGATTTTCTCGAATGTGGGACCTGATCAGAAGTCAAGTCTATTGTATCTCGAAAGTACTAATACCAGTCTAGAAACCTATCGAATAAAATTTGTGGGCACTCTGCACTTCGCGCCGTACAGAGCCGCAAGATTTTCCCAAATTTTTGCCATTTTGATTAAAACCAAAGATAACGACGGTCCGATTTCTTTACAGGGGACGCCTATAGATACGATCATTACCACTAAACACCACACTGTGGTATGCAAATAAATAATACTTGTCGATTTAGCCGTCGTTTGAGGAAAAAATCTACCGTTGTTGCAGGATTTTCAAAGAAACAGCGATAAATGTCAATATGCAAATTACCTCCGAAAGCGACATTTTGCTATATTTATCTCTGTAATTCCCGAAAACTTTTTTTCTTAAAAATGATTTTACAAGGCAAAGAAATGTTCCTTACCTGAGAAAAGATGCCTTTCAGACTATGTTAAAGCGTTTCAGTTTTGCTGTGAGTGATTATTGGGTCTTCATGAGGTTATCCGTAGGCCTCAGGCGTAACAGTCGTTGGCCGAAAAAAAAATGTTAACCGTAAAAAGAAAATTCTAGCCACGAAAGCAGAAGTCTCAGGATTTCGTGTCAGGACTTTCACTTGTCTTGGTACCGAGAAGTGTTAGATTTGCTCCAAGTCGTTCGCTTTTTCTTTGTGTCAACAAAGTTACTGTATTTGAATTGATCATTCTCGTCCCCAGAGCCCGCGATCCTTCTGGTCTCCACCAGGGATCTACAACTCTGACCGTTCCCAATTTCTGAGCATTAGCATGAACATGCACAGAGTTCTCGTTCTGTATCTTTAAGCCAATCAGATTTGTCAGATTTGACAATGAGTCCGTGAATCGCGGACTTGCGGTGTTGGAGGCGGAAAGAGGTCTCGATTCCTGGCGCAGAGCAGAAGGATCAAGTTACGTTTTGCCTCCGTTTGAAAACGAATCTACGTGCGAAGCCATTCATATGAAAATGCCTTCCACCTTCACGTCCATTTTCATGCAAATCAAACCTCTTTTTATTTGAATGGTTTCGCACGAAGACTCGTTTTGAATCTGAGGCAAAAGGCAACTCGGAGATGGCCTATAGACCTTTTGCGCTTGGGCGATTTGTTGCCCCATTTACAGACCATTTGATGATACTCTTGAGAATTCTTGCTTTCAAATTTTCAAATAGTCGCGTGTATATGAATGAATAAATTTTATGTGGATAAAAGACAAATTCTTTAGAGAATATCACGTGGTCTGTAATGGGAAAACAAACCGCCCAAGCGAAAAAGGTCTATTGATCACTTACAAAAAAGGATACAAAAGGATACAAAATCGCGCATTGAAGTGTTCGCGCGCGAAAGGCAGGATTTCCAGAAATGGCTCATTCAACGATCAGACGCAATTTTTGATTTTTAAGCCAGACTGTGCGCCCTCCTTATCCAGCGGTCTTTTGCGAATCAAACGAGCGAGCAACTTAGAGCAAGTGCCGTAGCACATTGTAATTCATAGCACTTGCTCCAAGTTGCTTCCTCGTTTCATTCGAAAAAGACCACTGGATAAGGAGGGTACACAGTCTGGCTTGAAAATCAAAAATTGCTACTGTTCGCGGAACCAGCCATTCCTAGAATTTAATAGTGTGCTTCGCGCGCGAACACTTCAATGCGCGATTTTGTTTCCTTTTTTGTAAGTGATCAATTCACAGTCTCGTCTTCAGAGGCCGCGATCCTTCTCGTCTGCGCCAGGAATCAAGACATCTGGCCGCCTCCAAAAGCGTTAGTCCGCGATTAACGGACTCATTGTCAAATCTGACAAATCTGATTGGCTGAAAGATACAGAACGAGTGCTCTGCGCATGTTAATGCTCAGAAGTTTGAGTTCTCGATCCCTGATGGAGACCAGAAGGATCGCGGGCTCTGGGGACCAGAATGATTAATTCAAATAACTCTGTTGACACAAAGACAAAGCGAACGACTAGGCGCAAATGTAACACTTCTCGGTACCAAAACACGTAAAAGTCTTGACAAGAAATCCTGAGACTTTCACTTTTGCGGCTAGAACTTTCTTTTTACGGTTAACATTTTTTTTCGGCCAACGACTGTTACGCCTAAGACTTAATTTTTTGGTCGCTTTACGGCTAACGGCTAACCTCATTAAGATCCACTACTTAACGACGTTTCGTTTTGATTATACTTCAGCTTAGTTTTAGGAATTATTTTCGACATTTATAGGGGGAAATTAATTTGTCACCCTCCCTCCCTCGCCTACCACCCCGCTCCCGTGAATTCCAATGATCCGCCATGTAACTGAGTACGTACAAAACAGAGGTGGACTAGATAGATCTCGACATTTTAATATAAAACTTTTTATTGACAAAAATAGTCAGGTACCTCAGACATTTTAAGGATGAGCTGAGAGAGCTTTTAAAATGTAGACAACTTGCCCGCTTTTAATTGAATTAGAGTGAAACCAACAGCCTAGCAAACAAACACTGTGTTACCGGCCGCAGAGTGGGAAATGAAAATAATCACTCACAGCAAAACTGAAACGCTTTTACATAGTCTGAAAGGCATCTTTTCTCAGGTAAGGAACATTTCTTTGCCTTGTAAAATCATTTTTAAGAAAAAAAGTTTCCGGGAATTACAGAGGGAAATATAGCAAAATGTCGTTTTCGGAGGTAATTTGCATATTGACATTTATCGCTGTTTCTTTTCAGTTTTGAAAATCCTGCAACAGCGGTAGATCTTTTCCTCAAACGACGGCTAAATCGACAAATTTTATTTATTTGCATACCACAGTGTGGTGTTTAGTGGTAATGATCGTATCTTTAGGCGTTCCCTGTAAAGAAATCGGACCGTCGTTATCTTTGGTTTTAATCAAAATGGCAAAAATTTGGGAAAATCTTGCTGCTCTGTACGGCGCGAAGTGCAGAGTGCCCACAAATTTTATTCGATAGGTTTCTAGACTGGTATTAGTACTTTCGAGATACAATAGACTTGACTTCTGATCAGGTCCCACATTCGAGAAAATCGCTTTCAACTACAGGTATGTTACGTGTCACGCATTCCTGAGTCCGTTAGGAAGTGTTTTTGAAAATTCATAACTCAGTCCAAATTTTATAGAATACAATTGTTTAACCGTTAAAGTATAGAAGAAACATAAAACCTTGATATATAAAATATTCAGCTTGTTTGGTTAAGGAAATACGCTTTGGCAGCGACCGACATTTAATGCTAAATTATGGAGTCTTCAAATGCAAATTGGGTGGTTTTGAGGTTGCAGTGAAAACTGCCTCGCAAAAAATAAAAATGAAAGATTTGGTCCAAATAAATGTGATATTTGTTCATGGGATATAACGGTCGACTTTCACTGAAAATATTAGAGAAATCGGTGAAGGTCCAAAATTTGCCTTATCCGCTGTTACGCGGACAGCCTCTTAAAAGGGTTAGAGGCTGTTAGTTCGTGTTTTGTTTACAAATACACGCACTTGCTGGCAGCACAATGAACTCGAAATTTTCAATACTGCACTCGGCTACGCCTCGTGCAGTATTGAAAATTTCTCGTTCATTGTGCGGCCAGCGCGTACGTGTATTTGTAAACAAAACACTCACAACAGTCTCTAACCCATAATTATATGATTTATTATGTGATTTATTACAAAAAATGCAAAATGTTATTGTGTGGCATTGTAGGCTTGAAATAAAATAATACTTTTGATTTTTTTCTCAAGCATTTTTCCGTTCCAGAATCCAAAATCCTGGATTTTGATTGGCTAATAATGCGGTTCTCACCGGCCGGTCCAGTTCTTCTATCCCGACTGGATTTACCAGTCCGGAATCCAGGCAACATCATTTTGCAGCCTGACGAACAGTGTTGGAGATTTTCCTCTCAGAAATATTAACTGTTGCACGAACACCGCTGAAATAATCATTTTCCTCTCCTTTCATACCCCGACAACAGAAAATAATACGCTAAAATGGTGTTTCAGAATTTCCGACAGGAAAGGCAAGCATTTCAATATATCTGATACCGCGAGCCTAAGAGTTTTGGAACTAGTCCTTCACAGGATCGAATTATGCAATTGAATTACAGTAAAAACAAACCCGCAGGTAAAACCCTAGTGGTTTTGAAACCTGCTGGAAGAAATTTGCCATTTTAATACCCAGAATTATAAGAACCTGTTTAGCCAAGCAAGATCAAGCAGGTACGTCTATGTGGGTTACAGTTAAAATTTATGATAAACATTTTTATTATACAACTCTTGTTATAGAGATAGCATGTACATCCTGTAATCAGTTATGGTAGGCTGATGATAATACAGTTGTGAATAAATACTGCATATTTAAGGACCAAACCCAAGTTAATTTACTTTTCTGGTAATCAACAGCTATATCTCCTTCTTAAAAATTAAGAACATTAACCTAATTAAGAACTTACTTAGCCTAAATTGCCAATAACTACCCCAAAATACAAGAACCTATTTTGCCAGACCTCAAAAAATGTAGGTTCTATCACGGGGGGTTTTTACTGTATGCGAAATATTGCATATTGAATTTGCCCTTGTCGATTTCCGAGTACTGCTTTTGATTTTCAAATTGTTTTGTTCGAGTCAGTAAGCAGCTTTTTAATCTTCGTATGACCAAGCCTTCTCTAACGTATTAGTAGGCCTATACTCTTTTATATCCTTTATACCTGGAGGACCTAATACTATTCCACTTAAAAGCACGTCGAATCCTTTGCTGCCCTCAGTTTTTATTCCCATTTTGTGAGTTCCTGAATTTATCGTTGTCCCTAGAAAGTAAATCCGTGTTTGCATAAGGACTCTCCCATAGTTCTTTCCCATTATGGTCAATGCGTTGCGTTCGTTTTCATCAAGCCAAACTCTGATACAACCATTTCGAAGACGACGAAGCACTAAACCAACTGACCACTTGTTAGTTTTTCCCGCCATTTTAGGGGCAGTGAATGAAAATTCAATGAAGTTTCCTCCATTCCGTGATCGCCAAGCACCGAACGAATCATTTCTGTCTGCACCAAATCGGCGGCCCATCCTTGAAAACTTCATCTTTGCCAACTTGCTCTCAGGATCAATTTCATGAAAACCCTTTTGTATCATCACCTTAACTTTGAGTGACTGAGTTCCGTCAGACTTTTTAAAGTTTGTTGATATGAGTGACCAGCAAAGTGGATTTGAACTCAACGTCTGGGAGGAAACTTTTACAAATAATGGGGTTATTTTATCCGTGGACTCAAACATTCCCGCTTCACATTTCCAGGGATAAAAGACACCTCGTCTAAGCTGTTTGTGGAAGGCTCTCTTTGAGACATTCTGGAAGTACCGGATCATGATTAGAGCAACTTGGGCATGCCCCTTGACATCAATATGTAAATGATCCCTATTGACCATTCCTGGTCGTATGTTAGGTTCTCGGATGCGGCTCGTTTCATTTATTATGGGGCATAATATATCCCGCCAGCTTAGCAATGTAATCCCATAGTAAGCTGCAAGTTCCCGTTGTCCCAGATCTTCGAGGTTTTGACAGCGTGGATTTTTAATGCTGTTAAAGGATGCACCTTTTTGAACCAGATCAACCAAGCTTACGTACAGCACTAAAGGAAAAGATGAAAGCGACAGCACTCGTCTAGTCAGCAGTTCCATCGGCCGAGCGGTTTTGCCATGTAAGTATCCGTAATCGTTGACTGACAACTCAATTAACACAATGTCTGGTTCTTCACCCTTCGACATAAAATTCTGCAGGCAAAACGTAAAGAAGTCGCTTCCTGTACCTCCAAGTGACAGATTTTTCACCGTCAGCTTTGAGCCGGTAGTTGGAAAAATCACCCGACTCCACCACTGAGAGAAAAGTTGATGAAACAGTCGTCTGTGATCTGAGATTCCTCCACCTGCAGAATTAGACCCACCAATCACAATCATTTTGATGGGCTCGCCTCTTGACACTTTGTTCATCAGTGTCATGACTCTGCAGGGGTCTTTCTCGTTCACGTAAATGGCTTTACCAATGTCTCCCTCTGTTACACTCAAATCGTTAATATTTCGGTAAAGGTCTCTATCTTGCCAAATTGCAAACGGTTCTTGATTAAGCCACACCATTTGCTGAACGGCAGGGTAGTAGTCCCTTATAAGAGGGCATAACAGAACAACAAAATCCAATTTAATTAATGCTATCAAAAAGACTTACTTTTACCAACAGTTTCTTTGTAGCGGAGCTCCACAGCGGCCCGAAGGGCCGCAGAGCGGAGCCCCATACGTTTCATGCGAACATAGAAAATTGAAAAACCATGCGTTTGAGTTTTCATGGTCATCGTGGCAAGCGGCATGGATCGCGGGCGCGTGCGCTCTACATACGTACGTACGAAGTTGCCCAAAATGGCGGCCACACTACTCCAGAAGAAGCTGACCTGGGCAGACCATCCTCCTTTCGTTAAAAAAACCTATCGTATAAGTTTTGTAGGACATTGCATATTTTCTTTTTTTTTTTTCATGTTGAAAATCGACCAGGGATATCTCATTTCGCCTACACGAATAGATTGGGTGAAAAGGCGGCAAAAGCTCACCGCGGGAATGAAAACTTGTGAAGAAAGTCAGCAGCAGAAAATATTTCTTCGTCATTATTTTATACCCCATCCCTGATAGTTTTGTAGTAATCAAGACAAGGTCAAGATTCTTTGTTTTTAAGATATTTATAAGTTAAACCATGAGCGATTAAAATTTATTTTATACCTATATGGGCCATCAAATAAAGCTTAGAAATATAGTGTGTACTCATTTAGCAACACTCTAATCAACTCGAGCAAAAAAAAAATAAATGAGAGCTCCGCTTTTAGGCCTGCCTAAATCTATATATTACATACTACCTCCAATCAAAGAATTAACATGTTTAATGAGAGAACGAGTTTACAGTACCGCTGCACGAGCGTTAATCTTTGTACATTTCCTGACGTCCAGTTTGCAAAACAACAACAAAGGTGAAGTCTGCGTGTGTTGTAGAACTTAAACCACGACAGCTCTGCTTATGTTTGTATGAAGAATCGAACGTTGCCTTTGCATGTTTTGCTAGAACTATTTTTTAAACAAATCGATAACGCGAAAATGAACTTTGAACGCTTGGCTTTTACTCAGGGTACTCCGACGAGTGTGAAATTATAACGACAGTCTTGCTTGTCGCCCTCCCCAAGGAAAAATACATTTGACTAACATATGACTAATGGTCCACTCTCTACCTCTCACGGTGCTATAGAAAGTCCGAAGTTTGCAAATCATGTTTATACTTTCCATACCCTTGGAACACAGAAATAAGCGTGAGGGTTAAACTTTGCTGCTTTGAAAGTAAGGTCTCCAAACTACAACCGGGCGAAGTTTTAGAGTGAGTGGAACCCATTAAAGGAAATTTTTGGCTTGCGTAGTAACATCAGGTAGACAACGTGTGATGTGAAATGTAAACTTTACTGGCTGTTTAGTATATTTTCTTTCGATATCAATTTTACCTAAAATGTTTCATACGACTCCTAATAATTTTGCCGCCGCCAGTTTGACCGAGTTGTCGTAACAATTTCGATTAATACATTCGTGTCGTTTTCAGCTTAAAAGAAAATTTAGCGGAGAATCAAAAACAACAGAGCGTTTACTATCAGTTTGGGGAATGACAAAACACTTTTAAAATAACTGTCCCCACGGGAAACAGTGACTTTTACTTTCCCTTGACCCTTAATGTTCCCCGAGGCGAAGCCGAGGGGAAACAAACCTCATTGTTTTGCTTGGGGCCAGTCACTAAGTGCTTATTGGTTTGAGTTATTACGTGGTTGGCGAGCAGGTGACAAACATTTCCCCTGAACAAATTTCCACTTCTTTATAAAAAAAAAGCAAAGTGAATTATAAAATGTTAAGAGAAATTGGGCTTGTCATCATCATCTGACACTCTCTTTGTCTAATTCGCTTTGAAATCATGAGTCTTTTCCAAAGAAGTCAACTTAATATTCATGTGATAGACCCTTCCACGGTTTTGAAGTGAAGAACTGTTTCGCGGTAATTAGCGTTCACAGTGTCGGGGGCTAAAAGATCTTGGAAAGAAAATTGGAACTGAGATTCAACCGGTTTACACAAGTGCTAAGATCGGCGACAAGTTGAAGTTACAAGAGGAGAAGCCCGCTTTGTTGAACAATCAGTGCGTAATTTATTCCTTCAAGTGTGATCAGTGTGATGCTGATTATATTGGTTATACAACACAACATCTTCATTAACATACTCTGTCACCTTTATTTGTATTTAAATTCGAAACTCGACCGTTATCTTTATTTCTACTTGATAATGGCGTCAAGATGATTCCGAAACGTCGTAATCTTATTTTGCTTATTTTTATAGTCAATTGTACTTACCCAGTTGATCTTGGTATTACCGTTTGCATTCGTTTGGCCAGTGCAGAATAAGGATAAACCGCTCCCAATGCAAGTAAAAAAATCCACATCATTTCCATTTCCTAAGGAGTGACTTGGACTAATCTCACTACTAGCAATATTTACTAAAATGTTCAATTTCATTTGTTTCTCGAAGAAACTAGCTTGTCTTAGCTATATTAAATTCGAGGATAAATAAAGTTTTATGTATATGTATGTCAACAGTTGATCTAGTGTGAATTAATCATAAGTAAGATGTCTCTGAAACGTTAACTACTTACAATGGTCAGGTAGTTTCGTCACGAGACTCGGTGATTGGTTTTATATACAATGGCCGTCGACAGGTGCTAACTTAGGTTAGGGACCGGGGGAGAGACTGGAGGAGAATGCCAAATTTGAGGTTCGAGGGGAATCAAAATCTCATTGTTTCCCTTGGGGCCTGTCATTCTGTACTTATATTGTTTTGAGTTGTTACGTGGCTGGGTGAGCAGGTGAAAAAATTTTCCTGGGTCAAATTTCCTTTCTTTATATAAAAATAGAGAATTATAGAATGTTAAGAGAAATCGCGCTTGTCATTATCATCTGACACTCTCTTTGTCTGCTTCGCTTTGGAATCTTGAATTTTTTCCAAAGAAGTCAACTAAATGTTCGTGTGATACACCTTTTGATATTGGCGGTTGAACATAGCCAATTTTGTCAGTCATGGCTGTGTTTTCACCAGGCCGATTAACTAGCTGAACATTCTTACTAGGTGTTTGTTTACAGACCGACATAAGCTAGTTAAACATGACATCTGTTTTCACTGGATAAAAGGTAAGCCACTAATAACTCGACAGATTCAAATTACAAATCCGCACAACTTTCAAAAATGTCCAGTTGGAACCACGGTTCCTGTTCGTAGCTCCTGCCTTTGTATTTTCTTCGTTCGTTGAGCTTTCGCTTTCGTTGCTGTAAGCAGTGTAAGTCAAGACTACTGAGCTTGTCGAAGGTGTCGCATGTGGCATAGGAATTTGGTATTGAAGAACTGCTGGTTGCCTGTAATGCGGGAAATGATTCTGCATGCCGACACTGTGAAACAGGTAAGGCCCTGAAAAATGTAAAACGGCGAAAGAATTGGGAAATGTTTTGCAATTCGTGAGCCATGTTTACCAGCATACAAGGTTTTGTTTCGAAAGAACCACAAGGCGAGCGTCTGGAAAATAATTTTGCCAGATTGTTTGGCAGGCATCTGTCACTACACGCGATGCGATTGGCTGTGGTATTTGTCGGGACAAGTTAAACCATCTTGCGAGGTAGTATAACTCTGCGTGAGTTTCCTGTCATAAAGGCGAGAAAACCCGTTGTTTTTCCTTGTGAAAACAGTTGGCATTGTTAACTCGCTAAACACTAGACAAAGTGTTTTCACTGTATTTCCGGACTTTTCTGACTTTATCTAGCTAAAATTGTCCTAGTGAAAACACAGCCCATATCTTGTAAAATGAAAAAGCAAACATTTTGCAAATGTGACTTCCTGCCCTCCCTCCCCTCCCTCCCTCCTTTCCCTCCCTTCCCTCCCTTCCTTCCTCCCAGGTGCTAACTTAGAGGAAAGCCTGGATGACAAGGTCAAATTTTGGGAAACCTCCCTGCCACCCCCTCCCCTCCCAAACTTAAACTTAAATAACCCTATTTTGAAACTGGTAAAAATGACAAGATCCCCACCTCTCTCTCTTCTCGTGACTGGTCTCGAGCAGTTGGCAGGACGTGTGTCACATAAATATGAACCTCAGTGGTTTGAGCGTCCGCTGTGCGGAATGTCATGGGTTCAACGTAACTTCCATCAGGGAATCGTCAAAATTTTTCTTTGTCCCATGACAAACTGAATAAAATTAATTACTCAATCGCAAGGAGCTTAAGAACCAAATTTGACCTTTGCGTTTAAAATGTTCTATCTATATCATATGAACCTAGTAAATGGCCTTTGATCGCCATGAGTTCTCGTAACTCAGTGGATAGAGCACCCGCCCGGTGTTTGGGAGGTCATGGGTTCATGTTCCTTGTCTTACGTTACTCTATTTTGTTTTGTCGCGACGGTTAAGCCGGTATCGTGTTGCTATTGGCGTAGCCGCAGACCGACTGACTGCGGACACAAAGATCGCTAAGGTTAAATTTGACTCCTCTGCTCCCTGTGGCTATATAAAAGACCTCTTTCAAATGACTGTGATCTGCAATTTAAAAATAGCTTCTGGTTCATCAAAAAAAGAAACATTCATTACTTGTTCATAATTCAACGAATTTTTTCATGAACAAGCAACTCAAAATACTTGTAGTTCATTAATTAGGCAAAAACTGCATGCCCTAACACACTTAGAAATGAATAATAAGCTTAAGCAATAGCCAAACTTTGATAAATTAAAGCCATGCATCCATCCATCCAACCGCTACTGCTGATACAACGATAAATGAGAAATAAGAAATTACACAAAGAAGAATCAACCAGATTGGATTCGAACCAACGACGATCCCACGACCGACGAATTAATTTATCAATTAATTAATTCTCTTCTATTGCGCTGGTGTGGAGGCGCGGTGGCCTAATGGTTAGTGCACTGGACTCCAGATAGGGTGGTCGGGGTCGAGCCCTGGCCGGGGCACTGCGTTGTGCTCTCGGGCAAAACACTTTACTCCCATAGTGCCTCTCTCCACCCGGGTCGCCCACTACCTCTCGGAACGATTTACTTCATTGTTTCTTAAAACAATAGATAACAGGTCCTAACAATGCCCCTAGCCCTGAATAACAAAAGAGGTAGTTTTCTCCACCCAGGTGTATAAATGGGTACCAGGCGAAATAATGCTGGGGGTAACCCAGCGATGGACTAGCATCCCATCCAGGGGGGAGTAGAAATACTCCCAGTCGCTTCATCCTACGGAAACCGGGATAAGCTCCGGCCTGATGGGCAACTAGGCTCGTATGCAGACTTTACCTTATTGCGCTGCTTCGCAAACGTAGTGAATTGTCAAAACGTAATACTTAATCCCCCTTCGGAGCCCGACACTAGAAGTAACTTGCTCTTCGAGATATGATCAGAACAGGAGTAGTGTATTAGGAATAAGAGTCTTTAGACTCGATTCACCGGAACAAAGATAAAATGACGGAATAACGAATATTACACTTCTCTTCTTTCACAGTTCATTTGCAGTTTCTGCGGTTGTTATTAGTTTTCCCTGTCATCCGATGAGTGCGACAAGAATACAGAAGAAGTTTCATTCTCTTTGGCAAACGTTTTCGATTGACAGCAAAACTACCGCAATACATCCACTTGGGAGCATTTGAAAAGCAAGCTAGTTAAAAGACTAAAGAGAGTCAATAAGTAGAAATTCGTATATACTTTGGCTTCATTTAGCTCATATTATTCAATACGTAAGTTGATTCCATTAAAGATGTAACGTTTTGTAATCTTCAGGTGACCAAACCTTCTGTAACGTATTAGTTGGCTTATATTCTTTTATATCTCTCATACCTACTGGACCTAGAACTATTCCACTTAAAAGTACGTCGAATCCTTCCTACGGTGGCCCATATAGGACATGAGCACTTTTTTTTTTCGATTGAAATTTTAACTCAAATTTCAGTTACAATAATCCGTATTGTGTAATTGTCTAAGCGTACAACTCGGATTTATACTAAAAAATCTTAGTTGTAAACATCGTTCAATTTTACAACTCGGATTTTTACCTCAAAAATCCGAGTTGTTAAATTTCCCAAAACACAACTCGGATTTTTACTGCAAAAATCCGAGCTGTTAAATTTCCAAAAACACAACTCGGATTTTTAACACAAAAATCCGAGTTGTTAAATTTCCAGAAACACAACTCGGATTTTTACCGCAAAAATCCGAGTTGTTAAATTTCCAAAAACACAACTCGGATTTTTACTGCAAAAATCCGAGTTGTTAAATTTCCAAAAACACAACTCGGATTTCTAACACAAAAATCCGAGTTGTTAAATTTCCAGAAACACAACTCGGATTTTTACCGCAAAAATCCGAGTTGTTAAATTTCCAAAAACACAACTCGGATTTTTAACACAAAAATCCGAGTTGTTAAATTTCCAAAACACAACTCGCATTTTTACCGCAAAAATCCGAGTTGTTTATTTCTAAATGCGTTACACGGACATTGTTACGTCACGTCACGTGACATTAGTCAATATGGCGGACATCACAGTCACAGCTGTAAAAATTTAAAAAATGATTGACAGGCCTAGCACGACTCCCACTGTTTCGTGATAAACGGTCTTTGACCTTTAGAGTTTAGCTCTAACAAGTATGTCTTTCAGAGATTTTCCTCTCCTGTAGGAGATGAAAGGAGGGTCTCTGTATATTTCTCTAAGCAGAGGTTGGTCTTGGATTAAATGCCATTTGCTCATTAAAATGCTTTAAAGATTGGGCACTGATGGATTATATTGTGTGACAAAAGGCAATAATCTCTTTTGCAATTTTGGTTTCTGTTGTAGTGCCGACTTCCTGTTTTTAAATTCGACTTCTGCGAGGACTTTGTTGACCAGTTTCTCTGGATAGCCTCGAACACGCAAATTTGATCTGAAATTTGTGATCTTTTCTTCAAAACTTGTTTTTGAAGAGTTTGTTCTCAGAATCCTAAGTGCTTCACCTTTGATAAAACCTTTTTTCACACCTGGAGCGTGACAGGAAGAGAAATGCGTGTATTGAAATTTCTCAGTCGGCTTGAAGTGTGTGCAGATATCAAAGATTGAATCTTTGTTAAATCTCTCGCCTTTGAAGACAGTAGTGTCTAGGAAATTTATTTCCTTCTCTGATATTTCAGCCGTGAATTTAATGGTAGGATGGTGCCTGTTTGCTTCTGAAATAAACTGATCTATTTCCTCTCTGTTTGTGTTCCACAACGAGAACACGTCATCTATGTATCTCTTCCACTCAATGGGTTTTATCTTGCTTTTACCGATAATTTTAGATTCTACTGCGGACATAAACATGTTCGCGAAAGCAACTGCCAGTTTTGTCCCCATTGCGGTCCCATGGGTTTGGAGATAGTTCCTTCCGTTGAAATGGAAGGAGTTCTCCTGAAGTATAAGTCTAAGCATGTTGCGGAGTGAATTTGTAGGAATGGGAGTGTTGTTCTTATAGAAGTCTTCGTATGCTATGCATACAGTGTTTATCCCTTCCTCTTGGGGGATATTGGTGTACAGGCTGGTAACATCCATTGAAACTAGAATCGTATTTTGTTGGACTTTTGTCCTTTCTATAAAGTTAATGAAATCTGTGGTATCTTTGAGGTACGATTTTTGCGCTTTGGCAATAGGCTGGAGGATGTGGTCTGTAAATGATGATATACGTTCTGTCGGACCTTCACAGCCCGAAATTATTGGTCTTCCAGTAAGAGTCGGTTTGTGATCTTTGTTAGTGTGTAAAACACTGGTATGCGCGGTGGGTTAGGTGTTTGAGAAAGCCATTCTTTGGTCTTTGCGTCTATGTGATTTCCTAAATGGAGTTCTTTAATTAAATCTTTCTTTTTTTTTCCTAGACACTACTGTCTTCAAAGGCGAGAGATTTAACAAAGATTCAATCTTTGATATTATCTGCACACACTTCAAGCCGACTGAGAAATTTCAATACACGCATTTCTCTTCCTGTCACGCTCCAGGTGTGAAAAAAGGTTTTATCAAAGGTGAAGCACTTAATAGGCTTCTGAGAACAAACTCTTCAAAAACAAGTTTTGAAGAAAAGATCAAAAATTTCAGATCAAATTTGCGTGTTCGAGGCTATCCAGAGAAACTGGTCAACAAAGTCCTCGCAGAAGTCGAATTTAAAAACAGGAAGTCGGCACTACAACAGAAACCAAAATTGCAAAAGAGATTATTGCCTTTTGTCACACAATATAATCCATCAGTGCCCAATCTTTAAAGCATTTTAATGAGCAAATGGCATTTAATCCAAGACCAACCTCTGCTTAGAGAAATATACAGAGACCCTCCTTTCATCTCCTACAGGAGAGGAAAATCTCTGAAAGACATACTTGTTAGAGCTAAACTCTAAAGGTCAAAGACCGTTTATCACGAAACAGTGGGAGTCGTGCTAGGCCTGTCAATCATTTTTTAAATTTTTACAGCTGTGACTGTGATGTCCGCCATATTGACTAATGTCACGTGACGTGACGTAACAATGTCCGTGTAACGCATTTGGAAATAAACAACTCGGATTTTTGCGGTAAAAATGCGAGTTGTGTTTTGGAAATTTAACAACTCGGATTTTTGTGTTAAAAATCCGAGTTGTGTTTTTGGAAATTTAACAACTCGGATTTTTGCGGTAAAAATCCGAGTTGTGTTTCTGGAAATTTAACAACTCGGATTTTTGTGTTAAAAATCCGAGTTGTGTTTTTGGAAATTTAACAACTCGGATTTTTGCAGTAAAAATCCGAGTTGTGTTTTTGGAAATTTAACAACTCGGATTTTTGCGGTAAAAATCCGAGTTGTGTTTCTGGAAATTTAACAACTCGGATTTTTGTGTTAAAAATCCGAGTTGTGTTTTTGGAAATTTAACAACTCGGATTTTTGCAGTAAAAATCCGAGTTGTGTTTTGGGAAATTTAACAACTCGGATTTTTGCGGTAAAAATCCGAGTTGTAAAATTGAACGATGTTTA
The DNA here is from genome assembly GCA_963693305.1 of Meandrina meandrites. Lineage (NCBI taxonomy): Eukaryota > Metazoa > Cnidaria > Anthozoa > Scleractinia > Meandrinidae > Meandrina > Meandrina meandrites. The sequence continues at coordinate 15,942,842 of OY855904.1, forward strand.
CAACTAAGATTTTTTAGTATAAATCCGAGTTGTACGCTTAGACAATTACACAATACGGATTATTGTAACTGAAATTTGAGTTAAAATTTCAATCGAAAAAAAAAATTGCTCATGTCCTATATGGGCCACCGTACCTTCCCTTCCCTCAGTATGTACTTGCAATTTGTGATTTCCTGAACTTATTCTCGTTCGTAGAAAGTAAATGCGGGTCTGCAAAAGGATTCGCCCATAGCTTTTTCCCGTTATTGTCAATGGGATATGTTCTTTTTCACTAAGCCCAACTTTTATCCTTCCATTTCGAAGACGACGAATTACTAAGCCAACTGACCACATTTCTGTTTTCTCTCCCATTTTAGGGACAAAAAAAGAAAATTCTACGAAGCTTCCTCCTTTTCTTGATCGCCAACCACCGAAGGAGTCATTTCTGTCTGCACCAGTTCGCATCATCCTTGCATTCATGCTCTGAGGAGTTATTTCATGAAAACCCTTTCGTATTAACACCATGACTTTAAGTGACTGCGTTTCACCTAAAATTCTCCAGTCTGTCGACATGAGCGACCAGCAAAGTGGCTTTGAAATTAACATTTGGTTGGGCAATTTTATAAATAACGGTGCTTTTTTATCATGGAACTCAGCTTTCCTTGTATTACTTTTCCAGGGACAGCAGGCAACTCGTCTAAGGACTTTCTGGAAATAACGAATCAGCATCAGTGCAATTTGTGCATGGCTTTTGATACCAATGTGAGTATGATCCTCGTTTATCATACCTGCTTTGATTTCGATACGCCGCTTTGAGATTTTCTTATTTATTGGACAAACAATATCTCGCCAGCTGAGCAGGGTTATGTGATAGTATCTGGCGATCTCGTGCTGTCCGACATCTTCAAGATTGTAGCACCTCGGATTGAGAATTCTCTTCCACCAACTTACTTTTTCTATTAAATCCACGAGTGTTATATGCATGACAAATGGTTTCGACGAGACCGACATCACTCGACGTGTCAACTGTTCCATCGGCTGAGCGGCCACGCCGTATAGGTAGCCGTAATCATTCACCGACAACTCGATGAGAACTAAGTCGGGCTCTTTACACTTTAATAGAAAGTTTTGTAAACATAAGCTGAAGAAGTCGCTTCCGGTTCCCCTGAGGGACAAATTATTAATCGTAAGTTTGGAACCAGTGTGCGGTAAAATCACATTATTCCACCATTGAAGAAAGAGCTGATGATAAAGTTGTCTGTGATCTGAGATTCCTCCTCCAGCCGAATTCGATCCTCCAATAACAATCATTACAACACTCTCCCCTCTCAACACTTTATGAATAAACGCCCAGACACGAAACGAACTTTGGCCATAGTTATAGATGGCGTTATCAATAGTCTTTTCAGTGACGCTCAGTTGCTCAAGATTTCGATAGACGAGCCTGTCCTGCCAAAAGTTAAAAGGCTCTTTGTCAAACCATAGTGGCATGCAAAGGCACAATGTTTGGTTTATAAATACAAAAATCATCCACGATGGTCGGTGCATGTTACCAATGGGCAATTAAGGGGTACTCTTCTGGTAGGATTATTATATCTCTGTCATCTGACCTAATTTATTCTGTCTCGGATGAAAGAACAAGGAGACAACAGCAGGTGTCATTGTTTCACCAGAAAAGAGAACCGGAAGCCCCACAAGAATCATTTGCCTTTTAAAGACAAAATCAGCAGACGACTTACCGAAAGTCAACTAAGAGAACTTGTAAATAAATACGGTCTCCAAAAACAAAGAACAGAGAACGCCTCTACTTGACAATTAGACTAAGAGCCCGAGTTTTCTGTGTGTCAAAAAGACGCAGCCGAGTCGAATATCGCTCATAGAAAACGAGGCCGAGTAGTCTAATTGTTTTAGTAGAAACTCTAAAGGATTGCAGTCCAAAACCTTAAATTTTATGTACTTTAAGCCAAAAATCAAGAAAAATTAACCCTTAAAAGAGCAACGCGCGTGCGATCGTGTTCTATCAGCGAATATTAAACAGTGGGAGAACCAATCAGGTTCGCGGATTTCCAACAGAGTACGGCCGAGGTTCTACTAAAAGCAGATAGAAGGATGTCTCATGTGCAACCATTCTCTGGTCTTCGCAAATATCTCCATGTTAAAACTAGGAGCAGATGTAGCTGGTCCCTACCGAATGATTGCTTCTTCTTTAAAATTAAAAGAGAAACGCAAGACCAACTTCTCGATCGCCTTAACGACTACCATCCCAGCACTAAATATCTCATCATTCAATCGACAAATGCCAAGGCTTTAAACCTTGATGACGGGAGTCGAGAACGTTCGGTGCTATTTTATAATCTAATTTTTACCATTGTATATAGTGTCAAAATCAGGGCCGTAGGCAGGGGTAAGGGATGGGTATGTCCGCACCCCCTCACGTGCCGCAAAGGTCCGCTTAATCTGAGAGGGAGGGTTAAAATGACTCTCAGAATGCTGGAAAAGTGGATTTCAGCAACTTGATTTTTCAAAATTTCCCGGGCAAATATACCCCCGGATTCCCACCTAGGCACTCATGCTTCCGGCGCTCGCACCCACCAAGGCAAAGTCTTGCCTACAGCTCTGAAAACTGCTAAAGAAATACAACTAGTTTTTACAAACCGAGGAGCAAATACACCGATATTCAACCAGCAATGCGTTAATTGTTCATTTTTTTAAATGTGGCGTGTGAGATGTGCGTTATGTCGGTTGTTCAAGAAGCATAAGAGATCAGTCAATGGTAAACAATACGGGAAAAACACAACTTGGAAAGGGGCATAACAAACTCGCGTGCCTCATTCCGAAATGTTTAAATGATACTCGTCACAAATTTGGGAAGAGTTGATTCAGTGAAAACACACCGACGGTCATTTATGCTTTTATATCATTTATTGGAAGGCGTTCCAAACATACATTAATTACAACTACTCGCGGTTACAAAATATAAAAAAGTTTCGTATGCTTAAGTCGTTTGAGTCGACAAAAACTGAAACTGAACGGACCTATGGCTTCTACTATACTCTTTTATTTTGTTTTAAAGAACTAACAAAAGGAAAAAGGTAATCGATTACATTAGGTTGCGATGGAACGCAGCTTAATTCATTCAATTGTATCTCGCTGTTTTATTCTATAACCACCCTAAGACTGGTATGCAGTTAACACCATCAATACGCCATGCATCTAGCCTAATTTTAAGAAGGGCAGATCTAGCTATAACATCAATACCGTAACCTATAATATTAACTACATTAATTAAACAATTGCTAGAAATGCTACTGTTATGTGTATCATAACATTACGAAATGACCAAGTGGCTGATAAGACATTTGTTTGTCCTGATTTCTTTGAACAGGCTGTACCAGTTCCTTAAAACAGGCTGCACCGGTTCTTTGAACCCTCAAGCAGAAGCTGACTGACGTTCTTTGTGAAAGTCGTCACTTAGTTGGACAGCGGAGTTCCACACCGCTTTTACGTGCGTCATCTTGATACTATCAGGAATGTTCTCCGTTCCAGAAATTTGTTCTAAGCCTTTGTCTGCCAAGCACAGCTCCAAGTACTCACCAAAACTGCAAGAAATTCGTATTAGTATCTATATTCTATTCAAAACTGCTGTTGAGTCACCTACAAAAGTACAAATTAAACAGTCGCAGATCGCACGACCGGAAAATGCCGATTACCAAGAGATCACCTAGAGAAAGGATCGCAGACGCTCTTTAGACTCGTCACCACATCTTTGCTGGGGAGAAACGATTGCGTGACGCACCCAAACAGCGTCAGCATAGGAGCTAGGCTATCTTGTGCACATGCTCTTCCGAACCAAACATTTTATTTACTGGTAGTTACTGGTTTTTTATGAGTACCGGTATATCGGTAATGTATTTCGAAGTACACTATTATTTAACGATATTCTGAGCTTAAAGGCTTAAAGCCAGTCTTACCTCATCGTTGAAATGTTTTCACCATCTTTTTTGACATTCAGAAGAATCATTTCCAGAAGTTGTGGTAAAAACAAGTCCATGTCGATCTTTCGCAAGACGCGATTCAGATGTGCCAGGTCGCTCGAGCCCAGTTTTTCCTTGAAAACTTCAGCCATTTGCTCAAATGGCTCCTAAAAACGTTTGGGAAAGTGATTTGCTTATGGTTCTTCTAATCCAAAATTACTTTTAATTGTCTTAATCTCATAAACATTTTTAATACAACTTGAAGGAAACCAAAATTATTAACAAAACTAACATACACCTGCGCAGGATTATGTTTTTTGTTTGGTCATACATACTTTCATCATGAGCTTTCATTTAGCGCCCATCTCATTTTTACCCCTCTAAGTAAGTCACGCTATCTAACAACCTACTCAGGACAAGCCAATGCAAATTATTAACACAAATACAATTATTTAAGGCAACTATATGTTTAAGAGTCAACTGCCCACCACATAATCCTTTTATTTATAATTTTTCATGAATATGTATTTTTGTAAACAGAAATTAACATTACTTAGTCTCTCGCATCTCAATATTGTTATATACCCTAGCTGTTTTATGATTTAAAAATATGGCGTTTAGCGCAAGAAAAGAACGGTTTTCAATCGGTATCGTACAAACAAAACCTAAGCAACTTCAACAGCAAATCACAACAGCCGTAAACAACATATTGTACCAATAAGAACTCGAAGGAAATACAAGTAATCGGCGCGTGAAACCACACGAGACCTAGTCGCGATTGGTATTTATTTCCTACTAGGTGAGATAAGACAGATGTCAGGTCCAATTCACCATAGTTTAACAAAGTTAGTGCCGTCTAACCTGTTTGTTCCTTGACTTGATTTTTGCTCTCTCTAGAGCCATGAGTCGCCACAATGCCAACGTGTGGGACAGGCTGCAGTGTTGCTCTGCCTGTAAACAAAATAGCACCATACAACATTCTATGTTTCAGGAGTTATTGCTACCCTTATGAATTACCACGACATTGACACACAAAATTATAGGTAGCGTTACACAATTATAACACTAGAGGTACTCGACACAGAAGAAATTGTCCGAGTGTTGTAATTATAAGCTGCAAATGGAATTTATTTGTCCTCTAGTATCAATCATGACTAGAATACAAAATTTTCGGTCGTTTTCTATTAATCAGGTAGAAGCCTTGCTTTATCCCTGCATTTACATATCAAAATATACGTTTTCAGAAAGCCGTGCGCGTTATCGTGTGGCGTTAACTTTTGCGAAATACGATTTCAAACATATTTTGGTCTTTCAGCTTGAGAGTTACAAATGATGTGTGCGTCTAAAAATCCACATGACAATTCATTCACAAATTACACGTTAATACACCTCGAGTCTGTCACAAGTACAATATCTTATTTTTATGGAAACGGTGGTTTGTTTTAGCTCAAAAAGACTTGGATTTAGTACTTACAGTTGGGCTCTTGAGGCCGCGTTCTTTGGGTAACTTAAGTACTTCATGTAAGTACCATTTTAAAGGTCTCTCCGATTGGCCACCTGACGAAGCAAGGAAACCAATGGCAATATCCAGTGACGACAGAACATCGCAGACATCAGACAAGGAGGAGCGGAAATCGACGACAATCTGGCCTTCGATGACACGAGAAATGGACTCCTGCAGAAACGAATAGGAAACAGTAGGAAACCACATTAGGTACCGTCTACCAAAATAAATTCCTAAAACGACTGGGTTCTGGCATGGCGTTTGCGTGAAACTACAGCAAACCACATAATTTAATTTCTCAGAAAAAAACGATTCACGGCTACAATTACGTCAGGGTTTATCTGATTCTCAATTTTTTAAACTTGACACACAAAAACGATGAAGCCTCCTTTCAAAAAATCTACTTTAAGGTAAGTTTCTGTATTCGATGAAAACGATCAGGAGAGCATGCTTTTTTCGTGTTTTCAAAATGACAATGTGTTTATAAACAAAAACGTATCAGTGTGGGCAGGGTCTTCATATCATTTTTAAACCTTCCTATACATTCCAAACAAGGAAGCCGTGAACTTCTTACCTGGGGAATTTTTTCAGCAAGAGAAGCGAACACGGCATCGTCACGCGTGTCTCGACTGAAGGCGAATCGCTCCTCCTAAAGTAAACAAACAAAAACACAATCACATGAAGTTTCAAAGGTTAAAAAAATTATTTTCAATAAAAAATACTGATTAGCACATGTTGCTAACAACCTACCTTGAAGTCAACGAACGGTCTTCCCCTCAAAAACCTGTCAATGAGCTGTCTCTCCAGAGCCGCCCAGTCATAGTGGACTAAAGTTTCCTGTCCCACCTCCAGAGAGTAGTTACAATGTGCCAGGATAAGGGGAAGCAGGTCCCTCTCAGGATCATAAGCTATCAAATGTGACATGGTCACCTCCGTCACGGAAACACGATCAAGGGCGCTGAAAACGAAAACAACGCAAAGAGAAGGAATTAAGCGGAAATAAATGAAACATGGATCCATCGGAAATTCCTAAAAGCATAACATCCAAAACCCACCTGTGGTAATCTGAAATTTTTGTTTTAACAGCTAGAAGTTACCCTGTTGTCAATTCTATTATCGGCCTTACAGGATCGCTTATTCTGGCTTGTTTAAAATTATTCTAGGTCCAGCTCTAATCTTTTTTGTGACGAATAAAAAAACTGAAATGAGGGCACAGTTCAGTCATACTGCAAATATTTGTTTTACTTAACTTGTCATTATCATTATGCAGTCTCGATGACATATTAACCGATTTAAATGTCACAGGATGTTTTTTTGTTACACCCATACACCGCCATACACCGTACATTACAGGTTATCAAAAATAAGCCTGATTCGTTTCAGTGAGGCCCCCTTTTGAAATCTAGATGGGGAACAGATCGTACCACCTTCCATGCCACTTATCGCTGAATTATGTTTGCCAGGAGCGCCCGTTTATAGCATTAGGAATTTAAACAAAAAATCGCATAACTGCAGAAGCGAATAATTATATAAAAAGTACCTATCTTGGTTTGTTGCACTGCGATACGTTCCCAGAAACTCGTCATGCGTGTTAACTAAGAAGAAAGTAAGCGATGTCGAACACACTCCCATCCCAGTGGTACTGGGGAGCAACATGGCGATTGGACAGTCGTTGTCCATGGTGATATTACAAAGGTCTTGTGGCACACGAAGGCGTCCTAGAAGAACAAAGAAAAACAACAGACAAGTTAAAATCCTTCACTAAATTCAACTCTGCCTGCAAAAGAACTTACGTTAAGTGTTATATATGATTATGTTATATACAAAGTGTTGTAGTTGAGTTGTGAGTTTGCCACAAGACTACAACAACAACAAAGGACTACCACAGAAGATTTTTAGGAAAATACCCCCAAAAATACTCCTACAGTCAAATAAATCTATATTAGGGTCAAGTGCCAGCCTAGTTTTCACATACAAGAAAGCAACACAATGAACAATGAGTGCACACGGCACGTGCTATTCACGTGCACTGCGAGCAGCTGATCAGAGCTCAGTCTTCTATAAGTGCACTGAAGTTCATTACACGCTTGCTAGAATTTCGCACCAAAAGACACGATGCACTATGTGCGTCGCTTCGATTGTAAATTTTGGTACTAATGAAGTGTGTGCTTTTATCAACAAATTCAATCGGTCAAAAAGACCGAAACCTGAGGGTTAATGGCACTTACGCATTCTTTTATTGGTTTCCTTGATTAGAAGATTATCGAAGAGGGAGGAGTTAGATCTCGAGTTAAAGTTTCAGCCACATGCATGCTCGTATGAATCGACTACAGTTGTATCAGTACTACTTGCTAAAAGTGGCTTACTATCGTTTTACACGAATTACCTGAAACTCAGTTAACCAAGAAATGATTTAACTGTGAACATACCCTGATCACCAAGAAATGACCGGCAAGAATTCCATGCAATTTTGAAACTCTGGAAGAAGTTAGTGTACTCATCTTTGACAGATCCTAGAAAAAAACGGACAAAGTGCAGTAACACGCCAGTTAGCATTTACGTCAGGATTTACCTCATAACACAGTCATTTGCCAATATGCACTGCTCGTATAAGGCTTCGCCAATCTGATATGGCTTTCAAATTCTCTTTCGAGTTGATATAGCTTTGTTTCAAAAGTTAACGTACTGTTCCCACATATGAGAACATATGCCGCCGGCAACAAAGATCATCGCAGGTTTTTACCGCCGGCATGCCTGCGAAGTTGACTTGAGTTCAACTTCGCAGGCACTAAGGCAGTTTTTCTGGAGCGCCGGCGATAAAGATGTTTTATGAGAACAGTATCCCAGGCATGTGCTGGCGGTCACGTCGCAGGTAGGTCGGCGGCATATGAGAACCAGGCTTTACAGTCGATATGGCAGTGCTGGTATCCGGATGTGGGAGAGTGGAATGAGCAAGATGTGGTAGCGAGAAGAGCCGGAGATAAACAAACAAACAACAAATAAACTATAAATTGTAGATTTGTTTGCTTAAAAGGCCATTTTCAGCCTCTTGCATGCTTTGCGTTTTCATCTTGTGAAAGCGAAGACTCATACAATATATTTAGGTCAGGAAAGAATATTGGACCAATCAGAGCACGCGACAAATGAGGGTGTTTTTTTTCACGATGCCGTCCTTTTTACAGAGATTCTTTTCTTCCCTTGAATAATACACCAAACAAGTACACAGAGTAACTTGTAACACTTCCTCTGGGAATAACAAGGACGTATATGATAACAAAAGAAAATATCTAGGCATATGATGAGTTGATTTATAAATCAAATCTTTATCAACAAGCGAAAAATGAATAGATAAACATAGCTGTCACATGTACCTCTTGGTAGATCTTGTAGGAATTTGCGGATGGTATAGTCCTCAGCATCTGTTCTATCGATTCTTCTGTGAAATCTGTCCATCAACAAACGCTGGAGACGAACAATGTCGGGAAGAAACTGGACGAAACGCAACTTGTGTTCCTGCAAAGAGAAAATTGATAGAGATACCCTACATGAGCTTTTTCTTTTGGGTAATTACCGTTTGAAAATATTGTTAAAGCCGAAGCCCAAAAGACAACAGCAACAAAGAAAACGATGTTTAGATTCCGGTAGGACTCTTCTCGCAGATATAACTGTCAGACACAAAGAAATGAGTTGAACATTTGGTGGTACCTGTTTAAGGAAAGCATCCAGCACTTTGTACTGGTCCTCTCCACCAGAAAGAACTTCCTGTTGGAATGAGTTTCCAAGATGTTCCACAGTGATTTGCCGTCGGTACTTCCAAAGGGCCCTGGACATGGGCCTTACGCCCAGAGTTAAGTCTTCTACATGGGCATCAAACTCGTACACCTGTCGCACTAATGGATCACTTCCTGTATACCACACATGAAGAACAAGAAAGACGAAACAACATTTCCCATTTTTGTCGGTCAGTGGGGCAACCACTACATCCGTCAAAGCTTTACATGCAAGTTCAAATAATTTCTTTTTGTTATTAAGATTACAAAAGACTCAGGTTACGAACTTATGTATAGCGTTCTGAACCTATAAAGCATTGAGTAAAATGACGCTATAATTACAGTTTTAAAAACATACCAAATCTCTCGTCTTCCATCAAAAGCCTCGAAGCCTTCTGTAGATTCTGGTCAAGATGCTAACATGGTTCGCATAAAATAAAGGCATTAGAAATAATTAAATCTATAACAGAAGACAATATAATAAAGGCATAAAAGGTGCAAAACAAAATGATCAAGCTTATGACATACTGCAATGACAGGAACAATAATGACTGAACAGAAATCTGTCTCCCAGCTCTTGCGACTCTCTCGGCTTTGGAGGCGCATGTCATGTGTGATTGCTAAAGATGATAAAAGGAAATGAAGAATAAACATATACTCAGCATGTTTTCATTTGAAGTATAAATTTATCGACTGCAAATAATCAGTGAAATAAACCTGTTTACGACTGGTACTAGTAGTAACATACGCGACGAGATAGCGCGCGACAAATCTGCGAAACAGCTCACGTTTTTCCATGCGAGAAACCTCACTTTCAAGTTCTAAAATATGCAAACAGGTCTCTTTCAGTTATCGTTCATATCAGATATTTAAGTGAACAAGTTACCAGTTTGTCCTCCATTAAGCGAAATCATTCGCTGTAGTACAAGGTGGACTGTCAGTGCTGCGTCATCTACACTACGTCCTAGTGCCCTGCCAAGAACATCGAGGTCCCGTTGCAAATGCTGCCACAAAAACTGCGCTACAGACTGTGACTGACATTGAGGTGTGATCAGCTCTGCGGTCGCCTTTGAAGAGAAGAATACTTGATTTAATTTGATTTTCTGAAAAATGCAAAAGACTAAAGGAAGTTGACGTCAACAATGATTGATCTTTCAACAAATGAAGTACCTTTGGTGAGAATCCATTGAAATTTTTTTTATTTCACACGCGAGGAAAACAAAGACAATATTTTTTATGGTGCTCGTCTTCGCAGTTTCCAACGCTCTATTCAATTGCAATAACATACATATAATTGCAATAAGCAACGCACATCAACCAGCCCTGATCCCCTCTCCCACTTCCTCCCTTAGACAAATTCCATCTTGCATCACAAAACGATGTACGTTCCCTGGTGTCAAACTACTCACCGGAGCATTTCCGCATGCTCCCATGACCATGGCCGAGTGCATGATAATTCGCAGGAGACTGCATACTATCGGTGACATCTTTCTTTGCGGCTCAGCACAAGTAGGTCTCGAACCAGGTTCTCCGAGCGCGTGGCCAGTCTTCGTTCTGTCCTCTCTAAAAATTTAACATTAGAAAGCAGTTTAGAATTATGCCCAGTGCTGCAACCCATTGAAAGCCACAGAATCGCGGATTATAAATTTGGAGCTATGACTCTGACATGAATCAAGTTGGCACTTTTCTCTCACTACTACAAGGAAATCCTTAGGTACTTTGTACTCATGATAGAAATGTGTTCACGTTACCTTTTGGAAACCTCGTGTCCTCCAAGGAACGCGTGATTTGCCCCTCCTATAACCTTTCCACAGTCTGGACAAGTACTCTGTTCCATTGGCAGCGAACACTAATCCGGAATAACGCAAAAGACGTTGAAAACAACAGTGATTAATAAATGGTCGTGTAATACAGTCAAAGCACTCTGTGACCACTCTCGTAAGCGACCATGCAGCTCTAGTTACGGCCACCATTGTGAAAGCCTGTCTAAATTATCACTTAACCTTGTTGTTCTGGTTATTAACAGCTCTGGTACAAGCGACGGCAATTAGCGACTGCTCTTTTCCTTTTTTAACTTCCCACCATTAACCGTTGATTCGTTGTAGACAAAAGTTTGAAGTGTATATGACCGATTTTTTTTTTATTTGCTTGATCGAATCTACATGGGATGCTGATTTGAACATCGAAAAATAAAAATTCGAAATTATTTTTTTCAATGCGTATTAGCCGTCTGAAAACGTGAAATTTTACTTCCTGTTGGGTCAAAAACCGCGCGAGGAAAGGACCTGGGACTAGATGAGCCGTGACGTCAAAACCAGAACGTGCTCACAAGAAACAAACAAACTGTACTAAACTACTAAAACTGAACTACTAAGTTGTGTTGCCAGAAAACCAGAAAGAACAGCAGCAACATTCCTTAGTAAATTCATTGTTCGGTTTGTTTGTTTGTGAGCACGTTCTGGTTTTGACGTCACGGCTCATCTAGTCCCAGGTCCTTTCCTCACGCGGTTTTTGACCTAACCGGAAGTGAAATTTCACATGTTTGGACCGCTAAAACGTGGTGAAAACAAAGACTGAATTTTTTTTCTGATGTTCAGATCAGCATCCCACGTAGATTCGATCGAGCCATTAAAAACAAAATCTGTCATATACACTTTAAAAGTATAAGACTACTCGATCAAATTTACCGTTATTAAAAATTGCCTAATATTAATTGTTTTCCTTGCTTAAGATATCGATTTAAATGTTCAACGTTATTTAAAGCTGAAGGAAGAGGTTTCTCTGCAACTTAGGGAAAGGAAACCATCCTCTATTGTTCAATCATGTGGTCACTTTTTAGGACGCTCTTTTTAGGACGAGATTTTTAAAATCCCTGACTACGGCGGTCGCTTACAAGAGCTTCAACTGTATACAACATTAAAATAAAGACAAGTCACGAATAATCTGAATCAGAGAATAAATGAACTTACTTCTCCAATAAAATAAGGATGTTTACAATTCCCGCACTCTGAAAAGGCAAGAAAAAATATATATGTTTGGATACACGTATTGTAACTGTAAGGTAGAAGGGCATATGATGGACTGTACAACATTGATCATTTTACAAAATTGGAGCGCAGTGCATGAATAAGGTATTTGTATTCAGGTTTTTTTGTCATAGGGCATACATACATGAACTTTATTTATACTCGAATTATAGAGTAGCCTGAAAAGGCTAATATCTTCGAGAACATAAATAGTATAAAACTGAAAAAAGAGGGGGAAATCTATTTACATCTATTTACATGAAAAATGTTCAATATACCATTATATACCAATATTCCACTATGGTAATAATTGTAATTACGTTTTTATTGTAACTACTAATAATAATTAAAATTATATCGTGATAGTTCCATGCACATTCACCCAAAAAGTAAAGGTACAAGCAGAATTTCGCAGAAACGTAAAGATAAAATATATGTAGGAGAAATATGTAGATAGCATCGTAGTAACAAACGGAGAAATGACAACAAAGTTTTACATTCTGAAACACTCACCATACCACTGTCCAACCCGACCAGTGCCCTTCATAGTCTCAGCGATGATACTGATGCATTCAAGAAAGTTGTCCTCGGGCATGGTTGGTAGGAACGAATTCTGTTGGAAAAGAAATAATGGCACTTAACAAACTTGGAAGAGAGGGAGAAAGATGATAAATAAAGAAAGATGGTCATTTTTAAGCTCGGCAGGAAATGAGAGGGGTGTATTGTTCATCACGCCACGAGTGTGGTACAAAGAAAAAATCTCAGTCCCTGACAAGAATCGAACCCATGACCTCTCAAACACCAAACGGGCGCTTTATCCACTGAGGTTCATATGTGACACGCGTTCTGCATACTGTTGGGATCAGCAATGTCGATAGCGTACTGAATGGTGGTAAATAAAGACAGATGATAAATTTCAAGCTTGGTAGTGAAATGTGAAAGATGAAATGTTCACAATCCACTTAAAAAAAATAATTTAAAGTTCTCCCAACAGGGTCTGAATTTATGACTACGAAAGTTCTACTACTAAGCTGCAGGACACTCGTGGGAGCTTGATAGGTTCCTATAACTAGGTTCAAATGAGACAAACCTCCAGCATGCTACGAGGATTCCTTACTCGGATTAGTTTTCTCGATATGTGACATGTATGAAAAGAAATGATGGTGTATGTACATAATGCCAAAGAATAATGGAAATAAAAATTTTAGCTGCTACGAAACTTTCTTTGTTGTTGTTTAATAAAGAAAATTGTAGGTGGAATTTCGAGTTCCATTAATGTGTAGAATGTTACATGTTCCTTGAATCTCATAGGAATTTTGAAACAGAAAATTAATCAAATTTTATCAGTGAACGAGTGTGCCATCAAATAACCCAGCTATTTGCAATTTACTTTTTACATACCTTCATCGTAGACGGATCCGTCATTAGCGCATAAAGTGGCTGAGCCAATGACCCTGAACCAACACACTGTAACGCTACTGAAGTGTGAATGACAATTTCAGCCAAGGTATGTTCCTGTGGGCTCTTCCCACGAAAAACCTGAAGTTCCTTAACTTGACCTCCTTGGTTATTTTCTAGAAGTTGTCTGGCAAAAGGTTGGGCCTTAAAAGAAATAATATCAACAAACAGCTGCTAGCACGTACCAAGAAAAGCGGATCAACGCTGATAACAATAGGCTTTAAAGTGCTAAAATAAAATGCTCAGACGTTCAGCCTTGATTACTGTGTTTGCCGTTCATAGTAGTTGCTTGACTATTAATTGGACAAAAGTGTATCTAAAAAGGCACTTAAACACTTAATAATAACAATAATTCTAATAGAAATCATCACGGCTGGATTAAAAAAACTCCGTTACCAAATGGTGGATTAAAATACTACGTTACCAAATCACAGATCATACCCACCATCAGATTTGTCGTTCCATTTATAAACAAGAACCCTCCACAGTTGATATGCAAGTGACTTCACATTGAAATTTAACGGACAAAAAAGTATCATTCCATAATCGAGATAGCTTCATATATTCACGTTTTTATAAACAACAACGTAGAGATCATACCCTTAAGGATAGATGCCCTCCGGTTTTTATGAAATCATCCAGCTTTTCCTTGACCTGAGGTGATAGCAAAATACGTGATCGTGATGTAAACGACATCCTACTATATTCTACAAAAAGAAAAAGTCTGAAGAGTGTTACACAGTTAACAAGTTAGAAAAGAAAACTGTATGTCGTTTTGTATACTTATAAACCTTCAACTGAATCGTAATGCATCACTGAGAGGACAGTATCTCGACGGGTACACATGCGAGAGTTAACGGTAACCGCTATGTATCATTGCCGTTTTTCTTACCTCTTCAGACTTCGGACGTTGAACTGAAGAAGCATTTGCCAAAGTTACTTCACGGTACAATGCTAATAGAAGAAGCGTGTCTTTGTTCACACCTTGTACTTCGGTTTCCTGCACAAAACGTCAAGGTACAATACGCATTTTTTTTTTCATTTATCCAAATTGACAAATTTAATCTAACATGAAATACAGTTAATACGAACCGTGATAGCAGTAATGATGTCTTCGATGTTCCCACTGATCATTGTTTTTGCCAGTCCTTCACGAAGTGCACAATAGTGGTTCTCATGAACAATAAACCTGTCTTGGACGGTATCGTCCTCCTAAAAGTAAACGTCATTGTTGCAGCCGCTTCCTTAAAAATGGTACTATTCCGTTCAATATTATACAGTTTTCCAACAGACTGAATACGTTAGCTTTAACTCTGCCAGTACTTTAATAGAAGCTACCCCTAAATAATAAGGGAGTTGTAAAGGCAAAGAGTGGCTCTATCCACAACAACCAGGAGCCGATTCCTGGACTCCTGACAGTAGCAACTCGCTTACCTGCTGCCGAGCTTCGGGCGGTAGAATCCACTCCAGTTCCTTATAGGTACCGAGAGTTCGGACGTTATCAAAACCATACCGCCTGACAAGCTGCTTAAGAAGATACAGCTGCGGTGTGGAACTCGATCCTTCCATGCAAAGTCGTCTAGCAGATTCCAGTAATGCCGTCACTTCCCGCTTGACATCGAAATCTTTGTAGCTGCTGTCTCCCTCAATAAACCACTTGTAAAGGTAGTCTGCTACAAGTGATAGGACGTAACGACCTTTTGCGACGCCTTCCAGCGAGTTGGCGTTTATTTCAAAACAACCTTCATCACTGGCTGTAAGAGCTTTAAAAGCGTCATCGCAAATCTTTTTCGTGTGTTTGAGTTTAACCGTCAACTTTGAGTCGGCCACTTTAGCTTGGTACCGGCTTATAAGGATGTCCTGAGAAAAGTGGAAAGAACTTTTGACCTGACGGTGTAATTTACTTTTCAAATAAGAAATGCAACGCTTCAGCAAGCCAGAGACAAATTGCACGTCATCGAGCAGGCTGTGATGTCTTTATGAGTATAAAATACTAACTTCTTACTAACCGAGCGCGAGGGCCGTACTGGGGAAGTCGTGGCAGTACCGACCGAGCGCAGCGAGGTCCGTAAAAAAACGACCGAGGTTCAATAGTCCCCAGTACGGCTCAAGCAAGAAATGTTAGTAAGATGACAACGTTATTACCACTTATGAAAGGCTACGCCTGAAACGCTTGGTCTTTAAATAACCCTTTTTGGCACTATTATACCTTTAAACATTTTTTTTTATTATTTTTCACTATGAATCATCCACGTGCTACGCAGTAGTTTAAACTTTTGTTCAGGATTAATCAGGTTAGTAAGTTGTTTATTATATAGCACTCGTTTTAGCTGCAAATTTTGAATTTGCTTGCTTTCGAAAAGGAAAAAATACGCCGCAAAATCCCGAACAAGAAAGAACCAATCACAACGCTCGGATTTACCTCAAGCCTGCCTTGTCGTATAATAAAAATTTATATCACATACCTCCATACATTGAATGAACAAAAAACAGACTTCTTTGATGTGCTGGGGTTCTGGCTTCAAGCTCTGAGCCTCTTGCAAGAAAACTTCCAGATGTTCTTTCACCAACTTTGTGCTATTTAAGAACGAAAACAAAAAAGAAAACTTTTGAAAGAGCCTTTTTCCTCACATCTACCCCATGACATGCGTTGTAGTAGTGGGTTTATTCTGCCATGTGATTCCTAGTTGACCTATGAAGATTACCAGATTTGTACACTGGTAGAGGTGGAGAAGGCTCGGTTCCTTGTTATGGTCGGACAGTATTTTCATATTTTCTTAATATACACCAGTAAGTTACCTGGAACGGAGAAGTTGCTGGAGGAGAAAAGAACGCACCACAGGGGTCGGGTCGATACCATAATCGGGAAACGGTGAGAAATCTTTTGTTTGGGTGGACTGGCGACCAATAACATATCGCATAAGAAGAGAAAGAGCCTCTTGTTCCAAGTCGTTAGAAACTGAGTCACCAAAACAGAATATTGACACCAGCTCCATGAAAAAGGCATTGCAGCGGCTACGTAACTCGGAAGTGGCCTGTTCACTGTCCCTTCCAAAAAGAAAATTAAAAGTGTATTACTATTCTATTTCAATTAAAGTGTTCTCGTTACTAAGTAGTTATCTTGTTCTTATCCCTAAGATCAGCAACCACTGCCATAAAAAGATGAGTTTTGATGGCTTATAAAACAAAAGCTTTATTAAAAAGAAGGTATTGACTCCTAACCGTCTGGCTTGAAGACTTGAGATTCAAGCTTGTATGACACAAATAGCATTTCTCATTCTTTTACTTAACTATGTTTTATTGCACCAAGTGTAGCAAACAAAGGCGCTTTGCTTAAACGTATTAAGAAAATGGCACTGCCGCTTTGTGATCGTTATACGCATACTATTTTACCTCCTCTGGACGTCTTCACTGTAATTAATTAGGAATTTCTCAACAATTTGCAGAGATCTCAGCGAAGAAAAGTCAGTTTCTTCTCCCAGGGTCTGAACAGTAAAGAAAAGAATTACAACAGTCGATTATTCTCAATTTTCCTCATCGAGTGTATTAATCGCTAACTATAATAATCCACTGAAGGACGTCTTTTTCTCTGTTCCCGAAATGTATGTCTTATATGTCTCGTAACAATGCAAGTAACGTCGATACTGGTGGATGAATGAACACTTTGTGTCCACAAACGTGTAGCACCTACGTAGAACTACTTAACCAACCAAGGTCAATGTCCTACTCACAATTTTCCCTGAAGGGAAAGTTTTGCATACGCCATAATGGATTTAAACATCGTTTAAACATCTTCCTTGAAGTAGCATTTTTAAGGCATTTATAGAAATAAATGAATGTAGCAGCAAGTACCTTCCACAATTTAACCACGCTCTCGGTCACGGTATTTGCATTATCATCTTCCGCGTAAAAGAAGGTCACATGTTCTACAAACAGTCTGACGGCTCCTGCTCGTTGCCACATGGATCTTGTACAGAAAGAAATGAGTATCTATCACCATCTATCATTTACAAAAAGGAGTCACACTGTCTGTAACCGAAATAAACTAACTTTTGTAAGAATAATGAAGGACTAACTTCGCAGTAAATAGGTAGGAAACACAGAGTACCGGAGACCAAAAACACTCTCAATCAATAAATTAATCTATTACTATTACTCAACCAAACTAAAGACAACTTACACCCTTCGTGTTCGATGAGAAAACTGATATCTTGGCAACATAAAAGGATTCTCGCTTGAGAGGGCGGAATGTTTCACATTACCTGCAGTGACTAAGCAAGACTGTGGATTTCTCTCCGTAGTTTGAACTTATCTCCGTGACAGGTCCAAACCTCTCCCTCCTCATCATGTCTTCCACCGCTGGTCTGATAGACAGTACTCTGTCACACCAAGCTCGTCGGGAGTCTGGCTTTAACAAAATTTCACCGGATGGACTCAGTGCTTCAAGACAAACTTGCAACGCAACAACGTCTAGGAGCTGTTTAAAAAGAATACAATGCTTGTAACTAACAGTCATTGGATGAGTTGAGCACGATAGCCAGAATTATTAAGGACTCGGTATCATGCGGAAATCGAATCTAATAATTGTAGTATTATACACTTTTAAAAGTAGAATCGTTTAGACATTTTACAAAACAACAACGAAATAGGCCACACGGTGACATGATTCAGTGTAAACAACTTTATTGATGACAGCCTTGTATTAAAGTAAATTCAAAGTGACAACAAAACGTAGGCCCCGGGTGAACCATAGGCCATTGATGACTTCTGTTCTCCATCTGCATGCTCCTGTCCTAGGGTAGGCTTCCTAGTGTGGTCCAGGTGTGGCCCCATTTCAGCCCCACACCTCTTCGCCAGGAGTTCTTCGGATGACACTTCTTTCTTTTACCCCGAGGGTTCCTGGTGTAATCCATTCCTTGTGCTCAGCTGCCTTTTTCCGTTACGCCTCTGCAAATGTCCTGTTAATACCTTCTCTGATGCCATTCCATTCATCCTCTATGTTTAGATCTCGCAGAGGCTAAAATCTGTTGAAGAGGGGCAACCTAAAGTTTGTCCTTCAGATAGTGCACATTGATATGCCTATATGATCAATTTGATTCTCTGGTTGGGTGATACCCTTGTTACCTTGCAGGTTGGTTTGTGCGGGTTAAGGCTTCCGCCGATGACAACGTTACTTATCCTCATCGGGCCCATGAGGACTCTTGAGGCCGGGATGACAACGTTGGAGTCGGCAAAATCTGCAAAACGTTCACTGTTTTCACTCATCCCGAATCCACGTTCGTCCATTACCTTCTCGTATCTCTTGATATTCTCTCCAATTTTTGCGTGGAAATCGCCCATTATAATGACTACACCTTTCTTTCACATTGTTGCCTGCATCGATAAAAGGAAGAATCATTCTTGTCCTTCCCAGCTGCCTCGTTTGTTGGAGCATAACACTGGATGATATCTGCGGTTATCTTCTTGAATGCTTTCCTGAGCCTGGCAGTGATAATCCTAAGGTTTAGTTTTCCCAGGATATGGCCATGGATCGTGACTCTGATGTAAACATAAACACAATGTCTTGGCGTGTGGTGCTCCATCTTCCTGAAAGCCTGAGTAGATTATAGTTGTGCCATCTGTTAGATTCCATCACCGATTAGGTCCAATGCGTCTCACTCAGTCTGAACACTGATAACGTCTATCTCTTCTGTCTCTTCTCGTTTGCTATGATGGTAGGTCAATCTGGTTGGAACATGGTCCTCACGTTCCACTTACCCAATGTGGATTTTGACTTTGGAGAAGAGGCGTCGGCCTTGCGGACCCGAGGGCTTGTCCTGCGCTGCGTCATATGCCGTCCGTGCGACGAACCTCTCCTCCCAAGTTGATAGTGTGGTTGAAGTTCATCAATGTTCCCGTAATCATTGAATGCACAACAAGGAAAATTAACCGATGTAGCTTCGCCAAAGCCCTGTTGGCCAGCATTACCAATTGTCACGACGAGGACGAAGGGTTGCGACAGACTTTGCAATAATATGCTAGTTGAATTCTATAGGAATTATTAGTAGCGTGTAAAACGTTCATTGCTGGATACAGAAAAACCCCTTACCAAAATTGAAGTGCAGATTGTATACTTTTTGTATACAAAGAGTATACAGATTTTGTACTACATCGGTTGTGTGTATATATTTAGTATACATCAAATATACATCAAGCCAAAATTCACTTTGCTATTTCACATTTGATGTATACAACATGTATACATCAAGGCTATGATGTATACTTGTTGTATACATCAGTACTCTGTTGAGGTTATGATGTATACTTTTTGTATACAACTACTGGCAAACTTATATTTACACTGACTGTGGTGTATACTTTGAGTATACATCAACACCTAAGCAAGCCATGCCAGCTGGTTTTCATATACATTTTGTATACATCATGTTGCTTTTACCAATAATGCATTAGAAGCAGAGTATTTTTGGTCAGCAGTTATCATTCAAAAGATTGTCATTCTGTCCGCCATTTTTGAAAGTCAGTTGATGCTGCATGTGCAAATGTGTTGACCAGCATGAAATTGCCTCTCAAAGGATGTCTAAATGTTAGTTATATGGACCTGCTACTTCTTAGAAAGTAAGTAATACAGCAGAGTTTCATTTAATTGTGCTTGAAGTAGTAACAGAAGCAGCAGAAGTTTATAATCAGCCACAACTGCTTTACATTCGATTTGAACAACAGCAAGTTAGTAAGCTCAACTTAAAACTGTGCCATCCCAGTGTTTATATACATTTTGGTTCCTTTTGAGCCAAGGCTTCGATCTTATATACCATTACACATTTCTAGGATCAGTTCTAACAGTAATGATGACTCTACAAGAGGACCTTATAAGAGAGAATTAAGCTGCTTGTATTTGGTTGTGCATCACCTTTCTGCATGTGAAAAATATGTAATCCTACTTAGGTTGAAACTGAACATTGTCATTTCCAAAGGAATTAAAGTATTTTTCTCTAATAAATCAATGAATAAAGTGTAGTTCACAAATCCTGAGAGCATGAATGGATTGTTGTATGTTGTGTGCCTCCCAGTCATTTTCATTGAACTTTTGATTATATGGATTGAAGAAGCGTCATTGTATACAAAGTAGCAAATGTGAGAAATGTATTTTTGTATTTGTATACAGAAAGTATACTTCTTGCCATACCAAGTAGGTTCCAAATGTGTATACTATTAGTATATGCCTTTTCTCATGAGGTATACTTTTTGTATACTTTCAGCGTTCCAAATTACTACTACAAAAAGTATACATCCGTTGTATACTTTTTGTATACACAGTGTAGTATACTTCCTATACAAATGCTGTATACTAAAAGTATAGTTGATTTTGATAAGGGACAACGCCATGCATATTTAGATCAGAAATACGTCAACAGAAATAAGGTTCAGAGCAATTCAATAGAATGCCACAGTATTAGTTAAATTCATTTCCGTTTTCGACAAAATTTGCGAAAGCATTTGCAGAACAGCATAAGAGCAGCATAGGAAAAAAATAGAACGAAACAAATGTGCCAATAAAAGCAATTCAAGGTGATATTCAGTCTTCACTGGGTGATAGACACAATGCCAGAGCGAAGTACAGGTATAGCAGAGTGAGAAAATCACTTGGAAAAGTTTACGTTCTCCATTATTGATATATTTTCACTCACCACTTCATTTTCATTCCCTCGAAACGATTCTCTCATTCTTGACAAAACTTCAGGATCGGCTTGGACAAGTTTGGCAAAAGACCGTAATCGTGACTGGACTCTACTGTACGCCACATGAATGAGTGCTATGTCGATAACCTCATTACCATCTTCGTCTTCCAGGGTGCCCAGTTCCCTCGCTGACGAAAGAATGGATTCGTAAACAAGCTGAAAAAACAAAGGGAGTAAATGTTCAAAGCGTGAACAACATGTTATAATTCGTTAGTCTAGAAATGAGGTCTTGAAGGTGACCTAAATTTCTTATGACAGTCTCTACTGTTGATCAAAAAATGTAACACAGAAACCTCGTATTCATTGTCGCTTCCAGGTTTGTACACCATGTGGACAAAATCCATTAGGTAAGCTAGTGCTGAGAAGTGTTGATGACGCAATTCACCAAGAAGAGGCCCCATTTCCGAATTGTCGATCAAACCGCGTAAAGACTCCACCAGTGTAGTACTGGACTGGGCTGAAGAGCAAAGTACGGAATATTTTACTCGCGTTATAATTATGTTTATTTCGTTTACTTCGTAACATTTTGAATAAATAATAAATCAATAGATAAGTAAATAAATAACTTTATATCTCAAAATTCATATGCGAAAATTACTGGGAGTGGAGTTCTTAAATGCATTCTGCGTTCATATATTCACCTTAGTCCTACTAAAAGCAATTCAGTGATGGCACGTAGTACATCAGTAACCTATGAAATGACCTTCCTAGCCCAGTGGTAACTTGATTCTTACCCAATGACAACGTTATGGTAAAAATAGATAAGAATTCGTTTACATCCCTTCATTTTAAGTTAACACGCCAAGCACATGCACGATTAAAAATGTTAAAGAACTGTAGATATAACCTAAACTAAATTTATACCTGAAACGCTGTACGCGTCTTTTAACATTTTTTCCACGCGTTGCTTGATGAGATATGAAAATGGAAATCGACACAAGAACCTGTGACCGCCGGCACCAGAGCCGATGACTTGAACACGCTCACGAACTGTATTAGTAACAGGTGAAATCATCTTGCTGTAACTTAGCTCTGATACGTTACGGTTAGCCAATATCTCCAACCAAAGCGTAGAAGCCCAGGGGTTGTCAGTCGTCATCAGGTCCAGATTGCTGTCCCTGTCAGCCAATGCGATGATCTCAGCCAGAATTGGTACAACAGCAGAGTAAACCCTTTTCCAAAGAGCCTTTCTAAAGGTGCCCCATTCTTGCACGCCTGTCCCGGACAGAGCTTCTGAGTGAAGCCATTCGCGTGCATTGTATGCTGTACTTTCTCTTTCTTTCAGGAGGTGATACGTTCTTTGTGTTAAAACGCTGGCAAATGTCTTTTCAGCTTGAAAAAATAATAGTCAAAAAACAGAAATTACGACAGTTTGCTTTTTTTTAAGATCCATAATATGTTTGGGGACCATACCTAACTTTATCTGTTTCCCAGTTAAATGTGAATTTTATTCCTTTTGGGTTGAAGTTTGGCGTAATGTATTATTTTAGGTGAAATCGATATCAACCCGACAACAATAAACAGAAAACCTTTAAATCACCTAGAATGACGTCTTGAAATAAGCCAAAACAAAGTTATCAAAACCATGGACAGGAAAAATGGACATAGCTAAATACACAGCTCCGATTAAACTACTGCCAAAAAAATGTGTGTTACACTTGCACATTGCAATTGATGAATGGAACATATGAACCAACGGAAATGGTTGACAACAACAACAACATTTATTTACCAAAAATAATAAGGAGTAAACAGAGTACATTATGAGGAATTGTGGGGTGGAACCGAACAGGAAAGTAGCAACATCCCAATAAGAAGGCGCTAGTGGGGTTGGATCGGGCACACCCTCAGAAAACTAACAAGCAATATTACCAGGCATGCAATGAGGTGGAACCCACAGGGGAAGAGGAGACAAGGCCGTCCTAGGAACACCTGGAGGAGAACGGTGGACCATGAGGTGGGCAAGGCAGGCTATACCTGGAGGCAGATAGACAAGCTAGCTCAAAACAGATCGAGATGGCGGGCGGCTTTCACGGACCTATGCTCCACAGGGAGTGAAAGGAATAAGCCGGGTTAAGTCAAGACTACATTAAGTTTGACAACTTACGATAGATAAATGGTACACCTTTTACTTAACTAACCTCCACGAGGTTGTAAATCTTCAGGTAGCAACTGCAAAAGAAGCTCAATTCTGTGAGTTGATCTTTCAGGTGCTTCCGTTTCGTTATCAACTCTACAAGCTGCTGCTTGTACACAATTTCTCAGGAGCTTCACAGCCAAGGCTTGTGTTAAGTCATCCTCCTCCACTTGATCATCGCTTCCACTTCTAAACAGTTCACTGATTGGACGATCAATGAGTTGCTCGATAGAAGGAGTGTGCCTGTCAGGTGGACGAAGTTCGTCAATGTGGGTGGACATCCACTTGCCACCTTGGAAACCGACAAAGTTACGGCATCCACCGACCATTCGTGGCAGCTGAATGATCAATACAATGTGGACGGCTTCAATTTTTGGCAGATTGAGCATTTCTGGCGCGTTTGTTCGCTCCTCCAGCAGAATATGCCTTGCACCCGCAATGAGGTTGAAGTTGTCATCTCCGGAATCACATTGAACCAGGAGAATGCCAGGGCAGTCTCCTCCAAGGCATTCAAAAAAGGCTCTGCCAAAACGTGGGACAAAACATAATCATGAGTAGTTATGAATATTTCATTCAACGTTGTCGGATCGAAGCTTAACGCTTAGGCGACAAGGCCGGAAGGTAGTGTGGGTTAAAGAAGGGGTGAATACTAATGAGACATAACGATATAGCAAACGAGACTTTAAGGTTTTCATTCTCGTGGATGTGTGGAGAAAAGACTTTTAGCCACACTGACTTTCACAATAGTTTTCCAAACCATGTAACATTGAACGAAAGATATTCAGAAAAAGGTCTCGTGAAAGGAAAAACAAACACTTCGCGTGTAAAAGCACAAATTGTAGATTTCCTCTACGTTGATATGAAAAATACCAATGAATACCCAGATTCGGTCTTATCGCGCGGACTTGTTACGCTTTCATTCGACAAAATTAATTGAAATAGCTGTATATTACACATCGTGACGATGTAATGTGTCAAAGGATCAACGTTAGCAAACTTATGCGCCCAAGGAGAACGAAGGCTTTAAATAGAAGGCTTTTGAATAGTGACTTTCAATACGTTTATGTTACTTAGAAACGCAAGATTGCTATCTGGCATGTGCATTATTACACATTGCCCCGTAAAACGGTCTTCTTCAAAAAAAAAAAAACAAGTGTGGCTTTTGACTTTATGTATCTTAGCAAAATTTTTAAACTGGCATATCTTTTCACAAACTTTTCAACTTGTTCGTGGTTCAAAAATTTAAGACAAAGTAAGAAAAGTAACACTGTTAACATTTGAGGCTACTTCTAGACAAATCAGTGAAAGGAGCGCGTAAGTGTTTAGTGAACTCACGGGGACCTGGTTAGCGCAAATTAAGTTAGAAGAAACCAGCACTGTCTGATTAGTTATATTCGAAGGGTGAGTTAATTAGATCGATGACCGTTATTGCAATTCAACAGACTAGGACAGTTCAGGAATGTAATTATTAGTGATACTGGTGTTTTCTATCGAAGTGCAAAAACTATATTGTAATTGTTCATTTCACCTAGAATGGGAATTCTCTAGTAAGGTACTGCGACAAGAATGCGACAGCAATAATTGGGATGACAGTCAGATGGAAAATGGACGCGTAATACATTGTTTTTTTTATACAGAATATTACCTCACTGAACCTCTGAACTGTTGCTCTGTCTGAAACTGTTGCAGTGTCATGAAATCCACAGTTGAGCGGCGGAAACCAGTTCGGTTGCAAATGTCACCAAGATCGTTGTTAGAAAGTAGACGCGAATGGGTTGTAATCTAAGATACAGATAACGTGATTAATCAGCCATATTACAGACCAATCTAAAAAAAACACAGTCGCCATTCATGTTGAAACTTGAGACTCACTTGAATTAAAAGCCCTTCCTGACGCTTCTCACCAAGATGTGCATCGTCCGAAGTGAGCACGTGCCTCATGAATGCCGCCAAACTAGAGTGTTGCTGCTCGTGAAAATAAACTGCCCAGATATTGCGAGCTCTTCCCTCCAAGAGAGTGGCTGGAAGACGGGCAATTGCATCAGGTGCAGCCATCTCCAAAAGCATCTTCTGACTTCCCCGAAGGACCTTGTAAGATAAACACGAAATTGCTTCGCATCAATGCGAAAAAAATAATAAATTTCATCAGCAAAACAACTGCCGGTCCACTTAGCGTTAGCTTTAACTGGCAGTGGTTCATTGATTAACCACGTTTGGTAAATAAGAGACGGTAATCAGGTTAGTACCACTTTAACGATTACACATGGTTTTGCGTGATGCCACACTTTTTTAAGTCTGTGACGTTCTGATCTACATATGCATTGTTTCCAAAACAAATAGTCTAGTAAATTATAAATATCGTCAGAAGTCCATAACTAGAAGTCTACATCTGGTATTGGGGCGCGTGCTATGTCTTTCGCGTGTAGGCTATTTTTAGAAACTGATGTCTCGCGAGAAAATGACGTAACCCACTATTTCGACACGATTGGAGTTCTAAGTTGCGGCCGAATATTTTGGAAAGTGGCAGGTGAAATAAATCAAGTCACATCAAAACACTTGACAGGCCATTCTCTTTAATTCTCACATTTCGACAGAAGTAGTATCGTAGATAGTGATTTCAAACGTCTGTTCAGTGGCATTTGAAGGCGAGTGAAAAAGCAACCCGTCGCCGGGTTTCCGTAGACAAACTCACAAAACAAACAGATCGACTTTTTATAATTTACGAGAGAATTTATGAACAGAAGTTCCCCAAACTTTTAGTAGTTAAGTGTGTCTTTATTTTGTACAGCATATCCTCGTGTTAAAATACTGAACAACATACACAACACAGCACACTGCGAAGTGCTCGAGAAGCACAACTTGAATTAAACTTTTGACGGATGTGAATGAAATCATCATTGTTCGATGAATTAAACTCGTATTTCTATTCATATTAAAACAAGTACATTACCTTAGTCAGTCTTTTGTTTTCATGCCGTCCTTATAATTCCAAAAACATGCGAAACTCGCCAAACTTGTCGTTTTCTCTGAATGTTGTTCTCAAACGAATCAAACTTCATTCTGTTCATTCCGCGCTCGATTTTGAGCGCTTCAGGGACCACGGTTTTGTTTTTCAAAATAGCAACGAACCTGTGCCAAAATGCACTTGCTCTCTTAATGCCTGTCTTCATCTTGAGAGTACCATTAATCTTTAGTGTCTTCGCATTTTGAATTTGACTCGGAATTAGTCTATCTTGCCCGCTGCCATTTCGTATTCTGACTCCAAAACACTGAGGTCCTCTCGCTTATTTGGATGCTCCGAATTTTTACAACTTCGATGCTATCGTCATCGATGAAAGATGGCCTGATGATTCTTGTCCGGACGATTTAATCCTCACAAAACGGAAATTACGATGACCAACAAACAGAAATTTCGTAATGCCGTTCGCTCGAGTTCACTCGTCCTCTGCAGTTCTGCTTTTCTTCAAAAATTTGTTCAACCAATCAAAGGCGCGAATTAAAAAATACTTCAATGTGATTGGCTACTTGTTCGCGGCAAAGCTGTTCTAAAAATAGCCTACACGCGAGGAACGCGAGGTACACGCGAAAGACATATCTCAAAGCCTATTACCAGAGATGTAGACTTCTAGTTATGGACTTCTGATATCGTGTAATAAGTTGACGTTTCTGTCCTCTTACTTTCATTTCCCATGTATCCTCAGTGGTTTCATCAGGTAAATCTTCTTCTTCTTCAATGTCATTGCAGACTTGCATGACGATGGAGGGAATGGTGTCCTCGTGGTACCCAACAAAAGCGTCTCCAACGGTGAAATCCCTAGAACAGTACAGAAAAAAAGACCTTAACGAATCAGTGCCTGTATTCAAATTCAGACAAGAATCACGATTTGTTAAAGAACGCGTTTTCATATCCATAGAGTAAGTTAATCGATAACATAGATACAGAGTTGAACTATTGATGTTTCTAGACAGGGTTAGACCGTGTGTGATTCCTTTTGGCGTGCAGCTTAGTATGTATGAATTACGTCTTGCCTGTGTCGCTTGCTCTCCCCAGCGACCTCTGCAAACTCATAGGCCCATTTTCTGAGTTTATCAACTAGATCCATCTGGTCTCGAGTCAAACTCGTTAACGTCACGAGGTAGTGCTTCTCCAGACGGTTGATCAGCGGAATGGGAAACTCGTTGTAAACCACGTCCTTTTCGGCTATCACTATTAACCTAAGAACGGCGGATGAAGAATTTATTAGCAATGGGCCATCACCTGAACTACTCGTAGGAGTTGTTACACGAGAAACACATGAAAGGTTTCTACAACTAAGGAAAAAGCTTGAACGAACAAGTCACCTGCTGGAAGGACCGCTAGAACAGAAACGCAACTGCTTTGTTAGTTATATACCAGAAAGGAATATTCGTTACAACAGTTTACATGTCACCAACAAGGAGTATCAGATCAACTTCCTTACTTGAAGTCGTCATGGACACGGCATTTGACGCGGTGAGTACCGAGTCCAAGGTCCACGTACTTCTGTCCTCCGAAGTACACGTAGTACTACAAATATAACAACCAATAGTTGAATCAATTGTACTAGGCCTTTTTATCATACATTACAGAAACTGATGCAGTAAAATAGGAAATAGTTTCATATAGAAAAATCGTTCTCGCATACTTTTCCTCACAGTCTGTGTTTGGGCTGTTAAAAGACATTTCTCTCAATTAAACGATGAGTAAGATTTTGCTTAAAGTACGTCGTTACACGTGAAAGTGAGATAAGATTTTGGCAAGGCTATTAGTGTAATAGAAGCAAAACGAAATGTAATCAGATTATCCTAACCAAGAGAACAATATACCATACCTGATTTAGCGCGTCGTACAGACTTTCGTAGAGACTTTCGAGGTTTAACAAAATTACTGTTCTTCCTGTCTCCATGCAAACCTTGATACGGTTGATGTTGCGACAAATCTAAGACATTCAAAATTACATCTCAGTTTCACAGCCGGCATGTGTTCGTTGTCACTTACTTTTAATTCATCAAGCTTTTTACCTGAGTGTATTCCTGGTCATTTGGAAAACTACTTCCAAAGATCACAACTGCATCATCGGCCGTTTTCAAGAGATGCTGCTGCATGATCGGCAAGGCTGCGTAATTTTCCGTCAAAATCAGGAGGTAACGGTTCTCACTAAAAAGAGTAAGACGCTGTTTTGGTTCATCATAAACCGCAGTGGCCTTCTCTATTGCATAACAAGTTTATCATAAGCAACAATTTAAAAGAGATGACATGAAAGGATTTGGAAAAAAAACCTGAAATTTGTGCGGTCTGCCACATCTTCCCTTCCAAGACTTGCCTCGATAAGTCTTATTGTTGTAGAGGTTTCTGCTACATCATCCTCCTAATAAGCCAAATTCGATAATAACACATAATTCGCTAGAAACACAGCACTAGCACGAGCTGTTGACGTAATGATGGCGTGAGCAAAGAGAATTTACATTTTGATGATCAAAATAAACAAGGGATTTAACTCTTTTCCTCGCGGTGTTTTCTATAAGAAATAAAAATATGTTTTCCGTGTTTCTATCAAGTTTTAGTATAAATCTACTAGCGTTCTATCACAAATGCCGCGCTCTGATTGGCTACGCTACCCACTATCTATTCTGTGATAGATAGTGAGTAGCTTAGCAGTGTGCCCTTGCTAACAAAATGGCGGCCGCTTCTTCACGTTTTCGAAGTGTCCGTGAAGAAGATTTACAGTTTACTGGTCGAGGCTGTCCCAGAAAAGACAAAAGTCGCAACGAAATATGGTGTGAAGATTTTTCACGGTAAAACAGGAGTCGAAAAATGACTTGAATGAATTTATTACTCATTGAAACTTTTCAAAGTACAAAATTAAATTTTCAAAGTTGCATTTCAATTGACACATTTTTTGTAAACGAATTTTAAAATGGTTCGCAAGCCAACAGAAATTCTCTCTTCCTATTGAAGAACAGTCCAAAGAAGAGCTTAACAGATGCTTACAGGTTTTTTATGCCTCTGTACGGCAAAAAAAATGAAAGCGAATTCAAAGTTTCTTCGCTGCGAGCGATACGCGATATATTTGTCAATTATCCTCGCGTGGCGCAACCTGTGTTTATCATTGTTAATAAAAACATGAATCTGTCTGCGTGATAGTTGACGAGGGCGAAGCCCTCGTCAACTATCACGCGATAAAAAACTCGAGCTCATAATCTAATTGTTTAAAAGAAACACTCGTGAAAGTTTGGGAGAACTCAAAAAAGCTGTCGAAACGCTCGCCTAACGGCTCGTGTTCCATGGCATTCTCGTTCCCCCAAACTTCCACTCGTGTTTCTATAACTCGGAACATGTTTTCTATTTTTTAAATATAGACCTCGTGATTTCCAGAACAAAAGGTCTACTCACATCTGTTTCTTGATAGTAGCGTTTGAATATCTCCACAGGTTCTCCTTCAATTAGACCACCAAAGTTCCTCTTGATAGCGTGTTCCAGTTGATACCAGCGAGGTCTTTCGCCAGATTTAGCAGCGATGGAATACACCATTTTGATGAGACTTATACAAAAAACAAAAGCAGGTAAATCACCTATATAGAAAACAACTAACAACTGAATTGAGCCAAAACAAAAGATGTGCACGGTTGTGGACCTTCCAACCTAAACCTTGCCTCTTTCTTTGCTCCTTTGATGTTTGCCGCGCTTCCAAACCATTTCTCTCTATTAACTTACAATGGCCAAATTCAACAGTAAACAAATTAGACAAGGTCATTGGAACATCAAATAATTTGCACCTGTAAAAGTCACGAAGACCGAAAAATTCCTCTTTTCCACATTTCTTCAACGTTGCAAAATTTCTCTGCTCCCTGTACAGTTCTGCATATCCATCGGCCAGTGGGGATATCAGAGACTGAATAAGATGTTTCACCTGTTTGTCCGTGGAACAAATCCCCCTGCAAAATAAACGTTATAAAGGTCTACGAGGGGACAAGAAACCTATAACTAGTACAAAACGAATGCCTGCAGAGCACGTAGAACCATTGGGAATACAATCAGTGATAATATCTTGGCTCTTTCCGACCCAGAATACGGATCACAAGGAAGAGCTGTTCTGGGAATATGCTGATACATCAAAACTATTAATTGTCAACTGTGAGCTTGAAAATGTACTATTATTGTAAGGTGATTAACAAAAGCTGAGCAACTTAATAATTGAACGATTAAAAAAAACTTAACAAACAAATTTAGTCTTACTTACAATGCACTGTCTACCAGTTCTCCTACGTCCGGCACTCCACGCGACAACATGATACCGCGGTTCATTTTAGCGGGATCTAGGGCCCAGTTTGAGATGCCAATAAAAGCTACACGCTGGGCCTTCTCGTCAGTCTCGATGACGTCATCGGCGGAAGTAACACCATCCTCAAGAAGCGGATGTAGGGTTTTCAGAGGCATAAGAGGAGAGTCCTCCGCCAGCCCAACCTCATCAAGGACGACAACTGATACAAACTTGTCTGGGTTTTTACCTTCCTGTAGTTTGCTACACTGACGGAAGGTCGCCACGATACCCTCTGGGGTCGAAAGAGGACTGCACTGATATGACGCCATGTGGACCTTAAATTCAAGTGAATGTAATTTATAAACAGAAGAGCTTGAGGGAACGTCTTACACTAGATCTGGGCTCAAAAAAGAGCACCGACAACAAGATGGAGGCAGCTTTAACCAGTAATGCTTGTTATAGAAAATAAAGTTGATATAAAACCAAATTTTGAAAACCGCTATATCGAACATATCCCAATGAACTTCATTACCTGCTTGAAGGTCTTGAAGAGCTCAGATCTGGCAGCATCTCCCTGCATGTTGTCGGCTACGACGGTCTTGGCCAGAGACTTGGAGCTGCCCGGTTTACCAACCACAAACAGTGGGATCCTGAGCTCAGTACACACCACCATCATGAACACGTTCTCGCTCAAGGCTGTATTTCTGGCAATGTTAGGGCCAAGTTCTAACTCGTTTAGCACTGCTCTCTGACAGCTAACAGTGGCAAAATGGGAAGGATGACATAATTTAATGCTATTAATGGCATAGAAACTGATTATCCCCATAAAGGCCATAAACGAAAGATAATGAATATACCTGCTAGCACTTCAGGTAGACTAGGAATAAGAAGTTGTCCTTTCGTGTTGTTTCCATTTTTACATTTCGTTAACTCTATAACAAAGGGCCTGATGGTATTTTGAAATGGAAAAAAGGAACAATAACATTAGTTTGCAAACCTTGAAATTTCACGGAGGATCTGCTTCTGTCCACCAGGAAGTAAACATGGCGCTTTAAAGCTTTGTGCGACCACAGTGCGGTATTCCTCGCGCCGCTCCTGCAACTTGGCGTGATAGCATACACCAATGGCGAGCACCAAGGCACGAGTAATGGGATTTATCGGTTCCTGCGATGTAAGACGTGACAGTTTCGAGATACGTATTTGCAGATTATTATGGCCGCGGTCATAAAAATACTTGTCAATTTGGAAAACTAAAACTACTGAGTAAATATGGACCAATACACATGTATAAATCAACAGTAGTAGTATCCCCCACATGTCCACTGGACATTTCGTCATCTGTATAACTTGCTTTCACCTACGAACTGAGTAAAGACAGTCGTACACTGTCAGTTCGTAAGCAAGGTAAGGCAATGCACTGTTCTTGTTATGTTTATTGCTGGTTGGATTCTATTCAATTTAATGTCTGCTTCGTCAAGGAACCTCCTAAAACTACCACGCCCAGTTTATGGCTCCTATAAAGTTACAATGTTTGAAGGGAAGAACACTTTCCTAAGGCTAGTGGAGAATATGATGTAAACACTTTTTGTTTTTGTCCCATGATATCACAGCTTTTTGCCTAATTTTAGCCGCGTCCTGAACACGAAACGTCAAGAGGCCTCAGAACGCCAAAACATCTCTGTTGTTTCCAACACCCAGGTTCCACTTTGCAAGTTTAAGATTCATTTACTGCTTTTTCTTCTTCTGTTGCAATTTTTATCACTTCAACATGAATTAAAACTGTAGTAACCAATGTTTGAAACTGCTTTAAACAATTTGTTACACGCTCATGAAGTGTTTCTTTCTTTGTGGGAGCATAAAAAGGAATAATCACTTACGTCGTCATCATCATCTTCATCGACGTCGTTACCTTCTTCTCTTCGTTGTTCAGCTTTCACCTTTTTCATCAGTCTACCCAGTGTGTCCACGTGGTTATAGAACCAAACCATCACTTGCATGGCCCTCTCAACATCACGAAGACTGACAAAGCTGCACTCATCCTTAAATAGAAAGGCAAGGCCTTGCATCTCGTCACGTTGACTCACAGATGGCCAACAAAAACGTTGACGTGAATGTTTATAAATTACCCTAACTCGGATTAAAAATATTAAGATTTATAAAATAATGAAGAACATTAAAGTGTCAAGTAAAATCTAAGGTTAATAGGGAAGCTCACGATACAAACATATAAACAAAGAAGAGGTTTCAACAAAAATAATCGGAGAAGTTCGTTGAGATAACACCCACCGATTGATCTCTCATATATTTCTGTGAAGCTGCTAAAACTTCTGCGACTCCCTTCACCGTTGATGCGTCTCCAGGTAATTGGCCTTCATGAAGAATCTGATGAAAGTAAGGAAAAAGAAAAACGTTAAATGCAAAACAAACAGCTGTTAGCGAGAGGAGGATAGGTGAGTAATGCTAGTAAACAATAATGATCCTTAGCTATCCAAACTCTTACTGGAAGATAATTGGAACCAGGCATGAAGTCACACGAGACAACAGAACACCTTTGAATTAAGTCGCTTGACTAACCCACAAACTCTGGAATTTACCTTCGTCGCTCTACTGACTGAGCAAAAAGGACCAGGCGGATTTTTACTTTGAGTAGAATAGATTCTATCTACGACTCTTCTTTTCTACCCTGATTTGCTTTCGTCTGTCCCAATACATGTAGCATTGTCACGGAGTAACGGAAGATCAGCTTGGGGAGTCGTGGGTTCAGATCACAACAAGTGATTTTTGCCCGTGGAGTTTGAAATATATATATATAATTATCAATATTGCACTTTCAACCACTTAAGTACTTACATAGCGGCTGACAATTTGATTTGTATAAAGCCTCTCTACGTCTGGTTTCAGCTGACCAAAATCCCATATCAACGGGCGCATACTTCCTGGCAGGGCGTGCACGCGGTACACGAGATGACGTAATGGGATATGACCTGTTGGACGGGCATATATGCAGGGTTTAATTTGCCTTAGGAATGATACTAAAGCCACCGGGCAGTTATCAATTCGTAAACAAAAGTGGACGTCATGCATATGATCAATCACTACTAGTAAAAGTTTTTCGCCATTTTAATTTACGAAGTTTGTTGTCCAAGTGAACTTGTCAGTTTGTTGTCAACAGGAACTACATGTTTTGATGTAACATCAAATTTTTCTCAAAAAAGGAACTGTCCATTGTTTCATACCAAGGCGATCTTCTGATTCGTCTGTTTTCACGTGGTATCCGAGACCTGCTGACTCCAACTTATGGATCATGTCGTCGGTATGCCTACAAGGATAGCAATTCCACTGCCATCAAAAAAATACTACCCTCGATTATCACTATTAGTTTTGTAATAATTGTAAATAGGAGGGCCACAGGTTTATTAGCTTTATAGCTATTAAGTGCTACCCTCTATAAATAAAGACGCTACCTACCTACCTACTTACCTACCTAGGGGTGCAGGTTCGCAATGTGCTCACCTCACACCAGCAACTCCGCTCCTTGTTTCTTCGCTGGGCGACACATTATTTTTGTGACTAAATCTAAATGGCTACAATAAGAGGGGCGAAAAACATAAAAATTCTAGTCGCAGAACAAATATTCTCTTTAATACTACAACACTGTTTTGCCTTTTTGATGGCGGCCCTAAGGCGGCTCCCATTGAGACTGAATTCGATAGTCAATGAATCTACAAAGTAACTCTATACAAATCGTAACTAAACCAGTTCAAAATTTATCTGAGAGCGGACGCTAAATGTATCACCTTCTGTAAGGATTACAGGCGGCAATAAACTGTAGCCTTTCAAGACCCTGTCCGATAGGTCGTCCATTGATTCTGCGGTCCACCATGACCTCCTTGATCATACTCAGTGCCTCAGTTGTGTTGGCCTCATCAAAGAACAGAACCGTGTCAATGTTCTTGTCTTGGTTTTGATGAGCCATTTCTTCTGCTTGGTTTACTTTCAGCTTGATGTCTTCGTATGTTGTACCGCCATGAACCTTGCGAATAAACAAAATAGTTTAAGTTATATTCCCAGAATATATCTTTTTTTAAGACAAGTGGTAAAGTTAAAAGCATTCTTCTAAATCAAACAGAGCGTTAAATAAACAGATAGTTTGGAAAGGTAACTTCATACTCATGTCATGTGTAGTCCATCTTCATCGCTAACTCAGTTCCTCGTTTACAGTACACATACCTGTCACTGATAAGCACTCAAATTATTAAACGATTCCCGACGTCTGCACAGTTCTGTTCTGCAAGAGGAAAATCCGAGACCGTTGCTCAATCTTCATTACTAAAAAGCTCAGTACTAACCTTAACCAGGAGCATGTTTCGTGGACCGTTGGGACCTGCTTGTAGACCACACATGTATCGAATTAAACGGGTCTTGCCACAGCCCGTCTCCCCCATCACAATCACAGGAATATTGCACCTGATGATAAAAAGGAACCGATAGTCAAGTAAATAGGCATCATGCTGTGAGGGTATGTGAATTAAATCCATTGATCAAGGAGGCAAATAGGCTGTCAGCCTATTTTTGTACCTCGCAAGATTATCTATCACTTCACGTCTGGAAAACTTGACTCAAACAAATGACTTCCCAATTTTGAGGAACAAACCCAGATATCGACTTACTGGCTATACAGTAAAGAATTGCAAGTAAGCTGTATTTAGTAAAAGTTTTAAAAAACTAAAACGTAGATGTTTAACTCTTAAAATGTATACCTGTTCGAATTTTAGAAATAAGAATAATAACGAAGTTGGGTATTAGGAATTTGGGAATTCGCGTTTCTATTCATGTTTTAAATAACACAAGCGTCAAAGGTTATTATGATTTAAAGTGGCGGGTCAATCACCTGGGAAACAGTAACAAAAAGATAAATATATTAACTAAAACATACCTAAATCTCATGTGAATGGCCAAAATCTTCTTTACATTGTCTGTAGTGAGTTCATAGGCTCGGTCTGGATCATGTACCCACTGAACACCCATGACAGAACATAAACGATCTATCTTGTCCGCCCTGCATAAGGTAAAGGAGGTAAACTGAAGAGACGTCCGCACAGAGGAAGAGATCATCTTGCAGCTTGAAGCCGTATTCCTTTATATTTTTTATAGCTTTCTGGTCATAAAACAACCAATGGCTGTTATTAAAGTTCTTAGCGGTTTGACATACAAAGGGTCATTCCGAATTGTTTTAACCGATGTGTTGACCCTTTCGCCTCGTTGGCAAACCTCCTTAACAAAAGAATATATTATCACAGGCTCAATTGCAATTAACGATGGTTTTGTACCATATTCAAATCAGTAACAATGAACCGAAAAGCACCCTTCAACCATCAAGGTAAAAATCACTCCATTGAAAACTGGGTTGCCTAACTCAGTTACTTACTTTTTCAAATTCTCCGTGTTTGTTGCAAAATCAACACGCTGGGCTTGCAGTCCATTACGCAGCTGTTTAGACATCAGACCTTTTTCCAAAATTTTGGCTGTTTGAGGGTCAACGAGGTCGCCACCGGAATTGATATAGAAACCAAGAAACGTCATAGTGATGTGGTCTTGGTTGAAGAACAGGTATGGATGAGGGCTGAATGACAAAATAACAAAAGCAATGACTGCAAAAACTAAAATGATGAATATGTCGTGCCAATGGAGTTGTTGTTGTTGTTGAAGAAGTTGTCCCTGACATCTCTGTAAGTTACTTCACTGCCTTTTGTACTTTATTAGTGTTTCCTATTTCGTTCAGGGAAGGTTGCCTCCAGTTTCACGTAGGGTTGCGTAAAGATTAAGTCCCACGTACGCAACGAGAGATTGACGCTCGGCCAGTTCAAAACGATTCTATTAAAACAAACTGAAAACTGTTGGTTGCCAAACAGCTCTTTCAGGTTTGCGATGCAATGCATTTATTTTGCAAAGAATCTCTATTTGAGTTCCCTCATCTGTAAAAGTCATTTGCAAGGTTTCTAGTAACTTGATTTAAGCTGTAACCTTGTATTCAAATGAAGACATGATGGACTAGCTTAAATGAAGACAATTCGGTGCCTCTAGAGCATCATACCATATGAAAAGTAATGACAAGCAAATGAGATTTAAAACTTTTTGCAATGTGACATTTGAGCAGAAAACAAAATCAAAGGGTTCTAACCTGCTCTCCCAGCTTCTCCTTAGCTGAAATTGTTCGATCTCCCTTCGTTCAAGTTCCGCGTTATCGTCCGTAACAAATACAGTGTTCTCCTCTGTTAAGGACGGAGTGGCAAAGTCCTGCAAGGAAAGAAGACATTCTCATCAAAATAAATAACAACACCAAACTCGTGCACAAAGCTGAAACTTATGAGTAATTTACAGGGAACCTTTTAAGTTGTTATCGGGACGTGGGACTGGGGTAACAATTTGTGGAAACCACAACTTCCTTTGATAATCCAATAAAAGGTCACTGGACTGACTATTAAACCGACGTTTAGACAAAGACCTATTACAGCACGTCTGAATGCTGTGTATGTGAGCGGGAAGTCATTCGCTTTGTGATAGTTCAATTTAGCCTCCACAAGTCGTGATTTCATATCCCTGTGTAAGCCACAATTCAGCCGTGAAGTAGGTGTTACACAGTTCGTTATTTTCTTTTTCCTTTTTTTATAATAGCGAGGTATGGGCGAAGTCAGTAGATCTCGAACCTCTCAGCGTAAAACATAGAAACAATATCGTCCAGTTAACCGACAGGATTACCCAAGTAGCGTGTTATGGGGTCAGAGTCTTTTATAATTAAGCTTACCCTCGACATTTGTATCATGAAACGCACAACGAATGAACGGAAACCTTCAAGATTCAGCACATCGGGTCCTGCTAGAACCTCTTTCATCAGCTTCATGTCACAGAAGAAACTCTGTTCACAATCTCTGAGCTGGGAGTTCAGGAAGCTCACAAAGTGTCGAATTTCTGACCAGGAAGGATCAGGAATTCCGCAGTTTCTGAGTGAATAATTGAGGAAGACCTGATTATAACCTGGTAAACAGTTTAGATTTTATTAGCTGCCGTCACCGTTACTTGTTTCTTCAACTGAACAATTCCTGTAAGACAAATGAACACTAACCATCTTTTAAGAAGCTTTACACTAAGATAAGTTATACGATTAAAAAGCTGCGTTTTCAAGCTTCTGACGGGAAATATTTGAAACTGAAACCATATGATAGGGATATTAATAGTCTTCGGATTACATGCACAGTGAACGATTTGGATTAGCAGTTAGGAAATATTGAGAGAAATATGGATGCCCTATGGTGATTCCATTGGGATCGTTAACCTTTCAACCACCATTTTGTTTTGGAAAAGGAAACTACCAACATGCAAAGTTCACCATTTTCTTGAAAAGTAAGTTTCCTCATGTGCATTAGTCAATTCCAATACAGCAGCGATGTATTCACCCTGAAATAGCTTGACCCTAATTGCTACTAACTGATATGTGAACAGGGCATCAGTCAAGATGGTGTGATGTAGAAGCTCCTTCAAAGTATCAACTTTACAAACCTGAGTAAGAGCATGAGGCATGCTTTTCGGTCTTCGTCAATATTCCCGGGTGAAAAGGTGAAGTTGTCCAGACTTTTTCCTTCATTTGACAGTTTGAGATATTGATAAACCCTCTGGCAAGGTGCGTTTCAAAACTCTTTGACATCAAACATAGGATTTAAGTCGTTTGGATCTGTAAAACAAATTACGAAAGAACTATCAAGCACCAAAATCTGCAACATAATTGGCACGTAAATCTGCATACCTGGATTTTCTGCTAAACGGCATTGAACAGTTCTTGGAGTTTCACATTCAATGGTGGGTAACAGATCGTAGAATGGTCGCTTAGACATAAACGACCTCCCTGAATGCCTCTGAAAAATTAAATATTGCATATCATAATAAAATTATGTTGTGAATACAAAAAAAAGCAAGAAGAAAAGAGTCCAAAACCATCTTCCACCATTTTCTCCAGAAAACTAGTGACCATAACCATTTCCTTCTGGACTTCTCAACTCACCCCTTGGCTTTCAGCCTCTTCTTCTTTTGTGAACCCCATAGGAAGGGGAGCAGCCGTTGTAATCTCAATGACATACAAGTCTGTGCTCCGCCTTCTCCACACTCTTCCCATCTTGTCACAAAGACAACCAAGGACAAGTAAGTTAAAAAGAAGGGTGTCCAACCCGCGTCTCATCTGTAAACAAGGCATGGTATTAACAAAAGACTGCCTGGCTCGGATAGCTTGTGGCGTTGTGATATCAACATGTAACTAAGCAGAAAGCTTAATGGAAGAAAGGTGTTCCATGAACGTCTTGTAAATGGCTATATAAATGGCTTGGTATTGTGGATGAGACATTTCCAGTTCGGGAAAAGTCATGTTTTTGTGCTTTTCATATTCATAAGTAAACCTCTTAGGTAACATAATCCATAAATAAATACCGCAATAACATTTACTTAAAACTGATACTTTCACAAGCCGCAAAACATCAAATGTCATAACTTAATTTAGGCTCGTTTTAATCATAATCAAGTGATCGAGTTTTAATTCTCAGTCTCGCTGCTTTATGTCACTTACCGAAGGCGAAACATCCAAATGAAATACACGAGACAATGGTACATTGGCTTTCACCGCATGTGGCAAAAGTGAATCTACAAGCATGGAAGAGTCTGTGGAGTTCCCGTGGAGTGGAACCGTGACGTTCAAGGATATGTTGGAGTCTCGTCTGCGCAAATTTGTCAAAACCATGTCGTTGTTTATTATGTTAGGAAGCTGATCTGTAAGACGACGAACAAACAGCGTCTTTCCCAAACCTCCTCGCTTTGATGAGACGACTCGAACACAGAGCCTAAACAAAATACAATTAATTAGCTGTTAAGATCTCCATTTGCCTCATGTCACACTGAGGTCATGAAAGAAATATATAGGAATGAGATTTCCATGCAAACGTAAGGTGATATTTCGTAACCAAATTTTCAATGGTTATTCCAAATTGTAAAGGCAAAACCTACTTTTGTGGATCCAAGGATCCAGCTGTAGTCCAGGTAATCTTACTGCTGTTAATGTATCCATACTGCGAGGGAGGGGCGTGGAACTGATACTTGAGGTAGCTTTTTAGGTCATCTGGCGAAGGACAAGGTGGAGCAGCAACCCGATACTGATCAAGGGCTGCCACTACATTGGCACGGTCCTCGTTCTCGCTACTGCAGATTACCACCAGGCCATAGTCTGAAAAGTAATAAAAATGACGTTATTTGGTATCGTTCTACAGTAAAATTGTCTAGCCTAAAAAGAATTATGCATAGCAAGGAATTTCATGTAAATTCAGTTGTACTCACGTTCTCCAGTCTTGCCTGCGAGCCCCTGTGTCACTACACTGAGCATGTCCACTGCCTGTTTACTGACAGAGAAGTCTAACAGATCGGCATAAACAAGGCAATAAAATTGGCCTTCCACGTCACCTGTGGCTCGTCTCCATAACAATTCGATCTACATCCCACCCAAAAGACAGAGGAGAGAAGATTAATTTCAACATCTTTTAAAAAGGAAAATGAATGGGTGCCGGCGGGCGTCTTATGCTGAGGGTTAACCGGCAAGAAATTACCATCCATCTTCAGCGTAATAATTTTCCTACTTGGAGTTGAGTGCCAGCCTCTTGAACCACTAAGTTCTGCTAAGGTGTCAATTTACTTTAACTTAAAAACATTTCTCTGATAGTTACCTGCTCTGTGGTGGTTTCAGGAGTACAAATAAGCACCTCTTCGTGGCTCGGTAGAGGATGCTTCTTGTCATGCATGTACAATGCGAGGACGGTGGCAAGGACATCATCTGCCATAGAAGGGGTACCAAGATGAATACATGTACATCAGCTTCTCCTAAACTTATGTCCTTAGTTCCCTAGGAATACCAGCCTCCGAATTTACTGCATTGTTTTTACTCGCATTTTTAGTTACATTCTGCGTTGCCTGGAGTACTAAAGTTAACCTGATATTCTTGTTCATTATATTAGTTAAAACCGTTTAAGATAACACCACGGGATGTGTCAACTATGTTAGTAGCCAACAATTTCAAATTTCATGTGATCGTGTTCGAGTTTCGTTAGCTGACAATCCTGATACCTTTGGGAACAAGCATGAGGTTAGGTCGTCCTTTTTTCAAGAAGGCCGGAAAGGTGCGAGGTGTTGTTCTTTTACCTGCAAGTTTAGCAAACATGTGTAAAAATCGTAGAACCTTTTTTTATATAAACTGATACCTCCAAGCAATTGCACTCAGATGAAAGGTTCTCAGGCAGGAAATAAGAAAGTAAAAATACAAATCAATCGCTATATATACTTGTAGTAAATTGCACAATAAAGTCACAAACGCGCGTTATCTTACTGAATGATTTGCAAGACAGGTAAAATAGAAATGAAGATCAACAATTGACTAAACGCAACTGCCAAACTCTTTGCGCTGGCCGCATGTTAAACATTACATTCCAAACTTAAACCCCTGAGGGACTACGAAAAATAACAGTCACACTTTCTTGAAATAACATGCACTAAAACTAATTGAGAAAAACAAAATTGCATGGTGACCTGTCCTCAACAAGCGTCGCATAGTACTTGGTATACAGTATTAATTGATGAATTTCAATCCACCTCTATTCTTAAGAGCTGATCAGGTCAAGTAACCTTTATCGTTCCTACCCTTTACGGACAGCTCTCGAAGGATGTTCCCCAGTTGAGCAAGCGTAAGATACTCGCTGATCACTGCCTCATTATCATCGTCATTGTTTTCCTCTTGGTCTGTGGTGATTTCAGGGATTGTGGATGACAATTCGAGTAACTGGTCTGACTCGGTTACTGTTGCACTGAAAAGCAATGTCAAATTACATCGAAATATGTTTTAGAAATCTGTATTTCTCAAGGACACAAGTTGGCGAAGAGACAATTAACTGTGGATAAATATGCATTTATTATTCGATGTGTTGATCGCCGTGATATGTTAAACAACACATCATGAAGTTTACAAGAGATGAACATAACTAACGCTAAAATTAACGTGGGTTTTTTAAGACGCTTAGGGCATCGTAAGTGGTTAACTTGTCATCAACACATAACGACATAACGTTTTATCTAATACCTTTTATCCTCTGCTAGCATTTCACCAAGCTCTCTGTCTGAGAAAATTTCTCGCACAATAATGGGGTTTTGCCTCGCCTCTTCGTAAAGAGCCTCGATGTCTGCTTCGTCGGCTTCTTCTAGACACCACAACAGCAAGTCGTCTTCATCTACATCAACACCTAGACTTGCCAAAGCTGCTAAGGCAACCTGCTCTGAGTAACCATCATCTGAAGCTGCATTCAGAAAATTTTGGATCTTTGAAGTCTCTTTCGGCTTCGGCTTCTTAA
Source organism: Meandrina meandrites (assembly GCA_963693305.1). Lineage (NCBI taxonomy): Eukaryota > Metazoa > Cnidaria > Anthozoa > Scleractinia > Meandrinidae > Meandrina > Meandrina meandrites. The sequence goes on from OY855904.1 coordinate 15,985,132, forward strand.
TGGAAGCGGCCTGTACTTGAGATGCGCTGCCTACCATCAAGGGGCTCATACTAACATAGTTGTTGTTATCAAATACTGACCTGTGAGTACTAAACGCAGCTTCAGAAGGAGCCTCAGTAAATGATGGCAGATCGGCGCTGCCTTTTGTGTCGTCTAATAGGTCTGTGTCTCTAAAACTGCGTTGTATTGCCGATTTCAACTGTTCAGTGTCCAAATTTGGACGAACATCTTCCAGCAAAGTAAGAACCTGAAGGTTGCTAACAAGTAGGTCGTTGCTGTGGCAAACTGCGGCTATTTCCTTTCTTAGTAGCATCAACTGCTGAGTGGTGAAAAAATTCAGCTCTCGATACTCCTTTCGTGCATCACTGACCTTCTTCCTCCAGTTCCAGTAACAATTCTCCATGGATGTGCTTTCAGCTGCCAGCTCCTCCGCGATTGATTCGCCTTCTATTTGATCCTTACAACAGTCAAATTCTTTATTCCATTGCAAGCGATGAACAAAACCAGATTCCGAGAGGTTTATGTATGCCGTGGCAAGGCGCATGACGCCCTCAAGATTCTGCAAGTTGAAAATGAATAATTATTGTAAAAGGAGCAAATTCTTTGTCGTCGCTTATCAGAGGTTTGACACCATTTTTTTCTAAACTCTCACGGGCTTTTCACATAACGACCTTTCAAAATCTACTAACCCTGCGTCTGTCAGTTTTAAAAGTACGATTACCAACTTGCACAACTAACTTCGTAGTCTCCCTTTTTTATTTCTCGTCTATAAGTATCTATATCTCACGATCGCTCTCACTTCATTTCCATGCAATCTTTCATTTACTGAATAAATTGATTTTTAACTTACCTTTACAAATTGTTCAACTTCATCCTTCCCCTTTTCAGCTTTCCCTGCAATCAACATCAATTTACTCTGCAAATCTTTCAACTCATCAACAGAGTACGTTTTCCTCTGTCCTTCTTCGCTTCCATCTTTCGTGGGAACTGTCAGTTGGATCACATTATTAAAAGTCAGTCGCCTTCCTTTCTCTGTAGACGGGCCACTCTTGGTGTCCAACTGACCTACAACGTACACACCACTGGAGTTGATGGTTTTAGCCTGTACCAACGACGTCATGGCAACAGAACCATGAGACTCTTTGACGGTCTTAAGCCACTCTAGATGCCTGCTAGTGTCACACTATAAACAAAATAAAGAAAAAAGTTAAACATGTTAATTTGGTGGGTTTTAGTATCGGAAGTGGAAACGGCCGCTAGCGAAAGTGATGAAATGCGAAAACTTTCAAATGAAAAAGGCAACAAAGAAAACAGAACTGTGATATCTGCTGTTTATATATTATATATTAGAAAAAAAAATTCCAATTCTGAGAAAATTTCTCAATTCAGCTTGCATATTGGATTTTTTCCCTTTTCGTTATAAGTATCAGAAACTTTGTTTTATTTGCATTTATTGAATTTAATGGTCTGGGGTTTAGCTGCATTGATTGATTAAAAACACCAGAAGAGTCTGTCTTCTTCAGCTTATTAAGAAATATCAATAAAAACAAAATACATTTACAACTGTAACTAATGGGCATGAAGTGAAGAATTACTTCTCTTTTGAGTAAATGTATTTAAGTCTGGTTTAAGATTTACCGTTCTCTCACACTGAAATGCATTTTGCCTGCCACACAACAATGCAACAGCACTTTATTGACAATAAAGAGTTTAGATATATACCTACAAGTTCATTCAAAGACACAAGACGATGCCGATCCTATAACACACACTAAACTTATCAAACCGGTAAAGGGGTGGGGGGTGGGAAAAGCTGTTGCACTGAAGGCAAGAACAAAAAACTGACTCACATGACCGAGCATGAAAACTGATATCCTAACTAGGACCCAGGGTCCCCCGTTCAGTGTGAGAGAACTTCATTTCTTGCCTCTTTCGCAAGCTCAGCCGGCAAGAAAACCATATATCCTGATTTGATTAGCGTTCCTTATCAAGTTCTGCACGTAAATTAAGACAACAGAAGAAAGGCAGAATATAGTTACAAAAAAATAAATATCACGAGGACACAAAGTTACAATTCAATTCTTACTAGCTTCTGTGGTAATTTGTGATCTGTCTCTACAGCTTTCCAGACAGGATCACAAGCCTTCACCAGTTGGTCAAAATTCACTTTTTGTTCTTCACTTTCTTTAAGGTCAAAGATCAATGGAGCGAAACCCAAGCAGCTGGTATGTAGACTGGATATGCGGTCAGTTTCCATGTCACTTTCACCAGCTGAGATCAAGGCCAAGTCAACAAGAACCTTGAGCTCTTGGGTTGCTGGGAAACCATTCAAAACAAGAAGGCGTTAATCAATTCAATTCTAGAAGATAAGCAAAACATGTCCCATGGACGACGCAACTACTGGTTGTTAAGGAAAGACCACTTGTATAATTCTTGAGAAAGTACATCAAAGGCCTAAGTGATTAAAGATGAACTACTGGCAAATGAATGATAATAAAAATAACTGATACTGTGCTTACATGTAATAGTAGTACGTAGCCACTCCACCAGCCGTCTGCTGTCTACCACAGCTCTGAAGCATTGAGCTTTACCAACATCCAAACACTCAAGTGCTCGACCAGCCTCAGAAAATCCTTTCCCGATGCTGTTTAAGGGCTTCTGCTTGAACTCCACTGACACCTAAATCATTGAATTTAAATGGAGACAGGGCGATATAACTTTTTCTCGCAGTAAAATCTTCGCACACAACACATTTGTTCACAATTAACGGAGAGAAGGTTTGCAAAAATGAAACGCCTATAGATAAAAGCAGTTTAATTTTAAATAAAAGTCGATCAACATAATAAAAAAACATCAATTCACAACACCAGTGTATGTGTATGTAGGCAAGTTGAATCAAAACAAAATTGGAAATTACAGAATTAATATCTAGTTCCAGAGCATGCATTTACTTGACTGAATATCCAAAGCAGCGTTCCAAGCTCAAGTTTTGTTGTTTTGTTTTTTATCAAGTTTTTTCCTTTTGTAAAATGGTTGCCACTAGAAAAATTTCGGTCCCCAAAAGCAAAGCGTTTTTAAAGCAGAACACCTTGGATGCGTTACAATTTCACAGTGTAACCGGTTGGACCAACAGGAACCAATGGTTGTAAAATAGAACGACATTTTCCGAATGAACCGGGCCAACTGAGCGGAACAGACATTTCCATTTTACATTCCTTTTCCTAGTGCCCCGCATCTGTGAGAAGCTACTAAACTGAAGTAAGGCAGCTAACCAGTTTGTCAAAATAGAACGGTTACTTTTGGTCCGATTAGGGTCCGACCGGTCAAAGTGGATCACCTCAAGAAGTGGTCCAAAATATTCCGGTCGGACCAGACTGGAACGGACCTTGCATTTTGTCTTCCAACCGAGATTTCTGAAAATTTTTGGTCAATGTAAAGCACCCCTTATGTCACCTTACATAAGGTAATACCGCTGAGCATGATGGGCCGAGTTGAAGTGGTTCGAAGAACGTGCCGACGTAGTTATTTTCCGTTTGCATTCAAGAGATTTTTGTTGATCTGTTCTAAATAAACGATTAAAGAAACAGGTAATATAAACATGCAAAACAAGTTCATTCTTGTACTGTATGGTAAAATAATAGAAACGTTAATGTGGTTTCAAACTTTATAATGGTGGCTCCACGATCGAAGACATTAAAACAACACAATAGAGCTCAGTCTGAGCCATGATGTATCCTAAATGCAAACGGATAAGTAACAACGGCGATTGAAACAGTTGTAATTGAAAATTTTATTTGTTTGGCTTATTAATTATACTAGTCAACCCTTTGCACTGTACTGGTTACCAAAGATACCTGATTACGAAGATCTTCAATAACTTTGAAGTCGCCAGTGAAGCCCATTGCTTCCTTAAATTCCCAGATTGTCTCTGCGGCACTCGCATACTGTTCAAGCTTCTGGTAACGCTGTATTTGAGCGACGCGCTCCGCAGCTGTTTCCTGCAGTTTCTTTGCACTGTTGGCAGTTTGACTTTGGCTTAGTTTAAACATGCGCAACAACTCTTGCACAAGTTCTTTTTTCCGGTTCTTGTAGCTGTCAAAGAGCTTGTCAACATTTCCTAGAGACATTGTTCCATCCATGACACTAGCGACATGTTGGTTCCAATCTTCAAAGGCTGGTTTCCAGACATTTTCGACGACTTCTGAGATGCTAAGGTGTCGTTTTTTTGCCTCGTCATTCTTTCTGGCTGTTTGGGCTTTCTTTCCATACTGTGTCCAAAGATCTTGGAAGGTTAAACTTTTTTGCACATTATGAAGTGGCGAAAAGACTTCTTTAGCCACTGAGGGTAGTTCAAAGAATCTCACCTCAATTTCTTTGTCGCCTTTCCGTTCGCACAAATGACGTATTTCGCAAAATGAGACATCTTGAAGAGACTTTTCCTTAATACTGCTGATATTGACTGGAGAGAAAAAAAGCATTGATTTGAAACAGTATTTAAACCAGCCAATTAGTGTTCTTGATCTGGTGTTTATAAACGCTAATAGTATCGGTCTACTTAAACTTTGAACTTTGGATTACAGGCCAATCACTGCAGAATAAATGCCAACCAATGTCAAAACTTGGTCTACGCTTAGATATGCTCAATTATTGGATTTTTGGGACATTAATGTACTTGTCAGTGCGAAAAATGGAGACTTTTTTATTTTTCAGTTAAATCTCACCTGGCTTTATCAAGTCACACATGTTGACGAAGGACACCACTTTCAATTTTACAGCTTGAAATTCATCCAATTCTTCAATACGCTCAGCTAGGCTTTGTTCACTTTCTTCCTTCATGTTCACCTTATTTCCTTCTTTGGAAGTAGAGAAAGTCGTTTTCAGGAGTTCTAAGAATTTCTCCTTGTATTTCTGTAAAAGAACTAAGATTTCAACAGTCACTGAAGCATTTGATATACTTTCCACGATAGCCGTCAGTACTGACTGAGCCATTGACAGTGTTTCCTGACCCTCAGCTGTTAAAATACTTCCTCTTCCAGATTCATCACCTGTTTTGAGAATCAGATTTTTTTATCCTGTGAGTATTCTAGATTATTCGATTTAAGGAAAACGAAATAAGGAGGTGAAAACAAGTGTACATACGCAGCATTGTAAAACATTTCGGAGGCAGAGGGAGAGAAAGGGAAACTTGTTACCAAAGAAATGGAAATATCCAGCCATCGGGTTCCAGGTGAGGAGAAACTCTACAGTACCAGGGTCCAAGCCACACCTGTTCTGCAGCTGATTTGCTTTTGGCCAGGATTTCGTAAGCAACATTGACAAAAGTTGGCCGTACTTTACTGCTCCTGCGTCACCTCGGAGACTAGAGCCTTTTAAAGTCATAAAAGCACGGCCGGCGTCTGCACCCTGTCGTGACTAAAACAACGAACATATTTTTGTCACCAAAAAAAAACTTACATGTACAAAGGAAATGTTTGAATGTGAATTTAGTTGTCCAACAAACTCATGGTACAGATCAGTAAATTAGTATGTTAGTACTGACTTACTTTGATTATCTTTTCCACAGCTTCAAACGCAAGTTTGCTGATGGATTCCCCGACAGCTCTGTCATATACCTCCAGATTAAGTTCACAAAATATCTCAACAAGACAGGTTTCTTTCACCTTAAAAAAATGAATAAATAAGACTGTAAACGACATATTACTTAACTATGAATGACGAAAACTAGCCTAAAAATTGACCTAATTCCTAATATTTGCGCTCATGCGCCAATATTTAAACGGTCTTAAAACGCGATTCGCCAAAAAATGGGGTATAAGCGACGGCAGTCTTTAGTTTTGTTAGTTGCTAAACTTGAGGTCTTTATTCGGACACAAGAAAACAACTTGCGGTAATTTCATGCACGGGAATAAGGAAAACTGAGTTTTCCGAAACTACTATAAATCTGTTTCTAACTAAACAACCGACCAAGTTAGAAAATATTACTATCTGTTGTCTTAGTTTATTTTCTGAAGTTACACTAAAGCAAGCAGTCAAACTTAACTATCGAACATTGCCCTAATCCTAAAAAGATCTACCTTGGTTTTGATAAGAATGAGTGTAAGTTTCGGGAACTGTTTTATAAGAGCTTTGATCAGGAATAATGTTAATTACCCTTTTCGCACGGAACATAAATTGTTCTGTTAAGTATCTCCGGTACTCTTCAAAATCTTGACTGCCGTCCCAGACTTGAAGAAGCACACTCCACACCTATAAATAAAAGGATAAGTCAGGTCAAGTTTATGTGGCGTTCGTCACGTTTATTTGTTTTTACGATGTCAATGATGAACGCGAAGTGTGGAACGAGGAGCGATTAGTAAACTTGTATTAACATGCTAAGGCGGGCAGTTCATTATCATGAATGTTTTCTTTTACAAAAAAATAAAAATCTTGCCACCCTTCTCGATCAGACCACACTGATCTTAATCCAACCCATGAACCCATCATTAACGCTTATCTGATGTTAATTTTGAGCTATAATTTAAATTGCCAAAATGAAAATGAAAAACAACAACTTAATAGCTTTTAAAACTGAGTTGCTAAAATTGAATTGAAAATTGAGCAAATCTGAATTCATTCCAAATAATATGATCGAGACGTTGTGTATATTACTATATTATCAGTACCTCAAATTCCCTTAAAAGGGCATCACTCTTGTAATAGTCTGTCATTTGAAAGTCTAGTTCAGTATTGAGCTTGCTTCCGACCTTTTTCGAAACTTGATGTACGCAGTTTTTCTTCAGGGATTCTCTCTCATCAGCTTTGTGTTCTTTATCATCCGTTTGACTGTCTATTGTCCCACTGTGCCACTGGTGAATGCTTGAAAATAGCAGCTTTATTGCGAGACAGATGAGATCAATGCCATCTCGAAAAGTGAAATATCCCAGGCAAACATCAACCAACTTCAAACTTGCAGAAATTGTAAATTCTTGAACCTCCGTTGGAGAACTATTTGGGAGAGATGATAACATTTTCTAAATTGCCCTTTGTGTTACCACACAGACAGCATCGGATTGTTGTGATGGATTAATGAATATAGGAATTGAATAATGGAAGAAGTTTTGGATTACAAACTTCTGATACCGGCCTCAAACAAAAAACGTCCTCAGTGATTCGTTACTGTTGCACTAGAAGTTGCTAAAACTATGTATAGTATGTATAGTATGTTTTATTTAATCTGGATATCCCGGGTTCCAATCCTCCTCCCTGCCACTAGATGGATTTGTGTTCGGTGGTCCCGAATTCAACTCCTCCACGCCTTGTAAATAGCCAGCTGGTCAGCCTCCAACCAGTTGGGATTTTTAACAAATTTCTGTTCTGTTTGTAATACTTGTTTGCTTATTTACAGTGTCCACAATTAGTACAACAGTGCTAAATACTCTGACACTTAAAGTAATTTTTTTTAGATCAAAATTTAATTTCAACCACCTGCTTTAAGGGCCCTAGATAGTGTAAAGCGAGCCGAGCGACTTGTCTCGGTATAAATTTTAAATTTGTTTATTTATTTCAGGTTCCTGTAAGAGGTATGTATGAAAGAAGTGTGCTTTTTCTGATATTGCCTCGGTAACAATTTTCGCTTGGCTACAGACCGGTTGATGGTAATATAATGGTAACGCCAACGTTCCATCAATGTATGATGATGCCTGTAGACCGCTTTGATATGAAGATACGCTCGCAATATGGGGCCCAGTTCTCGGCCACAAATGACGTAAACCTGTGCTTCATACCTCAGAAGAACCGCAAAGCTTGAAATTTCCCCCATCACTAGCTTAAGCATTCTGTTTATATGTGTAAAGCTATCGATTAGTCAAGACTTTCTGTCTGAGAAAGAACGAAAAAGGAAGCTCCGTCCCGGGAGCTCCGTTTACGAGCCCAGGTCTCGGCCACAAAAAGAGCAAGCCAAAAGTTTAAAAATCACTTTTAAAACTTATTTTTGTTATAACGATCACAAATTATGTTTAAGGGCTTCGTTTTATTTTAGAGCAGAAAGTTTGAAACGTGCGTTTCGCGCCCGAGTGCAGTGAAAAGGTTAAAAGAGTTGGGGTCTTTTAAACAGTGGTCAAGCCAGAGTTCATTAATTCATCTTTACTGTCAAAATACTTCAGTCTTTCTTTCATTCCGGCCACAGCAGATATAAATGTATTAAAAATTTTGGTTCCTTGGTGATTTGCGAGCATGGTGGCCGAGAATAGGTAAATACGCAGAAGTCGCAAGGAAATATTACGGATTGAATTTTGGCCAAAAATTAAAAGCGTATAACAAGACGCTTATGCCAAAAATTGACTCTTTTGGTTAGCGTATACAGATAAATATAAATTTAATTGAGACCACAAATTTTAAGGAGCCGTAAACAAACAAGTCAGTCAGAAAAAAAAAATCACTTTGCTTCGCTTAAACGTGTCAACCTCCTACAGCAAGTGGAAGGACAAGACTTCAGAGAACAAAAGTACAGAAATCAGTCTATCTTTGGGTAAAAATACCTTTTTAAAATTCATTTGTGGCGCAAAAAAACGCGTTAAACAAAAAGTGGCCGAGAACTGGGCCCCATACTGTAATAGAGGTGACCAAAAAAACTAAGGAAGATGTGTAAACTCACCTGTTTGTTTCGTTTCCAGTTTTCAACATGTTGATCATGGCTTGAATACATTGGTCGATACTGTTTTTCTGACCACAAAAAGGGCAAAGAAAATGACAATATGAAATACAACGTAACTCAAAGACTTCAAACTCCAGCAAGACGGCATTATAGTACGCTCAACAAAATTATACGACCTTTGCAAAAAAAAAAAAAAAAAAAAAAAAATTGGAGGCATGGCGGCGTGAGGAACCTACTTTTCTCCGCTCGCACAATATATGATTTTTTCTTCATAATTATGGCGGAATCCCTGTTGAAGTATGTCTCAAGGAGAAGGAATAGATCTTCAGACAGCTCCGCTGATGGAAAAGGAGACTCTCCTGTTACAAAGAAAGTGAAAAGCACCACTGATCACGATGTCTCCACGGCGAGTGACGAACATGGCGAGGAGACCGAAGATAGCGACATTGTGTTGACCGCTCTTGAACTAACTGACGATTTAAGTGGAATTCTAAAAGGCATCCTAGAAAAGCTCAAGAAGCTGGATACCATCGAAAGCGCCGTTAAAAAGATTGAAGGCAGCTTGGACAAATTAGAAGAAAGAACTACGAGACTCGAAGCGCTTGAGAAATCGGCCAGAGAAGACATTGACCACTTAAAGACAAACCACAGCCTCATTGAAAAGAAACAAGACGACCACAAAAAAGCTTTAGATAAAAAGATTAAAAGCCTTGATGGAAAAATTGCTGAATTGCAAGACAAGGAGAGAAAAATCAACCAAACTCTAGAAGACCTCAACACGAAAGATTTATACCTTGAAGCTTATTCGAGGCGCGAGAATATAAAATTCAACAACATTGCCGAATCACCTTCACCTAGAAATGGTTTAGAAGACACAGAAGAAGTGCTTCGATCATTCCTGGAAGAGCAGCTAGGATATCATGAGGCAAATTCAGTTGAAATTCAGAGAGTCCACCGACTGGGGAAAAAGAAAGCGGATGGAGGAGCGCGGCCAATTCTAGCCAGATTCCTTCGCTTTAAAGATTGCGAGCAGATACTCGCTCTGGGCTCCCGTCTCAAAGGAACGAATTTCCAGATGTTCAGGGATCTTCCTCAAGAATTAGTAACACGGAGGAGTAAACAAATGGACACCTTCAAGAAGGCGAAAAGGAACAACATACCCGTATCCTTTAGTAAGTCACAACCCGACAAACTCTATGTAAGAGGCAAACTTTGGCCAGTGGGCCAGGTGCTTGACATTTAATTTAAGGACCAGAACTCCACGTAAACCTTTTCTTTGTACTATAGGCTTTTTGCTCTTTACCACCTTTGAGTTAAACCTTTTTCGTCATTTTAAAGACACTATAGAAGTTTGCGAGTGGAGAGAGTTCTTGCTGTAGACCGAACCGCGGAACCAAAAGCTCATTCCTCAACTAGCTCTTGTTTAACTAAGCGTGCCTTTTTGTTGTTGTCGTTGTTGTTGTCGCTTTTTTTTCTTTCTTGCTACCTACGCTTTCTGTCAGTAACCTATGTGTAGCTTAACTTTTTCTCTTTTTCTTTTAAACATTTTTTTGATAATTTTTTTTTCTCCGGAGCAAAGATTATTTATTGTTATTTAATGTTTATATGCATACTAATGAGAAACCATGAATCTTAAAATCGCGTCGCTAAACGTCAGGGGAATTGGAAATAACGCCAAAAGAAGAGAGGTGTTTAATTGGATGAGATCTAAACAATTTTCAGTGTACATGCTGCAAGAGGTCCATTGTTCCGAAAACACTACAGACATTTGGACCTGTGAATGGGGTTATAAAGCGCTGTTCAGCTGCTGCTCGAGCAATAAAGCCGGTGTTAGTATTCTCTTCAACAATAACTTTAATCTAAATATTATCAAAACACTCCTAGACCCAAATGGCCGATTCATTATATGTGATATCGAGGCAGACGGCAAACTATTGACCTTGGCCAATATCTACGCTCCTAATAAGGATGATCCTGATTTCTTTCGCATTTTTTTTGATCACCTCTCTAATTTTAAATGCGATGAAGTTATAATCGGCGGCGATTTTAATCTAGTACTTGATATTGAAAATGATAAAAAGAATGGTATCGCCAGAACACACCAAAATGCCCTGAAGGTGGTACAAGAAGCGATGGAAGATCTGGAGTTATGTGATGTTTGGAGATTATTTAACCCTGATAGCAAAAGGTTTACCTGGAGACAGAAACAGCCAGAAATTCAATGCAGACTTGATTTCTTCTTAGTAAGTCATACTACGTTATGTAACAGTACTCACACAGATATCATTCCAGGTTTCAAAACGGATCACTCCATGATAACACTTTACCTATCCTTACATTCAAACCCAAGGGGAAACGGTTTCTGGAAACTAAATACGTCCCTTCTTAACGACACCATTTTTGTCGAGAAAATAAAAGAAACGATACAAAAAACAGCTAGTGAGTATAAAGATGATGAACTCGTCAGCCCCGCACTACTTTGGGAGATGATAAAATTGAAAGTGCGCCAAGAATCCATCTCTTACTCTGCGTTTATAAAAAGGAAGAAAAAGAAAAAGGAAGATGAGCTAGAAAAAGAAATTGCATTTTTAGAGAAACAGCTGGATAGTGCAATCGGCTATGATCCCTTAATCCAGAATGCTAAAGAGAGAATTAAGGTCCTAAAAGAGGAACTTGAAAAACTTATTGAATACCGAACCAAAGGAGCTATTCTTCGATCAAAGTCAAAGTGGTATAATGAAGGCGAAAAAAACACTAAGTACTTTCACAGCCTTGAAAAGAGACATTTTAAACAAGGCACGATAAGCCAGTTAAAACGTAATGATAATATTCTCGTCACATCAGATAAGGACATTTTATCCGAATGTAAAACTTTCTATGAAGATCTCTACACCTCGAAAATAGAAAACTCCCCTCATTTCAATTTTTTTCAGCAAGAAAATGAAACTCTTTTAAGCCCTGAAGATCAAGAGATGTGCGATGCTATCTTGACCGAAGCAGAATGCGCAGAAGCCTTAAAATCAATGGACTCAGATAAAACACCTGGCACAGACGGTCTTCCAGCTGAATTCTATAAATTATTTTGGAACGATATTTCTACTTTTTTACTCTCCGCTCTTAACTTTGGCTACGAGTCTGGCTGTCTTTCTATCACTCAAAGACGTGGAATTATAAAACTTATTCCAAAAAAAGACGCAGAACCCTTTTATATAAAAAATTGGCGTCCTATTACCCTCCTCAACACGGATTACAAAATTGCAGCAAAGGCTATTGCAAATCGTTTTAAGACCGTGCTTCCAAAACTTATAAACAATGACCAGACAGGTTTTATGAAAGGAAGGTTCATTGGTGAAAATACACGACTTATTGATGGCATCATCCAATACGCTGCAGAGCACAATACCCCAGGTCTTCTGCTTTTCATAGATTTTGAAAAAGCCTTTGATTCACTTGAATGGCCCTTCATTCAGGATACATTGCGCTACTTTGGCTTCGGCCCATCAATCATCAATTGGGTACGGACATTTTACTGTAGAATTGAAAGTTGTGTTCTCAACAATGGTTGGTCAAGCAGTTTTTTCCAACCGCAAAGAGGTGTTAGGCAAGGCTGCCCCCTTTCGCCGTATTTGTTCATCCTAACAGCGGAGGTATTGGCCAAGACAATCCGAAATAATAGGAGCATAAAGGGTTTCTATGTTGGTAATAACGAAGTTAAGATAAGTCAATACGCGGATGATACTACTCTTATCCTAGATGGGTCAAGGGAGTCCCTTCTCGCAGCTCTGCAAACTTTAGATGATTTCAGCAAGATATCCGGCCTCAGGCTCAATGCTGGCAAAACGGAAGCTCTTTGGATCGGCTCTAAGATTGGACAAGAAAAAATTTCTGTGCCAGAAAAGGACTTAAAATGGCCAAAATACAAGGTTAAAACGCTTGGTTTATGGCTGTCAACCGATCCGGATCTAGCGAAAACCTTGAACTATAAAGAGAAAACTGAAAAAATTAGAAAGTTATTAAGTTGTTGGAAATACCGTAGGCTCACGCTGCTAGGGAAAATCACCGTGCTTAAATCACTGATCGCATCACAATTGGTTTACTTATTTGTGCCATTGCCTTCGAACCATTATGCTATAAAAGAATTAAACGACATGTTTTATTATTTTCTATGGAATGGTAAGGGCGACAAAATAAAGAGAAAAGTTATGATCAATGAACCCGGAAATGGAGGTCTGAAAATGATAGATCTCTGTTCTTTCAACAAATCTCTCAAAACAACATGGGTGAAAAAATACTTAGACACGACAAACAATGGAAAGTGGAAGCTCCTCTTCGATGATGAACTTAAGAACTATAGCTGCGAAAACCTTTTCCGCTGCAACCTTAATGTTAAAGACGCAAAAGAAGTGATTAAGGTCACGGATCCCCTCCTTAAGGAAATATTAGAATATTGGACCGAAGCAAACTTTGAACGCCAGATAACTTCTGAAATCAATTTTAGAGAACAGGGACTATGGTTTAACTCGTTAATAAGAATTGCTAATAAGCCAATATTTTTTAAAGATTGGTCGGAAAAAGGTATAACAAAAGTTAAAGACCTTCAAATGACAGGAACTAACAGATTTTTGCCTCTCAATGCTCTTACCTCAAAATATGACATAAAGCCACGTCCTCTCGGTTTCTACGGCTTAGTATCAGCTGTAAAATCTCTTCGTAAAACCGTCACCGAAGTTGATGAGATCAGAATTCAAAACCCTGAAACACTCTGTGACAGGGTTATGAAAAGCCAAAGACCAGGTCCATTAATCTACAAAAAGCTTATCAAAGCTAATAGTTTAACTCCAACTAATAGCCAAAACAAATGGCTTCAAGATTGCAACTATTTAGAGGAAGAAAACACTTTTAACTGGAAACTTGCGTACCTCTTGGCACCAAGCTGCACCAAAAGCACCAAACTGATCGAGTTTCAGTTCAAATTTTTGCATAGACGCATACCAACCAACAACTTTCTGTTTAAAATAGGAAGAAAAGAAAACGAAAACTGCACTTTTTGCCACAGCGCCTCGGAGACATTAATTCACCTTTTCTGGTCATGTCATGTAACATCATCCTTTTGGGAGAGGATGGTTGACTGGCTTCAAGAAAATCTTCTGATAAGCAGTGAATACACCTTATTGAATATCACAGCATTGGGCCTGAGGCCAGATCCTCATCCAAAACATGCGCTTCAATTAAACTATATTTACCTGCTAGCACGATATCATATTTGGAAGGCCAAGCTAGAGGAGACATCACCAAATTTCGTGCACTTTTTACGTCTTGTAAAGTCACGATTTACAATAGAGACAACAGCGGGTGACACAAAAAAATGGACTCCTCTTGCAGATTGTTTATAATGTGTTATTTCCTCTTCCTCTGACTGACGTAAAAAATGTGAACAATTTTGTAAGCTACTTTAAAATAATATACATGTGATTATTATAATTAAGGTCTGTTTGGCTCCACCCCTTCTGTAATTCTTTTTTTGTAGTCCATTTCCTCGTCACTTTTAGCATTGTGCATTAGTAGTTGTACTGTACGCGTAATTGTAATTGTTTGTTTGCTGGTAATAAAGTTTATCTTTAAAAAAAAAAAAAAAAAAAAAAAAAAAAAAAAAAACGCTCAACAAAATTACTCGTTTCTGTTTGTACGAGAACAGTACAATAAATCCCAAATTGGTCTCCGTGGGAGTACCTATTACTCTTCTTTCCGAAGTTGCCACAAAGTCTTCCCAATATTTCCGAAGTTTACCGGAAGCCTTCCGAATTAAGAATTCCAAAGTTATCCGAAGACTTACGAAGCTGACTCAACGTCTTCCGATGACTTTCTTAGTTGACTCGAAGACTTATGAAGATTTCTGAACTTACCCAAAGTAGTCTGAAGATGTTTATGATTCGTAGGACGAAAATATGCTCGTAATTTTGTTGAATATACTATAACTGTGTTATCTGCTAGGGTCTGAAGTCGAGCACGAGGCCACATGGTCAAGGTAAATCACGAATACCTACTAATCACTAATCATAATCGAGGTTGTGTGACTTCCTTTTGTGTAAGAAATTTACAAAGAAACGTTCTGATAATTAAGTAGAAATGTAAGTTAAAGCACTCGTATGTGTATATAGAAAGTTTTCGATTTTTTATTATCCAATCAAAGAATAGCGCCAGTACTCAAGAGTACTCGGAAAGTTGTCACGCCATTATGGCGCGACCACTTGCTTAGCAACTTAGAGACGAAATCTGCGGACTCAGTCCGGTCTCGGAGACCATAAGTACTTGTTAAGGGGAGTGACATTTTTCCCCATAAAAACGTCTAAACAGCTTGGACTCCACAACATCGGGTACGAACTAAACTAACCGAGTACTGTTTTGCTTGTGGATACATACCTTTATATATGTTTACACTACTTGAACAAGACAGGCAATCACAGTGACTTGTGGCATTCTTTATCGCCCGTCTTATGTGTTGTTTTGATTTTGAGGATTGATTCAATTAAACCTGCCACATTCGTTAATCACACGCATGTTTATATATGCGCTCCTCAACAAAGGATAAGCAAAGCTCGCACCGAAGTGGTAGCACATATCTCGATATTAATTATCATTTGTACCAACCTTTTCCTTGTTTAAAGCTCCATGAGGTAAAAAGGTGGCCAAAGAGGTACAAACATCTGAGACGTGGAACATTCTTGTGGTAACGATCCTGTGAAGCTGCCAAACTGGATTGGCACGAAGAAAGGTTCTCTTCAACAACCGGTCAACTTCGAAGGCTGAAGCCAGACGAGGCCACACATCTGAAAAATCCCTACAGAGGAATTGTTTGTCATTTAATGAATTAATCTCGAGCATTAAAAAGTTCTGAAAGGAATCTCCGAGAGTTAGCTGACAACAATACAGTACATGTAGCGAAAAAGTACAAAAGTAAAAATAATAATAATGGATTGTTTGTTAGATCAGTTGTTTGTTTCTTATTTTTCTTTGCCGTTCAATGGATTAATAACTTTGTCAATTGAAACACGAGCATTAAAAGACAGAAATGAATCTTCGCGAGTAAGATGGTAAAAGAGTTACTGCTACTATACCTATACTGCTTTTCTTCGATATTCAAAGGTTTATATTCACATATTTAGATAATCGAGGGTAGAGGACATAAAAGAGGAAACCAATACAAAATTTGGAAATTTGTTACAAAATTATGCTGAACGGTTAGTAGTCAAAGATACAAGGTCTTGTATAATCGCCTTTGCAAGTTTTCACTCGCAAAATTCGATTTCTGTGCCAGTTGAAATTTCACGAGATGATACAAGCTGTATGCTTAACCGTTACTTGCATACAAACCACTCATAACAATTTGGGTCTAGATCCTTTACTGTATTAATTTCTTACTGATTGTCAGATCTCTGAAACTCTGTTACATTGAGTTTCTGGGCTCCCCACCAGACGAGATTTTTAGGCGATCCTCCGGTATCAGGTTCCTCAAAGGGTTTCGAGTCTCCTCGTAAGAAATGTAACAGTGGTATGGCCAAGAGCCATTCCGGATTGGATGTCCAGGTGTCCTTCATGCACTGATTACAAAGGCTTTCAATTGCACTTACGGCGGACCTGATGAAAGATAATGTTCAATATGTTTAATTACAAAAACCATCATAGTAAAATTCAGTCAGAGTCGCGTCCACCTGTAGCGTGCGCCATGCAAGACCAAGTTTTCCTTACGAGCATGCAGTAACAAAGTCAAGTCATTATTTGCGATGTAATTACGTTCGAATGAACTGAGGAGACCACAAACAGTTTACGAAAGTTAGCAAAGCTCCAACGATGTAATTATAAACAGGATGTTTAAGCTTGACGAAGACAAAAAGAAACGACGAACTTGAAAAAGTTTGGCCAAGCGCCATTCGTGACGTTTGTCACTCTTTTATGAGGATGAGGTTATTAATCCTTGTAGAGCGTTTTCGCTCTTGTGACCAGCGGCCCTGCTGGTTAACTGCAACAAAACATGATATTTGCATAAATTCAATAGAGTTAAGTACACCAATATGGCCGCCGTTTCTTTAATTTGAAACACCAATGTTGTCGCGGAGATGTCATATGATAGCGCTCTATAAGAAACTTATTTATATTGTGGCTTTCCCAGTTAATTTATAAACTGTGTGAAAGTAAACTGAGGTACTTTCATGTCTAAGAAATAGCAAACGTGCGCTGTGACTGGGTGGGGAAGTTCAGTATGTGAACCTTAGTGCAAAACGAGCCTTTTATGTGATGGTCACCAAATACCCTTGGGTGTGTTTATTTATTGTAAGTTGTTTATACATCCTCAAATACAAGTATTTTACCACGTCTGGACTCTTTGATGCAGGAACCCTCGGTACGGAGCAGAAACAACCTCGAAGGCGGTTGCAAAATAAGTTCCACAATCTATCGATTTGGTTCTAAGGCCCTACCCATACGTATCCGTTTTTGCTCGAAAACGCAACTTTTTCTTTGCGGATTGGCCATGTGTCCACGTGTATCCAGTGAAAACGGTGACCAAAAACGTAGGTTTCGAAAACGCTCTCCAGAGTGGAAATTTGACGTCAAAGAAACTGATGCCAGGCTTGCCTTAATTTTTAAAACTTATAGCATATCTAATTTTAATATCTTCTTCCAAGTAAAATGTTCAAGCTTGGGCATCTTTTACTGCCAGTCTTAAAAAATCGAAGCGTTAAGCGAGTCAACAGAGATCCACAAGCAAGACCTCGGAGGATCTACTAAGTTAGACCAGTATTTAAAAATGCTTGCTGATACAATTTTGTCAACCAAACATTGATTTCAGAGGAACAGAAGGTAAATTTTGGATGATTCAAGGTCAACACTTATAACTAGGGATAGTTAACACTACAGCTGCCCCCGCTGTTATCCCTTTTTTCTCAGCGTATCCGTTACTACATATATGTTATTTGCCGGCTGGGAGGTCCGTATCGTGAAAAACTGTGACCGAGGTCTTGAAAATGCTGCCCGAGGCCGCAGGCCGAAGGCAGCATTTTCAAGGCCGAGGTCACAGTTTTTCACGATACGGACCGACCAAAAGCCGGTAAATAACTTTTTTTTTTCCTACTTGATAAAAAAAACTAAAAAGATTGTCTTGCAAAATGTGTTTGCATTATACGCGCGCATCCAAAGTTGAATCGATCGCTAAGCTACGGCACAGGGAGACCACAATATTTGAGGAAATGAATAAATGAATAAAGAATAATATTATTCACGTGGTTTTCTGTATTGTTTTTCTTATATGTACAGTAGGCGTCAATAAACGCGACAGCACCGCTATCGTGTGCAGAGCTGCTCAAGTGCGCGAGCGGATTTGAAATATGCTAATCTTTTACCTACAATATTAATAAGTAACAAGGGTGGCAACTCTTTCACGAAATAATTTGAACACGCTGTGCGAAATCGCTTTAAACTCGCTTCTTTCGCACCTTTTTGCGACCAAAATCTACCCAAACGAAAGCTAGATAATTTGCGAATACTCTTACCTGACAGTTTCCTGAAAAGGAGCGATTTCCAGCCAGAATTTGAGTTCCCTTTTAGCAGTTTTGCTCGGAGTTTTTTTTCGTTACATGTGCGGCCCGTTACCTTGGCACATACGCGCGAGATTTACGCGCCATCAAGTGCGAATCAGTGACGCTGCCTCCCCTGCAAAAATGTTTTTGTGCAAACACTTATTTCTCCCGGTCAGTCAAAATTTGCGCGTGTCCGGAAATCACGAACAATGTGTTGTGCGCGAATTTCACGCAACCATTTTGCCACAATATGAAAGCGCAATATTTGCCGCGAATTCGCCGTGAACTAGATCGGAAAAGGCAAATTTTGACTGACCGGGAGAAATGAGTGTTTGCACAAATACATTTTTGCAGGGGAGGCAGCGTCACTGATTCGCACTTGATGGCGCGTAAATCTCGCGCGTATGTGCCAAGGTAACGGGCCGGTCAACGGGCCGCACATGTAACGAAAAAAAACTCCGAGCAAAACTGCTAAAAGGGAACTCAAATTCTGGCTGGAAATCGCTCCTTTTCAGGAAACTGTCAGGTAAGAGTATTCGCAAATTATCTAGCTTTCGTTTGGGTAGATTTTGGTCGCAAAAAGGTGCGAAAGAAGCGAGTTTAAAGCGATTTCGCACAGCGTGTTCAAATTATTTCGTGAAAGAGTTGCCACCCTTGTTACTTATTAATATTGTAGGTAAAAAATTAGCATATTTCAAATCCGCTCGCGCACTTGAGCAGCTCTGCACACGATAGCGGTGCTGTCGCGTTTATTGACGCCTACTGTACATATAAGAAAAACAATACAGAAAACCACGTGAATAATATTATTCTTTATTCATTTATTCATTTCCTCAAATATTGTGGTCTCCCTGCGGCTACGGCAAGAGTGAAGAATGATTTGTGTACAGTACTCACGGAAAAGGTCATCAGAAAAAAAGAGAAAAGTAACTTTATAATAAAAAAGCACAATGTAGCAGCAAAAGAGAGCATCAAAAAATCGCGAGTCACGAAAGTAAATTTGAATGAAGCTGAAATGAGTGTGTATTTTGGTCCCCTACACACTGCACAATTTTGCGAGAATTAATTTGACTGTTTTTTATCAAAACAACTCATTTTCTTGAATGGTGATAAGCAGTATTCGGTTTGGGGGAAAGTAGCAGAAAGGCAAAGCGTTTGAAAGGATGAATCGAGTCTGTAAACCAGCGACTTGCAGTAAAACGCATAACGGCGTGAAAATCAGTGCGAATGCACAAACAACGATCGACAAACTACGGCTATTAAACTATAACTTGATTTTGTCGATAAATACAAAGAACACCCGCCTATTGGAGAACTTCAAGGCCTTTAATTCCGTTGCTAATTTAGCTTTTGAAAGATTCAATCGGGTATGTAAGCCGGCGACTTGCAGTTAAGTACAATGGCGTGAAAATCAGTGCGAATGCACAAACAACGATCGATAAACTACCGCCATAAAACTAGAACAATTTGATTTTGTCAATAAAGAGAATGAGTACTCGCCTTTTGGAGAACTTCAAGGCTGCTAATTTTTCCTTTCACATTTACAACGGATGGTGAACATCTACATAAATTTCGCTGATTTGAAGAGCAAAACATTCATGGGTTCTTCGTTCCTCTCACCACGAAATGAAAAACAATCCTGGAAAACTCGGAGCGGTCCTCCTGGAGCGGTCCGTACGCGGGGTCCGAATGGGAAAATCCGGACCGCTGGAGCACGCGGAATTAGCCAATCAGATTCGAGGATTTAGGATTCCGGACCACTGAGATGCTTCAGAAAAAAATAAAGTCAATTATTTCCCTTCATATTTTGGCTCTTCTATTTTCTTAATTGATTGAAAATCAGTTTTCTGTTTGAAGCAGTCTTGCGATAATTCAGAAGAAAGCACTAATTTTTCACGTGTTCTGCTCACAAAGCATCACTTGTTTCTGGCCTTCTCTTTTTCAAGATCATGGGACGAGGACGTCCCATTTAAAACAAACTTTCAGTATGAATTGTTGAGGTCAAGTACCTAAGTAAAACAAAGCCAAATTATACAAAAATTCTGAAGAATTACATGTAATAATCACGTAAATTTAATTACACGAACGCGTCCCGAAATTCCAGAGATCATTTTCCTTTTTTTGCTGTAATGAGTGATCTCAGCGAGGATAAACTTTGGTAATAGCCAAACGTTTTAAAACTACCAATTGGGACCAGCTGTTTTCAGATTTTTTGTTTCAATATATTAGGGCTGGGAGCTCAAAGCAACAATGACCAACTTGACAGCTGAGCTCGAAACGGATGCCAAAAGATTTCTCACCTCTCTCAATGTAAACGCAACTCTTTTTGAATTCTCTTTCCTTCTTGACAAGTTTCAGGTACAAATTTTACTTAAATGCCTTAAGACTGATCGAGTCATTTATCTTTTATTTCTACCACTTGAGGTTTTTTACTGTTATGTTCCAGCTAAAAGCCGAAAGCACTGGATCGACAGCTTACTAGTTATACATATATGTCTCAAGTGAAAACTTTCTCACTTCTCTGCGAATTTCAACGCTCGCGGTATCTTTTAAAAACTTCCCTTCTTTAACTCTTTTTAAACTTATCGCAGCTGCTAACTTTATATCTTGGTTGTGCCCTGAGTCTTTCAAACTCCTCGTGTAGAGTGTGATTTGTGTCTGACACTTGAAATCTCGATTTCGGATTGAGTCTGTCAATCCTGCGAGCGAACGAGGGCTGCTCGCAACACGCTAACAAGAGAAATTTCTAGACCAATACGTACTATTACTGTTTTTGTTCATATCAATTGCGCAAGTATCGGCGTCTAGACCTAATGTGAAATCAATAAAGCTCGAAGGAAACTGTAGCAACCCATCTGCAATCAACGCTTGCAAGCGTGCACGTGCTCACACTTTGGTTTGTCATTATCACCCAATTATCGTTTATCTTGCGTCATCATTTACCAATCACCGTACAGGGAATTTTATCACACCTACCGATACTTGCGGGCCCACTTTGAGCAAGTCGAGATTTTGTCTGGTATACTATATATATACTGTATATACGCGCGGACTACAATGATGCCTCCTCGGGTTTTGGCCTCTGGGCCAAAACCCTGCAGGGGCAAAAAATATCCGTTTTCAAACAGAAACGGATACGTAAGGACGTACGAGAACGATACGTGTGGACGCGATTTTTAAAAAAAAAAAAACGGCGAAAATAATTCCGTTAAAATTACTACCATTTTACCCTGATTACTCACTCTCTGAACTCGTCGCTAAACTCGGCCAGTACTGCTTCATAAGCAGTACACTTCTTCTCAGTTGGATCCGCCTCAAGCGATAAGCAGCTCAGCATTGATTTAACTTCCTCTTTCTTTAATGCCATTGAGTATATTTTCACCAGCACTATGATGGCAAGCGAAGAAAGTACTGCGGACACGTGAGCACTTGATCCCACCTTATATTCAGCCAAGGTGGCGATGTTTTCTGCCATCTTTGGTTTCAAAAAGTCAGCAAGGGCCTACAAATTAGTTCAAAATAATTTCAGAACTGTAAAGGGTGGGAAGTCGGTGTCAGTGTCAGTGTAAGGGAAAAGGCAGGAGAACATTTCACCTTCCTTAGAACATACAATTAACTACTTTAACACTCTGATGATGATTTTAATGAAGGAAAACATTTAGTAGATTTTTTAAACAGCTTTTTACCTAATTTTAATACTTTAGTTACGTTCTTTACTAAGTAACACACAACTCTATTCGAAGTTACAACGCGCATCAACTTTATACCAAACATGATCTGCACCGTTAACAACGGTATTAAACCACAACATAGCCTGCGAGAGCAGAAGGCTTTTTCGGCTCGAGTTTCAGAGTTTCTAGCCTGTGAGTTTCACTCGCTGGGTTAAACTCGAGCCGAAAGAGCCGTCTGCTCTCGCAGGCTAACCACAACATGAAATTAAATCCACATATATAAGCATCTCGCCGCTTAACAAATTACCTTTCGGACATCAAAATTTGTGGGATGCCTTTGCCGACGGTAACCACTCTCTTGTATCCAAACATTAGTCAAGCATTTCACAACCTTTTGAAGTTTCATCAATGCCTCTGTGGCATCCATTTTTTCGGTTGCCTCGTTCACAACAAAACCACTCCACTTTGGAAGAAAACAAAACAACGCCTTTGTGCGATAGTCAACCGTCTTATCCCTAGAAAACATATCCATGACTCGAGAAAACATGCCTTTGTCACCATAGACATATGCCACTCCGTCGAATTGATTCCACGTGGCTGTTGGGCAAGATCAAAATAGAAAATATGTTCCCAAAGTGTGAAGATATAGGATAAACTTGAGAGAACTTGAACCTTGCGAACGAGTGACCGACCGCAACCTTCGGCAACCTGCGGTATCTTTTAAACGCAACAAAACCACAACACTTCCGATACACACTTAAAGAAAGAAAGAACAACGCTACGAAAGTTGGCGTAGGCTATAAGCAAAAATTAAATACAGAGAAAGAGAACATTTCAGTAGTGTTCCTGATCTGTTGCCAGTGAGTCATCAAATATCAGTTACGAGGAGAGACAAATAAAATAAAGGATAATCCGAATCCAAATAAATGCATTTTCACAGCTGCGTGAAAATTGGGCGCGCCTCGCCTCGTCCCCAATTTTCACACGGGCATTTTCTTTTTCGCTTCACGCTTGACGGAATGCTCGTTGTCTAAGCGCACTCGTCCATGACAAACTTTGGGTCATAACTTTTTCGGCTTTAACCTGATGGCTATCGGCAAAAACTTTGAGAAAACTTCCATCTGGAGAATAATATTTTTAATAATATTTGGATTAGCTGGATCCACTTTTTCAACAAAATCACAACCAGTGAAAATTTTCGTCGATCTATTTTTGTTTTGGATCAGTTCATATTGACAAAATACATACCGTAACCAGGTTTCAGCAAAATTGCTAAAGTAGAAGGGCGAAAATGTAAACTAACGGTTAAAATTTGACTTAAAATTCTCTTGACTTTTTCTATACCTTATGCTCTTTGACGGAACAAGCCACGAATCCCAATCTTTGCTAGAAGTCTTCCCAATGTTTGTCAAACCAGAGGTTGCGATTTCAAATTACAAACTTTTTTCGAAAATTATACAGCACCAGTTTTGTGTCAAACCCTTCCACGGGTCGGATTATCCTCTTTTTTATTTTATATTATTTTACTGTACTTCAAATTATCAGCAGACAGTGAAGAGGAACAACCTCTACCAAAAGTGGCGACAACGACCAAAGAGATATTTACTTACCTCCCGGTTCAATTTGCTCTTCCGGGATTTTAAGAACCCGGTCAACAATGCCATAGTACTGCGCTGGAAACTCTGGTAAATCTTCCCAGTAAACAGTTCCTTTTTTGACCACCACGTATTTGTAGAAAGTGCCTCTGCGAGCCCGATCAAGGCTTATTGTGAACTGACCACGAAAAAGTATAAGTTTGTCTTTGTCTTTGCTCTTATCAATTCTGCAGTAAAATCACCAATAATGTGAGAACAGCATATCAGATCGTTTTATTTAGTGAAAGTTGCGTCTTATCATTTTATGGCTTTGGGAACACAATGGTAGCCTTAACGCTTACACTCGCCTACATCGCCAATACAACCTGATTGTTAGCAGATTCGCATTGCCGCTCAAACTTAACTACGGATCGAAAATGACATTGTTGCTTACGTCTGATAGCTCAAACGACACTAGCTAATTTGTATCATTCTCACTCTCCTTACAAACCAATCTCACATGCATGAGCATATCTAACTTAAAGGTACAAAAGTTTAACTTTTCTTTGCCCTTAAATTGTGACTAAGGACACGTTCTATTGGATTGACCGTTTTAGGCTGGTAGGGTCGGGGGGTTTTTATTGGGAAAAATCGTTTTTCATTGGTTGGTTGATCAACATTTTCTACCAGCATCGAGATCGATTAAAACATTCTATTGGTAAAAGTTTCCTAACAGAAAACTTTTCCAGCCATTTTGGCTGAAAAAGTTGATAAATATTTTTAAAAAGATCCACAATCAGCTAGCTGAAAATAGTCAATCCTAAACGGACCAAAGCCTAACTGTTAGCAACTGTTCTAACCTTGAACGTTTGGAAAAGTGTGCTATTTGGGACATTTCTACCAAATCGCCAAGATTGGGTTTAATTGGTCCCAATAACACACAACATGAAAGCTGAAGTAATGAAAAAACGTTACCTTTTACAGCAAAAAATACTCACTCTACTTCACTCATATCAACACAATTCAGTTCAAAGTTGCCAAAATCTGCACCACCTGCTCGCACAAAAAAATTTTCCTGATCCGTCATTTTAAAATTTGACGCAAGCAAAACATGGAACACCACAGTAACCCCAGCTTCTGGTTTAACCTGTTGTAGGCTTGAAGGTGGCTTTGTTCTGTGAAGTGATCAGTAGAAAAATATTAACAAACCATGATAATACGAGGGAAATAAATAACTTTTACAACATTTACAGTCATGCCAGGCGAAGCGTACCCCCCCCCCCCCCCCCCTAGAGTACATTAATGAATTGATTATTCGAAATTTGAATAAGCTAGCAATTTCAAGAATGCATTCATCTTAGTATTAATGGCAGTGATAAACAAATTTTACGCGTCAAATTAAACTTTGTAAAAGGGAAAGCCATTTTTAAGATTTTCGTGGACCTTTAACTTCAATTTCTATTTTTCTGCGTTTGTAAATCGCATGAAACTGGACGGTTTACAGATCTTGACGGAAATTTTTTCACCAGTTCAGATTCATGATTGCTCGTGCGAAACGTCTGACACGCCAACTTTAAAGCTTGATGACGAATCATGCAACGTTTGAGACTCAATTTGAACATGTCTTTTTTTAGATGATTCAACTTCTCGCCTTCTCTTTAATTCAAATCAAGCGGTTGTGATCAGAAACCTAACTCTGATTAGAACATTAATCGACGCTGCCATTAATAGTAAGATGAATGTATTCTTGAAATTGCTAGCGGATTCAAATTTCGAATAATCAATTCATTAATGTACTCTAGGGGGGGGGGGGGGGGGGTACGCTTCGCCTGGCACGACTGTAATTAACCTGCAGAACATTTTTTCAATGATATAGGGCAGTAGTTAAGTAAGCGAGTAACTTTATTTTGACGGGGGAAAAACATTACAGTCGGAAACTGATAACATGTTCAGTTCAAGACTTACAGATTGTTAGGGAAATCACGACATATAGACGCACGTATGTATCGTGCGAACAGAGACAGGAGGAAAGGATATAGGATTAAGCAAATCTCATTGCTGTCACTCCCTTGTTCGCGCTTTTCTTTCACAGCATCTTTCCACCACAATCTGATAGGGCTCAAAACAACTTACTTATGGGCCAAACAAAGGAGGGTTGAAACCAAGCAAGTCAAAAAACAGCTCGCTTCGGGACTTTATGGTTGACAAATGGCACAAGTGTTTTTTGTTTGTTTGTTTGTTTGTTGTTTTGTTTTGTTTCTTCGCTTTGTTTTATATCTTTTTCTATTTTAACTTACGTCGAAGCGTGTTTCTCCACCTTGCCTCTCCCAGTTTCATCGTTATTCTGGTTTCTCTTTCCTTTCTGACTCCCAGGAGGTTTTTGTTGTTGACTGTCACTCTTTCTGTACCAAACCCCACCTTCATCCTTGTAGCCCTAACAACAAAACAAGTCTTTCAACAAGTTTGCAGTTTATATATATCTTTCATCTTCGTCAAGAATTAAATTACCGAGTACATGACAAATTATCGAGGCAATTAGCAGTTCCAAAAATAATCGATCAAAAAAAATTGTAACCACTAAAATGTACGTCACACGTTTTTACCTTGAGAACTTTCGTTTTCTTTTTCTGTTTGTTGGTTTATTTGTTCTTTGTTTGTTTGTTTGTTTCTTTCATTCTTTCCTTATTTATTTATTTATTTATTTATTTATTTACTATTTATTTATTTATTTATTTATATATATATTTCTATATTGTTTTCCAGTCTTACCTCTTTAGCTATTTTGCCACTGTCGTCGTTTCCTGACTCGCTTAGAGGATGCTGTAACACAGTTACTGCCTTTCGTTCAGGTACTGATGAGGACGGAACGCTGGGCTGATTCTGGCTTCCTCTGTTTGCAGCCTGTCTGGTGACTGGACCACTTGATCCTTTACCCGAATCCTACTCGTAGATACATCAAAAAACAGTGAATATAAAACAGATCTAGAGTTATTTTCCAAACAGTTTCACAACCAGGTATCAGGGCCCGCATGCATAAAGCAACTTAAGATGAAGTGGGATTTTGTGAGACTGTTCCCTGTTGCTGGGGGTTTTCTCGCACCAGTATTGCGTTTCCCATACTTTTTAATCCACATTTTTCGATCCCCCCGATTCCTTACGCTTGTTGTTTAGTTCCTTACACTTGTTGTTTAGTTTACTTCAAGGATCTACTTGTATGGCCTTCACACTGGGGATTTGAAAGGCAAAAGTTGCTAGTTCGGATTTACTTACTTGAGCTTTGTCATCCTTGAATTTAGAGCTTGAACCTAAAAGATTCTCTTTTTCCGGTGCTTGTTGTTGTGGCTCTGTGAATGTCGCTGTTGTCCTCAGAGTAGGTGCGGGATTTTCGCCACTTTCAGTTGTGTTTCTTTCTTCTGTCACGCTGCCCTTTCCTACCTGCTGATGCTGATCATGTGGCACAGTATGACAGCCATCTGATTTCTCTGGCGTTGTATTTTGCTCCGCATTATCTGTATCCCGTGACTCAGAGGAATTAGGAATCTCGCTTCCTTCAAGGACGGCGGTGCCTCTTACTGTTTCAGCAGTGTTTCCATCTGTCGTGATATTACTTGTACTTGAAGCAGGTACTGTGCTCTCACTTGCTGCGTTACCCCCGCGAAGTACTTCGTTGGTAACGGGTTCTCCTTGCCCTTCTGAAGGAGGAGTGGTACTTGGTATTGCACCACCAGATGTCATGTGATCTCCAGTAGTTTCCCTGGTTGTATTTGTCACAGATGCCTCAACTGTTTTCTCGTTACCTTCATTACACGAGGTGGGTGGGGTGCATTGCGGGCGCTGATCACTTTTCTGTAATCCAACTCTTTCTTCACCTGGCGCTTCAGAACCACTGAATGTTTTTGTCTCACCTGCCCCTTTCATGCCAGCAGCTTTCTCGTGCTCGTGACCAGACAAGGTGGATGGAGCGCATTCCCGATGTTGTTGCCTTTCTGTTGACCCAGACCTTTCTTCAGGTGCTGTTTCAAAACCGCTGATTGTATTTGTGCTACTTGGCCCTTGCAAGCCAACAGCTTTCTCATGACCGTCATCAGACGAGCATACTGGGCGCTGATCGTGTTCTGACATCCCAGCTCTTTCTTCATTTTGCGTTAGATCATGTCGGACAGCAACGGAGCCATTGTCCTTGTCAGGACTTTCTATGGGCCCAGGATGTTCGCCAGTTGAGGGATCTGATTGTTCCCTTTCTGTAAAATACAAGCATTCGGATGTTAGGTATTCAAACGTTGGATATAGTTGTCAATCATAAGACAAATATCGGTAATCACGCGTTTTGATTAATTGCTGACACACGCACGGATGATGCAGTGCATGACTCTCGCTTAAGCCTAAGATCTTATGATATCAGCAAAGTTTCGGCAACAGTTAGCAGAAACCTAGGAGAGGGGGCATTAAGGTTTGCGGTGTTGCGGTACTGGCCAATTTTTCATGCGGTACTTCGGTAATTTTAATCTTGAATTGCGGTATTCTCCAAACCTGCTGGATGCGTTTTGGTTGACGATACTTTTTCCGACCATTTTTCAGGGACCGCGGAAGGGGAGGGGCTGGTAGGGCTATAGCCCTACCAATTTTTTGCTTGGGTTGATATTTTAGGGCTCTAGTTGACATGGATATTTTATTAATTTTACCACTTGAAAGCAACAAATCGCGTCTACTCTTGCATATGCACGAAGTCAAAGGCTCGGCAAAGCTGCGTGGTGACAGTTATTTCCTCAGGCCTTCCCATAATACCTACTGCCAAAGATCACTTTAGAAGTGTGTATTATGAGGCCCTTGATCTTATCGTCAGTTTTATCAGCAAGCGCTTTAGTAACCAGGAAAGCTTCAGCTCCTACGCCCAGTTGGAGACTGTCTTGGTTAAAGCTGCTAATGGCGACGACTATGAGTCAGAGTTCAAGTTTCTGAAAGCGTCGTACTGCCCTCTACCTGGGCAGCTAAGTGTTTTGGAAGCTATGTGGACGATAGAACCAAAGAAGAGTCTCTCTTAGGAAGTCAAAATTATCTGCTGGCTGCTTACTGTAAATCCTGCCACCAACGCTGCTGGCGAGCGTTCTTTCTAATCTGCCCGGCCTCTGAAGACGTGGCTCAGTCCAGGATCAAAAAAATCCTTCGATCATCCCCGTCATTTCCAAGCCGGAGTACCCCCCTGGGCAGGATCGAAGACGAAAGGTTGAGAAGCCTATGCCTTTCCAGGCTCTCGGTCATTGGGGCGAAAACTGGGCGAGCGCGAGCAAATGAAAATTGAGCGGGGGGTCTCGGGAAGGCGCCTTCCGGCCTACCCAAGACCCCACTCAATTTTCCTTCGCTCGCTTCGCTCACGCTTGCCCGCTTTTCGCCCTACTGACAGAGAGCCGGGAACAGGCTATAACAGCCTAGCCATGTTGAATAGCCACAAGCAGAGACCAATGGGGCCAAACAGACCGTGTCTGAACAGCTGACGTCGCAAAAGAGTTTGTTTCCCGCAACGAGAATCGCAAGAGAAATTTTTGCAACTTCAAAAAGTAAAGGTAGTTAGGTAGTTTTATTTAACATATTTACTGTATTGCGTGGTATACCAAGTGAGGACGGCTATGTTTATATTTATTGGGGTTGTATAATGTATATGATGGCGTGCAAATGCATGATAAATGGAGGAACAGTGGCCTCTAATGCGTGTTAATTTATATTGGCCAAATATTGTTATTTTTTTTTTTGTCTTGGCCAGATTTTTTAGCCCTACCACTTTTAACTGGGCTCCGCGGTCCCTGTTTTTAGCCATTTCTGGTCATTTAGGAAGAAACCCGAAACAGCCTTATTTTGTCTCACATTTTAATCTACAATTTGACCGTTTTAACAACCAGTTGATAGTCTTGTCATTGTTTCCACGGTCCCACCACTCGTTTTTGCCTCTATCAGTTGCTCTCACCTCAATGAATCCGCCACCTGTACAGGCATACTATGAAACTGAGGTATTTTGCGAATTTTTTTGCGGTTTGCAATATTTGCCGAATTTTTCTGCGGTAATACGGTGTTCAGCAACCTCCAATGTCCCCCTCCTGCGAGTAAAAAGGGCAGGACCCCTGCAGGAGGTGAGAGAACAGAAGGCAGAAAGCTCGATCCTCAAAATGGCAGGAACCAGGAGAAAATGAGAAAAAAATGGAACATTGTGTATCATTTTGCAGTAGAAATGACACAAAGAGGAAGCAACCCAGGGCCATAGGCAGGACTTTGCATGGGTGGGTACGAGCGCCCGAAGTGTGAACATCTATAGGGGGGGGGGGGGGGGGTCCAGGGGTATTTTCCCCCAGGAAATTTTGAAAAATCAAGTTGTTGAAGTCCACATTTTCTGCATTCTGAGAGTCATTTTAACCCTCACTCCCCAAGTAAACGGACCTCTGCAGCCCGTAAAGGGGTATGGATGCACCCATCGCACCTCCCTGCCTATGGCCCTACAACCACCAAGTAAGTGGTGAGAAACCTGAAGAGTAAATAGTATGGAAAATGGAAAGTTCAAACTCCCTGTTCTCCCACACTCTTTACTTGCTGGGAGAACTTTGCTGGGAGAACTTTGCCGGGAAAACTGTGAGATCGTGCTACAAACCAGGAATTTCACAGCAAAACCATAAGACTTGGGAGGTCTCCACTGAAAACAATCAATTAAATTAGTTGGACCACTAAACTAAAGAAATGCCAGTTAAAGGCACCATAATGCAACACTCATGAAAATTAACAGACTCCATCAACCTGTTTTCTGCAGTCATGAAGATAAATCAAAGGCCTCTTTGAGGCTATGACTATTTTCCATAATGAAGCACATGCATCAGTATAAGCAGAAAAGATGAAAATATTTTGCAGCCCTCTTAAAATCACACTCAAATCACTGCCCTGACTCTGCAATACAATAATGCATAATGCTCTAGACACATATATGCCTTGCAGACCTGTTGTGAGACAATAGGGAGACACCTCATGACATATTATACCAATTAACACTAAGTTCATGTCGTGAATACAAAACAGCACTCCGGTTAGCCTATTTAGCACTCCGGTTAGCCTACTAGCGCTCCGTTTAGCCTAAAAAGCACTCCAATTAGCCTAAGTTAGCTTAGTTTGCTTGTGGTTAGCCTTGGATATATAGCCAAAATTTTACAGTTTCATGCAGCTGGTCGTCGGTAGCCCAATGGATATGATTCCCAGGCGGCAATCCAACAGCCCGGGTTTAAATCCTATTGTTGTCGACTTTTTTTTGACTTGAAAAAAAATTGTTGTCAACTTTTTCTAACTTGAAAAAAAGTTAAGTGTGATTTATACTTCATGTATGAAAAAATACTTGAAATGTCACTACAACTGAACGAAGTGCAGAATAGTCACTCCTACTGAAAAACAGGGAGGGCGAGAGTTCAACACATGGGCGGGCACTCACACAATCTTTTTTTTCTTTTCTTTTTTCCCTCCAACATGTTTTTTCTTTCTTTTTTGCTCAATAATATTCATGTATTGCATGCGTTATATTATTGAAAGATTAAACCCACGCTTTTCTGGAGCCCGCATTCATTCTGTAACAACGACACCATATGCTTTCTAGGTAATGTTCTGAAACAATTCAAATAAGAAAATGCTCACACCCCATGCTCTTGACATAGCTGATAACTATCTCGCCATTATTTCACTACGTTTCGCATTTGTAGACATTTAATTTCATCTTCGTCAAGTGTAATGCATTGGTCAGCGGAATTACAAACAAAAATCTACGACCCAAGGAATGACCGACATCCCTTCGCCCACTTAACTCCTATTTTGCATTCTGCAAAATAGTCGTAAGAACATAGGCGTACAGGCAATTTTTTACTGGGGGGCGCGGTGAACCATTTGCCCAAAAATTTCTCACAAGTTGCCAAAATTTTTACGAAAAAGTCGAAAAGAAACGAGGGTCATATACGATGCTCTAACATAGGCCTACTTACGAAGTGAAAATATTCTTACAAATGATATGAGCTCATAAAACACGTTAAAAGAAATTGCTGTCTCGGCCACCATTTCGACAGCCAAAGATATCAATGATGCGATTGATGTCATTGTTGACTACAGAGTTGGCATATGCCCTTTCATTGTTAATAAGTGCGATGAACATTACTGACACGTTGTTGCCCCATGGTGCTGCGCAGGTAAGTTTTCAATCTGCGCAACACACTGAATGATCGTTCTGCTGAACACGATGTAGCAGGTATCACTGCAAGGATATGTACTACATTAATAACCAGAAACTCATCACGTGCTGGGCAACCACTGTCTCGTGTGAATTTAACTGGCTTTAACACGCCGACCTCAGGTTAAAATAGAATCTATCTCTTCAAAAAACAAAAACATGGAAACTTCTTTTAAAGCTGGCTTTGCCCAAATTTCTTTTGCTGCCCAAAATATCTGAGTTGCCCAAAATTTGGGGGGGCTGCAGCCCCCCCAGCCCCCCCAGCCCGTACGCCTATGCGTAAGAACGAAAGAGGAGGGTACCCAATAGGGTTCTTCAATCCCGCCATCCCGACCAAAATTTTTCCTCAATCCCGTAATCCCGACGGTTTTTAGCGGCCAATCCCGATCCCGGTCATTAGCGTTTTTTAAGGTCCCTTACCGCAACGGAAAAGGCCTTTTTATGGTGTCCAGATTCCCTCACAGCAAATCAAAGTATTAAAATTAGCTCTTTCCACCAAAGGGACGGCAAAGTTCATCTGGCAGATTTCAATTTCAAATGAACTAGGTCGCACACAGTCCTTTATTGTGTTGTACATCGTTATTCTATGCCTTTAGCGCCACCCTTTAGTCAGGCCCGTAGGAACGAATTTGTAAGTGAGAGGGGCCAAAAGCTAGCACTGGTGGTGATGTGTAAAGTGTGTTGGAGGCCAATTTCCGTAGGGGGGGTACGGGGGCATTCTCCTCAGGGAAAATTGTGAAAATCTAGACATGCTCTAATCCCATTTGGTGCATTTTTGAGAAGCAGTTTGTTGTCATTTGCAAGCCATTTTGAAGCCATGTTTTGAATTTGTATTGTCGTATATAACACATTAAGTCAACTTGCAATCACGAGAGTAGCCGAGACATATATGGACATCACCATATAAGGTTGTTCATCCTTCTTTTTCCCAAAAAAGTGTCTGTGGGTGGAGGTCTGGGGGAGGGGGAGGAAAGACTATTTTTTCACCTGTTCGCAAGCTATGCCGATAGCAGGGATGAAACGAGTCCAGAATACTGAGAATAGCAAGGTTCTAAAACGGTAACTACAAGCTCAGTTGGTAGAGGAGCATCGTAGCGGTATCGCGGAGGTCACGGGTTCAAATCCCGTTGAAACCCTGAATTTTTTCAGGCTTCTTTCTTTGCAATTTTACCGCGAGGATTATTTCTTTACTTTAAAACGTCTAAAACCTAACAGTTTCCTTGAGCGGTGAAGTTGCGCCCTCAAATCTTTCCTTTTGCAAAAATGAACTTCAGGTCTTCCGTTTTTCATGAAAAAAGAGCTCCACAACTTATAATATCATGTACATCTGGATCATCGCTGTCGGTGTTAGCCGACATCACTAGGATCCGCTAGGACACGCTTCTCCAACTACTACTGTATCACTCCCCGTCGACGACCTAAAGCTATAGCCACACGTGCCGATCAAATATACAATATACTTGATACTCGAAATTTTGCGGTCGACAAAAGGTCGCTGGTGAATCGAATCCAAAGGATATTATTACGACCAAGGTTCACGGAAACAGACAAGATTGCCATAAGGGTCACAAAATAGCCGCGTGATCGGATCGTGGATACATTTTGCTGGCCAATTTCCGACATTCATGAAGATGACAGGTTGGTTTCGTACATTTTCGTCAACGGACTTCCCGAATCACGGCTCTTCAAAATAACATTTCCCGGGTCCCACTTCGTAAAATCGCCAAATCCCGTGTCCCGTTCAAAATTACAATCCCGAATCTCGCTCCCCTTTTTCTCCAAAATCCCGAATCCTGGCCTTCAAATAAGCCAAATCCCGGATCCCGAAAAACCTATTGGGGACCCTCAAAGAGTGATTTAACAGTATGGGAAGTATATTGAATTCCAACATTTTGGAATAAGCAGCCTTCCTTCTTCAGGGTCTTGCAGAGAACACCCAGGAAGACCCTGAAGAAGGAAGGCTGTGCCTTCCGAAATATTGCAATTCAATATACTTCCCGCGGTGCAGTCACCACATCACCAGTCACGCTTTCACCTGTCACCAGAAGCGACCGGCTTTCAGAAAGTCTACTGTCACGCAAACTATTGATCTTCTATATTGTTATATTTATTTTCACAAACCCCTTATTACACATCAAAGAACCTTTTATAGTGTTAAAAATTAAAGTATGGTTCGAGTGTAAATACTACGACGACAAAGTGGGCTGCATGCTATGTAGGGGGCTTCCGGGAACGCCGCGATTATTAGGCATGACACGGAAATATCATAATTTCGTTTTTCACTTTAAAACTTTCACTTTCAATTTGTAACACCCGGCAGTAACCCGGTAGTATAATAAGGAATATTGAAGCTGACCAAGCAAGTTCTCAGTTGATATCAAAAATAATAATAATGAAAAACGTTAAATTCGTGAAATAAGCGTACAGTTAAAGCAACAATGTCACACAAAACATACAGCTTATTTATAAACCCGCCCAAGCATGCATGCCAAATCGAATAACCAAATTTTCAGACAAAACTTAAGTGTATAATTAAAACCAAACTCTACCGCAATGGATGACACCTTAATGCACGTTACTTCTGAATTAGTGGACCGATAAAGCTAGATAAAGCGACTTTAAAACGAATTTAGTACAGGAGAACCGAAGAACAAATTCATTATTAGCTGCGAGTTTGGTGAAATCAGTCAAATCAAATTAAACCCGATTTGGGAAGGGTTAATGAAATATTAAAATATTGACAGCCATGCATAGCTCCAGCATAATTTATCTTGTATCTGTGTTTTACCTGCTACTCCGTGCACGCTGTTTTCTCTTGCCGATAAACCGCTTTGCTGCAACAGTGTTTGTGCGCTGCTCCCTCCATGCTCAATCTTGCTCGGAACGTTTTGAGCACGTGGAAGAGGAGAACCACATTCTGGACAAAACCTAAATTTAGGAGACAAGTCTGTTTCTCCACATTTAGGACTAGGGCACTGCATCCTCTCTGAGAATCATTACCGCATATTAGATATATCTGCCAAATGTTATTTCGCCGAGACTACTCAAACGAAACAGTCAAATCGCCGCTGCTTCTGGGAAAGTGGTGACAAAACACCTTTGTCAAGTTTCTCCGAAATGCCGGAAGTCGCAGATCACACAGCGTGTG
Source organism: Meandrina meandrites (assembly GCA_963693305.1). Taxonomy (NCBI): domain Eukaryota; kingdom Metazoa; phylum Cnidaria; class Anthozoa; order Scleractinia; family Meandrinidae; genus Meandrina; species Meandrina meandrites. Next base: position 16,019,968 of record OY855904.1, read on the forward strand.
GGCTGGCGGGACAATTCCCGCACCACAAATGGAATATGAGCTCCCGGCGTGAGCTATTTCTGATCACTTCTAAAATAAAAATTATATTGACGCGTACTTTTTATGGCAAATAGCAGGCGCAACGATGTAAAATTCAAACTCAAAGTTTCATTTAATAAATTACAAGAAATAGACCATGACGTCAGCAATGATCGACCAATTGCCAGCCAGTATACCACGGCACGCAATTTTCATGGGTCTAATGTCATTAGGAAAGCCCCCTCCCCCCCCCCCCCCCCCCCCTTCACACACACACTGATAATTCGTCTGAAGCCCGATTTTGTTGTTCGAAGCACTTCAATGCTTTCCTTGTAGTAAACTAAATCTGTGCATTGAATTACTGCACCTTTTCAGTGACACGCGAATTCAAAACTCAACCAATGATTACGTTTTACACTGCTGCAGAGGGCACTGCAGTCTGTCATATTTCTGATGTACAAAATTATTTTGAGATTGAAGGAAGCGTCACTGCTAATAGTTTTCAAGGTAGAAGGGCAACGACAAGAAGTAAAATTAGACCAAAAACAAACATGGATGGTAACGGTTGAGCAAGATTAGGGATGGATTACGAACGGAAAACTTGAAAAAAGAAACACTCAATTTTTTCAAGATGACGAGTCCCGCAGCTAATCACTGCAAAACGTCCCGGGAACGGGTCCCTTCGTGTAAATTGCCCATTTTCGTACAAAACGTATTGTCCCACAAATTCACACTATTTTTCACACTATTATTATTATTCCATCATTGCGCCATTTTACCATATCAGCGCAAAAGAACGCGAAAAATATGCCACGTTATTACACTGTAGAACAGGGCAAAAATACGGACTGAAAGCCGAGCGACAAAATGGCCGGAATAAACTTTATTTTACTAGTGGAATAATAAATCCCTTATTCGATGGTTTAAAATATGATACGAGCGTAAATTTTGCTCATTGCTCGTATTTTTCCTCGCCCCTTTTGGGCTCGGAAAAATACTACGCAACTCGCAAAATATCCGCGCGTATTATATGTTAAAACATCGAATAAGGTGTATTTATTCACACAAGTCCCCGGGAATTACCCCTCAAGATATGCTGGTCTCCTTACGTGTGTTGCTCCTGGGACATGCCCCCGAATCCAAATGAAAATACAGTATGAAACAAACAGCGGTAATCGCATTTTACTAACTTGACGTTTCGTATGCTATGCAGCATATGTTTTCAAAAGTGTGACCGTTACAAGAACTGTTACAAAATTTTAACAACTATTTTTATATTGTTATACATATTGTTACATTGTCATCTACCGTACAAAGCTGGCTGCTGGGACTGTAAAGATGTTTACATAGGAAAAACCAAACTTCGACTTCATGTCAGAAAAACAGAACTTTTTAAGGCACTCACTAAATGCGTTAATCTATCAGCCATTGCTGATCATATCAATACCACGGGCCATAACATCTAATGGGATCATTTTGAAATTCTATCGTCAGGCAAAACTGACCTCCATTGCAAAATTAAGGAGACTTTATTCATTCAAGAACTACAACCTTCATTAAATGCCAAAGTCGACAGTGAGGGGTTGTTGCTCCATTAACCTAAACGTTATATTTAAGTTACTGCTGAAGATCAATTGTCTCAGACTAGGTTCCAGACCCTTTTCATAACAATATATAGTTGTTAAAATTTTGTAACGGTCATACTTTTGAAAATGTATGTTGCATAGCATACGAAACGTCAAGTTAATAAAATGCGATTTTTTATAATGCTTATTACCGATGTTTGTCTCATGTTTTTAATCAAGTTACGAGTCTGTATGAAAATACAGTAAACCAATCGCAGCTCATCATCATATATAAGCTTTCGTAAATCATCATGTATTTTGTTTTAAAATGATCGGTGGGTAACGGCTGATGGTAAGGAAAGGAGGGTGGTGTTCAGAGTCTTTGCGTCAGTATCGGCGATATTTACACCGGAAAATGTCACCGGAATCAGAAATATCACAAACTGACGAATTTAGCTGCGCGGTTTCACTGAGCTTACTTGTGGCATTTACTTGTGGCATTTATTATGTTTCAGTGGCATGCCTGCAAACTAGCTATCTCGAAGCTAAGTGCATGACCACTATAAACAACATTTACATTTTTTTACATTACATTATCATGCTTTGCGATCAATTTAGCTATTTCGATTACCCATATTTTTTTCGGCGGAGAGCCGGCTACAGCTGGAAGGCTAAAAGAATTATACTCTTTGCCCGATTTTTTTAAAAAGTTATTTCAATACTTTGTGGTTAACTCAGCAATTTCGGCTTCTCTAAAGGAGAAACACTTTTTGCCCTAAATGTTCCTGGTCTTTATCCCCTCATCCCCTCATGTGAACAAATCAAGGAACTTGTCCCCGCACAACAGTCCCATTGTGTCAACAGTACAGAGGACGTGTTGCACAGAGGGAATAAGAATTCAGTTTCACTTTATTGTCACGATCTATTTTTATGTCTGTCATGACCAAGTTTCGCTCTGAAAATGTCTTGTACTTTCTAATGTTTTTAGAAGTTCCTCCGCTTTTGTTCTGTCCATTTTTCCTTCCTTCATAAATATTTCAAGAAGAGCTTCAGTAACATCAGTGGGCATTCTTTGCGAATTTCTACAAAAAAAAACAAAGCAAAATGAGAAAAAATGGTCCAGGCACAAACAAACTGAAAGGGATTTCTCGAGACGAAAAAGTGAGAGTTTTATGCGTTCTGTTTGAGCTTCTCTTGTGTACGACTTAATACCGAAAACCCACGAAAATAGCTTTGTAATAGATCTTACAAAAACGTACAAAAAATATGAATATCAGTGCCAATACTTTTTGTAGGCAAGGCCCTATTTCGCAGCAAGGGAAAAGGAATTGGTGATGATGACTATTTGATAGTTAGGCTAACTGTACTTGCTAAAACTTGGATTGTAATAAATACCAAATAAAACGACAAGTGAAGAATGAAAGAACAACTCATCATACCCCGCTATATAACACCATCCTTGTTTGTGAGTAAGAAGATTCCAGACAAGAGAGCTGTTCTCCAATAATCTATGCTGAACGTAGATCTTATCTTCCTGTTGACAAGGAGATAAAAAGTTGTCGTATGGCAAGCAGACAAAACAAACAAAGCACTTGAACAGAGAACTGATCAGCCATACAAACGCAATTAGCGACCAGAACATACAAACAAACAAGTAAATAACAAGGGCATGTTGAACACTGAAATGTTACGTCTGATAAAGACAGTTTTATTATTCTGGTATTTAAGTATCTGTACTAAATTTGTTTTACTCTGAAGTATCAAATGTGTACCTGATCTCTTGAGAAAGCAGTGAACAGCTTTAAATTGCCGTTTTCGATAAGAGGATTCCATTGCTCTCGAAAAAAGAAATCTTTGTTGCTGTTCCTACAGCCAAAGAACAAGACACAGTCTGCAAGAAATAAGACACTGAAGATATCAAAATCAAATCACTGCAAAAGATCGGATTGTTCAGTAGTTACAAGACTGTTAAAATTATTATCCAACTGAAAACAAACCTATCAGTCAGTCAATCACCACTGCGGAAAAATACAATCAACCAATCAGAATCTAAAGCAAAAACACGTGACTGGTGGCAGACGCGAAAAAGTTGACTGGCTGAAAAGACAGCGCTGATTTTACTTTGATTGGTTAAAGCTCGGTGCATGTGCATTTCATGGATTCAAAAAGCACCAAAGCCGTGAGATTTGTTTCCTCCAGGGAAAGCGGTCCGACACCTAAGGCTTAGAAATGCGCCCTCGCAGTTTACGCGCAATCTTTAAGACACTCTCTGCCCCTGTTTGCATTTTATGTAAGCTTCAACTTACCCCCAGCAGACTGCGACACTCTTTCTTCAATAAAACTTCTAAATGGCGCACAGCCAGTACCTAGAAGAAAAATACAGTTTGATTTTCTGGTTGATTCAAACACTTTGAATAAAAAGCTAAGCCGCGAGAAAATCCTTGTAGGAGACTTTTATGAATAGGGACTCCAAAGGTGGGATGTAATAAGAAATCTAGTGTCAGCCAGCCAGAAGGGTAGCCGTTCTGTCGGTGGTTTCTCTAGTCGGCAAGACTACACACTGGCTTGTTTTGGTGTGGTTTAACTTACGAACGGGGTTTTCGGGGTTATCTGGCTATCTGGTTATCTGGCTTACCTGATAAGCTTTTTCAGTTGACTAACTTTCTGTGTTTTGTACTCATCAAACTACACTTAGCCAATCAGAGCGCACGTAGAATCTGAACTACATAACTATATTATAAAATGTGATATTAGTGCGTACCTGGACCTATCATGACAATGGGCGAATCTAAAGCCTTGGGAAATGATATCGTGCCTTTCTTTACCCACACAGGGACGCGTAATTCCTTGTTTGATGGATCCAAAGAAGCCAGCCACGTTGAACAAAGGCCCCTTCTTGGTTTGACCAGTTTGGTTTTGTAGTTTACAACTGCCACCAGTAGTTGAACTTCATCTGGGTGGGCCTGTCAAAGAAATACGAAATGATAAAAAACTCCATCCGAATAACTCCGCTAACTCAGTTATTGTTATCATTGTGTACTTCTTACATTTGTCGGCGGGAAAAGGTTTCGGTCAAAGAACTAAACTGCTCCTAAATGATAACGTTTCTGAGAGTAAAACATTTTTCGAAATTTTCATCATTTAAGGTAACACAAATGTATTGTCTTTTTGACCAACAAGTCTGGACAAAATATTGAGGAAAATGTATGAGGGCTTTATTAATAACATCGGGAAAAAACACTGTACGTGTCCATATTGCCATCCACTTTTACCTCTATAAAAGTTGATGGCGTCCCTTTTGAGAACATTATCGTCTTAAGGAGGCTCACAATGGTTTCCAGCAATTTTCCAGCTCTTAAACTTTGATGGGTCAGCACTACAAATTGTCATCAGTTGCTGCTGCAATAATGATATCAAACAAATGTTCAATCATTGCTGAACAAGTTGTAGCCATTTTCATGACGTAATTGGTTACCATAGCAACCATTTAGCCTGTTAAAAACACCCTTAATTTTGCCTTAAAGTGCTTATAACTCAAAAACGAGCACGGTGACCCCCATTTTTATTATTGAATAATGATCAGCGTGTTAAGATGCAACTTTTTGCAAAGTTAAAAAAAATCTATCTAGCGGTTTCAGAGCCACCTTAAATTTTCGAAAATAGGTGGCTCTGAAACCGCTAGATAGAAATTTTTTTAACTTTGCAAAAAGTTGCATCTTAACACACTGATCATTATTCAATAATAAAAAATGGGGGTCACCGTGCTCGTTTTTGAGTTATAAGCACTTAAAGGCAGAATTAAGGGTGTTTTTAATAGGCTAAACGGTTGCTATGGTAATCAATGACGTCATGAAAATGGCTGCAACTTGTTATGTGATGATCGGACGTTTGTTTGATATCCTTTTTGTAGTAGTAACTGTTAACAATTTGTAGTACTGACCCATCAAAGTTTAAGAGCTGGAAAGTGCTGGGAACCATTATGAGCCTCCTTAAGCTATACATCGGCATCTGTGCGAATTAGACTGGCAATACTTCAGTTACATCGCCCTCTGCACGCATTGCAGCCCATGATGATCGCTAGCTGGGGATGCACCTACCATTAGCGAGGAGGCAATAGAAAATGCTCGCGGCTGAATCGGTGGAATCAGGTCAAGTAAATACTCAAATGGGATGTTTGCACTGGCAGATGGAAAGTCCTGAAGAACCTATAAACAAAATACAGCAGAAAACTTGCTGGTTACATGAAATTCACGTCAGTGTTCCGTGTTTACACACAAGCTCCACTCATTGACACAGTAAGCAGATGTTACTCATTGTACAAAGCTAATACTGCATATAGTTGAGAAGCTTTCCCCTTCCTTTGATATTCTTGGACTTATGTTTAACGGGTACTTGATTTATGAAATGCCTTCAAAGGGAAACACAAACTCACCTCTACAGTAGTTCTTTTTTGTCTGTAGCAATACGAGTAAAGTTCTTCCTGAAAGCAGTCAAGTGATACATTACATTATTTTACGAGATATTTACATCTGTAATAGCTGTTGTAGTTTATATTTATCCTTGGTTTAAAATTTTTCAAACCAGTTTGATTTTTATTTTTTATCGTCTCAAATTCATTATCATAATCTGAAACAAACGGGGATATCAAAATCAAACTGGTTTGAAAGATTTTTATTAAACCAAAAATAAATTTAAACCACAACATAGGCACTAATAAAAAACACACAGACACACTACACAATAAATAAAAATCCATCTCAAAAAAAACAGGTATGGTAATGACCTAAAATGAACTAAAATGGTGATAAGTTGTGAAATTTTGCAGTGAACGGGAGGCAATGGCAGCGGAAAAAATAGAAAAGTTCTGTCATTCCTCCCCCCAGTTACTTCTTTTTTCCACCTTCTTTGGTTGTACTTTCCACACTCGAGAAAATACATCAAGGTCATCAAGTTTCATTCCAACAGTAATTCATTCCAACCAATACTATACTATCAAATGTAACCTGGTGGCTTCTATAGAATTAAGCTTAAACGTACCTGTCCCTCTGCAGAGCAGAACTCCTGAAGTTTTTCTTTTTCAAGGTCTGAGCTGGTGAAGTGCGAAAGAAGTTCAAAGAAGTACCTCCTTGGGACACCTTGAATGTCCAGATGATGTTCCACGAGGTGCTGAATGGAGCAGGGCTGAGGAAGCTGGTGTGGAATGGGAATATCTGCAAAATAACATTCACAGTGAAAACTGAACATAGTTTTTGTTGGTTCCAGATTTATGATGTTGTGCAGTAATTCTGTACACTTTGTACTGACAAGCACTTGCCATTTTATAAAAGAATAATGAAAAGGTTACTGAGGGCCAGCATTAGCTGCTTGAAACTTTGCCGAATTCATTTTACTTCTACAGAAACACCCACTGGTAATGGTCATCAAGACATCTTAGCATATTTCTACATACTTATATAATAGTAATTTTTACTCTCTATGACTGATCTACTATCAATTGCAGGTTCTTCTTGAGTTATGAGATACCCAAGAACGTATAAGTTCAGATGATAACAAGATGCCGATTAAGAAATTTGACAAATATGATGATGACAAAATGTGAAGATTAGGATCATGATGATTATTGCTATACGGACCACAAGAAGGACCATAATGATACCAACAACCAGATAGTGACACAAAAGACTCACCTGGGTCATTCTGCTCAAGAAAGAACTTCTTTTCTGGTTCCAATGCTAAATGATCAATAAATTTTTGTACAACATCAGCAAGATTACTTGGTTGCACCATCAGGACATCACCTGCAGAGTGACTATAAAAAATAAACAGCAATACAATTTCAATGAAACATTTTTATACACGTTTTTGCTACCTCTTCTCTTGACTGGGTTAAAGAAGGGTTTCTAACGTTTTTAAAACTCTTTTCCTATCTTTTATCATTGATAGTTTGCATGTTTTGTATGCACGTTTCCTGGCGTTGTGTGATTTATCAGCCCTAAAACAATCTTTCTCTTTCCTTTGACTGGTCTCCTTTGCAGCCATTTCTTTGGGAAATGTCACCCCCTCCCCACTCCACCCAAAAAAAAGGACTTCAAAGCAGACAAGCCTTTGACTAAGTCCTTAGTGAAGTGGATCAGTTTTCACCCCAGTAGGAAATCTCTGTTGCCTTACGCCTGTTCCAAACGTCGCGCTATTGCCGTGCCGAACTAAATTAAAGAATTAAATTCGACTTAGGCGCGGCGATAGCACGACGTTTGAAACCATTCAGTTCGGCAGGCTGAATTAAGTTCGGCACGACTATTTAGGACGGCAGAGCTTGCCGTGCCGTACGGCAGTAGTGCGACTTGGTTCCAAACGGCGTGCTATTGTTGTGCCGAACTAAATTCATAAATTACCTCAATGTATTTTAAGCTATTTTGCAGCTTGCAGTTTGTTTTGTTGTTTCTGATATAATTTGAATTTTGCGCGACTGCATTAAATTCGACGTTTGAAACCATTGCCGTGCTATCGTCATGCCACTGCCAGGCCAAATTCATTTGAGTTCGGCACGGCAGTAGCACGACGTTTAGAACAGGCCTTAGATGGAAATGTTGCTATAAAAGTAACATGCCCCCCCCCCCCCCCCCCCGACATTATGACAGGTTCCTTTAAGGTTACTTCTGCTGACTGATTCTGACAATTTTTCAGAAATCTATCAGGTTTAGCTGAGACCTACAACTGTTACCCCCAACATTTGCTGTTTTACAACCCTCCAGTTTTCTATGCATTAATACATCTGCTAATTTATCTAAAAAATTAGATTCATTTGACATGTTAGTTTTGTAACCTTTTATTACACACATCTATTCTGCTGATGACGAAAACTGTTCATTCATCTACTGTTTTATCCTTAGCTCCAGGGTTGGGATCAACATGAACATATGCTGTAGCAAAACCTGGGGACTCTAACGAATTTTAACTGTATACCTCATTCCAGAACCTTTTATATCAAACTGAACCAGCCTCACGTCCTGCCAGTGATCTGCTGCAGCCTGCAGTCACTCGATTGTTTGATATTAATCTAGCATGGAATGGTCTTCTGCATAGAGTGGAATTGGACGTAACTGTCATAAACACAAATATTAGTTGCGTGGGAAATTGGTTCACAAATTTAAACTATCTTAAACATACAGTGAAACCAGAAGTTTTATACATCTCACCCAGCGGTGAGGGGTACTCGGGATTTCAAGTGATGGGGATGATCGAATGGGGGCAAAAATCAAGACCCAAAAAAAATCCCATGCTGAATTTCTACCCTTAAATTTCCAGACAGCGGGAATAATATAACACAAATAGAATCATTACTACTATGCAGCCAAGGCACTACCACAAATCTTTAGATTGTTTTTATACCCCAAAAAAATCCCTCTTTAAATTAAGCCACCCAAAAAAATACTTGCCAAATTTTTCTACCCCAAAAAATCCTGGAATGGAAAATTTCAACCCCCCCAGAAAAATCCTTCAATCATCATCAGTTGCCATTAAAAATTTTAACTGATGAAACCTGTCCATTTTTAAATCTTTAAGGGTAACAACTTTAAAACAAAACACTGCAGAAGAAGTTTTTTGCTTTTATATATTTTCATTTAATAACTTAATATTGACAGACATATGGACCACTTCAAATGAAGTTCAGTAATACAAAAGCTTCAGAGCCACCTTAAGTAAATCAAGGAAAACAAATAATAAAATGGCAATGAAATCCACAGTGTCAGTAGAGTTTATTTCCTTTTTTGGAAGCTTACTTTGGATAAGATGAATCACCAAGGCCTAGCACAGCAAAAGACAACTCAGACAGAGAATTCACTGGAAGGTTTCTTCTGACTAAATCTCCAGAAAGAAATTTTTTTTTTTTTGTTTTTTAATTCATATCCACTAAATCCATTCACTGGGCTTTTTATAGACTATACACCTTTTACATGTTAGTTCAGTGCTGGATCTTAAGGGGAGTGGCAGGCCCGTAACCAGGATTTTGCCTGAGGGTGCGCATGAGCGCCTCCGGCACTAATCCCGAGCGACGAAGGCGCGAGAACGTAGTGGGGGGGGGGGGGTATCCTCCCCCAGGGAATTTTGAAGAATATCAGTTTGGTGCTTTTGGTGCAGCTTGGTGCCATTAGGTACGCAAGTTTCCAGTCAAAAGTGTTTTCTTCCTCTAAATAGTTGCAATCCTGAAGCCATTTGTTTTGGCTATTGGTTGGGGTTATACTATTGGCTTTGATAAACTTTTTGTAGATTAATGGTCCTGGTCTTTGGCTTTTCATAATCCTGTCACGGAGTGTTTCAGAGTCGTGATTTCTAATCTCATCAGCTTCGGTGATGGTTTTTCGAAGAGATTTTAGAGCTGATACTAAACCGTAGAAACCGAGAGGACGTGGCTTTTTTTATGTCATATTTTGAGGCAAGAGCATTGAGAGGCAAAACTCTGTTGTTTCCTGTCATTTGAAGGTCTTTAACTTTTATTATACCTTTTTTTTTTTTGCACACACAAATATTACAATATCCTCCTCAACAAGTTTGTCTTAAAAAATGCAAAAAGCAGATGAAAAGCAACTACTGAATATACCCGACGTTACTAATCGAACTTAATCGAACGATTTGGCTCGATTAGTTCGATAATCGAACAGAATCGAACCCAAAAATTTGTGTGAGAGAGTTCGATTCCGTTCGATTTCCGAACTAATCGAACCAAATCGAACTTAATCGAACACAAAAGACAAATATTAAATTCACCCTCATACAACCAGATAATTGAACAGTCTGTCTAAGTAGCAGTAACAAATGACTAAAATTTTTATTTATGTATAGACTTTCGGCAAAAAAATCCCGAAACGCAAAGTTCAACAGACAATAGAAAATAAATCTTCCTTCACTCTAGTTCTATTTCATGTTATGATTTGGTTATATCAACCTATGGAGTCCCAAGTAGTCTGCGTAGCTGGCGATTTCTTCGGAAAGCACGCGTGGGAGATAACTGCGAAGACTCGATCGCCTTCTTTCACTTTGCCGATTGTTTCTAGCGACCTTGCCGCTCGCTCGCTCGCTCCCCAACAAAACCGTCCGCTGTGCACACTATAAACCAAGCAAAATATTATAAACTGAAGCAATGCTAAAAAAATGATTTAAAGTTATTTGACATAAGTTAACCTAACTGCAAAAAAACCCGTCCTTGAAAGCGGAATTCATAATATTAACCGGGAAAAACGATGAAATGAAATCAGAAGTAGAATTTGAAAATTACTAGTTCAGTGATATCTCAACAACATATCACACGTTTTGGTTGGAGAATTTTAGAGGCATTTATTATGTCCATTTATTTATAGCCCTATTGTTAGCTCTTGTTTGTAGGCCCACCCCTCAGGAATTTAGCATTGAACATAGAATGAAACTTACGTCGGATACTGATATAGGTATTTCCTTTTTTACGAGTCTATGGACCTCGTCATAACATAGCAAAGTGAAGAACTCGACCAACGTTTTAGCAACATGGACTTCGTAGTAGTTCAATAACATTATTCAGTTGTAACAAAGATTATAAATCTTTTATATTTATGGCAAGACTGGAATGTATACAACAAGTGTTTTCATGAACAGGTTAATCACCAATACCACTATCACCTGGAATCCCATAGATCTGTTTACACACGGCCGAACCAAAACAATCCTAAATTGTGACCTTGAATTATCTGTAACGTTAAACTCAATTTTGAAAGACAAAATCATGGGCACATGAGCTCAAGGATGATACAAACCGTTGCTTTATCCAAAAATTTTTCAAAAGTACATTTTAGGGTCTATTTTTAGCCTGTGTTGTAAAACCACTATAATCTTGAGAATTGCATTGTTGTAACGGCAAAATAACGAAAGTAGGATTAGTTTGGGAAATTCTCTTTTTGGCAGGTAAATGACTTTTTGACATACTAACATAATACTTATTATTGCTTTTACAATGGCGCTCTTGTAACACAGGCCACCAAACTATTTTTGTTCATTATTTATTGACATCTTTTCAACAACTTTCCCACACCTGGCAAATCTAAAATTATAAAAGAAATGTGAGAGGTGGAGCTGTCGATTGACTGACAGGTTATATGGTGCTTGATATTTTCACCAAACCTTATTCATGCATTTTGATTAGCTTATTAAACCAGAAACTTAGGATGGTGGCCAGAGTTAGTCATGCACGACTGTGACTGGGTTCTTATAACAAAGATGAAATGTTCTGTCACTCTTTTGTCCCTTAAATCAAGTTCCAACAAAACTATTCACAGTCAACACAGTGACTTGTGGTTCATTTAGTAAAAAACGTAATGACTTTTTCTTCAGCCTTGGAGCTTGGGCTAATTTAAATTAGCTGTTGTAAATGCAGAACAATCAAAACAGTTTCAGACTGATCCTCTATTTACCCGGTACGTCGATATATCTTTGCAGAGTTAATATGATCTATGAAAGAGGTACTGATAAAAATTAAAAATCTACAAAATACTGATCATTTTTCATCACTGTCACTAAACTTATCCTCTTTTTATATTTTACTTTCTGTAGATGTCTTTATCATAGTCTTGTTCTTCTTGCTCTTTCTCGTTATTCTTGATCCTCTTGTCCTTCATCATCTTCTTCTAACTCCCGTTCCTCCTCATCAATCATATCATCTAATACCTCCCTGCTTGGTTTGGCCAGGCTATTAAAAATATGGTAAGGGGTTTACTTCATTAATACACACCACAATATTGTGGAAAACCAACACTTTCTGTGAAGGGGCCCGTTTCTTCGAACTTCCTGGCCACTCAAGGGCTTGCCAACGTTCAGGGACTGTTATCAGGCTTCTATTTTAGGCCCAAAGCACCAAACTTTCTAATGAAAGTAAAATCAGTTTCAACAGAGCTTTGGAATTATTATCTAAAGTACAAGAGTAATATTATTGTACTTCAAATTATAAATAAACATATTTCTAAGCAAAAAAAAAAAACAGTTTTGATTAATGAAGCAAATGGACTTCTCAAGCTATTATTTTGGTATTTTTACATTTGTTGGTGCGGAAAGGTTTTTGTAAGAGTGTTTGCTGTAACCTGATTTTTATATAAATGCAAATTTCATAAAAAAAAAACGATTTGTCACATTAAGCATTCTATCTCTACTGAAGTTGATTTTAATTTTCAAATCAATAAGCCATTTGTGTTTAGTGTTTTTTTGTTAAGTGTGATGTGATCATGTGATGTGGCTGTGATTTGAAACTTTTGAAGGACTCTTTAGTGGAAGAAACCTGTACAAAAAATTTAACTCTATGAGGTTTGGTTTCAAAAATATGACAGCTACAAACCTTTTTTAGCAGGGTGTGGACAAAACATGGGGTAGACAATGTGGCCTAGGCCATGGTGTAGCCTAGGCTGTAGCCTACCCCCTGGCCTACCATGGTGTAGGCCATAGACCCCATAGCCTACCGATGGTCAGTTAACTTCATTTAATATATTTTTTTTAACTAAGACCAGTGAGCAGCACAAAGGAGAACCTTCATACCTGTAAACTTTTTTCCCTCCTATTTCCGACACGAGACTTCTTTACTTCAAGGAATAAATGTTACAACTATTGAACAGAAGTTAAAAACGTGCTTAAGTTATACTTCCTAAGTTAAAGCCCTGCCACGGAAGAAACTAATACTGTTACTGTAACCAAACAAGGCCCTATTTCCCTTGTAGGGAAAAGGACGTACTATTTCCAAAACGAGAGCGAGTGTTTCATCGGGGTATCCAAACACCGAGAAACAAATGAAAGCACGAGGCAGTAGGCCGAGTGCTTTTATTGTTGCGAGGTGTTTGGATACCCCGATGAAACACGAGCTCGAGTTTTGGAAATAACTTCTCAAATGCAACAATAGGAAATTATGCAGTGACATGTTTTGTCAAATGAAACACTAAGAAATTATGCAGTGTCAAATTTTTGCCCTTTTCTGTAAGGACGCGATTGCATGCATGATTCATTAGCATCCCAGCCATGAGCGAGGAAGGAACGGCGTGGTTTAGGAACCGAAAATGGTTTACGAGGAAGAGAATTAAGTCAAGAAAGCCGTATTCCCCGTCAAGAAGGTATAAAAACAAATACACGTTAACATTTTTAAACAATGGTTAATAATATGGTGAAGAACTCGGGTGGAGAAAAATGTCCATTCTTTCAGGAGGCCCGTTTAGAGATTACAATTTGCATTAGGTTTCGAAGCGATCGACTCTCTGAATTGTTGGCAAAGCAAATTTTTCATTGAAGTAGAGCAAAAAGAACGAAGAGTTATATCTACCAAACCAATTTATGTAATAGTATTTAGTATCCGACGCTATCTGTATTTAAGGAATTGTTGTTAGCACTCATTTCCGATTTCATGAGTTGTATTGTTAAAAAATTTCAAGGATACTACGGACTAACAAATATTCATTGATTTTCTGCAAGTTGTCGATGTGCATAATTTAGTGGTATATACCACTCTCACTGGAGATTGGTATACTGTTTTTCATTGGGTATCCAAATGCATGCACGTGATGTGGTATACATCTCGTGATTGGAAGTTAACTTAATGAATTATTAATGAGTTTGAGAAGTCTCTAGGATGCTGCAACGATCTCTTCTGGTCCTTCAGTCCTTCAGCTGACCTCATCAGTTACTCCTATGTTAAAGTCTCATCGAATGATTTGGAATCATTCGATTTGCCGTTTTTGTACTTGTATGCAGGATCGAAAATTCTGTTTTCTAATTGGCTCATGTAACTGGACCAATTGTGTTAATGTAGTTTCGATCCGTGCTTAGTTGTGTTTGTTAAGAAGGCTATTTTTCGCATTTTTGACCGTGAAAGGTAAGTTCTGGCTGGTCAAAACAAAATATAAAAGCAAAAACAAAAAGGAAAAGAAAAAAAATTAAAACAAAAATGAAAAACAAAGAAACAAAAACAAAAACGGCTGGTGACCCTTCTGGGCCGCCGTAGTTATGAGTTTTGCAGTCTCGCCGAAGTCAGTCAATCCACAGACGTTTTGACGATAGCCCCAAATCCAGCTCGAAGGATCATTTAATGTTCTTATAAAAACGCAACGTTATATTCACGGCTTAATACAACATTGTTTCATAGCTTTCTTTGTTTCACGTTCACAACTCTGGAACACAGCAAGCATGATGCGAGTCACGTGACGCTACAAAATACTGACGGGGTACCCGCGGGGTACTATCAGTTACAAGTTTAGCTTCTTCGGTTGTTTACTTAGCCTACCCGTGCGGGTACGGGAATAAAGTTTAATATTAGGTAATAGTAAGAAACCCCACCGAGAATTTTTGCAATCACGTACAAACGCTTCCGTTTCCTGGTTACGAGGTTGGTAATTATGCAGTGCATAACTCAATGTTGACTAAAGGATCGTGGACATTATGTGAGTTCTTTTATTACTTATCAATATTTTATACTTTGGCTACAAGAGCTGTGTTGTAAGCTGTAGTCTTTTACACAATCTTGAGAAACGGTTCAATCGATGAGTAAAGTGCAAGGTGGAAATGTTAATCCAAGATTTTTTATGAAAATAGGGCTAATCAGCTTTCGAGTAATCGAGAGCAAGATAGTAAAGTTGGTGTTTTCTTTTGGTGTATGACGATGTTCATTATGTCTACCTTGTCGAACATTCTGTGGTACCGCCGGCTCGATTTCTCAATAAGGTAGTGTTCACAGTTCATTCGCAGTTTCTGCGGTTGTTATTAGTTTCCCTTGTCATCCGATGAATGCGATAAGAATAAGTAGCTTGATTACGAAACTAGACGTTTCACTCTTTTTAGTAAACGTTTTGACATTTCATAATAGCGAAACTAGCGCAAGACATCCACTTGGGAGCATTGGAAAAGCAAGTAAAGACTGCGTAGAGCCAACAAGTGTTCATATTAAATGAGCTGTAAAAAACACTATGGCTTCATTTAGCTCATATTATTCAATACGTAAGTTGATTCCATTAATAAAGAAGTAACGTTTTGTAATCTTTAGGTGACCAAACCTTCTGTAACGTATTAGCTGGCTTATATTCTTTTTTATCTCTCATACCTACTGGACCTAGAACTATTCCACTTAAAAGTACGTCGAATCCTTCCCTTCCCTCAGTATGTATTTGCAATTTGTGATTTCCTGAACTTATTCTCGTTCGTAGAAAGTAAATGCGGGTCTGCAAAAGAATTCGCCCATAGCTTTTTCCCGTTATTTTGCATGGATATGTTCTTTTTCACTAAGCCCAACTTTTATCCTTCCATTTCGAAGACGACGAAGTACTAAGCCTACTGACCACATTTCTGTTTTCTCCCGCATTTTAGGGACAGAAAAGGAAAATTCTACGACGCTTCCTCCTTTTCTTGATCGCCAACCACCGAACAAGTCACTTCTGTCTGCACCAGTTCGCATCATCCTTGCATTCATGCTCTGAGCAGTTATTTCATGAAAACCCTTTCGTATTAAAACCATGACTTTAAGTGACTGCGTTTCACCTAAAATTCTCCAGTCTGTCGACATGAGCGACCAGCAACGTGGCTTTGAAATTAACATTTGGTTGGGCAATTTGATAAATCAGATAACGGTGCTTTTTTATCATGGAATTCAGCTACCCTCGCAATACTTTTCCAGGGACAGCAGGCAACTCGTCTAAGGACTTTCTGGAAATAACGAATTAGCATCAGTGCAATTTGTGCATGGCTTTAGATACCAATGTGAGTATGATCCTCGTTTATCGTACCTGCTTTGATTTCGATACGCCGCTTTAAGATTTTCTTATTCATTGGACAAACAACATCTCGCCAGCTGAGCAGGGTTATGTGATAGTATCTGGCGATCTCGTGCTGTTCGACATCTTCAAGATTGTAGCATCTCGGATTGAGAATTCTCTTCCACCAACTTACTTTTTCTATTAAATCCACGAGTGTTATATGCATGACAAATGGTTTCGACGAGAACGACATCACTCGACGTGTCAACTGTTCCGTAATCATTCACCGACAACTCGATGAGAACTAAGTCGGGCTCTTTACACTTCAATAGATAGTTTTGTAAACAAAAGCTGAAGAAGTCGCTTCCGGTTCCCCCGAGGGACAAATTATTAATCGTAAGTTTGGAACCAGTGTGCGGTAGAATCACATTATTCCACCATTGAAGAAAGAGCTGATGATAAAGTTGTCTGTGATCTGAGATTCCTCCTCCAGCCGATCCTCCAATAACAATCATTACAATACTCTCTCCCCTTAACACTTTATGAATAAACGCCCATACACGAAACGAGCTTTGGCCATAGTTATAGATGGCGTTATCAATAGTCTTTTCAGTGACGCTAAGTTGCTCAAGATTTCGATAGACGAGCCTGTCCTGCCAAAAGTTAAAAGGATCTTTGTCAAACCATAGTGGCATGCAAAGGCACAATGCTTGGTTTATAAATACAAAAATCATCCACGATGGTCGGTGCATGTTACCAATGGGCAATTACAAGATACTCTTCTGGCAGGATTATTATTATCTCTGTCATCTGACCTTATTTATTCTGTCTCGGATGAAAGAACAAGGAGACAACAACAGGTGCCATTGTTTCACCAGAAAAGATAACCAGAAGCTCCACACGAATAATTTGCCTGTTAAAGACAAAATCAGCAGACTACTTACACCGAAAGTCAACTAAAAGAACTTGTAAACAAATCCGTCCTCAACAATGTCTCCAAGAACATTCAATTTAAAAGAACGCCTCTACGTAACAATTAGACTAAGAGCCCGAGTTTTCCGAGTGAATAGTCAAAAGGCGGAGCCGAGTTGACTGTCGCTCATAGAAAACGAGGGCGAGTAGTCTGACTGTTTTAGTAAAAACTCTAAAGGATTGCAGTCCAAAACCTTAAATTTTATGGACTTTAAGCCAAAAATCAAGAAAAAGTAACCCTTTAATGAGCAACGCGCAAGCGATCGTGTTCTATCAGCGATTAGAAAACAATGGGAGAACCAATCAGGTTCGCGGATTTCCAACAGAGCACGGCCGAGGTTCTACTAAAAGCAGATAGAAGGATGTCTCATGTGCAACCATTCTCTGGTCTTCGCAAATATCTCCATGTTAAAACTAGGAGCAGATGTAGCTGGTCCCTACCGAATGATTGCTTCTTCTTTTAAATTAAAAGAGAAACGCAAGACCAACTCCTCGATCGCCTTAACGACTACCACTCCAGCACTAAACCTCACATCATTCAATCGACAAATGCCAAGGCTTTAAACCTTGATGACGGGAGTCGAGAACGTTCAATTCGGTGCTATTTTATAATCTAATTTTTACCATTGTATAGTGTCAAAATCAGGGCCGTAGGCAGGGGGAAGCGGTGTGTCGGCACCCCCTTTCGTGCCGCAAAGGTCCACTTAATCTGAGAGGGAGGGGTAAAATGACTCTCAGAATGCACGAAAAGTGGATTTCAACAACTTGATTTTTCAAAATTTCCCGGGCAAATATACCCCCGGATTCCCACCTAGGCACTCATGCTTCCGGCGCTCGCACCCAGCAAGGCAAAGTCCTGCCTAAGGCTCTGAAAATTGCTAAAGAAATACAACTAGTTTTTACAAGCCGAGGAGCAAATACACAGATATTCAACCAGCAATGCGTTAATTGTTCAAATGTGGCCTGTGAGATGTGCGTTATGTCGGTTGTTCAAGAAGCATAAGAGATCAGTCAATGGTAAACATTACGGGAAAAACACAACTTGGAAAGGGGCATAACTAACTCGAGTGCCTCATTCCGAAATGTTTAAATGATACTCGTCACAAATTTGGGAAGAGTTGATTCAGTGAAAACACACTGACGGTCATTTATGCTTTTATATCATTTATTGGAAGGCGTTCCAAACATACATTAATTACAACTACTCACGGTTACAAAATATAAAAAAGTTTCGTATGCTTAAGTCGTTTGAGTCGACAAAAACTGAAACTGAACGGACCTATGGCTTCTACTATACTCTTTTACTTTGTTTTAAAGAACTAACAAAAGGAAAAAGGTAATCGATTACATTAGGTTGCGATGGAACGTATTTTAATTCATTCAATTGTATCTCGCTGTTTTATTCTATAACTACCCTAAGACTGGTATGCAGTTAACACCATCAATACGCCATGCATCTAGCCTAATTTTAAGAAGGGCAGATCTAGCTATAACATCAATACCGTAACCTATAATATTAACAACATTAATTAAACAATTGCTAGAAATGCTACTGTTATGTGTATCATAACATTACGGAATGACTAACTGGCTGATAAGACATTTGTTTGTCCTGATTTCTTTGAACAGGTTGTACCAGTTCCTTAAAACAGGCTGCACCAGTTCTTTGAACCCTCAAGCAGAAGCTGACTGACGTTCTTTGTGAAAGTCGTCACTTAGTTGGACAGCGGAGTTCCACACCGCTTTTACGTGCGTCATCTTGATATTATCAGGAATGTTCTCTGTTCCAGGAATTTGTTCTAAGCCTTTCTCTGCCAAGCACAGCTCCAAGTACTCACCAAAACTGCAAGAAATTCGTATTAGTATCTATATTCTATTCAAAACTGCTATTGAGTCACCTACAAAAGCACAAATTAAACAGTCGCAGATCGCACGACCGGAAAATGCCGAATACCAAGAGATCACCTAGAGAAAGGATCGCAGACGCTCTTTAGACTCGTCACCACATCTTTGCTGGGGAGAAACGATTGCGTGACGCACCCAAACAGCGTCAGCATAGGAGCTAGGCTATCTTGTGCACATGCTCTTCCGAACCAAACGTTTTATTTACTGGTAGTTACTGGTTTTTTATGAGTACCGGTATATCGGTAATGTATTTCGAAGTATACTATTATTTAACGATATTCTGAGCTTAAAGTGCCTATGAAGTAAAAAATTTTTTCGCGTTATTTTGTAGCTTGTTATATGTTCTTTCCGAAATGCCCAAAAGCGAATAGTGTTAAAGAGAGAAAAATCCGAGTTTTTGCCGCCTAAAGTTAGAATTTGACGACTTTGAAGTGGGTCCATTTCGCGCGCGGCCAGAACGATCGCATTACAAGGTCGTGACGTAGGAAATTGTTCAGTCGACTCGAGCGTAATGGCGGATAAGAGTGGTGTGAGTGCAAGAGGAAACTATTGCGTGGTCGGTGGCCCCAATAAAAACAATTGCCGGGACAAAACAAGTACATCGATAGTATC
Organism: Meandrina meandrites; assembly: GCA_963693305.1. Lineage (NCBI taxonomy): Eukaryota > Metazoa > Cnidaria > Anthozoa > Scleractinia > Meandrinidae > Meandrina > Meandrina meandrites. Next base: position 16,039,781 of record OY855904.1, read on the forward strand.
GATGGATTATCTACACAAAAACTAAACTTTGCGGCAGAACTGGAGTCGGTTTTTGCGAATTCATGGCGAAAGATGATGTCCCACATATCAGCCTTCAGCACATTTTGACGAAAGCTGTTACGATGGTCTTCGATGAAACATCGGCGGCATTTTATTCAGAGAGTGGAAACCATGTGCAGCTAGAGGTATCTAATCAAAGGGTCTATTGCCACAAGAAACACTGATCGTCAAACTTTACTCTTGTATTTTGCGATCGGAAAAATACATTAAATCTTGTAATTGCATATTTGTTGTGATTTCTGAAAATGAGACTTATCGTTATTCACACTACGGCTCGCGAGAATATGAAGCAAATGAATCAGACGATAAATATAACGGCAAATAAAGGTGCCCCAAGTTATTTAGTCAAGTAATTTTTGGTTTTATAGGCTGTGTTATGAAGCTGTCCGCTGAAGCTATTGCTTCCTTTCTTGGCGCCATTTTGATTTTTTGGTATATAGTGCAAACTGCAGCACCAATTTAGATTTATTTTTTTGGGAAATTATCCATGAATGCCACGTAAAGGAATTACTACATTATAAAACCTGAATAAATCTGAAATATTTACAATATGTATGCTGTTCAGCAAAGCAGTGCAACACATGTAAATATGTTAAAAGTAGGCCCTGGTCAAAGATTGTATACCAGTATTTTAATAGTGAGTGAAAGCTTTATTTCATTTCTCCCATTTGATATTAAAATACATAAGTTCCATCAGGTTACAACAGATAGGGGGACTGAATTATAACAACTGAACAGTACCATGTTGTATTGAAGGTTTTCCCAGAAACTCAGAGCAATGATATTTACGATATTGAAAATATGAGGGCTAAAGCCAGGCATACTTTTTTATTGACGTTTCATTACTGTTTTAATTTCAAAATGTTAAGTCTGACTTCAAGGCAGCCCTAGGTGGGTTATCTGCCTGGCACTTGACTCAAAAAACAAAGCAAGCAGTAATATTGCTTCCCCCCCCCCCCCCCCCCCCCTCCCCGGATGGAATGCTAGTCCCTAGCAGGTAACCCCCTGCATATCAGGCTGCCCTGATAATTTTCAAGTAACCATTCATATGGTGGAGCGAGGCACTCACTGAGAGTTAAGTGTCTCACCCAACAACACAAGGCAATGACCTGGGCCTGGGCTCGAACTCAGATCACTTGATCCGGTGTTCCAAATGCTAACTGTTAGGCCACAGTGTCTCCCTGAAATGTGCTGATGTATCATTGCTATTTATTCTGGTACATTTTTTGAGTCTCCCAAATCCAAGGTTCATGTTCTCTCAAAACAGAATTATTGTCATGATTCCATAGTCACCAAGACCACAGCTGAACAATTTAATGTGAGTTTTCACCCTTAACTTCATTTTTATTCAAACAATTTGTACTTGCCAACTTGATGTTTTAGTTATAAGAACAAAGTAAATTATTTTGATAAACCTGTTCTTTCTTTAATGGCTGGTGTACTTTCAAGTGCACATGAAGAATAAACTGAAAATTACATCACAGTAGAATACCAATACAAATGAGAACATCACCATGTGTATGTTCAATGGTATATTGTGGCATTGCAGTGTTAGGAGGTGTTTAAAATAATAATAATTATATTTTTATTTCATATAAAAGTGTACAGTTAGTTTTTTTTACATGATACGTGCATGACTTCATCGTGGTGCGAGATGGAAAAGTCATACCGTGTTTACATAAGCCATTTTATTTGGGTGAGTTTTATACTGCCGTTAAAAAGAGTATGAAATGAACAGTCATCAGCTGAGTCATACCGTGTAAACATGACACCAGAATAAATTTTTATGCTGGAATGGAAATCTCGGCCTGATACAGTAACCAGGGTGAACTTGCACCAGTATGACTCGCTCTGGTATAACATTTTGTGGTGTAATCATGAAATCACCCTCTCAGTACAAATTACATTATAATCCACAAAAATGTGCGCAATATCATTCAGGATGTAAGATTTGTAGGATGGGTAGAAAAACAAACATCTTTGGTCATAAATTATTTTTATTGTCTGCACATTTTTGATTTTTTCTAGTAAATAATCTTGCAAGTTATAATTACATGTACATGAGCAGAACCTCATGCCCTCAATAAAGAGGGCCACCCTCTTTCTTAGCCCCAAAGGCTGGAATTTCTACCAAATGTTATGATACATGTAAAGACAGGCTGGTGTTGGGCCTTTGACTGTCCCAGCACATGCATAACTAGGCCATCCATACGGGTCTGCCATAAGGAATCTAAAGAACAAAGTCAAATTTTAAAATTAGGAGAGAACAATATATATTGGTTCTTTCAAAGTCCTTTTGAGCACTCTCAACGAAATATTCAGATTATTAAATACACCACAGTTTATTACCATACCACAGCAAAAGGGTCAAACAAAAAAAATGACAGTTCGCGGGAGTCACGAACTGGACGAACTGAGGTAGAAATTTCCAACGTGTTCTGGATCATCACATTGAACATGCATGACTGCGAGACTCGTACAATCAAACAAGAATAAAAATAACAGTGAGGGGAAGACACTGATAGACCTTCACAGAATACTTACTGGTTTCAGGTTAATTGTCTCGGCGTAGTCGGCGACCTGAGCATTTACGAGAACTTCTCTTCCCAGACCTTGCACATAACATTGAGGGAAAAGGCGCTGTATTCTGCCGCACACGTCTTCGTCGCTGAATATCGGTCGAGTGAACCTACAGTCCAACAACTTCTGTTTTTCTGGAATCGCTCCTCTCCGATTATTGCGCGTTTGAAACTACATCCGAAGAAACATTTAATTATCGCTGCATTTATATAGAAAAATCGAGATAAAAACTTAAAATTTGGAGTAAACCTCGAGCGGGAACCCGAACAGCAATTGAAGCGATAAGAAGCGATATGGGGTAAACAAATCGGTGGAACAATTTCATACGTCACAGATCGTAAACTCGTTCCCAGTCTCCGGACCCACTGTTTTGTCATACCAAGGTCACTTCAGGCGGCAAAAAGTCAGATTTCTCTCTCTCTGACATTATTCGTTTTTTAGCTTTTCGAAAAGTAGACATAATAAGCCACAAAAAAACGCAAAAATATTTTTTACTTCATAGGCACTAGCCAGTCTTACCTCATCGTTGAAATGTTTTCACCATCTTTTTTGACATTCAGAAGAATCATTTCCAGAAGTTGTGGTAAAAACAAGTCCATGTCGATCTTTCGCAAGACGCGATTCAGATGTGCCAGGTCGCTCGAGCCCAGTTTTTCCTTGAAAACTTCAGCCATTTGCTCAAATGGCTCCTAAAAACGTTTGGGAAAGTGATTTGCTTATGGTTCTTCTAACCCAAAATTACTTTTAATTGTCTTAATCTCATAAACATTTTTAATACAACTTGAAGGAAGCCAAAATTATTAACAAAACTAACACACACCTGCGCAGGATTATGTTTTTTGTTTGGTCATACATACTTTCATCATGAGCTTTCACTTAGCGCCCATCTCATTTTTACCCCTCTAAGTAAGTCACGCTATCTAACAACCTACTCAGGACAAGCCAAGGCAAATTATTAACACAAATACAATTATTTAAGGCAACTATATGTTTAAGAGTCAACTGCCTACCACATAATCCTTTTATTTATAATTTTTCATGAATATGTATTTTTGTAAACAGAAATTAACATTACTTAGTCTCTCGCATCTCAATATTGTTATATACCCTAGCTGTTTTATGATTTTAAAATATGGCGTTTAGCGCAAGAAAAGAACGGTTTTCAATCGGTATCGTACAAACAAAACCTAAGCAACTTCAACAGCAAATCGCAACAGCCGTAAACAACATATTGTACCAATAAGAACTCGAAGGAAATACAAGTCATCCGCGCGTGAAACCACACGAGACCTAGTCGCGATTGGTATTTATTTCCTACTAGGTGAGATAAGACAAATGTCAGGTCCAATTCACCATAGTTTAACAAAGTTAGTGCATTCTAACCTGTTTGTTCCTTGACTTGATTTTTGCTCTCTCTAGAGCCATGAGTCGCCATAATGCCAACGTGTGTGACAGGCTGCAGTGCTGCTCTGCCTGTAAACAAAATAGCACCATACAACATTCTATGTTTCAGGAGTTATTGCTACCCTTATGAATTACCACAACAATGACACGAAAAATTATAGGTAGCGTTACACAATTATAACACTAGAGGTACTCGACAGGTAGTAAGTGCAATTAATTTAAGGAATTGTCCGAGTGTTGTAATTATAAGCTGCAAATTGAATTTATTTGTCCTCTAGTATCAATCATGACTAGAATACAGAATTTTCGGTCGTTTTCTATTAATCAGGTAGAAGCCTTGTATTCCCGGAACAATCCATCGATTATTCTTTACTGATTGCTTTATCCCTGCATTTACATATCAAAATAATAGGTTTTCAGAAAAGCCGTGCGCGTTATCGTGTGGCGTTAACTTTTGCGAAATACGATTCCAAACATATTTTGGTCTTGAGAGTTACAACTGATGCGTGGATCTAGAATCCACATGACAATTCATTCACAAATTACACGTTATACACCTCGAGTCTGTCACAAGTACAATATCTTATTTTTATGGAAACGGTGGTTTGTTTTAGCTCAAAAAGACTTGAATTTAGTACTTACTGTTGGACTCTTGAGGCCGCGTTCTTTGGGTAACTTAAGTACTTCATGTAAGTACCATTTTAAAGGTCTCTCCGATTGGCCACCTGACGAAGCAAGGAAACCAATGGCAATATCCAGTGACGACAGAACATCGCAGACATCAGACAAGGAGGAGCGGAAATCGACGACAATCTGGCCTTCGATGACACGAGAAATGGACTCCTGCAGAAACGAATAGGAAACAGTAGGAAACCACATTAGGTACCATCTACCAATCAAAGTCTCCTTCGAGCCACCTCATGGTATCTGGTTATTATTCTATGAACCTTTGCCTCTTTTCCAACTGTTTTAGTTGAAAAGCGCAATAGAAATATATGAGGATGGAATGAACTTGTTGCGGAATGAAAGTCATTTCGGAAAGATTTGGGGAGCGTGCTAAATTTGTTACTGATTAATAGAGCCCTCATCGTTCCCAGGGTCTCCCCTCTTCTCGCTCTGGGGGGCGGGGCGGGGAAACAGAGATCTTGGGAACGAGGTTGTAGTGAAGCGGGACGGCTGTACACAGGCTATAGTGGAGCCATTATGCGAAAAAAAAATCATGTTGCGGAGAGAAATGGGGGATTAATCATAGTCAAGCTTTTGGATCGTGCAAAAAGTTATTTTTCGTAGTAACAAGTCGGGGTATACGAAAACAGCGAAAGTCTGTCCCAAGTGTACCATAGCCTGTTGGCGTTCATATAGTGTGGGGTGCAACGTGCAGAAGAGTGGTGAAGATAGATTTTTTTTTTACCCCTGGTTGTTCTTTGTGGTAGAATAAACTATTGGAAAATCTGGAACAGAGTACTTTTTCCAGCACGATGATTTGAAATTATCAACGAAAAGCTGTGTTGGGTCAGTGCCTTGTGTCACTTTGTTATTCTTAGAAGTATTTGGTCCAGAAAAAAAATGGTCAAGTGAATCGAAGTTATAAATATAAACGTGATTGAAACTGCTAAAATTTAGTTATTCTTAGATTCTTTATTATTAAACAGACCAATCACAGTTTGAGGAGTATGATGCAAGAAAGATGTACAGTATTATCTATGAAAGTGATAAGAAATCCGCCTCCATCTGAAGTTGGCCTGTAGAATACCTGGAGCCATTATTTCTTTTATACTTTTTTTAGTTTTGACCTTCATGTAGGTAAAATAGATATTTGTAGTTGATTGTTACTACCCGAAGGTTGGGTGGGGGAGGGGGGTACTTCCATATACATGCTATATGCCGCTGTGCAGGTGGATGGGGTTTCAAGCAATTTTTGCTCAATAAGACTAAGCTAGTACATTGTGATTGAAACTTTGCACTGAAGGAACCTTATGTAAATATAAATACAAATCATTACAGGAATCTTAAAAGCAACTGTCTGCAGTTGTAATAGAGTTTCTGAAGAACAGCAAGTCTCAAGTAGAGTGGGAATTTTTATGTGTTTGATAGTTACATACTGTGATTACTCTTACCAGTAGACACATCAGTTGTGTTTTATCGGCTTTGAGCTTGGCAGTTGCCATTGTAGATATTTTTATATCAGTCTTTCATAAATCCATCAGTACAATTTATGATCATGACAAGTTTGATGTTGCCTTCTTCTGAATTAGTGCAAAATTTTTGCACAGAATAAAATTTTGAAACCTGTAGCCTTGTTTTTGTCCTTTGTAGCAAACAGTGTGACAATGATAATCTTTTAGTGACTACAGGAAATTTCGATCGTCATTATCCAATGCGATTTAAAACTAAATAATAGTTGAAATCTAGCTTGTGTTATAAAGGCCAGATTCATATATCGCAATGAGCTATGGTCAACACTTTGACATTAAAACTGCTGTAAATAATATTTTCTAAAAACGTGAATATGTTTATTTTTAATTTTATTATCTGGTTCTATATTTAATTTTGAAATTAACCTAAAATTCACATTTGGACGAATGAAAGAACCTCAAATGCCACAAATAGAAACGGTTTTCATCGTTTGCAGGAAATTATGAAGCAAGTTTCCGAACAAATGTTAAAATATAACAGTTCATTTGCTACAAGCTTTATACAAAATGAAATACGATGGTAACCGAGGGAATCTTACCTTTGCTTCCAGATAGTAAAGCGTTCATTTCATTTGAGCTTGCAGCATAATTTCTTGCTGCGGCAGCATTGTAGTCATTTATTCGCCCTCCAAATGCATGTATAAACATTTCCCAACGCTCGATTATCATCGCTTTAAGACTTTGGTGCTCATTTCTCTACAGTCGAGTATTCTTAAGCATGATTCTATTTCGTTTAAGAACTCCACAAACGTGTATTTTGATATGATCATGACATGAATGCAACGAAAACCCATCTGTTTTTTCGAGCCAACAGCCGCCATATTGGATCTCTCCATGTGCTTGGGTAAATTGGGCAAATTTCTGCCTACATCTTAATGGCCTTGATGGATACATCGCAACTTTTAAGACTTTAAAACCCATCTGTTCACTTGAGCATTCTTGATCACATTTTCTGATCGTTTGTGAGGTCTTCAAAAGTGTATTTTGATCAAAGGTGTAGCGAAAGGAACAAAAATCGCCTTTACAATTTTAGCGTCGGACTCGACAAGACAGACGCCATTTCAGCTCATGTTGTAAACATGTACTCCCGCCTTTGTTCCACCAGCTCCCCCCACATATATGAACATAAGACAATGGCCCGACTTTGTGGACAAATCAAAACCTAGCGGGGGAGACAGGGGTAAACGTGTTTAATTCACTTTTAATGAGGATTTAATGCATACATTAATTGTTTAACGGGAATGGAGTGACATCGAACCCTCACTATACCTCATGGTATTCATGATACCATGAGGTAAAAACGGAAGCGAAAACTTCTCGTGTAGACGACCATTATAATAAGTTCCTAAAACGACTGGGGTCTGGCATGGCGTTTGCGTGAAACTACAGCAAACCACAATAATTTAATTTCTCAAAGAAAAACGATACACGGCTACAATTACGTCAGGGTTTATCTGATTCTCAATTTTTTAAACTTGACACACAAAAACGATAAAGCTTCCTTTCAAAAAATCTACTTTAGGGTAAGTTTTTGTGTTCGATAAAAACGATCAGGAGAGCATGCTTTTTTCGTGTTACGTATTGGTGTGGGCAGGGTTTTCATATAATTTTTAAACCTTCCTATACATTCCAAACAAGGAAGCCGTGAACTTCTTACCTGGGGAATTTTTTCAGCAAGGGAAGCGAACACGGCATCGTCACGCGTGTCTCGACTGAAGGCGAATCGCTCCTCCTAAAGTAAACAAGCAAAAACACAAAAATCACATGTATTTAGCTTGTGAAGCATAACTGACAAAACTTAAGTTCAAAGGTTAAAAAAGTTATTTTCAATAAAAAGTATTAGTATACATGTAACCTGAACATGTTGCTAACAACCTACCTTGAAGTCAACGAACGGCCTTCCCCTCAGAAACCTGTCAATGAGCTGTCTCTCCAGAGCCGCCCAGTCATAGTGGACTAAAGTTTCCTGTCCCACCTCCAGAGAGTAGTTACAATGTGCCAAGATAAGGGGCAGCAGGTCCCTCTCAGGATCATAAGCTATCAAATGTGACATGGTCACCTCCGTCACGGAAACACGATCAAGGGCGCTTAAAACGAAACAACGCAAAGAGAAGGAATTGAGCGGAAATAAATGAAACATGGATCCATCGGAAATTCCTAAAAGCATAACATCCAAAACCCACCTGTGGTAATCTGAAATTTTTGTTTTAACAGCTAGAAGTTACCCTGTTGTCAATTCTATTATCGGCTTTACAGCTGAGGATCGCTTATTCTGGCTTGTTTAAAATTATTCTAGGTCCAGCTCTAATCTTTTTTGTGACGAATAAAAAAACTGAAATGAGGGCACAGTTCAGACATACTGCAAATATTTGTTTTACTTAACTTGTCATTATCATTATGCAGTCTCGATGACATATTTACCGATTTAAATGTCACAGGATGTTTTTTGTTACACCCATACACCGCCATACACCGTACATTGCAGGTTATCAAAAATAAGCCTGATTCGTTTCAGTGAGTCACCCTTTAAAATCTAGATGGGGAACAGATCGTACCACCTTCCATGCCACTTATCGCTGAATTATGTTTGCCAGGAGCGCCCGTTTGTAGCATTAGGAATTTAAACAAAAAATCGAATAACTGCAGAAGCGAATAATGATCTACGTTGTACCTATCTTGGTTTGTTGCACTGCGATACGTTCCCAGAAAATCGTCATGCGTGTTGACTAAGAAGAAAGTGAGCGATGTCGAACACACTCCCATCCCAGTGGTACCGGGGAGCAACATGGCGATTGGACAGGCGGTGTCCATGGTGGTATTACAAAGGTCTTGTGGCACACGAAGGCGTCCTAGTAGAACAAAGAAAAACAACAGACAAGTTAAAATCCTTCGCTAAATTCAACTTTGCGTGCAAAAGAACGTATGTTAAGTATTATATATGTTATATACAAAGTGTTGTAGTTGAGTTGTGAGTTTGCCACAGGACTACAACAACAACAAAGGACTACCACAGAAGATTTTTAGGAAATCATCGGTAACGGTAGATTGTCTTGTATAACTTTTTTATATCCCCAAAAGTATTCCTACAGTCAAATAAATCTATATTAGGGTCAAGTGCCAGCCTAGTTTTCACATACAAGAAAGCAACACAATGAACAATGAGTACGCACGGCACGTGCTATTCACGTACACTGCGAGCAGCTGATCAGAGTTCAAACTTCTGGAAGTGCACTGAAGTTCATTACACGCTTGTTAGAATTTTGCGCCAAAAGACACGACTGATGCACTATGTGCGTCGCTTCGATTGTAAATTTTAGTACTAATCAAGTGTGTGCTTTTATCAACAAATTCAATCGGTCAAAAAGACCGAAGCCTGAAGGTTGATGGTACTTACACATTCTTTTATTGGTTTCCTTGATTAGAAGATTATCGAAGAGGGAGGAGTTAGATCTCGAGGTAAAGTTTCAACCATATGCATGCTCGTATGAATCGACTACAATTGTATCAGTACTAGTTGCTTAAAGTGGCGTACTATTGTTTTACACGAATTACTTAAAACTCAATTAACCAAGAAATGATTAAACTGTGAACATACCCTGATCACCAAGAAATGACCGGCAAGAATTCCATGCAATTTTGAAACTCTGGAACAAGTTAGTGTACTCATCTTTGACAGATCCTAGAAAAAAAAAACGGACAAAATGCAGTAACACGCCAGTTAGCATTTACGTCAGAATTTACCTTATAACACGGTCATTTGCCAATATGCACTGCTCGTATAGGGCTTCGCCAATCTGATACGGCTTTCAAATTCTCTTTCGAGTTTACCCAGCTTTGTATCAAAAGTTACGTTCAATCTGTAATACGTTAAGCCTGTGCTGCCTGGGATACTGTTCCCACATATGAGAACATACGCCGCCGGCAACAAAGATCATCGCAGGTTTTTACCGCCAGCATGCCTGCGAAGTTGACTTGAGTTCAACTTCGCAGGCACTAGGGCGGTTTTTCTGGAGCGCCGGCGATAAAGATGTTTTATGAGAACAGTATCCCAGGCATGTACTGGCGGTCACGTCGCAGGTAGGTCGGCGGCATATGAGAACCAGGCTTTACAGTCGATATGGCAGTACTGGTATCCGGATGTGGGAGAGTGGAATGAGCAAGATGTGGTAGCGAGAAGAGCCGGAGATAAACAAACAAACAACAAATAAACTATAAATTGTAGATTTGTTAGCTTAAAAGCCCATTTTCAGCCTCTTGCATGCTTTGCGTTTTCATCTTGTGAAAGCGAAGACTCATACAATATATTTAGGTCAGGAAAGAATATTGGACCAATCAGAGCACGCGACGAATGAGGGTTTTTTTTTTCACGATGCCGTCCTTTTTACAGTGATTCTTTTCTTCCCTTGAATAATACAACAAACAAGTAAACATAGTAACTTGTAACACTTCCTCTGGGAATAACAAGGACGTATATGATAACAAAAGAAAATATCTAGGCATATGATGAGTTGATTTATAAATTAAATCTTTATCGACAAGCGAAAAATGAATAGATGAACATAGCTGTCACATTATACCTCTTGGTAGATCTTGTAGGAATTTGCGGATGGTATAGTCCTCAGCATCTGTTCTATCAATTCTTCTGTGAAATCTGTCCATCAACAAACGCTGGAGACGAACAATGTCGGGAAGAAACTGGACGAAACGCAACTTGTGTTCCTGTAAAGAGAAAATTGATAGAGATACCCTACATGAGCTTTTTCTTTTGGGTCATTACCGTTTGAAAATATTGTTAAAGCCGAAGCCCAAAAGACAACAGCAACAAAGAAAACGATGTTTAGATTCCCGTAGGACTCTTCTCGCAGATATAACTGTCAGACACAAAGAAATGAGTTGAACATTTGGTGGTACCTGTTTAAGGAAAGCATCCAGCACTTTGTACTGTTCCTCTCCACCAGAAAGAACTTCCTGTTGGAATGAGTTTCCAAGATGCTCCACAGTGATTTGCCGTCGGTACTTCCAAAGGGCCCTGGACATGGGCCTTACGCCCAGAGTTAAGTCTTCTACATGGGCATCAAACTCGTACACCTGTCGCACTAATGGATCACTTCCTGTATACCACACATGAAGAACAAGACAGACGGAAAAAAATTTCCACTTTTTGCCGGTCAATGAGGCAACCACTACATCCGTCAAAGCTTAACATGCAAGTACAACTAATTTCTTTTTATTATTGAGATTACAGAAGACTCAGGTTACGAACTTATGTTTAGCATTCAGGCCCCAGTTGTTCAAAGGGTGGATAACGCTATGCACCAGATAAATCGCTATCCAGTGGATAAGTGTTGACAAAACAAACCACTCTATCCGTTGGATAGTGATTTGTCTGGTGGATAGCGTTATCCACCCTTTGAACAACTGGGGCCTGAACCTATAAAGCATAGAGCAAAAAGACGTTGTAACTAAATTTTAAAAACATACCAAATCTCTCGTCTTCCATCAAAAGCCTCGAAGCCTTCTGTAGATTCTGGTCAAGATGCTAAAATGGTTTGCATAAAATAAAGACCGATTACAAATAATTACATCTATAACAGAAGGCAATATAATAAAGGAATAAAAGAAGCAAAACAAAATGACCAAGCTTATAACATACCGCGATGACAGGAAAAAGAATGACTAAACAGAAATCTTTCTCCCAGCTCATGCGACTGTCTCGGCTTTGGAGGCGCATGTCATGTGCTTTTACTAAAGATGATAAAAGGAAATGAAGAATAAACATGTACTCACCATGTTTTCATTTCAAGTATAACTGTATCGACTGCACATAATCAGTGTAAGACGCTACAGTTTGACCAGCTTCATGAAACAAACCCGTTTACGACTGGTGCTAGTAATAAATTCTCTCCGGGAGCCCCCACTCCCAAACGCCTCAGGTTGAGATAAGATATGGGAAGAGGCGAGCCCGGAGGCGGGAAGGAGCGGGAGACACAATGACTAGCCATCGCTGCGGGGAGAAGGGTGGGGCGACAATCTGATGTCTGGCGTCCGTGTTAACGGAGAGGAGTAAACAGGATAAAACAGGACTATTTATACTTAACTCGCGTAAAATTAGGCATAACAGATTCCCTTGAGGATATACAGAAGTGCGGGAATGAGCAAGTGGGATCTCAACGGAATAAGGGGTGTTTGTGCATGAGGACTCCCAGTGAAAAAAGTAGTAAGATACGCGAAGAGATAGCGCGCGCCAGATCTGCGAAACAGCTTACGATTTCCCATGCAAGATACCTCACTTTCAAGTTCTGAAATATGCAAACAGGTTCCTTTCAGTTATTGTTCATATCAGATATTAAAGTGAACAAGTTACCAGGTTGTCCTCCATTAAGCGAAATGATTCGCTGTAGTGCAAGGTGAACTGTCAGTGCTGCGTCATCAACACTACGTCCCAGTGCCCTGCTAAGAACATCAAGGTCCCGTTGCAAATGCAGCCACAAAAACTGCGCTACAGACTGTGCCTGACATGGAGGTGTGATTAGCTCTGCGGTTGCCTTTGAAGAGAAATTATTTTCTTTTGTCATATATTAAGTTAAAAACAATGTACTTTTTGTGAATTCTATAATATCTAAAAATCCAATATTCAAGAACCCACTATATTTGGAAATGCTCTTCGTAGCAGTTCCTAACACACTATTTAATTGCAATTAGCCACACCCATAAACCCACCACGATCCTCCAACTCACTCATTTCCTTAGCCAAACTCCAGCCTGCAATTAGCATAAAAATATGTTCCCTGGTGTCAAATTACTCACCGGAGCATTTCTGCATGCTGCCATAACCATGGCCGAGTGCATGATAGTTCGCAGGAGACTGCACACTATCGGTGACATCTCTCTTTGCGGCTCAGCACAAGTAGGTCTCGAACCAGGTTCTCCGAGCGCATGACCAGTCTTCGTTCTGTCTTTTCTAGAAATGAAACGATTAAAGTAGATCAGAATTCATCTCAAGACAAGACCTACAGAAATGAGTTAGAAAGTAGTGCTACTTCGGTATCAGAAATAAAGCAAGCACTTTTTTTGTAAGTACTGATACATCGTCAAATTATTGAGGATAAAAATGTGTTTACGTTACCTATCGGAAACTCTGTATTCTCCCAGGAACTTGTGTTTTTCCCCTCCCACAACCTTTCCACAGTCTGGACACGTACTCTTCTGCATTGGCTGTGTACACTTATCCGAGAAAAAAACGCAACGCAAACGACGTTAAATCCAACAGCAATTAACAATTGTTATTATGTGGCTAGGTTAATGTGAGCTGGTAAGATGAACCAGATCGTGCTCTGTGATGATCTACCCAAGCGCCGCTCGGGAGTACCCGCTGTGTGCTGCAAGAAAGATATTCTTTATGCCTTATAATAAATCCTTTATTGATCAACCTCGTTCAGTCAAAATGGCCGGATATTGACCTCGTTCTCTGTCTGCGCGACTATGGAAAAACACGCAAAAGAGAACTTTGCCAATATTCAATTATCTTGACAGAACGATGGGCCATTAACCTATATATTATGAGGTACAAAACGTTCGAAAAAAGAAAAGTCAAGCATGCACCTACCTCTCCGATAAAATATGGATTCCCACAATTTCCGCACTCTGAAAAGGGAATAGCAAAGATTTAAAAAATCTGGAGAGGCCTGCAACTCTGAGTATTAGAAGGCAATAGGATAGATCATTTTACCAAATTGATTCGAAACGTATTATAAGGCGTCTGTGCTCAGTGGAGTGATCATTTAAGTATTACGTTTTATTGCTACCATTATTAATAATTAAATTTGTATAACAACAAGATTCATAGAATATAAATCCAACGGACACACCAACAGCAAGAAGAAAATGTAAAATACGAGAAAAACCTGAGCTGGCAGTTACCATGGTAACAACAGGGTGAATGATAAAAAACACTCACTCACCATACCACTCCCCAATCCAACCAGTTCCTTTCATAGTCTCGGCGATGACATTGATGCACTCAAGAAAGTTGTCCTCGGGCATGGTTGGTAGGAACGAGTCCTGGATAGTGCCATAAAAAAGAAATTTAAAAATATTCTACCTTTTTCATTCTAGGTTTTCTCTCTTTCTTTAGAGTTAAAAAATCTGGTTTATTAAGAGACATCTGTTTGACATTTCCAGTTCATGACCCACCAAGCAAACAATTTATGTCTGTGAATGAGCAACGCAGCACATATCACACTCAGTTAACCTTTGATAATGCGGGAACCATTTGAATTGTAATATATCAAATACGAGAGAGAGTTTCATATGTACAACCGATGCGTACCTTCATCGTAGATGGACTCGTCATAAGCGCATAAAGTGGCTGAGCCAATGACCCTGAACCAACACACTGTAACGCTACTGAAGTGTGGATGACAATTTCAGCTAAGGTATGCTCCTGTGGGCTCTTTCCACGATAAACTTGAAGTTCCTTAAGTTGACCTCCCTGGCTATTTTCTAAAAGCTGCCTGGCAAAGGGTTGTGCCTTAAAGGAAACAATATCAACATTCAGCTGTTAGCAAATAAAAAGGACAGACGTTTGGTCTTCATTATTGTATTTGCCGTTCATAGTAATTGCTTGAATGATCGAGCAAAAGTGAATCAGAAAAGGGTACATGAATGCGCAAAACACTTTTAAGAAATCATCACAGATGGATTAAAAATCAACGTTACCACATCAGAGATCATCAACTCTATATACCGGATCCTGGGCATATGCAAACTTCCAGTCCAAGTGATTTCGCATTGAAATTTAACGGACAAAAACTTATAAAACATTTCATAATTAAGTTGTCTTCACACATAAACAGCAAAGTAGAGGAGCGTGTTTATCATACCGTTGAGGAAAAATGTCCTTCCTTTTTTATCAAGTCATCCAGCTTTTCCTTGACCTGCAGAGATGATAGCAAATACTTGAGCTTGATCTAAACGTCACGGTATCCTACTTACAGTCCGAACAAAGAAAATGCCTGACGACTATTAAACAGTTAACGAGTTGGAAAAGACAGAAGAAAACTGTATATTGTTGTGTATACTTGTAAACCTTGAACAAAATCATAATGCATCACTGAGAGGACAGTATGTCGACGGGTGGGAGAGTTAACAGATACACATGGAAGAGTTAACAGTAAAAGCAATCTATCATTTACGTACTGTGAAAGTTGTTGTCAGTGACGTCGACATTTTACTTACCTCTTCGAGTTTCGGATTTTGAACTGAAGAAGCATTTGCCAAAGTTATTTCACGGTACAGTGCTAATAGAAGAAGCGTGTCTTTGTTCACACCTTGTACTTCGGTTTCCTGCACAAAAGGTCAAGGTACAATTCGCATTTTTTTCCTGTATCAAAAGTGACAAATTGAATCTAATATGAAATACAGCAAGTACAAACCGTGATAGCAGTAATGATGTCTTGGATGTTCCCACTGATCATTGTTTTTGCCAGTCCTTCACGAAGTGCACGATAGTGGTTCTCATGAACAACAAACCTGTCTTGGATGGTATCGTCCTCCTAAAAATAAAAGTCATTGTCAGCGTTGCAGCCGCTTTCTTAACTTAGAGACTCAAAGCATAGTGTAGAATGCGAAGTGGCCGATTATTTAAAAGTATGGTGTTTAGGCTATTTTGTTTTGTTTACCTTGTTTCACTTTCAATAACATGTTAAAACACCAGACGTGATACTTACGCTTATCTTTACAGCCGTTTTCGTTTAACATGATACTTTTGTTTTTCTGCCAAACTCTGTGACATGATACTTTTGTTTTCACAATTTAAACTGTCACGAAACTCGTTTCGCGAAAAGTAATAGACGGATCAAAACTAATAAAAAACATCTCTTTCGGAAGGGTTTTCAACGCGCAGTAAGTTTTGGCATATTTCATTACGAAAGCGCTGTGCCAGGTTTTTACAGAGCTCTACAATGAAAATCTGTTGTCGATTGCTGTTTTTGCAAACAGACTGAATACGTTAGCTTTAACTCTGCCAGTAATTTAATAGAATCTATCCCTAAATAATAAGGGAGTTGTAAAGGCAAAGAGTGGCTTTATCCACAACAACCACCGCCTACCTGCTGCCGAGCTTCTGGCGGTAGAATCCACTCCAGTTCCTTATAGGTACCGAGAGTCCGGACGTTATCAAAACCATACCGCCTGACAAGCTGCTTAAGAAGGTACAGCTGCGGTGTGGAACTCGATCCTTCCATGCAAAGTCGTCTAGCAGATTCCAGTAACGCCGTCACTTCCCGCTTTACATCGAGGTCTTTGTAGCTGCTGTCTCCCTCAATAAACCACTTGTAAAGGTAGTCTGCTACAAGTGATAGGACGTAACGACCTTTTGCGACGCCTTCCAGCGAGTTGGCGTTTATTTCAAAACAACCTTCATCGCTGGCTGTAAGAGCTTTAAAAGCTTCATCGCAAATCTTTTTCGTGTGTTTGAGTTGAACCGTCACCTTTGAGTCCGCCACTTTAGCTTGGTACCGGCTTATAAGGATGTCCTGAGAAAAGTGGAAAGAACTTTTGACCTAACGGTGTAATTTACTTTTCAAATAAGAAATGCAACGCTTCAGCAAGCCAAAGAGACAAATTGTCCGTCTTCGAGCAGGCTGTGATGTCTTTGTGAGTATTAAATACTAACTTCTTACTAACCGAGCGCGAGGACCGTACTGGGGAAGTCGTGGCAGTACCGACCGAGCGCAGCGAGGTCCGTAAAAAAACGACCGAGGGTCAATAATCCCCAGTACGGCTCGAGCAAGCTAGGTTAGTAAGATGACAACGTTATTACCACTGATGAAAGGCTAAGCCTGAAACGCTTGGTCTTTAAATAACCTCTTTTGGCACTTTTATACCTTTAAACATATATTTTTTTTATTTTTCACTATGAATCATCCACGTGCTACGCAGTAGTTTGAACTTTTGTTCACGATTAATTAGGTTAGTAAGTTGTTTACTACATAGCACTCGTTTTAGCTGCAAATTTTGAATTTGCTTGCTTTCGAAAACGAAAAAATACGCCGCAAAATCCCGAACAAGAAAGAACCAATCACAACGCTCGGATTTACCTCAAGCCTGCCTTGTCATATAATAAAAATTTATATCACATACCTCCATACATTGAACGAACAAAAAACAGACTTCTTTGATGTGCTGGGGTTCTGGCTTCAAGCTCTGAGCCTCTTGCAAGAAAACTTTCAGATGTTCTTTCACCAACTTTGTGCTATTTAAGAACGAAAACAAAAAAGAAAACTTTTAAACCAGCCTTTTTCCTCGCATCTACCCCATGACGTGCGTTGTAGTAGTGGGTTTATTCTGCCATGTGATTCCTAGTTGACCTATGAAGATTACCAGATTTGTACACTGGTAGAGGTGGAGAAAGCTCGGTTCCTTGTTATTGTCGGACAGTATTTTCATATTTTCTTAATATAAACCAGTAAGTTACCTGGAACGGAGAAGTTGCTGGAGGAGAAAAGAACGCACCACAGGGGTCGGGTCGATACCATAATCGGGAAACGGTGAGAAATCTTTTGTTTGGGTGGACTGGCGACCAATAACATATCGCATAAGAAGGGAAAGAGCCTCTTGTTCGAAGTCGTTAGAAACTGAGTCACCAAAACAGAATATTGACACCAGCTCCATGAAAAAGGCATTGCAGCGGCTACGTAACTCGGAAGTGGCCTGTTCATTGTCCCTTCCAAAAAGAAAATTAAAAGTGCATTACTATTCTATTTCAATTAAAGTGTTCTCGTTACTAAGTACTTATCTTGTTCTTATCCCTAAGATCAGCAACCACTGCCATAAAAAGATGAGTTTTGATGGCTTATAAAACAAAAGCTTTATTAAAAAGAAGGTATTGACTCCTAACCGTCTGGCTTGAAGACTTGAGATTCAAGCTTGTATGACACAAATAGCATTTCTCAGTCTTTTACTTAACTATGTTATATTGCACCAAGTGCAGCAAACAAAGACGCTTTGTTTTTATTAAAAAATGGCACTGCCGCTTTGTGATTGTTATACGCATACTAGTTTACCTCTTCTGGACATCTTCACTGTAATTTATTAGGAATTTCTCAACAATCTGCAGAGATCTCAGCGAAGAAAAGTCAGTTTCTTCTCCCAGAGCCTGAACAGTAAAGAAAAGAATTACGACAGTCGATTATTCTCAACTTTCCTCATCGAGTGTATTAATCGCTAACTATAATATCCACTGAAGGACGTCTTTTTCTCTGTTCCCGAAATGTATGCCTTAAATGTCTCGTAACAATGCAAGTAACGTCGATACTGGTAGATGAATGAAAACTTTGTGTCCACAAACGTGTAGCACCTACGTAGAACTACTTAACCAACCAAGGTCAATGTCCTACTCACAATATTCCCTGAAGGGAAAGTTTTGCATACGCCATAATGGATTTAAACATCGTTTAAACATCTTCCTTGAAGTAGCATATTAAAGGCATTTATAGAAATAAATGAATGTAGCAGCAAGTACCTTCCACAATTTAACCACGCTCTCGGTCACGGTATTTGCGTTATCATCTTCCGCGTAAAAGAAGGTCACATGTTCTACAAACAGTCTGACGGCTCCTGCTCGTTGCCACATGGATCTTGTACAGAAAAAAATGAGTATCTATCACCATCTATCATTTACAAAAAGGAGTCACACTGTCTGTAACCGAAATAAACTAACTTTTGTAAGAATAACGAAGGACTAACTTCGCAGTAAATAGATAGGAAACACAGAGTACCGGAGACCAAAAAACACTCTCAATCAATAAATTAATCTATTACTATTACTCAACCAAACTAAAGACAACTTACACCCTTCGTGTTCGATGAGAAAACTGATATCTTGGTAACTTAAAAGGATTCTCGCTTGAGAGGGCGGAATGTTTCACATTACCTGCAGTGACTAAGCAAGACTGTGGATTTCTCTCCGTAGTTTGAACTTATCTCCGTGACAGGTCCAAACCTCTCCCTCCTCATCATGTCTTCCACCGCTGGTCTGATAGACAGTACTCTGTCACACCAAGCTCGTCGGGAGTCTGGCTTTAACAAAATTTCACTGGATGGGCTCAGTGCTTCAAGACAAACTTGCAACGCAACAACGTCTAGGAGCTGTTTAACAAGAATACAATGCTTGTAACTAACAGTCACTGGATGAGTTGACCACGATAGCGAGAATTATTAAGGACTCGGTATCATGCGGAAATCGAATCTAATAATTGTAGTATTATACACTTCTAAAAGTAGAATCGTTTAGACATTTTACAAAACAACAACGAAGTAGGCCACACGGTGACATGATTCAGTGTAAACAACTTTATTGATGACAGCCTTGTATTGCAGTAAATTCAAAGTGACAACAAAACGTAGGCCCCGGGTGAACCATAGGCCATTGATGACTTCTGTTCTCCATCTGCTTCTGTCCTAGGGTAGGCTTCCTAGTGTGGTCCAGGTGTTGCCCCATTTCAGCCCCACACCTCTTCGCCAGGAGTTCTTCGGATGACACTTCCTTCTTTTACCCCGAGGGTTCCTAGTGTAATCCATTCCTTGTGCTCAGCTGCCTTTTTCCGTTGCGCTTCTGCAAATGTCCTGTTAATACCTTCTCTGATGCCATTCCATTCATCCTCTATGTTTAGATCTCGCTGAGGCTAAAATCTGTTGAAGAGGGGCAACCTAAAGTTTGTCCTTCAGGTGGTGCACATTGAGATGCCTATATGATCAATTTGATTCTCTGGTTGGGTGATACCCTTGTTGCCTTGCTGGTTGGTTTGTGCGAGTTAAGGCTTCCGCCGATGACAACGTTACTTATCCTCATCGGGCCCATGAGGACTCTTGAGGCCGGGATGACAACGTTGGAGTCGGCAAAATCTGCAAAACGTTCACTGTTTTCACTCATCCCGAATCCACGTTCGTCCATTACCTTCTCGTATCTCTTGATATTCTCTCCAATTTTTGCGTGGAAATCGCCCATTATAATGAACACACCTTTCTTTCACATTGTTGCCTGCATCGATAAAAGGTAGAATCATTCTTGTCCTTCTCAGCTGCCTCGTTTGTTGGAGCATAACACTGGATGATATCTGCGGTTATCTTCTTTAATGTTTTCCTGAACCTGGCAGTGATAATCCTAGGGTTTATGTGTTCCCAGGAGATCATGGCTATGGATCGTGACTCTGATGTAAACATAAAAACAATGTCTTGGTGTGTGGTGCTCCATCTTCCTGAAAGCCTGAGTAGATTATAGTTGTGCCATCTGTTAGATTCCATTACCGATTAGGTCCAATGCGTCTCACTCAGTCCGAAAACTGATAACTTCTATCTCTTCTGTCTCTTCTCGTTTGCTATGATGGTAGGCCAATCTGGTCGGAACATGGTCCTCACGTTCCACTCACCCAATGTGGCTGTTGACTCTGGAGAAGAGGTGTCGGCCGTGCGGACCCGATGGCTTGTCCTGCGCTGCGTCATATGCTGTCTCTGGGACGAACCTCTCCTCCCAAGTCTATAATGTGGTTGAAGTTCATCAATGTTCCCGTAATCATTGAATGCACAACAAGGGGAATTAGCCGATGCAGCTTCGCCAAAGCCCTGTTGGCCAGAATTACCTATTTACAACTGTCACGACGAGGACGAAGGGTTACGACAGACTTTGCAATAGTATAGTTGAATTCTATAGGAATTATTAGTAGCGTGTGACAAGTTCATTGCTGGATACGGAAAAACGAGGACATGAACTTTACGTCAACAGAGATAATGGTTCAGAGCAATTAAATTGAATGCCACAGTATTAGTTAAATTCATTTCACTTTTTGACAAAATTTGCGAAAGCATTTGTAGAACAGCATAAGAGCAGCAAAGGAAAATATTAGAACGAAACAAATGTGCCAATGAAAGCAATTCAAGGTGATATTCAGTCTTCCCTGGGTGATAGACACAATGCCAGAGCGAAGTACAGGTATAGCACAGAGTGGGAAAATCATTTCTCAAACTCATTAATAATTCATCTAGTTAAAACAAAGGAAATCAGAACCGTGAAGGCAGTTTGGAAATCTGATTTTAATTAGCATAGATTTTTATGATTTTATTTCTCCGTTTTCTCCGTAGTTTTAGTTAAGATTGAGAAGATATATCAAACACTCGAGAGAGTGTATAATCACATTTCCAAACACCTCAAAGTTCGTCAAAAATACTCCGCTGCGCGTCGTATTTTCAACTCTCTTCTCGGTGTTTGGAAATGTGATGAAACACGCTCTCTCGTGTTTGATATTTTACTTGAAAAAGTTGACGTTCTCCATTATTGATATATTTTTACTCACCACTTCATTTTCATTCCCTCCAAACAATTCTCTCATTCTTGACACAACTTCAGGATCGGCTTGGACAAGTTTGGCAAAACACCGTAAGCGGGACTGGACTCTACTGTACGCCACATGAATGAGTGCTATGTCAATTATCTCGTTACCATCTTCATCTTCCAGCGTACCCAGTTCCCTCGCTGACGAAAGAATGGATTCGTAAACAAGCTGAAAGAACAAAAGGAGAAAATGTTCAATGCGTGGATAACATGTTATAATTCGTTAGCCTAGAAATGAGGTCTTGAAGGTGACTTCAATTTCTTAAAGAGAAAAGTTTTACAGAACGATCCTCAAAGGGAGTTTGAAATAACAAGTGTTATGACACTGTCTCTACTATTGATAAAAAATATATATAAAACAGAAACCTCGTATTCACTATCGCTTGCAGGTTTGTACACCATGTGGACGAAATCCATTAGGTAAGCTAGTGCTGAGAAGTGTTTATGACGCAGTTCACGAAGAGGAGGCCCCATTTCTGAACTGTCGATCAAACTGCGTAAAGACTCTACCAGTGTAGTACTGGACTGGGCTGAGAAACAACAAAGTACGGAATATTTTACTCGCATTTATAATTGTGGTCTATTATTTACTTCGTTTATTTCCTAACATAATAAATAATAAATCAATAGATAAATAAATAACTTTATTAATCAAGCAGCCCTAAAGCTAGTGTAATATCTGAAAATTCATCAGCGTAATTGACTGGGAGCGGAGTTCTTTAATGCATTCTGTGTTCATCTAAGCGGTTCAGTGATGGCACTTAGTACATTTGTAACCTTTAAAATGATCTTCCTAGCCCAGTGGTAACTTGATTCATTGCACTTTACTTGGATATAATTCTTACGCAATGGCAACATTATAATAAAGTGGCCAAATAGATATGAGTTCGTTTAGATCCCTTCATTTTATGTTAACATATATGCCAAGCACATACACGACTAAAAATGTTAAAGAACTGTAGATATAACATAAACTGAATTTGTACCTGAAACGCTGGACGCGTCTTTTAACAATTTTTCCACGCGTTGCTTGATAAGATACGAAAATGGAAATCGGCAAAAGAAACTGTGACTGCCGGCACCAGAGCCGATGACTTGAACACGCTCACGAACTGTATTAGTAACAGGTGAAATCATCTTGCTGTAACTTAGCTCTGATATGTTAGGGTTAGCCAATATCTCCAGCCAAAGCGTAGAAACCCAGGTGTGGTCATCCACCATCAAGTCCAGATTGCTGTCCCTGTCAGCCAATGCGATGATCTCAGCCAGAATTGGTA
Source organism: Meandrina meandrites (assembly GCA_963693305.1). Lineage (NCBI taxonomy): Eukaryota > Metazoa > Cnidaria > Anthozoa > Scleractinia > Meandrinidae > Meandrina > Meandrina meandrites. The sequence continues at coordinate 16,062,685 of OY855904.1, forward strand.
CAACAGCAGAGTAAACTCTTTTCCAAAGAGCCTTTCTAAAGGTGCCCCATTCTTGCACGCCTGTCCCAGACAGAGCTTCTGAGTGAAGCCACTCGTGTGCATTGCATGCTTTACTTTCTCTTTCTTTCAGGAGGTGATACGTTCTTTGTGTTAAAACACTGGCAAATGTCTTTTCAGCTTGAAAAAATAATAGTAAAAAAAACCAGGAATTATGACAGTTTGCTTTTCTTTAACATCCATACAATGCATATCTGGACACCATGGCAGTTTTGTCTTTTACGCGATCCAGAGAACGATCCCATCGCGAATTTTAACCTTAGAGTCATCGGGTTGAAAGTTTCTGGTAATCTTCAATTGTGAGTGCTGTTGCAAAAATCTTCAATTTTTCAATACTTTCAGCGCAAATACCTGATCGGTTGTACTTACGTCAACGTTACATTATAACAGAATTGCATTTGATGAATGGAACATATGAACCAACGGAAATGGTTGACAACAACAACATTTATTTACTAAAAATAATAAGGAAGGTAAGCAGAGTACATTATGAGGAATTATGAGGTAAAACCGAACAGGAAAGTAGCAGCATCCAAATAAGAAGGCGCAAGTGGGGTTGGATCGGGCACACCCTCAGAAAACCAACAAGCAATGTTACCAGGCATGCATTGAGGTGGAACCAACAGGGGAAGAGGAGCCAAGGCCGTCCCAGGAACACCTGGAGGAGAACCGTGGACCATGAGGTGGGCAAGGCAGGCTATACCTGAAGGCAGATAGACAAGCTAGCTCAAAACAGATCGAGATGGCAGGCGGATTTCACGGATCTATGCTCCACAGGGAGTGAAAGGAATAAGTCAGGTTAAGTCAAGACTACATTAACTTTGACAACTTACGATAGATAAATGATACACCTTTTACTTAACTAACCTCCACGAGGTTGGAAATCTTCAGGCAGCAACTGCAAAAGAAGCTCAATTCTGTGAGTTGATCTTTCAGGTGCTTCTGTTTCGTTATCAACTCTACAAGCTGCTGCTTGTACACAATTTCTCAGGAGCTTCACAGCCAAGGCTTGTGTTAAGTCATCCTCCTCCACTTGATCTTCGCTTCCACTTCTAAACAGTTCACTGATTGGGCGATCAATGAGTTGCTCGATAGAAGGAGTGTGCCTGTCAGGTGGACGAAGTTCGTCAATGTGGGTAGACATCCACTTGCCACCTTGGAAACCGACAAAGTTACGGCATCCACCGACCATTCGTGGCAGCTGAATGATCAATACAATGTGGACGGCTTCAATTTTTGGCAGATTGAGCATTTCTGACGCGTTTGTTCGCTCCTCCAGCAGAATATGCCTTGCACCCGCAATGAGGTTGAAGTTGTCATCTCCGGAATCACACTGAACCAGGAGAATGCCAGGGCAGTCTCCTCCAAGGCATTCAAAAAAGGCTCTGCCAAAACATGGGGCAAAACATAATCATGAGTAGTTATGAATATTTCATTCAACATTGTCAGATCAAAGCTTAACGCTTAGGCGACAAGGACGAAAGGTAGTGTGGGTTAAAGAAGAGGTGAATACTAATGAGATATAACGATATAGCAAACGAGACTTTAAGGTTTTCATTCTCGTCGGATGTGTAGAGAGAAGACTTTCAGCCACACTGACTTTCAGAATAGTTTTCCAAACCATGTAACATTGAACGAAAGATATTCAGAAAAAGGTCTCGTGAAAGGAAAAACAAACACTTCGCGTGTAAAAGCACAAATTGTAGTTTTCCTCTACGTTGATATGAAAAATACCAATGAATACCCAGACCACTATTCGGTCTTATCGCGCGGACTTGTTAGGCTTTCATTCGACAAAATTAACTGAAATAGCTGTACATTATACATCGTGACGATGTAATGTATCAAAGGATCAACTTTAGCAAACTTATGCGCCCAAGGAGGACGAAGGCTTTGAATAGAAGGCTTTTAGAATCGTTACTTTCAATACGTTTTTGCAACTTAGAAAAGCGAGATATTATCTGACATCTGAATTATTACATATTGCCGCGTAAAACGGTCTTCCACTTCAAAAAACAAACAAATGTGGCTTTTGACTTTATGTATCTTCGCAAAGTTTTATACTGGCATATCTTTTCAAAAACGTTTCAGCTAGATCGAGGTTCAAAAATTTAAGACAAAGTGAGAAAAGTAAAACTGTTAACATTTGAGCCTACTTCAAGACAAATCAGTGCAAAGGTGCGCGTAAGTGTTTAGTGGTTTACGGCAAATTAAGTTAGAAAATAACCAGCACTGTCCGGTCAATTATATTCCAAGTGTGAATTAATTAGATCGATAACCGCTATTGCAATTCAACTAGAACAGTTCAGGAATGTAGTTATTAGTGATACTGGCGTTTTCTATCGAAGTGCAAAATTATATTTGAATTGTCCCTTTTACCTAGAATGGGAATTCTCCCGATGTAGTAAGGCACTGCGAGACGAATGCGACAGCAATAATTGGGATGACAGTCAAATGGAAAATGGACGAGTTATACATTGATTTTTTATACAGAATATTACCTCACTGAACCTCTGAACTGTTGCTCTGTCTGAAACTGTTGCAGTGTCATGAAATCCACAGTTGAGCGGTGGAAACCAGTTCGGTTGCATATGTCATCAAGGTCGTTGTTAGAAAGTAGACGCGAATGGGTTGTAATCTAAGATACAGATAACGTTATTTATCAGCCATATTACAGACCAATCTAAAAAACAAAACCACAGTCGCCATTCATGTTAAAACTTGAGACTCACTTGAATTAAAAGCCCTTCCTGACGCTTCTCACCAAGATGTGCATCGTCCGAAGTGAGCACGTGCCTCATGAACGCCGCCAAACTAGAGTGTTGCTGCTCGTGAAAATAAACGTTCCAGATATTACGTGCTCTTCTTTCCAAGAGAGTGGCCGGAAGACGAGCAATTGCATCAGGTGCAGCCATCTCCAAAAGCATCTTCTGACATCCCCGAAGGACCTTATAAGATAAACATGAAATTGCTTGGCATCAATGCGAAAAATAATAATAAATTTCATCAGCAAAACAACTGCCGATCCACTTAGCGTTAGCATTAACTGGCAGTGGTTCATTGATTAACCACGTTTGGTAAAGAGACAGTAATCAGGTTAGTACCACTTTAACGATTACACGTGGTTTTGCGTGATGCCACACTTTCTGTGATCTACTTATGCATTGTTTCCAAACCAAATAGTATAGTAAATGATAAATATCGTGTAATAGGTTGACATTTCTGTCCTCTTACTTTCATTTCCCATGTATCCTCAGTGGTTTCATCAGGTAGATCTTCTTCTTCTTCTTCAATGTCATTGCAGACTTGCATCACGATGGAGGGAATGGTGTCCTCGTGGTACCCAACAAAAGCGTCTCCAACGGAGAAATCCCTAGAACAGTACAGCAAAAAGACCTCAACGGATCAGTACCTGAGTTCAAATTCAGACACGAATCACGATTTGTTAAAGAACATGTTTTCATATCCATAGAGTAAGTTAAGCTGTGTTCACACTAGGCCGAAACATGATTACTCTGATCACGAATGAAACATGTTTCACTATGAAAAGTGTTCACATCAGGCAGTGCATTGAACGAATCATGATTGAAACATGATTATTTACCTCGTGAGGTAGTTTCAATCATGATCAGACTAAACACGTTAAAAATGGCGGACATGCGGTGAGAAGGCAAGTGCCCAAAAGCTTAAAATTGGGCCTTCTTTGAGCTTCTACGGGACCAAATGTTTATTTAAAATATGGGCTAATGAATCGATACAACAGGAATTATCGGCGATGGGTAGAAAGCAGAATATTTGGCAGAACATAGCCACGAATGCTTACGACGGCGGACACAAGCGCACAGCATTGCAATGTAAAAACAAACTTCACAACAAATTCTTCTTTTACCGAAGATAGCGTAAATACTGACAATACTGTCTCCTTGCTAAACGCTTGAAAGCCCTGCTCGATCGAAGGGCTACAAAATTCATAGAAAGACAAAGATTTCATGGAAACTTTATTGCAATATCGAGCCATATTTTTCGGTTAAAGTGTACAAGATTTATGCAAGAACCGCAAAACCGCATAAATAACACACCAGGCATGAAACGTGTTTGAAACTGGCGCCTAATGTGAACAATGCAATACCAAGCACGTTTAGGTGAAACATGTTTCGTTGAAACATGTTTATTCTAAACATGTTTCGACTTAAATGTGAACACAGCTTTAATCGATAACCTAAATACGGAGTTGAACTGTTGACGTTTCTAGAAAGGGTTAAACCGAGTGTGATTCCTTTCGGCGTACAGTTCAATACGCATGAACTATGTCTTGCCTGTGTCGTTTGCTTTCCCCAGTGACCTCTGCAAACTCATTGGCCCAATTTCTCAGTTTATCAACTAGATCCATCTGGTCTGGAGTCAAACTCGTTAAAGTCACGAGGTAGTGCTTTTCCAGACGGTTGATCAGCGGAATGGGAAACTCGTTGTAAACCACGTCCTTTTCGGCGATCACTATTAACCTAATAACGGGCAGATGAAGAATTTATTAGCAATGGGTTAACACCTTTACTACTAGTACGAGTTGTTACACTAGAAAGGTTTCTACAGTTAAGGGAAAAGCTTGAACAAAATGGCAGAACATGGATTTTAATTCACGTCACCTGTTGGAAGGACCGCTAGAACAAAACACAATTGCCTTTTTAGTTACCAGAAAGGAATATTCATTATTAAGGTATACATGTCACCAACAAGGGGTAACAGATTAACTTCCTTACTTGAAGTCGTCATGGACACGGCATTTGACACGGTGAGTACCGAGTCCAAGATCCACGTACTTCTGTCCTCCAAAGTACACGTCGTACTACAAATATAACAACCAATAGTTGGAATCCATTGTACTGGGCCTTTTTATCATACATTACAGAAACTGATGCAGTCAAATAGGAAATAGTTTCATATGGAAAAATCGTTCACGCATACTTTTCCTCACAGTCTGTGTTTGGGCTGTTAAAAGACATTTCTCTCAATTAAACGATGAGTAAAATTTTGCTTAAAGTACGTCGTTACACGTGAAAGTGAGATAAGATTTTGGCAAGACTATTAGTCTAATAGAAGCAAAACGAAATGTAATCAGATTATCCTAACCAAGAGAACAACATACCATACCTGATTTAGCGCGTCGTACAGACTTTCGTAGAGACTTTCGAGGTTTAACAAAATTACTGTTCTTCCTGTCTCCATGCAAACCTTGATACGGTTGATGTTGCGACAAATCTAAGGCATTCAAAATTAAATCTCAGTTTCACAGCCGGCATGTGTTCGTTATCACTTAATTTTAATTAATCAACCTTTTTACCTGAGTGTATTCCTGGTCATTTGGAAAACTACTTCCAAAGATCACCACTGCATCATCGGCCGTCTTCAAGAGATGCTGCTGCATGATTGGTAAGGCGGCGTAATTTTCCGTCAAAATCAGAAGGTAACGGTTCTCACTAAAAAAGTAAGACGTTATTTTGGTTCAACATAAACAGCAGTGGCCTTCTTTATTGTATAACAAGTTGATCATTAGCATCAATTTGAAAGAAATAACATAAAAGAAATTAAAAGAAATACCTGAAATTGGTGCGGTCTGCCACATCTTCCCTTCCAAGACTTGCCTCGATCAATCTTATTGTTGTAGAGGTTTCTGCTACATCATCCTCCTAGTAAGCCAAAGTATGTTTCGTTTAGAAACACCAATAAGCCCTAACCAATTGTACTCACCAACACTGAGAACCTAGATAATTAGAATCATAGAGAATTATACTGTCTAAAAACTACTTCTTTATCGACTATCCACTCGTTTAAGGCCCGTGATCTAAATGTCACGTCACGGTTGTTTGTTATTACATGTATGTATCATGCCTTTATACAGACCGCGTGATTTCCAGCACAAAAGGTCTACTCACATCTGTTTCCTGATAGTAGCGTTTGAATATCTCCACAGGTTCTCCTTCAATTAGACCACCAAAGTTCCTCTTGATAGCGTGTTCCAGTTGATGCCAACGAGGTCTTTCGCAATATTTAGCAGCGATGGAATACACCATTTTGATGAGACTTATATGAGAAACAAAAGCAGATAAATCACCTATATACAAAACAACTAACAACTGAATTGAGCCAAAACATAGTTCAAATAAAGGGAAATTGTTATGAAGCCCGGCAAAGTTCTTTGTTTAAGGTTTTTGTTCGATATTTTGGGGGTTGACCGTGGTGGTTACGTGATCACATTGCGATTACGTAACTCACGCATAATGTGTATGAGGGCAAATCAAAAGATGTGCACGGTCGTGGACCTTACAACCTAAATCTTGGCCTCTGTTTGCTCCTTTGATGTTTGCCGCGCTTCCAAACCATTTCCCTCTATTAACTTACAATGGCCAAATTCAACAGTAAACAAATTAGACAAGGTCATTGGAACATCTACTAATTCGCACCTGTAAAAGTCACGAAGACCGAAAAATTCCTCTTTGCCACATTTCTTTAACGTTGCAAAATTTTTCTGTTCGCTGTACAATTCTGCATATCCATCGGCCAGTGGGGATATCAGAGACTGAATAAGATGTTTCACCTGTTTGTCCGTGGAACAAATCCCTCTGCAAAATAAACGTTATAAAGGTCTACGAGGGGACAAGAAACCTATAACTAGTACAAAACGAATGCCTGCAGAGCACGTAGAACCATTGGGAATACAATCAATGATAATATGTTGACTCTTTCCGTCCCAGAATACGGATCATAAGGAAGAGCTGTTCTGGGAATTTGCTGTTACATCAGGACTATTAATTGTCAACTCTGAGCTTGAAAATGTACTATCATTGTAAGGTGGTTAACAAAAGCTGAGCAACTAAATCGTTGAACGATTAAAAAGACTTAAAAGACAAATTTAGTCTTACTTACAATGCACTGTCTATCAGTTCTCCTACGTCTGGCACTCCACGCGACAACATGATACCGCGATTCATTTTAGCGGGATCTAGAGCCCAATTTGAGATGCCAATAAAAGCTACACGCTGGGCCTTCTCGTCAGTCTCGATGACGTCATCGGCGGAAGTAACACCATCCTCAAGAAGCGGATGTAGGGTTTTCAGAGGCATAAGAGGAGAGTCCTCCGCCAGCCCAACCTCATCAAGAACGACAACTGATACAAACTTGTCTGGGTTTTTACCTTCCTGTAGTTTGCTACACTGACGGAAGGTCGCCACGATACCCTCTGGGGTCGAAAGAGGACTGCACTGATATGACGCCATGTGGACCTTAAATTCAAAGTGAATGTAATTTAATAAACAGAAGTGCTTGAGGGAACGTCTTACACTAGATCTGGGCTCAAAAAAGAGCACCGACAACAAGATGGAGGAAGCTTTAACCAGGAATGCTTGTTATAGAAAATAAAGCTGATATAAAACCAAATTTTGAAAACCGCTATATCGAACATATCCCAATGAACTTCGTTACCTGCTTGAAGGTCTTGAAGAGCTCAGATCTGGCAGCATCTCCCTGCATGTTGTCGGCTACGACAGTCTTGGCCAGAGACTTGGAGCTGCCCGGTTTACCAACCACAAACAGTGGGATCCGGAGCTCAGTACACACCACCATCATGAACACATTCTCGCTCAAGGCTGTATTTCTGGCAATGTTAGGGCCAAGTTCTAACTCGTTTAGCACTGCTCTATGACAGCTAACAGTGACAAAAATGGGAAGGATGACATATAAAGGCCATAAACGCCATAAAGGCCATAAACGAAAGATAATGAATATACCTGCTAGCACTTCAGGTAGACTAGGAATAAGAAGTTGTCCTTTCGTGTTGTTTCCATTTTTACATTTCGTTAACTCTATAACAAAGGGCCTGATGGTATTTTGAAATGGAAAAAAGGAACAATAACATTAGTTTGCAAACCTTGAAATTTCACGGAGGATCTGCTTCTGTCCACCAGGAAGTAAACATGGCGCTTTAAAGCTTTGTGCGACCACAGTGCGGTATTCCTCGCGCAGCTCCTGCAACTTGGCGTGATAGCATACACCAATGGCGAGCACCAAGGCACGAGTAATGGGATTTATTGGTTCCTGCGATGTAAGACATGATAGTTTCGAGATACGTATTCGCAGATTATTATGGCCGCGGTCATAAAAATACTTGACAATTTGGAAAACTAAAACTACTAAGTAAATATCGACCAATACACATGTATAGATCAACAGTAGTAGTTTCCCCCACTTGTCTACTGGACATTTCGTCATCTGTCTAACTTGCTTTCACCTATGAACTGAGTGAAGACAGTCGTACACTGTCAGTTCGTAGGCAAGGTAAGGCAATGCACTGTTCTTGTTATGTTTGTTGCTGGTTGGATTCTATTCAATTTAATGTCTGCTTCGTCAAGGAACCTCCTAAAACTACCACGCCCAGTTTGTGGCTCCTATAAAGTTACAATGTTTGAAGGGAAGAACACTTTCCTAAGGCTAGTGGAGAATATGATGTAAACAGTTTTTTGTTTTTGTCCCATGATATCACAGCTTTTTGCCTAATTTTAGCCACGTCCTGAACACGAAACGTCAAGAGGCCTCAGAACGCCAAAACATCTCTGTTGTTTCCAACACCCAGGTTCCACTTTGCAAGTTTAAGATTCATTTACTGCTTTTTCTTCTTCTGTTGCAATTTTTATCACTTCAACATGAATTAAAACTGTAGTATCTAATTATGTTTGAAACTGCTTTAAACAATTTGTTACACGCTCATGAAGTGTTTCTTTCTTTGAGGGAGCATAAAATGGCATAATCACTTACGTCGTCATCATCATCTTCATCGACGTCGTTACCTTCTTCTCTTCGTTGTTCAGCTATCACCTTTTTCATCAGTCTACCCAGTGTGTCCACGTGGTTATAGAACCAAACCATCACTTGCATGGCCCTCTCAACATCACGAAGACTGACAAAGCTGCACTCATCCTTAAATAGAAAGGCAAGGCCTTGCATCTCGTCACGTTCGCTCGCAGAAGGCCAACGAAAACATTGACGTGAGTGTTACTTTATAAATTATCCTAACTCGGATTAAAAATATTAAGATTTAAAATATTGACGAACATTAAAGTGTCCAGTAAAATCTAAGTGTAATAGGGTAGCTCACGATACAAACATATAAACAAAGAAGAGGTTTCAAAAAAATAATCGGAGAAGTTCGTTGAGATAATACCCACCGATTGATCTCTCATATATTTCTGTGAAGCTGCTAAAACTTCCGCGACTCCCTTCACCGTTGATGCGTCTCCAGGTAATTGGCCTTCATGAAGAATCTGATGAAAGTAAAGAAAAAGAAAACGTTAAATGCAAACCAAACGGCTGTTAGCGAGAAGAGGATAGGAGGGTAATGCTAGTAAACAATAATGATCTTTAGCTCTCCAAACTCTGAATAAAAAATGATTGGAACCAGGCGAATGAAGTCACACGAGACAACAGAAAATCTTTGAATTAAGTAGATTGACTAACCCACAAACTTTGGAATTTACTTTCGCCGCTCTGCTGACTGAGCAACAAGGACCATGCAGGCGGATTTTACCTTGAGAAGAATATATTCTATCTACGACTTTTGTATTCTACTCACAATTTGCTTTCGTCTGTCCTCATACATGCAGCATGGTCACGGAGTAACGGAAGATCAGTTCGGGGAGTCGTGAGTTCAGATCACAACAAGTGCTTTTTGCCCGTGGAGTTTGAAATATATATATAATTATTACTGTTGCATTTTTAACCACCTAAGTACTTACATAGCGGCTGACAATTTGATTTGTGTAAAGCCTCTCTACGTCGGGTTTCAGCTGACCAAAATCCCATATCAAAGGGCGCATACTTCCTGGCAGGGCGTGCACGCGGTACACAAGATGACGTAATGGGATATGACCTGTTGGACGGGCATATATACAGGGTTAAATTTGCCTTAAGTAACTATACTAAAACCACCAGGTAATTATCAAATTCATAAACTAAAATAAACGTCATGCGTATGATCAGTCACTGCTTGTAAGAGTTTTTTGCCATTTTAATCCTCAAAGTTTGTTGTCAAAGTGAACACAACAGGAACTATAATGTTTTGATGTAACATCAAATTTTCCTCAAAGAAGGAACTGTCCATTGTTTCATACCAAGGCGATCTTCTGATTCGTCTGTTTTCACGTGGTATCCGAGACCTGCTGACTCCAACTTATGGATCATGTCGTCGGTATGCCTGCAAAGATAGCAATTCCACTGCCATCAGAAAAATACTTTCCTCGATTTTTGCTATTATAACAAAAGTGCAGGTTCGCAATGTGCTCGCTTCACACCAGCAACTCGGCGCCTTGTTTCTTTGCTGGGTGAAACATTATTGTGTAACTTAATCTACAAGGTCACAACAAGCAGGGCGAAAAACATAAAAATTATATTCGCAGAACAAATATTCCCAATATTACTAAAACACCGTTTTGCTATTTTAATGGCGGCCCTGAGGCGGCTCCCATTGAGGCTGAATTCCAAAGTCAATAAATCTACAAAGTAACTCCATAAAAATCGTAAGTACACCAGTTCAAAACTTTCAAGACCTTTCAAGACCCTGTCCAATAGGTCGTCCATTGATTCTGCGGTCCACCATGACCTCCTTGATCATACTCAGTGCCTCAGTTGTGTTGGCCTCATCAAAGAACAGAACCGTGTCAATGTTCTTGTCTTGGTTTTGACGAGCCATTTCTTCTGCTTGGTTAACTTTCAGCTTGATGTCTTCGTATGTTGTACCACCATGAACCTTGTGAATAACAAAAAATAAAAATAAAAAAGACAAGTGGCAAAGTTAAAAGCATTCTCAGGGCGTTCAAGTCTGAAAGTAGGTCATTATCGCACGTGACTTGACTTTTATTTGACTCTGCATCTAAATACATTCCACGCGAACTTTGGGATATTAGTAATGACACTAACACCTCAAAAGCATAGACCTTTGGAAGTTCCGGGTCGTAGCCAAACTCTTTCACAGATAGTTTTGGAAAGGTAACTTCAAACTCATGTCATGTGTAGTCCATCTACATCGCTAACTCAGTTTCTCACTTACAGTACACATGCCTATCACTAATAAGCACTCAAAGTATTAAACGATTCCCGAAGTCTGCACAGTTCTGTTGTGTAAGAGGAAAATCCAAGATCGTTGCTTGATCTTCATAATTGAAAAGCTCAGTACTAACCTTAACGAGGAGCATGTTTCGTGGACCGTTGGGACCTGCTTGAAGGCCGCACATGTATCGGATTAAACGGGTCTTGCCACAGCCAGTCTCCCCCATCACAATCACAGGAATATTGCACCTGATGATAAAAAAAGAACCGATAGTCAAGTAAATCGACATCATGCTGTACCAGATGTATGTGAGTAAAAATCTATTTCTCAAGGAAGCAAATAGCCTGCCAGCCTATTTTTCTACCCTGCAGGATTATCTATCACTTCATGTTTGGAAAACTTGACTCAAACAAATGACTCAGAAACTTCCCAATTTTGAGGAACAAACGTAGATATTGACTTACTTCCTTTACAATAAGGAAGTGCATTTGAAGTAAACTTTATTTAGTAAAAGTTTGAAGAAAATAAAAAGTAAATGTAAAACCCTTAAAATATAAACGTGTTCGAATTTTAGAAATGAAGAAATATAACGAATTCGGTTATTCAGAAATTTGGGAATTTGCGTATTTCTATTCATGTTTTAAAGAACACAAGCGTCAAAGGTTCTTATGAGTTAAAGTGGCGGGTCAATCACCTATGAAACAGTAAAAAAAAAGATAAATATAATTACCAAGACATACCTAAATCTCATGTGAATGGCCAGAATCTTCTTTACATTGTCTGTAGTGAGTTCATAGGCTCGGTCTGGATCATGTACCCAATGAACACCCATGACAGAACATAATCGATCTATCTTGTCCGCCCTGCAATAAGGTAAAGGAGGTTAATTGAAGAGACGTCCGCACAGGGGAAGAGATCATCTTGCAGCTTGAAGCCGTATTCCTTTACTATCATTTGCGTTCAACCGTGAAGCGTGAACGTTTTTTCGCGAAGGTTTACTTTTCAAACGTTAACGGTTTAGTCTCATACCTGTCACGTTTGTGGCGCCATACGATCATGGTTTGTTCACGTGCAGTACATGTTTTTAAGTTTTTTCCGCACACTTTGATAAATTAATTCTGCTCCGAAAATATTCTCTTGCACTGGATACGCGAAAAAATAACAAGTTTGGAGGGATTTACCGTCCAGGAGTCGAAGTGGGCGAAAGAAATTTAAAAACATGTACTGCACGCGAACAAAACATGATCGTATGGCGCCATAAATGTTGTCAATTTCGCGTTGAAACCGCAAACGTTTCATTGGTCAAACGTGACAGGTTCGAGTCTAAACCGTCAACGTTTGAAAAGTAAACCTTCGCGAAAAAATGTTCACGCTTCACGGTTGAACGCAAATGGTAGTATATTTTTTATAGCTTTCTGGTCATAAAACAACCAATAGCTGTTATTTAAGTTCTTAGCAGTTTGACATACAAGGGGTCATTCCGAATTGTTTTAACCGATGTGTTGACCCTTTCGCCTCGTTGGCATACCTCCTTAACAAAAAAATATATTATCACAGACTCAATTGCGATTAACTATGGTTTTGTACCATACTCAAATCAGTAACAATGAACCGAAAAGCGCCCTTCAACCATCAAGGTAAAAATCACTCCATTGAAAACTGGGTTTGCTAACTCAGTTACTTACTTTTTCAAATTCTCCGTGTTTGTTGCAAAATCAACACGCTGGGCTTGCAGTCCATTACGCAGCTGTTTAGACATCAGACCTTTCTCCAAAATTTTCGCTGTTTGAGGGTCAACGAGGTCGCCACCGGAATTGATGTAGAAACCAAGAAACGTCATAGTGATGTGGTCTTGGTTGAAGAACAGGTATGGATGAGGGCTGAATGACAAAATAACAAAAGCAATGACTGCAGAAACTACAATGATGGTTATGTCGTGCCAATGGAGTTGTTGTTGCTGAAGAAGTTGTCCCTGACATCTCTGTAAATTACTTCACTGCCTTTTGTACTTTATTAGTGTTTCCTATTTCGTTCAGGGAAGGTTGCCTCCAGTTTCACGTAGGGTTGCGTAAAGATTACGTCCCACGCAAGCAACGAGAGATTGACGCTCGGCCAGTTCAAAACGATTCTATTAAAACAAACTGAAAACTGTTGGTTGCCAAACAGCTCTTTCAGGTCTGCGATGCAATGCATTTATTTTGCAAAGAATCTCTATTTGAGTTCCCTCATCTGTAAAAGTCATTTGCAAGGTTTCTAGTAACTTGATTTAAGGTATAACCTTGTATTCAAATGAAGACATGATGAGCTAGCTTAAATGAAGACAATTCGCTGCCTCTAGAGCATCATACCATATGAAAAGTAATGACAAAGCAAATGAGATTTAAAACTTTTTGCAATGTGACATTTGAGCAGAAAACAAATTCAAAGGGTCCTCACCTGCTCTCCCAGCTTCTCCTTAGCTGAAATTGTTCGATCTCCCTTCGTTCAAGTTCCGCGTTATCGTCCGTAAAAAATACAGTGTTCTCTTCTGTTAAGGAAGGAGTGGCAAAGTCCTGCAAGGAAAGAAGACATTCTCATCAAAATAAATAGCAACACCAAACTCGTGCACAAAGCTGAAACTTATGAGTAATTTACAGGGAACCTTTTAAGTAATATATCAAACACGAGAGAGCGTGTTTCATCACATTTCCAAACACCGAGAAGAGAGTTGAAAATACGAGGCGCAGTGGAGTATTTTTGACGAACTTTGAGGTGTTTGCAAATGTGATGATACACTCTCTCGAGTGTTTGATATATCTTCTCAATCGAAATAAAATCAAAAAAATCTATGCTAATTAAGATCAGATTTCCAAACTGCCTTCACAGATAAATTATTAATGAGTTTGAGAAGTTGTTATCTAAACGTGGGATGGGGTAACAATTTGTGGAAACCACAACTTCCTTTAAGGTGGCTCAATAGTCAAAAAAGCCTTTGACTTGAAAATGCTACGTAATCAGACAAAGTCAACATCATGACACTAGTTGCCATGAATGATGACAAACACAATGATGTTTGGGTGTCTTGTTGCCATGGTAACAGTACAAGCTTTTGTATGGTGTCTCAGAGGGTGCTTTTCTTGTAACGATAACTGAGAAAAAACACTAAGTCACTCAGGGAAGAAACCATTTTTTACAGATTAAGTTTACAGTGGTCTATGCAATGAAGTAAAATGGTTGGCTGGCATTCAATACACTCAGAGAAAAAAATCTGGAAAGTTGCAATTTGCAAAAACGGGCATTTCTGGCCAATACCCAGCACCAGTGTTTTGCCTGCTGTAGCAAAAGAATTTGCCAGATAAGCATTATTTTAGTTCATTGCATAGAGTGTTCATCAACCTTCAGCCTGAGCTGCAGAAAGCTGGAAATGTTAAAAGCATGGAAAAATAAAAATTTCCCTATTTACCTTTTCCATGCAAGTGTGAACATTCAAAACTGCATAGGGTTGAGAAAAAAATTCCCAGAGCTAGGTCTTATCATTTCTGTAAGAAATTCTAGTGCAGAAGCATTTGTTTTGCACTGAAACAATGGAGGAAAATAGATGGCAGCACTGTGCTTTTTCTCCGACAATGTAGACAATACATATTGCAGAAAAACTACATACCAGTTGCAAAACAATACATGGATTTCATGCAAATCTTACCTCACAAGCAAACAGTCTGGACACATCCTTCATTAAACTCAGTCGTTTAATCACAGGGCAAACATTACAAAACAACTCTTCTGCTTCCAACTCAAATGGAAAGTTCGGCCAAAAAGGTCAAGCAACAGCTTAAATAGCTCCTTCTTGTCAGCAACCTCAACCAAGCAGCTAACTAGCAGGAATCTGACCACATTGCATCCTGGGAAATTCGAGTGTTCTTTGAGCGGGAAAGACCTACCTCAAACCAATTTGATATTTTTTTATAAGTCTCTGACCAGGCTTCAATAACACACTAAAAGTTTCCCAGTCACTTCCATCATTGATTGAAACTTCCATATTTGCCAGTTGAAGCCTGGTGAGACGGGCTCATTTGCTTTTATGGCCCCTTGTCCATGAACAACAAACTGCCAGTAGCTGTGATTGAGCATCTGGTCGAAGTTTGTCACATTCACGGTGCCAATAAACAGTTCTTTGGAATTGGCAAGGTTTAAGCCATCTCAGCCCTTGATGATGAGCTCCGGCACCAGCAAATGTCCCAAAACAATGAAATTTGGGGTAATTTTTGCCCCAAATTGCATTAATGTTCCACACGATTCTGCCGAAGAGAAAGTTAATTCAAATGAGCCGAGTAAGGTCACGTGACCAGCTGCCATCAGACATTAAATATGCATGCCAGACCCAGTCCCACTACCAAAACATTTGCGGAAAACAGAGCCTTTAGATACCCCCCCCCCCTCCCCTCAAGTTTTAAGCAAAATCTTTGGATTTCTATACATTTACTTGACTATCGAGCCACCTTAATAATCCAATAAAAGGTCACTGGACTGACTATTAAACCGACGTTTAGACAAGACCTATTACAGCACGTCTGAATGCTGTGTATGTGAGCGGAAACTCATTCGCTTTGTGATAGTCCAATTTAGCCTCCACAAGTCGTGATTTCATATCCCTGTGTAAGCCACAATTCAGCCGTGAAGTAGGTGTTACACAGTTCGTTATTTTCTTTTTCCTTTTTTTATAATAGCGAGGTATGGGCGAAGTCAGTAGATCTCGAACCTCTTAGCGTAAAACATAGAAGCAATATCGTCCAGTTAACCAACAGGATTACCCAAGTAAGCGTATTATGGGGTCAGAGTCTTTTATAATTAAGCTTACCCTGGACATTTGTATCATGAAACGCACGACGAATGAGCGGAAACCTTCAAGATTCAGCACATCGGGTCCTGCTAGAACCTCTTTCATCAGCTTCATGTCACAGAAAATACTCTGTTCACAGTCTCTGAGCTGGGAGTTCAGGAAACTCACAAAGTGTCGAATTTCTGACCAGGAAGGATCAGGAATCCCGCAGTTTCTGAGTGAACAATTGAGGAAGACCTGATTATAGCCTGCTAAACAGTTTAGATTTTATAAGCTGTTGTCACAGTTACTTGTTTCTTCATCTAAACAATTCATGTAAGACAAATGAACACTAAAACCATCTTTTAAGAAGCTTTACACTAAGATAAGTTATACGATTAAAAAGCTGCGTTTTCAAGCTTCTGACGGGAAATATTTGAAACTGAAACCATATGATAGGGGTATTAATGGTCTTCAGATTACATGTACAGTGAATGATTTGGATTAGCAGTTAGGAAATATTGAGAGAAATATGGATGCCGTAAGGTGATTCCATTGATTCCATTAACCTTTTAACCGCCATTTTGTTTTGGAAAAGGAAACTACCAACTTGCAAAGTTCACCATTTTCTTGGACGTTAAGGTTATGTTTCCTCGTGTGCATTAATCAATTGTAATACAGCAGCAATGTATTCACCCTGGAATAGCTTGACCCCTAATACCTACTAACTGATATGTGAACAGGGCATCATTCAAGATGGTTTGATGTAGAAGCTTCTTCAAAGTATCAACTTCACAAACCTGAGTAAAAGCATGAGGCATGCTTTTCGGTCCTCGTCAACATCCCCGGGTGAAAAAGTGAAGTTGTCCAGACTTTTTCCTTCATTTGATAGTTTGAGATATTGATAAACCCTCTGGCAAGGTGCGTTTCGAAACTCTTTGACATCAAACATAGGCTTTAAGTCCTTTGGATCTGTAAAACAAATTACGAAAAAACTATCAAGCACCAAAATCTGCAACATAATTGACAAATAAATCTGCATACCTGGATTTTCTGCTAAACGGCATTGAACAGTTCTTGGAGTTTCACACTCAATGGTGGGTAACAAATCGTAGAATGGTCGCTTAGACATAAACGACCTTCCTGAATGCCTCTGAAAAATTAAATATTGCACATCATAAGAAAATTATGTTATGAATACAAAGAAAAACAAGAAGAATAGAGTCCAAAACCACCTTCCACCATTTTCTCCAGAAAACTAGTGACCATAACTATTTCCTTCTGGACTTCTCAACTCACCCCTTGGCTTTCAGCCTCTTCTTCTCTTGTGAACCCCATAGGAAGGGGAGCAGCCGTTGTAATCTCAATGACATACAAGTCTGTGCTCCGCCTTCTCCACACTCTTCCCATCTTGTCACAAAGACAACCAAGGACAAGTAAGTTAAAAAGAAGGGTGTCCAACCCGCGTCTCATCTGTAAACAAGGCATGGTATTAACAAAAGACTGCCTAGCTCGGATGGCTTGTGGCGTTGTGATATCAACATGAAACTAAGCAGAAAGCTTTGGAAGAAAGGTGTTCAATGAACGTCTTGTTTATAAATGGCTTGGCATTGTGGATGAGACATTTCCAGTTCGGACAAAAGTCATGTTTTTGTGCTTTTCATATTCTTAAGTAACCCTCTTAGGTAACATAATCCATAAATTAATACCGCAATAACATTTACTTAAAACTGATACTTTCGTAAGCCGCAGAACATCAAATGTCGTAACTTAATTTAGGCTCGTTTTAATCATAATCAAGTGATCGAGTTTTAATTCTCAATCTCGCTGCTTTATATCACCTACCGAAGGCGATACATCCAAATGAAATACACGAGACAATGGTACATTGGCTTTCACCGCATGTGGCAAAAGTGAATCTACAAGCATGGAAGAGTCTGTGGAGTTCCCGTGGAGTGGAACCGTGACGTTCAAGGCTATTTTGGAGTCTTGTCTGCGCAAATTTGTCAAAACCATGTCGTTGTTTATTAGGTTAGGAAGCTGATCTGTAAGACGACGAACAAACAGCGTCTTTCCCAAACCTCCTCGCTTTGATGAGACGACTCGAACACAGAGCCTAAACAGAATACAATTAATTAGCTGTTAAGATCTCCATTTGCCTTATGTCACACTGAGGTCATGAAAGAAATATGTGTGAATGAGATTTCCATGCAAACGTAAGGTGATATTCCGTAACCAAAGTTTCGATGGTTATTTCAAATTGTAAAGGCAAAACCTACCTTTGTGGATCCAAAGATCCAGCTGTAGTCCAGGTAATCTTACTGCTGTTAATGTATCCATACTGCGAGGGAGGGGCGTCGAACTGATACTTGAGGTAGCTTTTTAGGTCATCTGGCGAAGGACAAGGTGGAGCAGCAACCCGATACTGATCAAGGGCTGCCACTACATTGGCACGGTCCTCGTTTTCGCTACTACAGATTACCACCAGGCCATAGTCTGAAAAGTAATAAATATGACGTTATTTGGTATCGTTCGACAGTAAAATTGTCTAGCCTAAAAAGAATTATGTATAGCAAGGAATTTCGTGTAAATTCAGTTGTACTCACGTTCTCCAGTCTTGCCTGCGAGCCCCTGTGTCACTACACTGAGCATGTCCACTGCCTGTTTACTAACAGAGAAGTCTAACAGATCGGCATAAACAAGGCAATAAAACTGGCCTTCCACGTCACCTGTGGCTCGTCTCCATAACAATTCGATCTACATCCAACCCAAAAAATATATACGATTAGTTTTAACATCTTAAAGGAAAATGAATGAGTGCCGGCATCTAATGCTGAGGGTTAACCTGCAAGAAATTACCATCCATCTTCGGCGTAATAATTTTCCTACTTGACGTGCCAGCCTCTTAAGCCACTAAGTTCTGCCAAGGTTTCAATTTACTTTTAACTTAAAAACATTTCTCTGATGGGTACCTCCTCTGTGGTGGTTTCAGGAGTACAAATAAGCACCTCTTCGTGGCTCGGTAGAGGCTGCTTCTTGTCATGCATATACAATGCGAGGACGGTAGCAAGGACATCATCTGCCAAAGAAGGGGTACCAAGATGAATACATGTACATCAGCTTCTCCTTAACTTATGTCCTAAGTTCCCTAAGAATACCAGCCTCCTAATTTACTGCATTGTTTTTACTCGTATCTTTAGTTACATTCTATGTTGTCTGGAGTACTAAAGTTAACCTGATATTCTTGTTCATTATATTAGTTAAAACCGTTTACGATAACACCACGGGATGTGTCAACTATGTTAGTAGCCAACAATTTCAAATTTCATGTGATCGTGTTCGAGTTTCGTTAGCTGACAATCTTGATACCTTTGGGAACAAGCATGAGGTTAGGTCGTCCTTTTTTCAAGAAGGCCGGAAAGGTGCGAGGTGTTGTTCTTTTACCTGCAAGTTAAGCAAACATGTGTCAAAATCGTAGAACCTTTTTTATATAAACTGATACCTCCAAGCAATTGTGACTCAAATGAAAGGTTCTCAGGCAGGAAATAAGAAAGTAAAAATACAAATCGATCGCTATTAATATATACTTGTAGTAAATTGCACAATAAAGTCACAAACGCGTGTTATCTTACTGAATGATTTGCAAGACAAGTAAAAAAGTAATGAAGATCAACAATTGACTAAACGCAACTGCCAAACTCTTTGCGCTGGCCGCGTGTTAAACATTACAATTCCAAGCTTAAACCCCTGAGGGACTACGAAAAATAACAGTCACACTTTCTTGAAATAACATGCACTAAAACTAATTGAGAAAAACAAAAAATTGCATGGTGACCTGTCCTCAACAAGCGTCGCATAGTACTTGGTATACAGTATTAATTGATGAATTTCAATCCACCTCTATTCTTAAGAGCTGATCGGGCCAAGTAATCATTATCATTCCTACCCTTTACTGACAGCTCTCGAAGGATGTTCCCCAGTTGAGCAAGCGTAAGATACTCGCTGATCACTGCCTCATTATCATCGTCTTTGTTTTCCTCTTGGTCTGTGGTGATTTCAGGGATTGTGGATGACAATTCGAGTAACTGGTCTGACTCGGTTACTGTTGCACTAAAAAGCAATGTCAAATTACATCGATTTATGTTTTAGAAATCTGTATTTCTCAAGGACATAAGTTGGCGAAGAGACAATTAACTGTGGATAAATATGCATTTATTATCCGATGTGTTAATCGCCGTCATATGTTAAATAACACATCATGAAGTTTACAAGAGGTAAACATAACTAACGCTAAAATTAACGTGAGTGTTTTAAGACGCTTAGGGCATCGTTTTCATAAGTGGTTAACTTGTCATCAATACATAACGACATAACGTTTTATCTAATACCTTTTATCCTCCTCTGCTTGCATTTCACCAAGCTCTCTGTCTGAGAAAATTTCTCGCACAATAATGGGGTTTTGCCTCGCCTCTTCGTAAAGAGCCTCGATGTCTGCTTCGTCAGCTTCTTCTAGACACCACAACAGCAAGTCGTCTTCATCTGCATCAACACCTAGACTTGCCAAAGCCGCTAAGGCAATCTGCTCTGAGTAACCATCATCAGAAGCTGCATTCAGAAAACTTTGGATCTTTGAAGTCTCTTTCGGCTTCGGCTTCTTAATGGAAGCGGCCTGTACTTGAGACGTGCTGCCTACCATCAAGGGGCTCATACTAACGTAGTTGTTGTTATCAAATACTGACCTGTGAGTACTAAACGCAGCTTCAGAAGGAGCCTTAGTAAATGATGGCAGATCGGCGCTGCCTTTTGTTTGGTCTAATAGGTCTGTGTCTCTAAAAGCGCGTTGTATTGCCGATTTCAACTGCTCGGTGTCCAAATTTGGACGAACATCTTCCAGCAAAGTAAGAACCTGAAGGTTGCTAACAAGTAGGTCGTTGCTGTGGCAAACTGCGGCTATTTCCTTTCTTAGTAGCATCAACTGCTGAGTGGTGAAAAAATTCAGCTCTCGATACTCCGTTCGTGCATCACTGACCTTCTTCCTCCAGTTCGAGTAACAATTCTCCATGGATGTGCTTTCAGTTGCCAGCTCCTCCGCGATTGATTCGCCTTCTATTTGATCCTTACAACAGTCAAATTCTTTATTCCATTGCAAGCGATGAACAAAACCAGATTCCGAGAGGTTTATGTATGCCGTGGCAAGGCGCATGACGCCCTCAAGATTCTGCAAGTTGAAAATGAATAATTATTGTAAAAGGAGCAAATTCTTTGTCGTCGCTTATCAGAGGTTTGACACTATTTTTTTCTAAACTTTCACGGGCTTTTCACATAACGACCTTTCAAAATCTACTAACCCTGCGTCTGTCAGTTTTAAAAGTACGATTACCAACTTGCACAACTAACTTCGTAGTCTCACTTTTTTATTTCTCGTCTACAAGTATCTATATCTCACGATCGCTCTCACTTCATTTCCATTGAATTTCCATGCAATCTTTCATTTACTGAATAAATTGATTTTTAACTTACCTTTACAAATTGTTCAACTTCATCCTTCCCCTTTTCAGCTTTTCCTGCAATCAACATTAATTTACTCTGCAAATCTTTCAACTCATCAACAGAGTACGTTTTCCTCTGTCCTTCTTCGCTTCCATCTTTCGTGGGAACTGTCAGTTGGATCACATTATTAAATGACAGTCGTCTTCCTTGCTCTGTAGATGGGCCACTCTTGGTGTCCAAGTGGCCCACAACGTACACACCACTGGAGTTGATGGTTTTAGCCTGTACTAACGATGTCATGGCAACGGAACCATGAGACTCTTTGACGGTTTTAAGCCACTCCAGATGCCTGCTAGTGTCGTACTATCAACAAAATAAATAGAAAAGATGCAAGTGTTAGCTTTCAGTGTCGGTAGAAGTGATGGAATGCGAAAACTTCCAAATGAAAAAGGCAACACAGAAAAATTAAAGATCCTGTGATGTTTGCTGTTTATAAAGAATTTTATCCTGTTGTATAGTGGGTTTTAAATCTACTACATTATAAAAAAAGACAGTTCTGAGAAACTGTGTCGATTTAACTTGCATATTGGATTTTTTTCTTTTCGTTTTGAGTATCATAAACGTTTGTTTGAGTCGCATTTATCGAATACAATGGTCTGTGGTTTAGCTGAACTGAAAACATTATAAGAGTCTGTTTTCTTCAGCTTATTAAGAAATGCCAACAACTATCGGTAAAAACGAAATACTTGTAAAGAATTTGGACCTTGTAGTATAACTGTAACTAATGAGCATGAAGGGAAAATATTACTTCTCATTTGGATTAATGTGGATGTTTTTAAGCGTGGTTTAAGATATGCCGATATCCTGATTTTGATTAGCGTTCTTAAATCAAGTTCTGCACGTAAAACACAAAAGAAGACAGGAAGAATATAGTTACAAGAAATAAATAGGTAATTCAATAAATATCATGAGAACAAAGTATATACTTCTTACTAGTTTTTGGGGTAATTTGTGATCTGTCTCTACAGCTTTCCAGACGGGATCACAAGCCTTCACCAGTTGATCAAAGTCCACTTTTTGTTCTTCACTTTCTCTGAGGTCAAAGATCAAAGGAGCAAAACCCAAGCAGCTGGTATGCAGACTGGATATGCGGTCAGTTTCCATGTCACTTTCGCCGGCTGAGATCAAGGCCAGGTCAACAAGAACCTTAAGCTCTTGGGTTGCTGAAAAACCATTCAAAAAATTAAGGCGTTAACCACTGCTAAAACAAAGGGCCAAGTGTTTGAAGATGAATTAGTGGCACGTGGATGAAAAAGTTAACATATACTGTGCTCACATGTGATGGTAGTACGTAGCCACTCCACCAGTCGTCTGCTGTCTACCACAGCTCTGAAGCATTGAGCTTTACCAACATCCAAACACTCAAGTGCTCGACCAGCCTCAGAAAATCTTCTTCCAATGCTATTTAAGGGCTTTTGCTTGAATTCCACTGACAACTAAATCATTGAATTTAAAGGGAGACAGGGTCTTATATCTTTCTCTCACAGTAAAATATTCGCACACATGATGATGACATTTTGTTCACGATTCGAGGAGAGAAGGTGAATGAAACGACTACTAATAAGCAGTTTAGTTTAAAATAAAAAACATCGATATAATAGCATAAAATACAGAAAGACATCAATTCCCAACACCAGGCCAGAGAAGGATGCTATTTTGAGTGAATCAAATTGTTGTGTATGCAAGCAAGTTGATTCGAAACAGAAGATGGAAATTATAAATTAAATATCTCGTTCCAGAGCATTTGTTTACGTCGCTGAATATCCCGAGTGATTTGGATTGGCCGCTAATCTGGCGGAGATACGAAGTTTAATTGAGCAAATTATAGAAAATTAAAATCCATCTCAAATTAAGTTCCAAAAGATAGCGCGTTCAGATACAGCAAATACAAGAAGTGAAGATACCTGATCACGAAGATCCTCAATAACTTTGAAGTCCCCAGTGAAGCCCATTGCTTCCTTAAATTCCCAGATTGTGTCTGCGGCACTTGCATACTGTTCAAGCTGCTGGTAACGTTGTATTTGAGCGGCGCGCTCCGCAGCTGTTACCTGCAGTTTCTTTGTAGTGCTGGCAGTTTGACTTTGGCTCAGTTTAAACATGCACAACAACTCTCGTTCAAGTTCTTTTTTCTGGTTCTTGTAGCTGTCAAAGAGCTTGTCAACATTTCCTAGAGATATTGTTCCATCTATGGCGTTAGCGACATGTTGGTTCCACTCTTCGAAGGCTGGTTTCCAGACATTTTCGACGACTTCAGAGATGCTAAGGTGTCGTTTTTTTGCCTCGTCATTTTTTCTGGCTCTTTGGGCTTTCTTTCCATACTGTGTCCAAAGATCTTGGAAGGTTAAACTTTTTTGCACGTTATGAAGTGGCGAAAAGACTTCTTTAGCCACTGAGGGTAGTTCAAAGAATTTCACCTCAATTTGCTTGTCGTCTTTCCGTTCGCACAAATGACGTATTTGGCGCAGAGAGACCGCTTGAACAGACTTTTCCTTAATACTGGTGATATTGACTGGTAAAAACAAAGCATTTTAAACAAGTCAATTGATGTTCTTGACGCTAATACTTAAAATTTGAACTGTGGGTTACAAGCCAACAGGTCAAGACGTAAAATTCACACTTCAGCACAATACAAGCCAACCAGTGTCAAAAACACTTACAGGTACAGGTTGGCCGATAGTTTGATCCAAATCAAGTTTGCCAGTGGCCATTTCACGCTGTAGTTATGCTCAATTATTGGAATTGGAAAGGGACAAGTTTGGGACATAAGTGTTCTTGTCACTGGAAAAAATGGAGACTTTGTTGTTGTTTAGTTAAATCTCACCTGGCTGAATCAAGTCACACATGCTAACGAAGGATACCACTTTTAATTTTACAACTTGAAATTCGTCCAATTCTTCAATACGCTCAGCTAGGCTATTTTCACGTTCTTCCTTCGCTTTAGTTCCTTCTTTGGAAGAAGCAAAGTTTTTTTTCAACAGTTCCAAGAATTTGTCCCTGTACTTCTTTAAAAGAACTAAGATCTCAACAGTCACTGAGGCATTTGATAAGCTTTCCACAACTACCGTCAACACCGACTGGGCCATTGACAACTTTTCTTGACCCTCATCTGTTAAAATGCTTCTTCTTCCAGATTCATCCCCTGTTTTAAGAATCAGAATGTTTTACGATTTGATTTAAAGAAAACGAGACAAGTAGATGGAGACATTAAACAAGACCTTCCGCTATAAAAGGGACCTGGCCTGGCCTGGCCATTCTTGCGCCTAGGTTTCAATCAACCATAAAAGCGTAAACGGTTGACAAACAACCTTCTATTTTGTACGGCATTTACTAAAAAACACGTTTATTTTGCCAAAAATACTATGTTAAAACATTAGCAGGTTACATCACAATCAGTGGCTTTTTCTGGTATCGTCAGACTTTGAAGCATGTTCAGTTCGCAGGATGCTTGACTCTACAACTTGCCGTGATGACCGCAAAAGTACACATTTACATTTCGTAACCGAAAGGTGTGAAATGTGGCACTGACAATCCTTTTTATAGCAGAAAGTCTTGCTTAATGAAGAATGAATCACGCACGAAGTGTTTTCATATATTTTCCGACTATTTTTTTATTGTACAATATCCATCAAAATGCAAATTTAAGATGAATTCTATCTTATCAGAGAGAAGAGATATCCCAATCTTGAACCTTATGTACCTTATGGCACAAAACAATTGAAGCGCTAAAAGACTCAACAGGTGATCGCTAGTCATGAAAAAAAGAAAGCTTTTTAGGATACAACAAAGTACGATAGGCAGCTGCAGGCCAAATCCCTTTTACTTAAAGGTCAAATGAACCAAATTTTCGACATTCTTTCTTTTGCGATTTTAAAGCAACCAAACGCTAAAAGAACCCATTATTAAATAAACTTAGGAAGAAATTTTGCTTTCTGAACCTTAAAGCGTGAACTATAGCAAAAACTACGAAGATTTCCGAAGACTTCACGAAAACGTTTCCAAAATGACCGCGCCCTGGAATTGAAGGAATGGATTGAGCTTTGAATTTTGTGACGTAATAATTTTTTTTGACGGCTTTGCGATCGAGGGGACGATCGTCATTTGAGGAGCGAATAATGTAAAGTTTGAGAGTTTGAGTCAGTCTGAGTAATTCAGGTAATATCAGTCCAATCAGCTTGGTATGAAACAAAGAATTTTGCTATATACCTCAACTGAAATGCAGGTTTTTTTGGATTTGCACACAATTATATATAATCAGGACGTGTGCGACTTGAAACCCGGATCGGATAGGATGTGGCCAAAAGCTAAGATTGTATTCACTATTTTCTTTTTCGTACTCGAGAGTCACACAAAACACAATAATAAATTTGTACACAAAAAATTTAACTTGAATGAAAGGATATTTCTCTATGCAAATTCGAAACCGCAAACCATCACGCAGGGTAAAACTTTCTTGAATAAATAAATTCGTGTTGTTTTCAGCTGAAGGAAAATTCAGTGGTGAATAATAAACACAGAGAGTTTACCGACTGTCTCCGCGGACACTGTGAGGTTTGTTTCTATTAACTGTTTATAGTCCATATTTTTGCCACAGAGACGTAAGTTTTATTTAGCTGGTACATAATAACATGCGTCAAAAACACGTCTCAAAAAGCGTGCACGTGGAAGCTGCGTTTAGTGAGAATATTGAATCGATACTGAAGTTGATATTGAAGTTCGCAATACTTGCTAAGCCAAACCAACAAAATAAAAGTGTTAATAATCATAATAAAAATACTAGCAAGCTTTAGTTATTAAAATTCCTTACTTCCAACTTCCTGCATTAAGCAAAAGATGAACGAACAGTTGTACGTAGTCTCTCTGTTCTTGGGCGGGCATTCTCCCCCGTATTTAATTTTCTGATCAAAAAGTCGTTGGGACTGCATCCTCTTCAAGGTCATTAGTCTTAGAGACTTAAAGGCAGAACCCAGAAACCTCCTTACTGAAAGATTTTGTTTAATACAGTTTTCAGGGAAATGAGCCGCATAAACGCGCGAGTACTTGTTTTGGTTCAAACAATTCTCTTTTAATTTTTTCAACCCAACTTCCTCTAAATTTTGAATCTTTAGAAAACTAAAAAGTACTTACTCTAGACTTTGTATTATTTGTTCAGTTTATTGCTGCTCAAAACACCATGATTTTCCGCTTTAAACGAAGTCACCGACTTGGTGGGTCTTGGTGAACTTCACAACTGAACGGCTTTGAATCTCCCGCAATCTTACAGGTCACCAACAGTGACGTCTTGGTTGTGTTTCCGACAATTTCCCGACAATTTTTCCGACCGCCCCACGATTATGAAGGCCAAAAATGAGCACTTTTAAACTTGCAATATCTCTGCGATACAAAGTCCAATTACTTTGAAACTTCAGAATGTGTTTATTTGGCTCTTAATTAACAGATTAGGCAAAAATAAAGAAAAATCAAATAGGCCGACAGTTTGATCCAAATCAAGTTTGCCCAGCGGCCATTTCTGAATGCCGTCTGTAGACCGATTACTTGAGGGAAAAGGAGCATGTCTAGTTACCAAAGAAATTGAAATATCCAGCCATCGGATTCCAGGTGAGGAGAAACTCCACAGTACCAGGGTCCAAGCCAGACCTGTTATGCAGCTGATTTGCTTTTGGCCAGGATTTTGTAAGCAACATTGACAAAAGTTGGCCGTACTTTACTGCTCCTGCGTCACCTCGGAGACTAGAGCTTCTTAAAGTCATAAAAGCATGACCAGCGTCTGCTCCCTGTCGTGACTAAAACAATAAATATATACTTTTCTCATTGCATCAAGGTAAACGTACATCTACAAACAGACCAGGAAAAGGGGGAAATGCTTGCATATGAACTTTGTTGTTCAAAATCCTCAGGGACAAATCAGTAAGAGGGTATTTTAGTACTGACTTACTTCTGTTCTCTTTTCCACAGCTTCAAACGCAAGTTTGCTGATGGATTCCCCGACGGCTCTGTCATATTCCTCCAGTCTAAGTTCACAAAAAATCTCAACAAGACAGGTTTCTTTCATCTTAAAAAAAAAAGTAATAAATAAAACTGTAAACGACAAGGCATGACGCAATCCCTAAAACTCGTTTTAAAGTAAGTGAATGTTCAATGGTCATGTCACCTGACAAAAATGGGGGACGATCGAGTTACGATAATCTTCTCCCTTTGGGGGCTCTTGCACAAAGCGATTAAATTTTATCCGCCACGCGATAAACCCCTTTCTGAAACATTATTGGTTAGGGAGTTCGGTTTGAGTTACGTAATAGCTCTAGTAGCGTCAGGTGGCAGAGGTTTATTTCGCTTCCTTGTTATGACGGTTCTGTTTACTTGATTCGAGGAAATATACTTCTTTCCTGGCCAAAAACAGACTGTGTTGTTGTTGTGTTGTTCAGTTCTGCGAGTTTTATTGCTTTAAGGTGGTTGGTAATGGTTTCCAGCATTTTCCAGCTCTTATACTTTGAGCAGGACTGTACTAGAAATCTTTATCAGTTGATGCTACATTCATTGTATCGAAGAAATGCCCAATGATTGGTGAATATGTTGTGGTCACCATAGCAACAGTATAACCTGTTAAAAATACCCTTAATTTTAGCTTTAAGTGAAGTGTTTATAACACAAGAACGAGCTCGCTGACTCACAGTTTTTATTGTTGAGTTATGATCAGCATGAAAAGATACAACTTTCTGCAAAAATTTCTACGAAACGGTTTCAGAGCCACCATAAATCAAAGATTTAAGATGGCACTGAAACCACTCCGTTGAAATTTTTTAGCTTTGCAGAAAGTTGTATCTTAAATTACTTATCAATGTTCAATAATAAAGAATGGAGGTCACCGAGCTCGTTCTTGAGTTATAAGCACGTAATTAAGGGTGTTTTTAACAGGTTATACTATTGCTATGGTAACCAGTGACGTCAAGAAAATAACCAAAAGTACTCACCAATCATTGGGCATTTATTTTATACCATTATTGTAGCAACAACTGATTTGCTGTACTTTCCCGTCAAAGTATAATAGCTGGAAAGTGATGCAAACCATTACCAGCCACGTTCAGAGCAGTCAATGTTAAACAACTTATGGTAACTTTGTGGAGGGGATAACGGAACACCGAGTCTTCAGAACCTACAGAACTTTGCTTCAAACAACCGGTGACCAAGTTAGCAAATATAAGTATTTCTCTTTCTCACTAACACTAGCAATTGATCAGATATATTTCCCTGAAATGGGTGTAGGTTTCGGTAACTGTTTTATGAGAGCCTTGATGTCGATGGCGAATGCAATTTACCCTTTTCGCTCGGGACATAAATTGTTCTGTCAGGTATGTCCGGTATTCTTGAAATCCTCCACAGCCATCCGAGACTTTAAGAAGAACACTCCACACCTAAGTTAAAGGAAAAGACTTATCAATTTTAGACATTGTAGGTAAATTTTACTGTTTTGTATTTACACTAAGGAGGGCTAATTCAATTACTGTTTCAGTTAATGAGATGAACTGTTTATTTTTTTTTTTGCATTCATTCATTCATTCATTCATTCATTCATTCATTCATTCATTCATTCATTCATTCATTCATTCATTCATTCATTTATTCATTCATTTATTCATTCATTTATCTAAGGGGTAACCGCACAAACAAGATAGTCACAAACATTTTTGTGACTATCTTGTTTATGCCTTTTTGTACCCACATGTCGATAAAATGTTTCAGAAGCATTTTATTTGCAAGCTATTTTGTCACAATGTCTTGGGCGCCTTATTAGGGACCTTAAGATACCAGGACGGGAGGTGCTAGGATGGCTAGCGGAAGTAAATTTGCACAACCAGGCATGCGCAAGAGAACTCTCGACTGATCTCCCTGCCGTCCTCGTCTCGTCGAGGACGTCATTTCACCCGATTTGCCGTCGTATCGAGAACGTGAGTATTTAACGCTTGTTTTTGCCTGACAAGTGTTGTAATCGACGTTATTTTCAGTTATATTGACGAGAATGTTTATTAGGTTCGCATTTTTCGTGATTGTACCGGAGAAATACGTTGAAATTCGGAAAAAATATGAAAATATTCCTTGCCTGTTCGTCTGTGTTTCAGTCGCTGTCAGGAGTGTTCAAGCGGATCGAAAGCGAAGCAAAGGAAATAAATAAGTGCAGCTGGGGAAATTATGTGAAAACGAGTGTCTTGAAAGCATCTATGGAGCAAATAA
This sequence comes from Meandrina meandrites, assembly GCA_963693305.1. NCBI lineage: Eukaryota > Metazoa > Cnidaria > Anthozoa > Scleractinia > Meandrinidae > Meandrina > Meandrina meandrites. Next base: position 16,092,402 of record OY855904.1, read on the forward strand.
AGTAAATGCATATATTTAAATAAATCGCTCTTAAGTTGTGTTTTCATAATTCCCGGAACTTGATGTATGTTGTTTTATTATAAATTCTTGTTTATACTATTACAGAGGCCCTGCCAGGGTAAATTCCGACAAGCGACATGGGCCAAAAAGTAGCGACAGCGCTCAAACGAAATAGCGACAAACGGCTGACGAAGCCAAATGTATGTCGCTAAATTTCCGACAGCGTTGTGTAGCCTTGACAAAACGCCGACACGAGACACCCCCCTGGGAGGGCCTCATTACAGAAGGAATTGAAATATTCACATGAACTCAGGATTCTCGAAAGGATTCGTAAGTGCTCCGGCAGCGAAAAGCAAAGCCACTGCTTCTTTACGAATGAGATTTTACCTTTTTGAGTTATTTTTTCAAAAAATAACTCTTAGTCGGCGCGATGGACCGTGTAGTCAGTCAGTCAGTCAGTCAGTCAGTCAGTGGAGTATGTTTGTATCTCACACCAATCAGGTTTGAGGTACTATCAGAACCAATGGAATTGCAGTTTATAAAGGGAAATTAATCTGACACAGTTGTAAGCGAGCGATTTCATCCGAAGATTTTCGATTTATGGGAGGCGGAATCGGTGAGTTGTGAATTAACCCCGGATTTGAAACGCTCGCCTGCTTACAACGCACACGCCGCCAGCAAAAGACCCAACACTAAATTGTTATTCAAGCGTTCCTTTAGGACGGGCTAGTTTCGCTGACCGTAGTAGAAATTGCATAAAGCATTTGCACAAAGCAGATTTGAAGAATAATGTTCTCATTGTAATGTTAATACTGTGGCATAAAAATGGCAAGGAATCTTCTTCAGAGTGTGTTGTGGCCTCTTGTTTCAAGAGTTTGTGACAAGGAAACTTCTTAAATTTAATACTGCTTGAGACTCCGTGTCGCCAACTGAAAACCGCAATTAATTTAATTAGTCTCTTTAGCGTCTTGCTCCGGTAATTGGCTGACTCTCGGGCAAGTAGCGTTTATGTTTATACCTAAAACACACCACGTTTAGACATTTAATTAACCGGTATGGGTATTGACTTTAAAATGGTTTTGCTTTTAAAATTAACTACGATCGATAGCGGCAACAGGCTAGAATAAGAGCATGTCATTCCGTGACAGTTTGATAACTAAAATTAATTAGTTCTTGTTCCTGTTTGTTGAATGAAAATTTACATCTACGACAGGAAACAAATACTCCAGGTGTACTACACTTTAAAAGCTTTCCTAAAAATATAGTTTTTGATTTGATTCGTTTATTACTTCGTTTATTACTTTTCGATTACTCAATGGAGACATGGTGTTTTCAAGAAAAACAAAAGTGTCATGTTACAAAAGTGAGATAACAAAAGTGTCATGTTACATGCGTTTTAAAAAAACAAAGGTATCGTTTTACAGTGTTTGACAAAAACACAAAAGTATCCTGTAACAAACAAAAGTATCGCGTTACGGTTGTAAAAAAGCTAGCAACAAAATAAGCGCTAACAGAATAAGCCATTTCGTGACATTTTGACAATTAAATTAGTTCTTGTTTTTTCTAAATGATAAAAATTTACTTTTGAACGAAACAGCTTTGACGTAACAAATTGCACGTAAAAATCATTTTGTCTGCAACATTTTTTTTTTCAAAAAATGCCTCTTAGTCGTAGGAAGGGGCTATGTAGTTAGTGATGCACCATGCACAAATAGCTCAACTAACACCCAGTCTTACCCCAAGCAACCCAATCAATTGAAAAAATAACTCCTGTATGCTTAGCATGCCTATGTTTTTCTACGTCACCAGGTCAGATTGTTTCGTTTGATTTCTTCATACGGAAATTCCTAGTTCTTTATTAATATTAGATGTTTGCTTCATATATATCACGAAGAATCTGTTCACCATCGTTTAGGCTTGATAGGATATGATTTCTACCGTCTCGAAAGAATGTCATTGATTTTGTAAAGTGCTTTTATAAAACTCCAGTTAAGCATTTTGTTTATGGCGACACGACGGGACTCATGCGAGTAATTTTTTATCACTCTGTACTTGACGTGATGGAACCCTTTATTTCGCTGAGGTTTTCTACACTACCAGCGTTCTCATTCCTTCGATTTCGGGGGGCTGAAGTTTTACTGAAATAGCGAACTTTCGATTGGCCCGCATCCACATAATATCAAAATTAACTGTTGCCGTCACGTTATACCTTTATATTTCAAATTTAAAAGTTTACTGATTCCAAAAAAAAAAAGAAAAAAAATTCATGCTACCGTCCGGATTGCAACCAACGACCGGACAAGTGGCGCGTATTACAAAGAACTGCTCTCTATCAACTGAGCTATCATAACTTTGTACTGAAAAGGCTCTTTCTTTTAATAATTTAAACATTTCATTTGGAGGTTTTTTAAGAGCACGTTGCAAACAATTGCTTATTTCTGGGCTGTTAAATGATTTTCGGCAAAAATAAAAATGTAGGGTTAAAAGAGTCATTCAAAGATACTTTTCGCCAAATTGTAGGTCGGACTGCAGAATTATTTAATCGCAGACATGATTTATATAATTACAGAGCAATGTATGGACATCGAATGGGCACGTTGCAAAGAATTGCTAATTTCTCGGCTTTCAATGGCCACACAAGTTACAAACATGGACGCTTAATAACAGAGCGCGACAGAACGCTTAATATAGAGATATTTTCCACCATGTTTTAGATTGATAGGTTTAATAGCCGAGCTGTAGAATTATTTAACCGTTTTAGTTACAGATCCATACAGAGAATGTATGGGCAAGCTATTACAGAGAATGTATGGGCTGTTTACACGAAATTGCAAATTTCTCGGTTCGTAAAACACTTTCACTAAAAACAAAAGTGTAGGGTTAATAAGATTCATACAGAGTTACTTGTCTGCAAATTTTAGATCAAATGGTTCAATATTCGGGCAGTAGAATTATTTAATTGCAGATATGATTTCGAATGGCCACGTTGCAAAGAATTGCTGATTTCTCGGCTCCTCGATGATTTACACAGATACAAAATTGGAGGCTTAATAACAGACATATAGAGATACTTTCCAAGGTTAAATGGTCGAGCTGTAGAATTATTTAATCGTTTTAGTTACCGATCCATACAGAGAATGTATGGGCATGCTTATTACAGAGAATATATGGGAATGTTGCACTGAATTGCAAATTTCTCAGTTCATAAATTATGTTCACCAAAACTAAAAACGTATGATTAATAAGAGTCATAGAAAGATACTTGTCTTCAAATTTTAGGTCAGAAGGTGTAGTATTCGTGCTGTAGAATTATTTAATGGCAAAAATGATTTGCATACTTGCAGGGAATGTATGGGCAAATTGTACATAAGCGCTTATATATCGGCTATTAATGATTCGAATCAGACAACATTATTTTCCCTTAATACCAATCACATTTAGAAGCTTACCACAAAATTTCAGTTCAATAGGTCTAGTATTCGAGCTAAACGATTACTATTATTTAATTTTATTTATTTTATTACTTGTTTGTGTAATTATTTATTTATGTATGTATGTATTTATTTATTTATTTTTTATTTTTGAAATACATTTTTTATTGTAAGGCACCCAAAGAAAACAATACTTACAATACGATTACAAAATGAACACTAATTACACTACTTATAACACTACATACATTAAATAGATCTAGTTACAATATTAAATACAACTAGCAATCCACGTAGAGTTACAAGGAAGGGCAAAGAAAGGAGAAGGAAAAAAATTAATAACACGGCTATTTATTATTTATACTGTTGAAATAAAATTAGAAACAGAGGCATGTGGAAGACTCTAGATGAGTTTAGATATGGTCCTGTCAGGAGATGAGGACAATTAAAGAGGAAGAAATAAAGCTGGAGAAAAAATATCAATCAAACATTTATATATCCTGCAAGAGGTTTCCATTTCTTTATGTCTCCCTTTTTTTTCTATTTCATATCTGTGATTTTAATAGACATACGAAATGTTTAAGGTTAGGGTAATTTTCTTTCGATTTAGAAAGCCATATGTGATATCCGTGCTAACAGGAAGCACTAATTGGTCAGAAGTGCGAATTGAGAAACATCTGGCCTCAGACCCAAGGCAATAACATTTGTCAAAGTATAATCGTTAGGTAGTAGATTTAAGTTTTGTAGCCATCCAGTGACTTCATTCCAAAAATAAGATGAATTAATGACTCTGTGGAGGTACACCTATTCTAAATAAAAAATTATTCGTTGGGAGGGATGCGTCTATGTAAAACTTTATACTGAAATTCGATCAGCTTTGTGCTCTTGGTACACTTTTTCGTCAAAACGTAGGCGGCGGTCCAATTTATGTTATCGTTAGTCGGTAGGGAACAGTTCTCTTGACTTGGTTCTGGGGTTAAGCTCTTGTTATTGATCAGTTTTTGGTATATTAATGTAGCTGCTTTTTGAACCTGCAAAATTTTTGTTGAAAGTGGCTCATGTTCATAATTGGTGTTCTGGACATCTTGAAAGTTTGAAGAGTCTGAAGAAAGTTTGAAAAGTCTGAAGAGACTTTACAGCAGATATAAATCCATAGAAGCTAAGAGGGGGAGGGTCAAAATCATACTTTGAGCGAAAATCCTTTAACAAGAGAAAGGTGTTATTGTCCGGTCCAAAAAGATGTTAACCATAATTATTCCTTTCGTGCACCAGTATTTGAAAAATACTGGCTTGTTTGCTATTTATACAAAAGAATTATGCCAAAGAGGTTGACAAAAGAATTGATCTTTAGATGTCATTTTGGACTCGAAGTTAACCTCTGCCCAAATTTCTAATATTTCTTTTTAAAAGGCATCCGAAGATGTTATTGTTGCTAAGGTGTCACTGATGTTAAGGTTACAAGAAAAAAAGTTTTGGCAGCCACACTTTTTGAGGGCCATATCAAAGAACATTTTCCATTTCCTGTTGTTACTGTTATGTAAATATTTTTTTAATCCATGTGGTCTTAAGAGATTTATTGAAGGAGATAAGGTCAATCATTTTTAGGCCGCCATCGCGGAAATCATTTATCATACCTTTGCGCTATATCTTGTCGCCTTTACCGTTCCAGAGAAAGTTGTAAAGTAAATTGTTTATTTCATTTAAGACATTGTAGTTTGAACAAAGGGGTGAGAGTAAATAAACCAATCGTGAGACCACTAATCCTTTGATTACAGTGATTTTGCCTAACAAGGTGAGTCTGCGGTATTTCCAACACCTTAAGATTTCCTTGACTTTTTCAAGTTTTTCGCTATAGTTTAAAGATGCGGATAGTTCGGGATTTGTTGAGATCCATAGCCCAAGGGATTATACCTTTTCTTTTGGCCATTTCAGTTCCTTTCCAGGTAACATGATTTTTTCATTTCCAATACTAAAAATTTACGCCAATCCCCAGAGCTCCCGCTTTCTTATCATTGAGTCTGAGGCCAGATACTTAACTGAAATCCTCTAGCATTTTGAGGGATGCTAGGAGAGATTCACGTGACCCATCGAGGATAAGTGTTGTGTCGTCCGCGTATTGACTTATTTTGATTTCTTTATTGTTGTTGCTATTGTTTGTATTATTCCTGATTGCTGTGGCTAACACCTCCGCTGAAAGGATAAATAAATAAGGAGACAGGGGGCAGCCTTGTCTAACACCTCTTTGGATCTCAAAAAAATTGCTTGCCCATCCATTATTCAGAATACAACTATATAACTATATGGCTATATAACGTTTTCACCCAGTTGATTAGCGAAGTACCGAAACCAAAGGATCTTAATGTGCTAAGTATGAAGGTCCATTCAAGAGAGTCAAAAGCCTCAAAGTCTATAAACAGCAACAATCCCGGGATATTCTTCTGTGCGGCATATTGAATAACGCAATCAATAAGCCGGATATTTTCGCCTATAAATCGACCTTTTAAAAATCCTGTTTGGTCGTGGTTGATAAGACTTGGAAGTACGAGTTTAAGTTGGTTTGCAATAGTTTTGGCTACAATTTTGTAATCAGTACATGATTCAAAAGAGTAATAGGGCGCTAATTTTTAATAAAATAAGGTTCTGCATCCTTTTTTGGAATTAGTTTTATAACTCCTCGTCCTTGTGTAACTGACAGGTGGCCGGATTCAAAAGCAAAGTTGAGAGCGGGGATTAAAAAAGGAGGGATGTCTTTCCAAAAAACTTTGTAGAATTCAGCAGGTAGTCCATCCGTGCCTGGCGTTTTGTCGGAATCCATGTTCTTAAGGGCTTCAAAACACTCGTTTTTAGTTAAAACAACTTCACAGACAGTTTGTTCTTCTTTGGTCAAAGAAACGATGTTTACTTGAGAAAACGATGATGACTCAAGGCAATCTGAACATTTTTTGTTGTGTAAAGATTCTTACAGAAAGCCATACATTCGGATAGAATATCTTTATCTGTGGTGACGAAGTCGGTTTCATTAACTTTTAACTGACTAATTGTCCCTTGTTGATTTCTCGATCTAATATTTCTTCTCGTTTCTTTTTAGTCGTGTCTTTGTAGGCGGCATAAGATAATGATTTTGCTCGCACCTTTAATTTAATTATCTCCCAAAGTAGAGCTGGATTCACCGAGGTGTCGTCCTTGTATTCATTCACCGTGTTTTCCATTGTTGTTTTGATTCTCTTAATATATTCCATTTCGGACAGAAGGGAAGTGTTCACGATATCTGCATGGGTGACATTACATAGAGATGATTCACTAGCTAAAAAGAAATCAAGCCGGCAGTGTATGACGGCTGATTTTGTCGCCAAGTGTACCTCCTGGCCTCCGGGTTGATGATTCTCCAAACGTCAGATGAACCGAGGTTTTCAGAAAAGTCTTGGATCACTTTTAAGGCATTTTTGTGTGTTCTAGCAAGGCCACCCTCCTGTCTTTTTCAACATTTAAAACTAAATAAAAGTCCCCACCAATTATAATTTCTTCACATTTAAAGCTTGATAAATGATCAAAAAAGCCCTGAATGTTATTGATGAACTGTTATTGGTGGCTGACGTTTTGACAACCTTAGCCGAAGTCAACTCCCGGGGGGGGACTCCCATATGAAATGGACGGGGATGCTCGTCGTCTCGCTTAGGGGTGTAAATTTCGGATTTTGGTCTCGCTTAGGGTCCTCTGGGCAAAATGTCATTATTTTTAGCCGTCAAGGTCTCGTTTAGGGTTGCACGCGAAGAAATAACAAAAAAGAAAGAATTTTGATTCGTTATATTGACTCTTTTAGGGGTCTGTATAACGTTCGGCCACACCCAGATTGGACTCTTTTAGGGGTTAAATTCAAAATTTCCGACGAGCATCCCCGTCCATTTCATATGGGAGTCCCCCCCCCCCCCGGGAGTCAACTTCAGAGTGATCGAGTGATGAGTGATCAGTCGATGATGTTATAAGTCTTGTCCGTTGAAGCTAATTGGTCAGTTAAGCCGTGATGTTATTTGCTGCAAGACTCGTGTAAAGTTTATCAACAGTATTTGATCAGTTTCGATCCATCTATCGTTCGTCAAATTAACACGCTCTGTGGGATGCCTGTTCGTTGGTTTTGTTTACGTCACGAGTAAGCCATTCGCAAGGCGCCAGTAATTGCTGATATCTGTAGCTATCTGTCGAGAGGTATTTGTTCTACGTTTTCTGTACCAGCTTTCAAGAGTCAGTCGTTTGTCAGCTATGAATATTGTAGGGTTATAGAATCCCGAAATGGTCTCATAGTAACAGACGTACGGTTCCTTTTCGTTTCGTTAGTTTCAGATTCGATGGTCTATGTCGGTATGCGTTAAGGAGTCACTGAATGCCATTCGCATTACCATGCGAAGACGGACAGTTAAACCAGCAACGATATGGGCAATTGCAATTTTAAATTCGACGTGTTAAATTCGACGTTCGTTGGTTTTGTTTACGTCACGAGTAAGCCATTCGCAAGGCGCCAGTACTTGCTGATATCTGTCAAGAGGTATTTGTTCTACGTTTTCTGTACCAGCTTTCAAGAGTCAGTCGTTTGTCAGCTACGAATATCGTAGGGTTATAGAATCCCGAAATTGTCTCATAGTAACAGACGTAGGGTTCCTTTTCGTTTCGTTAGTTTCAGATTCGATGCTGGTCTATGTCGGTATGCGTTAAGGAGTCACTGAATGCCATTCGCATTACCATGCGAAGACGGACAGTTAAACCAGCAACGATATGGGCAATTGCAATTTTAAATTCGACGTGTTTGTAATAAATAATTTGAAATTCATGGAAGCGATGAAGGACAATGAGAACAACAAATCAGGGCCGTAGGCAGGGGGGTGCGACAGGGTGCGTCCGCACCCCGTCACGCGCCACAAAGCGAGAGGGAGGGTTAAAATGACTCTCAGAATGTAGGAAAAGTGCGCTTCAATAACTTGATTTTTCAAAATTTCCATGGAAATGTCCTTTCCATTTAATATGATCGAGGCATTGTCGCATTATCTATTACATTATCGTACCTTAAGTTCCCTTGAAAGGGCTTCGCTCTTGTAATAGTCTGGCATTTCGTGATGAAGTTCTTTTTTGAGCTTGCTTCCTAGCTTTTTCAAGAGCTGATGTATGCAGGATTCCTTCAGAGACCGTTTCCCTTGAGCTTTGTCATCAGTTTGACTGTCTACTGCACTATTTTGCCACTGTTGAACACTTAAAAACAGCAGCTTGATTGCAAGACAGATGAGATCAATACCATCTTGGAAATAAAGGCCATCCAGACAAACCTCGACCAAATTTAAACTTGAAGAAACTGTAAATTCTGCAACCTCCGGTTTGGAACTATTCGAGAAAGGACGATAAATTCCCTTATTATTAGATAGTGATACAGTAGTAGGTTTTAAGACAAAACAAAACGGTTTTGTGAAATAATCAATAATAAATTCTGAGCATTTCCCTAAAGTCAAACCCACTTAGTAATGCTCAATAAAGCACATTGCTAAAATTACTGTATTTTCATCTTCATCACGCCATCAAAATTGAAAAATTTAAACCGCTTGCTCTACTATAATTAACATGGTAATGATAATGGTGTTGGTGGCGCATTGGCCTAATGGCTACACTATCATAGTGCTCCCTTCTCCACCAGGTCTTTAAATGATACCATAATGGTCCAGGGAACAAAACATCATTTCCACTGGACGAAAGTAAAAATATAAATTTACTGAAAGCAAAAGGTTTCTATTGGCTCTTTGTTAACTAAATTCACACAAACTTTCACATTGGCCCTAAACGGTGAATATAAGCTGGAAAAAAATTTTCCAATCGGTTCGTAAGACCTCTAAGGAAAATAAATTACGTTAATTTCGTTTTAAGTTCATAGAATCATTGTAACTAGGGGCTTTTCAGATTTAAGATCAAAGAAGATGGCAAATTGTCAGTCTACTAAATCCTTCACTCAGAAGGTGCTGCAATGGTTTAGTGTACCTCACAGTTGTAACCTTACACTCAGAATTAAAGAAGTCTTATTTGGTCGCTTTCGTTTGTTGTTTTCAGTGTTTTGCTTTCGCTCCTTGTCCTTCTCTTTCCTTTCCTTTAATTATAAACAATTATTGGATGAGATTTCTGCGATATCCAGAATAAGGTCGAGGTCGAGGTAAGGCACTGTTTAAACGGACACGGTTTCATTTGCCTAAGTGTTATCAGCCAAGGCTGATAACACTTACCGAGACCTTGATTATTGAGTAGCATCGATCAGTAGTGGTGTTAAATAAAGAACTGCAAAATAATAAGAGAAGAATAAATAACGAAGCTGTGTAAGCCCACCTGTTTGTTTCGTTTTCAGTTTCCAGCATGTTGATCATGCCTTGAACACACTGCTTGATGCTGTTTTTCTGAGCACGACAAGGAAAAATAAATGGCGAAATAAAATAAAACATGAACGTGAGACTTCACATTCTAGATCTACATTAAGACTGCATAACTGTGTAAGAAATTTAACCGAGAAACTTATTTTTTTAAAGGTTGCTAACAAGTAGGTCGTTGCTGTGGCAAACTGCGGCTATTTCCTTTCTTAGTAGCATCAACTGCTGAGTGGTGAAAAAATTCAGCTCTCGATACTCCGTTCGTGCATCACTGACCTTCTTCCTCCAGTTCGAGTAACAATTCTCCATGGATGTGCTTTCAGTTGCCAGCTCCTCCGCGATTGATTCGCCTTCTATTTGATCCTTACAACAGTCAAATTCTTTATTCCATTGCAAGCGATGAACAAAACCAGATTCCGAGAGGTTTATGTATGCCGTGGCAAGGCGCATGACGCCCTCAAGATTCTGCAAGTTGAAAATGAATAATTATTGTAAAAGGAGCAAATTCTTTGTCGTCGCTTATCAGAGGTTTGACACTATTTTTTTCTAAACTTTCACGGGCTTTTCACATAACGACCTTTCAAAATCTACTAACCCTGCGTCTGTCAGTTTTAAAAGTACGATTACCAACTTGCACAACTAACTTCGTAGTCTCACTTTTTTATTTCTCGTCTACAAGTATCTATATCTCACGATCGCTCTCACTTCATTTCCATTGAATTTCCATGCAATCTTTCATTTACTGAATAAATTGATTTTTAACTTACCTTTACAAATTGTTCAACTTCATCCTTCCCCTTTTCAGCTTTTCCTGCAATCAACATTAATTTACTCTGCAAATCTTTCAACTCATCAACAGAGTACGTTTTCCTCTGTCCTTCTTCGCTTCCATCTTTCGTGGGAACTGTCAGTTGGATCACATTATTAAATGACAGTCGTCTTCCTTGCTCTGTAGATGGGCCACTCTTGGTGTCCAAGTGGCCCACAACGTACACACCACTGGAGTTGATGGTTTTAGCCTGTACTAACGATGTCATGGCAACGGAACCATGAGACTCTTTGACGGTTTTAAGCCACTCCAGATGCCTGCTAGTGTCGTACTATCAACAAAATAAATAGAAAAGATGCAAGTGTTAGCTTTCAGTGTCGGTAGAAGTGATGGAATGCGAAAACTTCCAAATGAAAAAGGCAACACAGAAAAATTAAAGATCCTGTGATGTTTGCTGTTTATAAAGAATTTTATCCTGTTGTATAGTGGGTTTTAAATCTACTACATTATAAAAAAAGACAGTTCTGAGAAACTGTGTCGATTTAACTTGCATATTGGATTTTTTTCTTTTCGTTTTGAGTATCATAAACGTTTGTTTGAGTCGCATTTATCGAATACAATGGTCTGTGGTTTAGCTGAACTGAAAACATTATAAGAGTCTGTTTTCTTCAGCTTATTAAGAAATGCCAACAACTATCGGTAAAAACGAAATACTTGTAAAGAATTTGGACCTTGTAGTATAACTGTAACTAATGAGCATGAAGGGAAAATATTACTTCTCATTTGGATTAATGTGGATGTTTTTAAGCGTGGTTTAAGATATGCCGATATCCTGATTTTGATTAGCGTTCTTAAATCAAGTTCTGCACGTAAAACACAAAAGAAGACAGGAAGAATATAGTTACAAGAAATAAATAGGTAATTCAATAAATATCATGAGAACAAAGTATATACTTCTTACTAGTTTTTGGGGTAATTTGTGATCTGTCTCTACAGCTTTCCAGACGGGATCACAAGCCTTCACCAGTTGATCAAAGTCCACTTTTTGTTCTTCACTTTCTCTGAGGTCAAAGATCAAAGGAGCAAAACCCAAGCAGCTGGTATGCAGACTGGATATGCGGTCAGTTTCCATGTCACTTTCGCCGGCTGAGATCAAGGCCAGGTCAACAAGAACCTTAAGCTCTTGGGTTGCTGAAAAACCATTCAAAAAATTAAGGCGTTAACCACTGCTAAAACAAAGGGCCAAGTGTTTGAAGATGAATTAGTGGCACGTGGATGAAAAAGTTAACATATACTGTGCTCACATGTGATGGTAGTACGTAGCCACTCCACCAGTCGTCTGCTGTCTACCACAGCTCTGAAGCATTGAGCTTTACCAACATCCAAACACTCAAGTGCTCGACCAGCCTCAGAAAATCTTCTTCCAATGCTATTTAAGGGCTTTTGCTTGAATTCCACTGACAACTAAATCATTGAATTTAAAGGGAGACAGGGTCTTATATCTTTCTCTCACAGTAAAATATTCGCACACATGATGATGACATTTTGTTCACGATTCGAGGAGAGAAGGTGAATGAAACGACTACTAATAAGCAGTTTAGTTTAAAATAAAAAACATCGATATAATAGCATAAAATACAGAAAGACATCAATTCCCAACACCAGGCCAGAGAAGCATGCTATTTTGAGTGAATCAAATTGTTGTGTATGCAAGCAAGTTGATTCGAAACAGAAGATGGAAATTATAAATTAAATATCTCGTTCCAGAGCATTTGTTTACGTCGCTGAATATCCCGAGTGATTTGGATTGGCCGCTAATCTGGCGGAGATACGAAGTTTAATTGAGCAAATTATAGAAAATTAAAATCCATCTCAAATTAAGTTCCAAAAGATAGCGCGTTCAGATACAGCAAATACAAGAAGTGAAGATACCTGATCACGAAGATCCTCAATAACTTTGAAGTCCCCAGTGAAGCCCATTGCTTCCTTAAATTCCCAGATTGTGTCTGCGGCACTTGCATACTGTTCAAGCTGCTGGTAACGTTGTATTTGAGCGGCGCGCTCCGCAGCTGTTACCTGCAGTTTCTTTGTAGTGCTGGCAGTTTGACTTTGGCTCAGTTTAAACATGCACAACAACTCTCGTTCAAGTTCTTTTTTCTGGTTCTTGTAGCTGTCAAAGAGCTTGTCAACATTTCCTAGAGATATTGTTCCATCTATGGCGTTAGCGACATGTTGGTTCCACTCTTCGAAGGCTGGTTTCCAGACATTTTCGACGACTTCAGAGATGCTAAGGTGTCGTTTTTTTGCCTCGTCATTTTTTCTGGCTCTTTGGGCTTTCTTTCCATACTGTGTCCAAAGATCTTGGAAGGTTAAACTTTTTTGCACGTTATGAAGTGGCGAAAAGACTTCTTTAGCCACTGAGGGTAGTTCAAAGAATTTCACCTCAATTTGCTTGTCGTCTTTCCGTTCGCACAAATGACGTATTTGGCGCAGAGAGACCGCTTGAACAGACTTTTCCTTAATACTGGTGATATTGACTGGTAAAAACAAAGCATTTTAAACAAGTCAATTGATGTTCTTGACGCTAATACTTAAAATTTGAACTGTGGGTTACAAGCCAACAGGTCAAGACGTAAAATTCACACTTCAGCACAATACAAGCCAACCAGTGTCAAAAACACTTACAGGTACAGGTTGGCCGATAGTTTGATCCAAATCAAGTTTGCCAGTGGCCATTTCACGCTGTAGTTATGCTCAATTATTGGAATTGGAAAGGGACAAGTTTGGGACATAAGTGTTCTTGTCACTGGAAAAAATGGAGACTTTGTTGTTGTTTAGTTAAATCTCACCTGGCTGAATCAAGTCACACATGCTAACGAAGGATACCACTTTTAATTTTACAACTTGAAATTCGTCCAATTCTTCAATACGCTCAGCTAGGCTATTTTCACGTTCTTCCTTCGCTTTAGTTCCTTCTTTGGAAGAAGCAAAGTTTTTTTTCAACAGTTCCAAGAATTTGTCCCTGTACTTCTTTAAAAGAACTAAGATCTCAACAGTCACTGAGGCATTTGATAAGCTTTCCACAACTACCGTCAACACCGACTGGGCCATTGACAACTTTTCTTGACCCTCATCTGTTAAAATGCTTCTTCTTCCAGATTCATCCCCTGTTTTAAGAATCAGAATGTTTTACGATTTGATTTAAAGAAAACGAGACAAGTAGATGGAGACATTAAACAAGACCTTCCGCTATAAAAGGGACCTGGCCTGGCCTGGCCATTCTTGCGCCTAGGTTTCAATCAACCATAAAAGCGTAAACGGTTGACAAACAACCTTCTATTTTGTACGGCATTTACTAAAAAACACGTTTATTTTGCCAAAAATACTATGTTAAAACATTAGCAGGCTACATCACAATCAGTGGCTTTTTCTGGTATCGTCAGACTTTGAAGCATGTTCAGTTCGCAGGATGCTTGACTCTACAACTTGCCGTGATGACCGCAAAAGTACACATTTACATTTCGTAACCGAAAGGTGTGAAATGTGGCACTGACAATCCTTTTTATAGCAGAAAGTCTTGCTTAATGAAGAATGAATCACGCACGAAGTGTTTTCATATATTTTCCGACTATTTTTTTATTGTACAATATCCATCAAAATGCAAATTTAAGATGAATTCTATCTTATCAGAGAGAAGAGATATCCCAATCTTGAACCTTATGTACCTTATGGCACAAAACAATTGAAGCGCTAAAAGACTCAACAGGTGATCGCTAGTCATGAAAAAAAGAAAGCTTTTTAGGATACAACAAAGTACGATAGGCAGCTGCAGGCCAAATCCCTTTTACTTAAAGGTCAAATGAACCAAATTTTCGACATTCTTTCTTTTGCGATTTTAAAGCAACCAAACGCTAAAAGAACCCATTATTAAATAAACTTAGGAAGAAATTTTGCTTTCTGAACCTTAAAGCGTGAACTATAGCAAAAACTACGAAGATTTCCGAAGACTTCACGAAAACGTTTCCAAAATGACCGCGCCCTGGAATTGAAGGAATGGATTGAGCTTTGAATTTTGTGACGTAATAATTTTTTTTGACGGCTTTGCGATCGAGGGGACGATCGTCATTTGAGGAGCGAATAATGTAAAGTTTGAGAGTTTGAGTCAGTCTGAGTAATTCAGGTAATATCAGTCCAATCAGCTTGGTATGAAACAAAGAATTTTGCTATATACCTCAACTGAAATGCAGGTTTTTTTGGATTTGCACACAATTATATATAATCAGGACGTGTGCGACTTGAAACCCGGATCGGATAGGATGTGGCCAAAAGCTAAGATTGTATTCACTATTTTCTTTTTCGTACTCGAGAGTCACACAAAACACAATAATAAATTTGTACACAAAAAATTTAACTTGAATGAAAGGATATTTCTCTATGCAAATTCGAAACCGCAAACCATCACGCAGGGTAAAACTTTCTTGAATAAATAAATTCGTGTTGTTTTCAGCTGAAGGAAAATTCAGTGGTGAATAATTAACACAGAGAGTTTACCGACTGTCTCCGCGGACACTGTGAGGTTTGTTTCTATTAACTGTTTATAGTCCATATTTTTGCCACAGAGACGTAAGTTTTATTTAGCTGGTACATAATAACATGCGTCAAAAACACGTCTCAAAAAGCGTGCACGTGGAAGCTGCGTTTAGTGAGAATATTGAATCGATACTGAAGTTGATATTGAAGTTCGCAATACTTGCTAAGCCAAACCAACAAAATAAAAGTGTTAATAATCATAATAAAAATACTAGCAAGCTTTAGTTATTAAAATTCCTTACTTCCAACTTCCTGCATTAAGCAAAAGATGAACGAACAGTTGTACGTAGTCTCTCTGTTCTTGGGCGGGCATTCTCCCCCGTATTTAATTTTCTGATCAAAAAGTCGTTGGGACTGCATCCTCTTCAAGGTCATTAGTCTTAGAGACTTAAAGGCAGAACCCAGAAACCTCCTTACTGAAAGATTTTGTTTAATACAGTTTTCAGGGAAATGAGCCGCATAAACGCGCGAGTACTTGTTTTGGTTCAAACAATTCTCTTTTAATTTTTTCAACCCAACTTCCTCTAAATTTTGAATCTTTAGAAAACTAAAAAGTACTTACTCTAGACTTTGTATTATTTGTTCAGTTTATTGCTGCTCAAAACACCATGATTTTCCGCTTTAAACGAAGTCACCGACTTGGTGGGTCTTGGTGAACTTCACAACTGAACGGCTTTGAATCTCCCGCAATCTTACAGGTCACCAACAGTGACGTCTTGGTTGTGTTTCCGACAATTTCCCGACAATTTTTCCGACCGCCCCACGATTATGAAGGCCAAAAATGAGCACTTTTAAACTTGCAATATCTCTGCGATACAAAGTCCAATTACTTTGAAACTTCAGAATATGTTTATTTGGCTCTTAATTAACAGATTAGGCAAAAATAAAGAAAAATCAAATAGGCCGACAGTTTGATCCAAATCAAGTTTGCCCAGCGGCCATTTCTGAATGCCGTCTGTAGACCGATTACTTGAGGGAAAAGGAGCATGTCTAGTTACCAAAGAAATTGAAATATCCAGCCATCGGATTCCAGGTGAGGAGAAACTCCACAGTACCAGGGTCCAAGCCAGACCTGTTATGCAGCTGATTTGCTTTTGGCCAGGATTTTGTAAGCAACATTGACAAAAGTTGGCCGTACTTTACTGCTCCTGCGTCACCTCGGAGACTAGAGCTTCTTAAAGTCATAAAAGCATGACCAGCGTCTGCTCCCTGTCGTGACTAAAACAATAAATATATACTTTTCTCATTGCATCAAGGTAAACGTACATCTACAAACAGACCAGGAAAAGGGGGAAATGCTTGCATATGAACTTTGTTGTTCAAAATCCTCAGGGACAAATCAGTAAGAGGGTATTTTAGTACTGACTTACTTCTGTTCTCTTTTCCACAGCTTCAAACGCAAGTTTGCTGATGGATTCCCCGACGGCTCTGTCATATTCCTCCAGTCTAAGTTCACAAAAAATCTCAACAAGACAGGTTTCTTTCATCTTAAAAAAAAAAGTAATAAATAAAACTGTAAACGACAAGGCATGACGCAATCCCTAAAACTCGTTTTAAAGTAAGTGAATGTTCAATGGTCATGTCACCTGACAAAAATGGGGGACGATCGAGTTACGATAATCTTCTCCCTTTGGGGGCTCTTGCACAAAGCGATTAAATTTTATCCGCCACGCGATAAACCCCTTTCTGAAACATTATTGGTTAGGGAGTTCGGTTTGAGTTACGTAATAGCTCTAGTAGCGTCAGGTGGCAGAGGTTTATTTCGCTTCCTTGTTATGACGGTTCTGTTTACTTGATTCGAGGAAATATACTTCTTTCCTGGCCAAAAACAGACTGTGTTGTTGTTGTGTTGTTCAGTTCTGCGAGTTTTATTGCTTTAAGGTGGTTGGTAATGGTTTCCAGCATTTTCCAGCTCTTATACTTTGAGCAGGACTGTACTAGAAATCTTTATCAGTTGATGCTACATTCATTGTATCGAAGAAATGCCCAATGATTGGTGAATATGTTG
Source organism: Meandrina meandrites (assembly GCA_963693305.1). Lineage (NCBI taxonomy): Eukaryota > Metazoa > Cnidaria > Anthozoa > Scleractinia > Meandrinidae > Meandrina > Meandrina meandrites. Next base: position 16,109,589 of record OY855904.1, read on the forward strand.
TGGTCACCATAGCAACAGTATAACCTGTTAAAAATACCCTTAATTTTAGCTTTAAGTGAAGTGCTTATAACACAAGAACGAGCTCGCTGACTCACAGTTTTTATTGTTGAGTTATGATCAGCATGAAAAGATACAACTTTCTGCAAAAATTTCTACGAAACGGTTTCAGAGCCACCATAAATCAAAGATTTAAGATGGCACTGAAACCACTCCGTTGAAATTTTTTAGCTTTGCAGAAAGTTGTATCTTAAATTACTTATCAATGTTCAATAATAAAGAATGGAGGTCACCGAGCTCGTTCTTGAGTTATAAGCACGTAATTAAGGGTGTTTTTAACAGGTTATACTATTGCTATGGTAACCAGTGACGTCAAGAAAATAACCAAAAGTACTCACCAATCATTGGGCATTTATTTTATACCATTATTGTAGCAACAACTGATTTGCTGTACTTTCCCGTCAAAGTATAATAGCTGGAAAGTGATGCAAACCATTACCAGCCACGTTCAGAGCAGTCAATGTTAAACAACTTATGGTAACTTTGTGGAGGGGATAACGGAACACCGAGTCTTCAGAACCTACAGAACTTTGCTTCAAACAACCGGTGACCAAGTTAGCAAATATAAGTATTTCTCTTTCTCACTAACACTAGCAATTGATCAGATATATTTCCCTGAAATGGGTGTAGGTTTCGGTAACTGTTTTATGAGAGCCTTGATGTCGATGGCGAATGCAATTTACCCTTTTCGCTCGGGACATAAATTGTTCTGTCAGGTATGTCCGGTATTCTTGAAATCCTCCACAGCCATCCGAGACTTTAAGAAGAACACTCCACACCTAAGTTAAAGGAAAAGACTTATCAATTTTAGACATTGTAGGTAAATTTTACTGTTTTGTATTTACACTAAGGAGGGCTAATTCAATTACTGTTTCAGTTAATGAGATGAACTGTTTATTTTTTTTTTTGCATTCATTCATTCATTCATTCATTCATTCATTCATTCATTCATTTATTCATTCATTTATTCATTCATTTATCTAAGGGGTAACCGCACAAACAAGATAGTCACAAACATTTTTGTGACTATCTTGTTTATGCCTTTTTGTACCCACATGTCGATAAAATGTTTCAGAAGCATTTTATTTGCAAGCTATTTTGTCACAATGTCTTGGGCGCCTTATTAGGGACCTTAAGATACCAGGACGGGAGGTGCTAGGATGGCTAGCGGAAGTAAATTTGCACAACCAGGCATGCGCAAGAGAACTCTCGACTGATCTCCCTGCCGTCCTCGTCTCGTCGAGGACGTCATTTCACCCGATTTGCCGTCGTATCGAGAACGTGAGTATTTAACGCTTGTTTTTGCCTGACAAGTGTTGTAATCGACGTTATTTTCAGTTATATTGACGAGAATGTTTATTAGGTTCGCATTTTTCGTGATTGTACCGGAGAAATACGTTGAAATTCGGAAAAAATATGAAAATATTCCTTGCCTGTTCGTCTGTGTTTCAGTCGCTGTCAGGAGTGTTCAAGCGGATCGAAAGCGAAGCAAAGGAAATAAATAAGTGCAGCTGGGGAAATTATGTGAAAACGAGTGTCTTGAAAGCATCTATGGAGCAAATAAAGTAAATGCATATATTTAAATAAATCGCTCTTAAGTTGTGTTTTCATAATTCCCGGAACTTGATGTATGTTGTTTTATTATAAATTCTTGTTTATACTATTACAGAGGCCCTGCCAGGGTAAATTCCGACAAGCGACATGGGCCAAAAAGTAGCGACAGCGCTCAAACGAAATAGCGACAAACGGCTGACGAAGCCAAATGTATGTCGCTAAATTTCCGACAGCGTTGTGTAGCCTTGACAAAACGCCGACACGAGACACCCCCCTGGGAGGGCCTCATTACAGAAGGAATTGAAATATTCACATGAACTCAGGATTCTCGAAAGGATTCGTAAGTGCTCCGGCAGCGAAAAGCAAAGCCACTGCTTCTTTACGAATGAGATTTTACCTTTTTGAGTTATTTTTTCAAAAAATAACTCTTAGTCGGCGCGATGGACCGTGTAGTCAGTCAGTCAGTCAGTCAGTCAGTCAGTGGAGTATGTTTGTATCTCACACCAATCAGGTTTGAGGTACTATCAGAACCAATGGAATTGCAGTTTATAAAGGGAAATTAATCTGACACAGTTGTAAGCGAGCGATTTCATCCGAAGATTTTCGATTTATGGGAGGCGGAATCGGTGAGTTGTGAATTAACCCCGGATTTGAAACGCTCGCCTGCTTACAACGCACACGCCGCCAGCAAAAGACCCAACACTAAATTGTTATTCAAGCGTTCCTTTAGGACGGGCTAGTTTCGCTGACCGTAGTAGAAATTGCATAAAGCATTTGCACAAAGCAGATTTGAAGAATAATGTTCTCATTGTAATGTTAATACTGTGGCATAAAAATGGCAAGGAATCTTCTTCAGAGTGTGTTGTGGCCTCTTGTTTCAAGAGTTTGTGACAAGGAAACTTCTTAAATTTAATACTGCTTGAGACTCCGTGTCGCCAACTGAAAACCGCAATTAATTTAATTAGTCTCTTTAGCGTCTTGCTCCGGTAATTGGCTGACTCTCGGGCAAGTAGCGTTTATGTTTATACCTAAAACACACCACGTTTAGACATTTAATTAACCGGTATGGGTATTGACTTTAAAATGGTTTTGCTTTTAAAATTAACTACGATCGATAGCGGCAACAGGCTAGAATAAGAGCATGTCATTCCGTGACAGTTTGATAACTAAAATTAATTAGTTCTTGTTCCTGTTTGTTGAATGAAAATTTACATCTACGACAGGAAACAAATACTCCAGGTGTACTACACTTTAAAAGCTTTCCTAAAAATATAGTTTTTGATTTGATTCGTTTATTACTTCGTTTATTACTTTTCGATTACTCAATGGAGACATGGTGTTTTCAAGAAAAACAAAAGTGTCATGTTACAAAAGTGAGATAACAAAAGTGTCATGTTACATGCGTTTTAAAAAAACAAAGGTATCGTTTTACAGTGTTTGACAAAAACACAAAAGTATCCTGTAACAAACAAAAGTATCGCGTTACGGTTGTAAAAAAGCTAGCAACAAAATAAGCGCTAACAGAATAAGCCATTTCGTGACATTTTGACAATTAAATTAGTTCTTGTTTTTTCTAAATGATAAAAATTTACTTTTGAACGAAACAGCTTTGACGTAACAAATTGCACGTAAAAATCATTTTGTCTGCAACATTTTTTTTTTCAAAAAATGCCTCTTAGTCGTAGGAAGGGGCTATGTAGTTAGTGATGCACCATGCACAAATAGCTCAACTAACACCCAGTCTTACCCCAAGCAACCCAATCAATTGAAAAAATAACTCCTGTATGCTTAGCGTGCCTATGTTTTTCTACGTCACCAGGTCAGATTGTTTCGTTTGATTTCTTCATACGGAAATTCCTAGTTCTTTATTAATATTAGATGTTTGCTTCATATATATCACGAAGAATCTGTTCACCATCGTTTAGGCTTGATAGGATATGATTTCTACCGTCTCGAAAGAATGTCATTGATTTTGTAAAGTGCTTTTATAAAACTCCAGTTAAGCATTTTGTTTATGGCGACACGACGGGACTCGTGCGAGTAATTTTTTATCACTCTGTACTTGACGTGATGGAACCCTTTATTTCGCTGAGGTTTTCTACACTACCAGCGTTCTCATTCCTTCGATTTCGGGGGGCTGAAGTTTTACTGAAATAGCGAACTTTCGATTGGCCCGCATCCACATAATATCAAAATTAACTGTTGCCGTCACGTTATACCTTTATATTTCAAATTTAAAAGTTTACTGATTCCAAAAAAAAAAAGAAAAAAAATTCATGCTACCGTCCGGATTGCAACCAACGACCGGACAAGTGGCGCGTATTACAAAGAACTGCTCTCTATCAACTGAGCTATCATAACTTTGTACTGAAAAGGCTCTTTCTTTTAATAATTTAAACATTTCATTTGGAGGTTTTTTAAGAGCACGTTGCAAACAATTGCTTATTTCTGGGCTGTTAAATGATTTTCGGCAAAAATAAAAATGTAGGGTTAAAAGAGTCATTCAAAGATACTTTTCGCCAAATTGTAGGTCGGACTGCAGAATTATTTAATCGCAGACATGATTTATATAATTACAGAGCAATGTATGGACATCGAATGGGCACGTTGCAAAGAATTGCTAATTTCTCGGCTTTCAATGGCCACACAAGTTACAAACATGGACGCTTAATAACAGAGCGCGACAGAACGCTTAATATAGAGATATTTTCCACCATGTTTTAGATTGATAGGTTTAATAGCCGAGCTGTAGAATTATTTAACCGTTTTAGTTACAGATCCATACAGAGAATGTATGGGCAAGCTATTACAGAGAATGTATGGGCTGTTTACACGAAATTGCAAATTTCTCGGTTCGTAAAACACTTTCACTAAAAACAAAAGTGTAGGGTTAATAAGATTCATACAGAGTTACTTGTCTGCAAATTTTAGATCAAATGGTTCAATATTCGGGCAGTAGAATTATTTAATTGCAGATATGATTTCGAATGGCCACGTTGCAAAGAATTGCTGATTTCTCGGCTCCTCGATGATTTACACAGATACAAAATTGGAGGCTTAATAACAGACATATAGAGATACTTTCCAAGGTTAAATGGTCGAGCTGTAGAATTATTTAATCGTTTTAGTTACCGATCCATACAGAGAATGTATGGGCATGCTTATTACAGAGAATATATGGGAATGTTGCACTGAATTGCAAATTTCTCAGTTCATAAATTATGTTCACCAAAACTAAAAACGTATGATTAATAAGAGTCATAGAAAGATACTTGTCTTCAAATTTTAGGTCAGAAGGTGTAGTATTCGTGCTGTAGAATTATTTAATGGCAAAAATGATTTGCATACTTGCAGGGAATGTATGGGCAAATTGTACATAAGCGCTTATATATCGGCTATTAATGATTCGAATCAGACAACATTATTTTCCCTTAATACCAATCACATTTAGAAGCTTACCACAAAATTTCAGTTCAATAGGTCTAGTATTCGAGCTAAACGATTACTATTATTTAATTTTATTTATTTTATTACTTGTTTGTGTAATTATTTATTTATGTATGTATGTATTTATTTATTTATTTTTTATTTTTGAAATACATTTTTTATTGTAAGGCACCCAAAGAAAACAATACTTACAATACGATTACAAAATGAACACTAATTACACTACTTATAACACTACATACATTAAATAGATCTAGTTACAATATTAAATACAACTAGCAATCCACGTAGAGTTACAAGGAAGGGCAAAGAAAGGAGAAGGAAAAAAATTAATAACACGGCTATTTATTATTTATACTGTTGAAATAAAATTAGAAACAGAGGCATGTGGAAGACTCTAGATGAGTTTAGATATGGTCCTGTCAGGAGATGAGGACAATTAAAGAGGAAGAAATAAAGCTGGAGAAAAAATATCAATCAAACATTTATATATCCTGCAAGAGGTTTCCATTTCTTTATGTCTCCCTTTTTTTTCTATTTCATATCTGTGATTTTAATAGACATACGAAATGTTTAAGGTTAGGGTAATTTTCTTTCGATTTAGAAAGCCATATGTGATATCCGTGCTAACAGGAAGCACTAATTGGTCAGAAGTGCGAATTAAGAAACATCTGGCCTCAGACCCAAGGCAATAACATTTGTCAAAGTATAATCGTTAGGTAGTAGATTTAAGTTTTGTAGCCATCCAGTGACTTCATTCCAAAAATAAGATGAATTAATGACTCTGTGGAGGTACACCTATTCTAAATAAAAAATTATTCGTTGGGAGGGATGCGTCTATGTAAAACTTTATACTGAAATTCGATCAGCTTTGTGCTCTTGGTACACTTTTTCGTCAAAACGTAGGCGGCGGTCCAATTTATGTTATCGTTAGTCGGTAGGGAACAGTTCTCTTGACTTGGTTCTGGGGTTAAGCTCTTGTTATTGATCAGTTTTTGGTATATTAATGTAGCTGCTTTTTGAACCTGCAAAATTTTTGTTGAAAGTGGCTCATGTTCATAATTGGTGTTCTGGACATCTTGAAAGTTTGAAGAGTCTGAAGAAAGTTTGAAAAGTCTGAAGAGACTTTACAGCAGATATAAATCCATAGAAGCTAAGAGGGGGAGGGTCAAAATCATACTTTGAGCGAAAATCCTTTAACAAGAGAAAGGTGTTATTGTCCGGTCCAAAAAGATGTTAACCATAATTATTCCTTTCGTGCACCAGTATTTGAAAAATACTGGCTTGTTTGCTATTTATACAAAAGAATTATGCCAAAGAGGTTGACAAAAGAATTGATCTTTAGATGTCATTTTGGACTCGAAGTTAACCTCTGCCCAAATTTCTAATATTTCTTTTTAAAAGGCATCCGAAGATGTTATTGTTGCTAAGGTGTCACTGATGTTAAGGTTACAAGAAAAAAAGTTTTGGCAGCCACACTTTTTGAGGGCCATATCAAAGAACATTTTCCATTTCCTGTTGTTACTGTTATGTAAATATTTTTTTAATCCATGTGGTCTTAAGAGATTTATTGAAGGAGATAAGGTCAATCATTTTTAGGCCGCCATCGCGGAAATCATTTATCATACCTTTGCGCTATATCTTGTCGCCTTTACCGTTCCAGAGAAAGTTGTAAAGTAAATTGTTTATTTCATTTAAGACATTGTAGTTTGAACAAAGGGGTGAGAGTAAATAAACCAATCGTGAGACCACTAATCCTTTGATTACAGTGATTTTGCCTAACAAGGTGAGTCTGCGGTATTTCCAACACCTTAAGATTTCCTTGACTTTTTCAAGTTTTTCGCTATAGTTTAAAGATGCGGATAGTTCGGGATTTGTTGAGATCCATAGCCCAAGGGATTATACCTTTTCTTTTGGCCATTTCAGTTCCTTTCCAGGTAACATGATTTTTTCATTTCCAATACTAAAAATTTACGCCAATCCCCAGAGCTCCCGCTTTCTTATCATTGAGTCTGAGGCCAGATACTTAACTGAAATCCTCTAGCATTTTGAGGGATGCTAGGAGAGATTCACGTGACCCATCGAGGATAAGTGTTGTGTCGTCCGCGTATTGACTTATTTTGATTTCTTTATTGTTGTTGCTATTGTTTGTATTATTCCTGATTGCTGTGGCTAACACCTCCGCTGAAAGGATAAATAAATAAGGAGACAGGGGGCAGCCTTGTCTAACACCTCTTTGGATCTCAAAAAAATTGCTTGCCCATCCATTATTCAGAATACAACTATATAACTATATGGCTATATAACGTTTTCACCCAGTTGATTAGCGAAGTACCGAAACCAAAGGATCTTAATGTGCTAAGTATGAAGGTCCATTCAAGAGAGTCAAAAGCCTCAAAGTCTATAAACAGCAACAATCCCGGGATATTCTTCTGTGCGGCATATTGAATAACGCAATCAATAAGCCGGATATTTTCGCCTATAAATCGACCTTTTAAAAATCCTGTTTGGTCGTGGTTGATAAGACTTGGAAGTACGAGTTTAAGTTGGTTTGCAATAGTTTTGGCTACAATTTTGTAATCAGTACATGATTCAAAAGAGTAATAGGGCGCTAATTTTTAATAAAATAAGGTTCTGCATCCTTTTTTGGAATTAGTTTTATAACTCCTCGTCCTTGTGTAACTGACAGGTGGCCGGATTCAAAAGCAAAGTTGAGAGCGGGGATTAAAAAAGGAGGGATGTCTTTCCAAAAAACTTTGTAGAATTCAGCAGGTAGTCCATCCGTGCCTGGCGTTTTGTCGGAATCCATGTTCTTAAGGGCTTCAAAACACTCGTTTTTAGTTAAAACAACTTCACAGACAGTTTGTTCTTCTTTGGTCAAAGAAACGATGTTTACTTGAGAAAACGATGATGACTCAAGGCAATCTGAACATTTTTTGTTGTGTAAAGATTCTTACAGAAAGCCATACATTCGGATAGAATATCTTTATCTGTGGTGACGAAGTCGGTTTCATTAACTTTTAACTGACTAATTGTCCCTTGTTGATTTCTCGATCTAATATTTCTTCTCGTTTCTTTTTAGTCGTGTCTTTGTAGGCGGCATAAGATAATGATTTTGCTCGCACCTTTAATTTAATTATCTCCCAAAGTAGAGCTGGATTCACCGAGGTGTCGTCCTTGTATTCATTCACCGTGTTTTCCATTGTTGTTTTGATTCTCTTAATATATTCCATTTCGGACAGAAGGGAAGTGTTCACGATATCTGCATGGGTGACATTACATAGAGATGATTCACTAGCTAAAAAGAAATCAAGCCGGCAGTGTATGACGGCTGATTTTGTCGCCAAGTGTACCTCCTGGCCTCCGGGTTGATGATTCTCCAAACGTCAGATGAACCGAGGTTTTCAGAAAAGTCTTGGATCACTTTTAAGGCATTTTTGTGTGTTCTAGCAAGGCCACCCTCCTGTCTTTTTCAACATTTAAAACTAAATAAAAGTCCCCACCAATTATAATTTCTTCACATTTAAAGCTTGATAAATGATCAAAAAAGCCCTGAATGTTATTGATGAACTGTTATTGGTGGCTGACGTTTTGACAACCTTAGCCGAAGTCAACTCCCGGGGGGGGGACTCCCATATGAAATGGACGGGGATGCTCGTCGTCTCGCTTAGGGGTGTAAATTTCGGATTTTGGTCTCGCTTAGGGTCCTCTGGGCAAAATGTCATTATTTTTAGCCGTCAAGGTCTCGTTTAGGGTTGCACGCGAAGAAATAACAAAAAAGAAAGAATTTTGATTCGTTATATTGACTCTTTTAGGGGTCTGTATAACGTTCGGCCACACCCAGATTGGACTCTTTTAGGGGTTAAATTCAAAATTTCCGACGAGCATCCCCGTCCATTTCATATGGGAGTCCCCCCCCCCCCCGGGAGTCAACTTCAGAGTGATCGAGTGATGAGTGATCAGTCGATGATGTTATAAGTCTTGTCCGTTGAAGCTAATTGGTCAGTTAAGCCGTGATGTTATTTGCTGCAAGACTCGTGTAAAGTTTATCAACAGTATTTGATCAGTTTCGATCCATCTATCGTTCGTCAAATTAACACGCTCTGTGGGATGCCTGTTCGTTGGTTTTGTTTACGTCACGAGTAAGCCATTCGCAAGGCGCCAGTAATTGCTGATATCTGTAGCTATCTGTCGAGAGGTATTTGTTCTACGTTTTCTGTACCAGCTTTCAAGAGTCAGTCGTTTGTCAGCTATGAATATTGTAGGGTTATAGAATCCCGAAATGGTCTCATAGTAACAGACGTACGGTTCCTTTTCGTTTCGTTAGTTTCAGATTCGATGGTCTATGTCGGTATGCGTTAAGGAGTCACTGAATGCCATTCGCATTACCATGCGAAGACGGACAGTTAAACCAGCAACGATATGGGCAATTGCAATTTTAAATTCGACGTGTTAAATTCGACGTTCGTTGGTTTTGTTTACGTCACGAGTAAGCCATTCGCAAGGCGCCAGTACTTGCTGATATCTGTCAAGAGGTATTTGTTCTACGTTTTCTGTACCAGCTTTCAAGAGTCAGTCGTTTGTCAGCTACGAATATCGTAGGGTTATAGAATCCCGAAATTGTCTCATAGTAACAGACGTAGGGTTCCTTTTCGTTTCGTTAGTTTCAGATTCGATGCTGGTCTATGTCGGTATGCGTTAAGGAGTCACTGAATGCCATTCGCATTACCATGCGAAGACGGACAGTTAAACCAGCAACGATATGGGCAATTGCAATTTTAAATTCGACGTGTTTGTAATAAATAATTTGAAATTCATGGAAGCGATGAAGGACAATGAGAACAACAAATCAGGGCCGTAGGCAGGGGGGTGCGACAGGGTGCGTCCGCACCCCGTCACGCGCCACAAAGCGAGAGGGAGGGTTAAAATGACTCTCAGAATGTAGGAAAAGTGCGCTTCAATAACTTGATTTTTCAAAATTTCCATGGAAATGTCCTTTCCATTTAATATGATCGAGGCATTGTCGCATTATCTATTACATTATCGTACCTTAAGTTCCCTTGAAAGGGCTTCGCTCTTGTAATAGTCTGGCATTTCGTGATGAAGTTCTTTTTTGAGCTTGCTTCCTAGCTTTTTCAAGAGCTGATGTATGCAGGATTCCTTCAGAGACCGTTTCCCTTGAGCTTTGTCATCAGTTTGACTGTCTACTGCACTATTTTGCCACTGTTGAACACTTAAAAACAGCAGCTTGATTGCAAGACAGATGAGATCAATACCATCTTGGAAATAAAGGCCATCCAGACAAACCTCGACCAAATTTAAACTTGAAGAAACTGTAAATTCTGCAACCTCCGGTTTGGAACTATTCGAGAAAGGACGATAAATTCCCTTATTATTAGATAGTGATACAGTAGTAGGTTTTAAGACAAAACAAAACGGTTTTGTGAAATAATCAATAATAAATTCTGAGCATTTCCCTAAAGTCAAACCCACTTAGTAATGCTCAATAAAGCACATTGCTAAAATTACTGTATTTTCATCTTCATCACGCCATCAAAATTGAAAAATTTAAACCGCTTGCTCTACTATAATTAACATGGTAATGATAATGGTGTTGGTGGCGCATTGGCCTAATGGCTACACTATCATAGTGCTCCCTTCTCCACCAGGTCTTTAAATGATACCATAATGGTCCAGGGAACAAAACATCATTTCCACTGGACGAAAGTAAAAATATAAATTTACTGAAAGCAAAAGGTTTCTATTGGCTCTTTGTTAACTAAATTCACACAAACTTTCACATTGGCCCTAAACGGTGAATATAAGCTGGAAAAAAATTTTCCAATCGGTTCGTAAGACCTCTAAGGAAAATAAATTACGTTAATTTCGTTTTAAGTTCATAGAATCATTGTAACTAGGGGCTTTTCAGATTTAAGATCAAAGAAGATGGCAAATTGTCAGTCTACTAAATCCTTCACTCAGAAGGTGCTGCAATGGTTTAGTGTACCTCACAGTTGTAACCTTACACTCAGAATTAAAGAAGTCTTATTTGGTCGCTTTCGTTTGTTGTTTTCAGTGTTTTGCTTTCGCTCCTTGTCCTTCTCTTTCCTTTCCTTTAATTATAAACAATTATTGGATGAGGTTTCTGCGATATCCAGAATAAGGTCGAGGTCGAGGTAAGGCACTGTTTAAACGGACACGGTTTCATTTGCCTAAGTGTTATCAGCCAAGGCTGATAACACTTACCGAGACCTTGATTATTGAGTAGCATCGATCAGTAGTGGTGTTAAATAAAGAACTGCAAAATAATAAGAGAAGAATAAATAACGAAGCTGTGTAAGCCCACCTGTTTGTTTCGTTTTCAGTTTCCAGCATGTTGATCATGCCTTGAACACACTGCTTGATGCTGTTTTTCTGAGCACGACAAGGAAAAATAAATGGCGAAATAAAATAAAACATGAACGTGAGACTTCACATTCTAGATCTACATTAAGACTGCATAACTGTGTAAGAAATTTAACCGAGAAACTTATTTTTTTAAAGGTTGCTAACAAGTAGGTCGTTGCTGTGGCAAACTGCGGCTATTTCCTTTCTTAGTAGCATCAACTGCTGAGTGGTGAAAAAATTCAGCTCTCGATACTCCGTTCGTGCATCACTGACCTTCTTCCTCCAGTTCGAGTAACAATTCTCCATGGATGTGCTTTCAGTTGCCAGCTCCTCCGCGATTGATTCGCCTTCTATTTGATCCTTACAACAGTCAAATTCTTTATTCCATTGCAAGCGATGAACAAAACCAGATTCCGAGAGGTTTATGTATGCCGTGGCAAGGCGCATGACGCCCTCAAGATTCTGCAAGTTGAAAATGAATAATTATTGTAAAAGGAGCAAATTCTTTGTCGTCGCTTATCAGAGGTTTGACACTATTTTTTTCTAAACTTTCACGGGCTTTTCACATAACGACCTTTCAAAATCTACTAACCCTGCGTCTGTCAGTTTTAAAAGTACGATTACCAACTTGCACAACTAACTTCGTAGTCTCACTTTTTTATTTCTCGTCTACAAGTATCTATATCTCACGATCGCTCTCACTTCATTTCCATTGAATTTCCATGCAATCTTTCATTTACTGAATAAATTGATTTTTAACTTACCTTTACAAATTGTTCAACTTCATCCTTCCCCTTTTCAGCTTTTCCTGCAATCAACATTAATTTACTCTGCAAATCTTTCAACTCATCAACAGAGTACGTTTTCCTCTGTCCTTCTTCGCTTCCATCTTTCGTGGGAACTGTCAGTTGGATCACATTATTAAATGACAGTCGTCTTCCTTGCTCTGTAGATGGGCCACTCTTGGTGTCCAAGTGGCCCACAACGTACACACCACTGGAGTTGATGGTTTTAGCCTGTACTAACGATGTCATGGCAACGGAACCATGAGACTCTTTGACGGTTTTAAGCCACTCCAGATGCCTGCTAGTGTCGTACTATCAACAAAATAAATAGAAAAGATGCAAGTGTTAGCTTTCAGTGTCGGTAGAAGTGATGGAATGCGAAAACTTCCAAATGAAAAAGGCAACACAGAAAAATTAAAGATCCTGTGATGTTTGCTGTTTATAAAGAATTTTATCCTGTTGTATAGTGGGTTTTAAATCTACTACATTATAAAAAAAGACAGTTCTGAGAAACTGTGTCGATTTAACTTGCATATTGGATTTTTTTCTTTTCGTTTTGAGTATCATAAACGTTTGTTCGAGTCGCATTTATCGAATACAATGGTCTGTGGTTTAGCTGAACTGAAAACATTATAAGAGTCTGTTTTCTTCAGCTTATTAAGAAATGCCAACAACTATCGGTAAAAACGAAATACTTGTAAAGAATTTGGACCTTGTAGTATAACTGTAACTAATGAGCATGAAGGGAAAATATTACTTCTCATTTGGATTAATGTGGATGTTTTTAAGCGTGGTTTAAGATATGCCGATATCCTGATTTTGATTAGCGTTCTTAAATCAAGTTCTGCACGTAAAACACAAAAGAAGACAGGAAGAATATAGTTACAAGAAATAAATAGGTAATTCAATAAATATCATGAGAACAAAGTATATACTTCTTACTAGTTTTTGGGGTAATTTGTGATCTGTCTCTACAGCTTTCCAGACGGGATCACAAGCCTTCACCAGTTGATCAAAGTCCACTTTTTGTTCTTCACTTTCTCTGAGGTCAAAGATCAAAGGAGCAAAACCCAAGCAGCTGGTATGCAGACTGGATATGCGGTCAGTTTCCATGTCACTTTCGCCGGCTGAGATCAAGGCCAGGTCAACAAGAACCTTAAGCTCTTGGGTTGCTGAAAAACCATTCAAAAAATTAAGGCGTTAACCACTGCTAAAACAAAGGGCCAAGTGTTTGAAGATGAATTAGTGGCACGTGGATGAAAAAGTTAACATATACTGTGCTCACATGTGATGGTAGTACGTAGCCACTCCACCAGTCGTCTGCTGTCTACCACAGCTCTGAAGCATTGAGCTTTACCAACATCCAAACACTCAAGTGCTCGACCAGCCTCAGAAAATCTTCTTCCAATGCTATTTAAGGGCTTTTGCTTGAATTCCACTGACAACTAAATCATTGAATTTAAAGGGAGACAGGGTCTTATATCTTTCTCTCACAGTAAAATATTCGCACACATGATGATGACATTTTGTTCACGATTCGAGGAGAGAAGGTGAATGAAACGACTACTAATAAGCAGTTTAGTTTAAAATAAAAAACATCGATATAATAGCATAAAATACAGAAAGACATCAATTCCCAACACCAGGCCAGAGAAGCATGCTATTTTGAGTGAATCAAATTGTTGTGTATGCAAGCAAGTTGATTCGAAACAGAAGATGGAAATTATAAATTAAATATCTCGTTCCAGAGCATTTGTTTACGTCGCTGAATATCCCGAGTGATTTGGATTGGCCGCTAATCTGGCGGAGATACGAAGTTTAATTGAGCAAATTATAGAAAATTAAAATCCATCTCAAATTAAGTTCCAAAAGATAGCGCGTTCAGATACAGCAAATACAAGAAGTGAAGATACCTGATCACGAAGATCCTCAATAACTTTGAAGTCCCCAGTGAAGCCCATTGCTTCCTTAAATTCCCAGATTGTGTCTGCGGCACTTGCATACTGTTCAAGCTGCTGGTAACGTTGTATTTGAGCGGCGCGCTCCGCAGCTGTTACCTGCAGTTTCTTTGTAGTGCTGGCAGTTTGACTTTGGCTCAGTTTAAACATGCACAACAACTCTCGTTCAAGTTCTTTTTTCTGGTTCTTGTAGCTGTCAAAGAGCTTGTCAACATTTCCTAGAGATATTGTTCCATCTATGGCGTTAGCGACATGTTGGTTCCACTCTTCGAAGGCTGGTTTCCAGACATTTTCGACGACTTCAGAGATGCTAAGGTGTCGTTTTTTTGCCTCGTCATTTTTTCTGGCTCTTTGGGCTTTCTTTCCATACTGTGTCCAAAGATCTTGGAAGGTTAAACTTTTTTGCACGTTATGAAGTGGCGAAAAGACTTCTTTAGCCACTGAGGGTAGTTCAAAGAATTTCACCTCAATTTGCTTGTCGTCTTTCCGTTCGCACAAATGACGTATTTGGCGCAGAGAGACCGCTTGAACAGACTTTTCCTTAATACTGGTGATATTGACTGGTAAAAACAAAGCATTTTAAACAAGTCAATTGATGTTCTTGACGCTAATACTTAAAATTTGAACTGTGGGTTACAAGCCAACAGGTCAAGACGTAAAATTCACACTTCAGCACAATACAAGCCAACCAGTGTCAAAAACACTTACAGGTACAGGTTGGCCGATAGTTTGATCCAAATCAAGTTTGCCAGTGGCCATTTCACGCTGTAGTTATGCTCAATTATTGGAATTGGAAAGGGACAAGTTTGGGACATAAGTGTTCTTGTCACTGGAAAAAATGGAGACTTTGTTGTTGTTTAGTTAAATCTCACCTGGCTGAATCAAGTCACACATGCTAACGAAGGATACCACTTTTAATTTTACAACTTGAAATTCGTCCAATTCTTCAATACGCTCAGCTAGGCTATTTTCACGTTCTTCCTTCGCTTTAGTTCCTTCTTTGGAAGAAGCAAAGTTTTTTTTCAACAGTTCCAAGAATTTGTCCCTGTACTTCTTTAAAAGAACTAAGATCTCAACAGTCACTGAGGCATTTGATAAGCTTTCCACAACTACCGTCAACACCGACTGGGCCATTGACAACTTTTCTTGACCCTCATCTGTTAAAATGCTTCTTCTTCCAGATTCATCCCCTGTTTTAAGAATCAGAATGTTTTACGATTTGATTTAAAGAAAACGAGACAAGTAGATGGAGACATTAAACAAGACCTTCCGCTATAAAAGGGACCTGGCCTGGCCTGGCCATTCTTGCGCCTAGGTTTCAATCAACCATAAAAGCGTAAACGGTTGACAAACAACCTTCTATTTTGTACGGCATTTACTAAAAAACACGTTTATTTTGCCAAAAATACTATGTTAAAACATTAGCAGGTTACATCACAATCAGTGGCTTTTTCTGGTATCGTCAGACTTTGAAGCATGTTCAGTTCGCAGGATGCTTGACTCTACAACTTGCCGTGATGACCGCAAAAGTACACATTTACATTTCGTAACCGAAAGGTGTGAAATGTGGCACTGACAATCCTTTTTATAGCAGAAAGTCTTGCTTAATGAAGAATGAATCACGCACGAAGTGTTTTCATATATTTTCCGACTATTTTTTTATTGTACAATATCCATCAAAATGCAAATTTAAGATGAATTCTATCTTATCAGAGAGAAGAGATATCCCAATCTTGAACCTTATGTACCTTATGGCACAAAACAATTGAAGCGCTAAAAGACTCAACAGGTGATCGCTAGTCATGAAAAAAAGAAAGCTTTTTAGGATACAACAAAGTACGATAGGCAGCTGCAGGCCAAATCCCTTTTACTTAAAGGTCAAATGAACCAAATTTTCGACATTCTTTCTTTTGCGATTTTAAAGCAACCAAACGCTAAAAGAACCCATTATTAAATAAACTTAGGAAGAAATTTTGCTTTCTGAACCTTAAAGCGTGAACTATAGCAAAAACTACGAAGATTTCCGAAGACTTCACGAAAACGTTTCCAAAATGACCGCGCCCTGGAATTGAAGGAATGGATTGAGCTTTGAATTTTGTGACGTAATAATTTTTTTTGACGGCTTTGCGATCGAGGGGACGATCGTCATTTGAGGAGCGAATAATGTAAAGTTTGAGAGTTTGAGTCAGTCTGAGTAATTCAGGTAATATCAGTCCAATCAGCTTGGTATGAAACAAAGAATTTTGCTATATACCTCAACTGAAATGCAGGTTTTTTTGGATTTGCACACAATTATATATAATCAGGACGTGTGCGACTTGAAACCCGGATCGGATAGGATGTGGCCAAAAGCTAAGATTGTATTCACTATTTTCTTTTTCGTACTCGAGAGTCACACAAAACACAATAATAAATTTGTACACAAAAAATTTAACTTGAATGAAAGGATATTTCTCTATGCAAATTCGAAACCGCAAACCATCACGCAGGGTAAAACTTTCTTGAATAAATAAATTCGTGTTGTTTTCAGCTGAAGGAAAATTCAGTGGTGAATAATAAACACAGAGAGTTTACCGACTGTCTCCGCGGACACTGTGAGGTTTGTTTCTATTAACTGTTTATAGTCCATATTTTTGCCACAGAGACGTAAGTTTTATTTAGCTGGTACATAATAACA
The DNA here is from genome assembly GCA_963693305.1 of Meandrina meandrites. Lineage (NCBI taxonomy): Eukaryota > Metazoa > Cnidaria > Anthozoa > Scleractinia > Meandrinidae > Meandrina > Meandrina meandrites. The sequence continues at coordinate 16,126,454 of OY855904.1, forward strand.
TGCGTCAAAAACACGTCTCAAAAAGCGTGCACGTGGAAGCTGCGTTTAGTGAGAATATCGATACTGAAGTTGATATTGAAGTTCGCAATACTTGCTAAGCCAAACCAACAAAATAAAAGTGTTAATAATCATAATAAAAATACTAGCAAGCTTTAGTTATTAAAATTCCTTACTTCCAACTTCCTGCATTAAGCAAAAGATGAACGAACAGTTGTACGTAGTCTCTCTGTTCTTGGGCGGGCATTCTCCCCCGTATTTAATTTTCTGATCAAAAAGTCGTTGGGACTGCATCCTCTTCAAGGTCATTAGTCTTAGAGACTTAAAGGCAGAACCCAGAAACCTCCTTACTGAAAGATTTTGTTTAATACAGTTTTCAGGGAAATGAGCCGCATAAACGCGCGAGTACTTGTTTTGGTTCAAACAATTCTCTTTTAATTTTTTCAACCCAACTTCCTCTAAATTTTGAATCTTTAGAAAACTAAAAAGTACTTACTCTAGACTTTGTATTATTTGTTCAGTTTATTGCTGCTCAAAACACCATGATTTTCCGCTTTAAACGAAGTCACCGACTTGGTGGGTCTTGGTGAACTTCACAACTGAACGGCTTTGAATCTCCCGCAATCTTACAGGTCACCAACAGTGACGTCTTGGTTGTGTTTCCGACAATTTCCCGACAATTTTTCCGACCGCCCCACGATTATGAAGGCCAAAAATGAGCACTTTTAAACTTGCAATATCTCTGCGATACAAAGTCCAATTACTTTGAAACTTCAGAATATGTTTATTTGGCTCTTAATTAACAGATTAGGCAAAAATAAAGAAAAATCAAATAGGCCGACAGTTTGATCCAAATCAAGTTTGCCCAGCGGCCATTTCTGAATGCCGTCTGTAGACCGATTACTTGAGGGAAAAGGAGCATGTCTAGTTACCAAAGAAATTGAAATATCCAGCCATCGGATTCCAGGTGAGGAGAAACTCCACAGTACCAGGGTCCAAGCCAGACCTGTTATGCAGCTGATTTGCTTTTGGCCAGGATTTTGTAAGCAACATTGACAAAAGTTGGCCGTACTTTACTGCTCCTGCGTCACCTCGGAGACTAGAGCTTCTTAAAGTCATAAAAGCATGACCAGCGTCTGCTCCCTGTCGTGACTAAAACAATAAATATATACTTTTCTCATTGCATCAAGGTAAACGTACATCTACAAACAGACCAGGAAAAGGGGGAAATGCTTGCATATGAACTTTGTTGTTCAAAATCCTCAGGGACAAATCAGTAAGAGGGTATTTTAGTACTGACTTACTTCTGTTCTCTTTTCCACAGCTTCAAACGCAAGTTTGCTGATGGATTCCCCGACGGCTCTGTCATATTCCTCCAGTCTAAGTTCACAAAAAATCTCAACAAGACAGGTTTCTTTCATCTTAAAAAAAAAAGTAATAAATAAAACTGTAAACGACAAGGCATGACGCAATCCCTAAAACTCGTTTTAAAGTAAGTGAATGTTCAATGGTCATGTCACCTGACAAAAATGGGGGACGATCGAGTTACGATAATCTTCTCCCTTTGGGGGCTCTTGCACAAAGCGATTAAATTTTATCCGCCACGCGATAAACCCCTTTCTGAAACATTATTGGTTAGGGAGTTCGGTTTGAGTTACGTAATAGCTCTAGTAGCGTCAGGTGGCAGAGGTTTATTTCGCTTCCTTGTTATGACGGTTCTGTTTACTTGATTCGAGGAAATATACTTCTTTCCTGGCCAAAAACAGACTGTGTTGTTGTTGTGTTGTTCAGTTCTGCGAGTTTTATTGCTTTAAGGTGGTTGGTAATGGTTTCCAGCATTTTCCAGCTCTTATACTTTGAGCAGGACTGTACTAGAAATCTTTATCAGTTGATGCTACATTCATTGTATCGAAGAAATGCCCAATGATTGGTGAATATGTTGTGGTCACCATAGCAACAGTATAACCTGTTAAAAATACCCTTAATTTTAGCTTTAAGTGAAGTGCTTATAACACAAGAACGAGCTCGCTGACTCACAGTTTTTATTGTTGAGTTATGATCAGCATGAAAAGATACAACTTTCTGCAAAAATTTCTACGAAACGGTTTCAGAGCCACCATAAATCAAAGATTTAAGATGGCACTGAAACCACTCCGTTGAAATTTTTTAGCTTTGCAGAAAGTTGTATCTTAAATTACTTATCAATGTTCAATAATAAAGAATGGAGGTCACCGAGCTCGTTCTTGAGTTATAAGCACGTAATTAAGGGTGTTTTTAACAGGTTATACTATTGCTATGGTAACCAGTGACGTCAAGAAAATAACCAAAAGTACTCACCAATCATTGGGCATTTATTTTATACCATTATTGTAGCAACAACTGATTTGCTGTACTTTCCCGTCAAAGTATAATAGCTGGAAAGTGATGCAAACCATTACCAGCCACGTTCAGAGCAGTCAATGTTAAACAACTTATGGTAACTTTGTGGAGGGGATAACGGAACACCGAGTCTTCAGAACCTACAGAACTTTGCTTCAAACAACCGGTGACCAAGTTAGCAAATATAAGTATTTCTCTTTCTCACTAACACTAGCAATTGATCAGATATATTTCCCTGAAATGGGTGTAGGTTTCGGTAACTGTTTTATGAGAGCCTTGATGTCGATGGCGAATGCAATTTACCCTTTTCGCTCGGGACATAAATTGTTCTGTCAGGTATGTCCGGTATTCTTGAAATCCTCCACAGCCATCCGAGACTTTAAGAAGAACACTCCACACCTAAGTTAAAGGAAAAGACTTATCAATTTTAGACATTGTAGGTAAATTTTACTGTTTTGTATTTACACTAAGGAGGGCTAATTCAATTACTGTTTCAGTTAATGAGATGAACTGTTTATTTTTTTTTTTGCATTCATTCATTCATTCATTCATTCATTCATTCATTCATTCATTCATTCATTCATTCATTCATTCATTCATTCATTTATTCATTCATTTATTCATTCATTTATCTAAGGGGTAACCGCACAAACAAGATAGTCACAAACATTTTTGTGACTATCTTGTTTATGCCTTTTTGTACCCACATGTCGATAAAATGTTTCAGAAGCATTTTATTTGCAAGCTATTTTGTCACAATGTCTTGGGCGCCTTATTAGGGACCTTAAGATACCAGGACGGGAGGTGCTAGGATGGCTAGCGGAAGTAAATTTGCACAACCAGGCATGCGCAAGAGAACTCTCGACTGATCTCCCTGCCGTCCTCGTCTCGTCGAGGACGTCATTTCACCCGATTTGCCGTCGTATCGAGAACGTGAGTATTTAACGCTTGTTTTTGCCTGACAAGTGTTGTAATCGACGTTATTTTCAGTTATATTGACGAGAATGTTTATTAGGTTCGCATTTTTCGTGATTGTACCGGAGAAATACGTTGAAATTCGGAAAAAATATGAAAATATTCCTTGCCTGTTCGTCTGTGTTTCAGTCGCTGTCAGGAGTGTTCAAGCGGATCGAAAGCGAAGCAAAGGAAATAAATAAGTGCAGCTGGGGAAATTATGTGAAAACGAGTGTCTTGAAAGCATCTATGGAGCAAATAAAGTAAATGCATATATTTAAATAAATCGCTCTTAAGTTGTGTTTTCATAATTCCCGGAACTTGATGTATGTTGTTTTATTATAAATTCTTGTTTATACTATTACAGAGGCCCTGCCAGGGTAAATTCCGACAAGCGACATGGGCCAAAAAGTAGCGACAGCGCTCAAACGAAATAGCGACAAACGGCTGACGAAGCCAAATGTATGTCGCTAAATTTCCGACAGCGTTGTGTAGCCTTGACAAAACGCCGACACGAGACACCCCCCTGGGAGGGCCTCATTACAGAAGGAATTGAAATATTCACATGAACTCAGGATTCTCGAAAGGATTCGTAAGTGCTCCGGCAGCGAAAAGCAAAGCCACTGCTTCTTTACGAATGAGATTTTACCTTTTTGAGTTATTTTTTCAAAAAATAACTCTTAGTCGGCGCGATGGACCGTGTAGTCAGTCAGTCAGTCAGTCAGTCAGTCAGTGGAGTATGTTTGTATCTCACACCAATCAGGTTTGAGGTACTATCAGAACCAATGGAATTGCAGTTTATAAAGGGAAATTAATCTGACACAGTTGTAAGCGAGCGATTTCATCCGAAGATTTTCGATTTATGGGAGGCGGAATCGGTGAGTTGTGAATTAACCCCGGATTTGAAACGCTCGCCTGCTTACAACGCACACGCCGCCAGCAAAAGACCCAACACTAAATTGTTATTCAAGCGTTCCTTTAGGACGGGCTAGTTTCGCTGACCGTAGTAGAAATTGCATAAAGCATTTGCACAAAGCAGATTTGAAGAATAATGTTCTCATTGTAATGTTAATACTGTGGCATAAAAATGGCAAGGAATCTTCTTCAGAGTGTGTTGTGGCCTCTTGTTTCAAGAGTTTGTGACAAGGAAACTTCTTAAATTTAATACTGCTTGAGACTCCGTGTCGCCAACTGAAAACCGCAATTAATTTAATTAGTCTCTTTAGCGTCTTGCTCCGGTAATTGGCTGACTCTCGGGCAAGTAGCGTTTATGTTTATACCTAAAACACACCACGTTTAGACATTTAATTAACCGGTATGGGTATTGACTTTAAAATGGTTTTGCTTTTAAAATTAACTACGATCGATAGCGGCAACAGGCTAGAATAAGAGCATGTCATTCCGTGACAGTTTGATAACTAAAATTAATTAGTTCTTGTTCCTGTTTGTTGAATGAAAATTTACATCTACGACAGGAAACAAATACTCCAGGTGTACTACACTTTAAAAGCTTTCCTAAAAATATAGTTTTTGATTTGATTCGTTTATTACTTCGTTTATTACTTTTCGATTACTCAATGGAGACATGGTGTTTTCAAGAAAAACAAAAGTGTCATGTTACAAAAGTGAGATAACAAAAGTGTCATGTTACATGCGTTTTAAAAAAACAAAGGTATCGTTTTACAGTGTTTGACAAAAACACAAAAGTATCCTGTAACAAACAAAAGTATCGCGTTACGGTTGTAAAAAAGCTAGCAACAAAATAAGCGCTAACAGAATAAGCCATTTCGTGACATTTTGACAATTAAATTAGTTCTTGTTTTTTCTAAATGATAAAAATTTACTTTTGAACGAAACAGCTTTGACGTAACAAATTGCATGTAAAAATCATTTTGTCTGCAACATTTTTTTTTTCAAAAAATGCCTCTTAGTCGTAGGAAGGGGCTATGTAGTTAGTGATGCACCATGCACAAATAGCTCAACTAACACCCAGTCTTACCCCAAGCAACCCAATCAATTGAAAAAATAACTCCTGTATGCTTAGCGTGCCTATGTTTTTCTACGTCACCAGGTCAGATTGTTTCGTTTGATTTCTTCATACGGAAATTCCTAGTTCTTTATTAATATTAGATGTTTGCTTCATATATATCACGAAGAATCTGTTCACCATCGTTTAGGCTTGATAGGATATGATTTCTACCGTCTCGAAAGAATGTCATTGATTTTGTAAAGTGCTTTTATAAAACTCCAGTTAAGCATTTTGTTTATGGCGACACGACGGGACTCGTGCGAGTAATTTTTTATCACTCTGTACTTGACGTGATGGAACCCTTTATTTCGCTGAGGTTTTCTACACTACCAGCGTTCTCATTCCTTCGATTTCGGGGGGCTGAAGTTTTACTGAAATAGCGAACTTTCGATTGGCCCGCATCCACATAATATCAAAATTAACTGTTGCCGTCACGTTATACCTTTATATTTCAAATTTAAAAGTTTACTGATTCCAAAAAAAAAAAGAAAAAAAATTCATGCTACCGTCCGGATTGCAACCAACGACCGGACAAGTGGCGCGTATTACAAAGAACTGCTCTCTATCAACTGAGCTATCATAACTTTGTACTGAAAAGGCTCTTTCTTTTAATAATTTAAACATTTCATTTGGAGGTTTTTTAAGAGCACGTTGCAAACAATTGCTTATTTCTGGGCTGTTAAATGATTTTCGGCAAAAATAAAAATGTAGGGTTAAAAGAGTCATTCAAAGATACTTTTCGCCAAATTGTAGGTCGGACTGCAGAATTATTTAATCGCAGACATGATTTATATAATTACAGAGCAATGTATGGACATCGAATGGGCACGTTGCAAAGAATTGCTAATTTCTCGGCTTTCAATGGCCACACAAGTTACAAACATGGACGCTTAATAACAGAGCGCGACAGAACGCTTAATATAGAGATATTTTCCACCATGTTTTAGATTGATAGGTTTAATAGCCGAGCTGTAGAATTATTTAACCGTTTTAGTTACAGATCCATACAGAGAATGTATGGGCAAGCTATTACAGAGAATGTATGGGCTGTTTACACGAAATTGCAAATTTCTCGGTTCGTAAAACACTTTCACTAAAAACAAAAGTGTAGGGTTAATAAGATTCATACAGAGTTACTTGTCTGCAAATTTTAGATCAAATGGTTCAATATTCGGGCAGTAGAATTATTTAATTGCAGATATGATTTCGAATGGCCACGTTGCAAAGAATTGCTGATTTCTCGGCTCCTCGATGATTTACACAGATACAAAATTGGAGGCTTAATAACAGACATATAGAGATACTTTCCAAGGTTAAATGGTCGAGCTGTAGAATTATTTAATCGTTTTAGTTACCGATCCATACAGAGAATGTATGGGCATGCTTATTACAGAGAATATATGGGAATGTTGCACTGAATTGCAAATTTCTCAGTTCATAAATTATGTTCACCAAAACTAAAAACGTATGATTAATAAGAGTCATAGAAAGATACTTGTCTTCAAATTTTAGGTCAGAAGGTGTAGTATTCGTGCTGTAGAATTATTTAATGGCAAAAATGATTTGCATACTTGCAGGGAATGTATGGGCAAATTGTACATAAGCGCTTATATATCGGCTATTAATGATTCGAATCAGACAACATTATTTTCCCTTAATACCAATCACATTTAGAAGCTTACCACAAAATTTCAGTTCAATAGGTCTAGTATTCGAGCTAAACGATTACTATTATTTAATTTTATTTATTTTATTACTTGTTTGTGTAATTATTTATTTATGTATGTATGTATTTATTTATTTATTTTTTATTTTTGAAATACATTTTTTATTGTAAGGCACCCAAAGAAAACAATACTTACAATACGATTACAAAATGAACACTAATTACACTACTTATAACACTACATACATTAAATAGATCTAGTTACAATATTAAATACAACTAGCAATCCACGTAGAGTTACAAGGAAGGGCAAAGAAAGGAGAAGGAAAAAAATTAATAACACGGCTATTTATTATTTATACTGTTGAAATAAAATTAGAAACAGAGGCATGTGGAAGACTCTAGATGAGTTTAGATATGGTCCTGTCAGGAGATGAGGACAATTAAAGAGGAAGAAATAAAGCTGGAGAAAAAATATCAATCAAACATTTATATATCCTGCAAGAGGTTTCCATTTCTTTATGTCTCCCTTTTTTTTCTATTTCATATCTGTGATTTTAATAGACATACGAAATGTTTAAGGTTAGGGTAATTTTCTTTCGATTTAGAAAGCCATATGTGATATCCGTGCTAACAGGAAGCACTAATTGGTCAGAAGTGCGAATTGAGAAACATCTGGCCTCAGACCCAAGGCAATAACATTTGTCAAAGTATAATCGTTAGGTAGTAGATTTAAGTTTTGTAGCCATCCAGTGACTTCATTCCAAAAATAAGATGAATTAATGACTCTGTGGAGGTACACCTATTCTAAATAAAAAATTATTCGTTGGGAGGGATGCGTCTATGTAAAACTTTATACTGAAATTCGATCAGCTTTGTGCTCTTGGTACACTTTTTCGTCAAAACGTAGGCGGCGGTCCAATTTATGTTATCGTTAGTCGGTAGGGAACAGTTCTCTTGACTTGGTTCTGGGGTTAAGCTCTTGTTATTGATCAGTTTTTGGTATATTAATGTAGCTGCTTTTTGAACCTGCAAAATTTTTGTTGAAAGTGGCTCATGTTCATAATTGGTGTTCTGGACATCTTGAAAGTTTGAAGAGTCTGAAGAAAGTTTGAAAAGTCTGAAGAGACTTTACAGCAGATATAAATCCATAGAAGCTAAGAGGGGGAGGGTCAAAATCATACTTTGAGCGAAAATCCTTTAACAAGAGAAAGGTGTTATTGTCCGGTCCAAAAAGATGTTAACCATAATTATTCCTTTCGTGCACCAGTATTTGAAAAATACTGGCTTGTTTGCTATTTATACAAAAGAATTATGCCAAAGAGGTTGACAAAAGAATTGATCTTTAGATGTCATTTTGGACTCGAAGTTAACCTCTGCCCAAATTTCTAATATTTCTTTTTAAAAGGCATCCGAAGATGTTATTGTTGCTAAGGTGTCACTGATGTTAAGGTTACAAGAAAAAAAGTTTTGGCAGCCACACTTTTTGAGGGCCATATCAAAGAACATTTTCCATTTCCTGTTGTTACTGTTATGTAAATATTTTTTTAATCCATGTGGTCTTAAGAGATTTATTGAAGGAGATAAGGTCAATCATTTTTAGGCCGCCATCGCGGAAATCATTTATCATACCTTTGCGCTATATCTTGTCGCCTTTACCGTTCCAGAGAAAGTTGTAAAGTAAATTGTTTATTTCATTTAAGACATTGTAGTTTGAACAAAGGGGTGAGAGTAAATAAACCAATCGTGAGACCACTAATCCTTTGATTACAGTGATTTTGCCTAACAAGGTGAGTCTGCGGTATTTCCAACACCTTAAGATTTCCTTGACTTTTTCAAGTTTTTCGCTATAGTTTAAAGATGCGGATAGTTCGGGATTTGTTGAGATCCATAGCCCAAGGGATTATACCTTTTCTTTTGGCCATTTCAGTTCCTTTCCAGGTAACATGATTTTTTCATTTCCAATACTAAAAATTTACGCCAATCCCCAGAGCTCCCGCTTTCTTATCATTGAGTCTGAGGCCAGATACTTAACTGAAATCCTCTAGCATTTTGAGGGATGCTAGGAGAGATTCACGTGACCCATCGAGGATAAGTGTTGTGTCGTCCGCGTATTGACTTATTTTGATTTCTTTATTGTTGTTGCTATTGTTTGTATTATTCCTGATTGCTGTGGCTAACACCTCCGCTGAAAGGATAAATAAATAAGGAGACAGGGGGCAGCCTTGTCTAACACCTCTTTGGATCTCAAAAAAATTGCTTGCCCATCCATTATTCAGAATACAACTATATAACTATATGGCTATATAACGTTTTCACCCAGTTGATTAGCGAAGTACCGAAACCAAAGGATCTTAATGTGCTAAGTATGAAGGTCCATTCAAGAGAGTCAAAAGCCTCAAAGTCTATAAACAGCAACAATCCCGGGATATTCTTCTGTGCGGCATATTGAATAACGCAATCAATAAGCCGGATATTTTCGCCTATAAATCGACCTTTTAAAAATCCTGTTTGGTCGTGGTTGATAAGACTTGGAAGTACGAGTTTAAGTTGGTTTGCAATAGTTTTGGCTACAATTTTGTAATCAGTACATGATTCAAAAGAGTAATAGGGCGCTAATTTTTAATAAAATAAGGTTCTGCATCCTTTTTTGGAATTAGTTTTATAACTCCTCGTCCTTGTGTAACTGACAGGTGGCCGGATTCAAAAGCAAAGTTGAGAGCGGGGATTAAAAAAGGAGGGATGTCTTTCCAAAAAACTTTGTAGAATTCAGCAGGTAGTCCATCCGTGCCTGGCGTTTTGTCGGAATCCATGTTCTTAAGGGCTTCAAAACACTCGTTTTTAGTTAAAACAACTTCACAGACAGTTTGTTCTTCTTTGGTCAAAGAAACGATGTTTACTTGAGAAAACGATGATGACTCAAGGCAATCTGAACATTTTTTGTTGTGTAAAGATTCTTACAGAAAGCCATACATTCGGATAGAATATCTTTATCTGTGGTGACGAAGTCGGTTTCATTAACTTTTAACTGACTAATTGTCCCTTGTTGATTTCTCGATCTAATATTTCTTCTCGTTTCTTTTTAGTCGTGTCTTTGTAGGCGGCATAAGATAATGATTTTGCTCGCACCTTTAATTTAATTATCTCCCAAAGTAGAGCTGGATTCACCGAGGTGTCGTCCTTGTATTCATTCACCGTGTTTTCCATTGTTGTTTTGATTCTCTTAATATATTCCATTTCGGACAGAAGGGAAGTGTTCACGATATCTGCATGGGTGACATTACATAGAGATGATTCACTAGCTAAAAAGAAATCAAGCCGGCAGTGTATGACGGCTGATTTTGTCGCCAAGTGTACCTCCTGGCCTCCGGGTTGATGATTCTCCAAACGTCAGATGAACCGAGGTTTTCAGAAAAGTCTTGGATCACTTTTAAGGCATTTTTGTGTGTTCTAGCAAGGCCACCCTCCTGTCTTTTTCAACATTTAAAACTAAATAAAAGTCCCCACCAATTATAATTTCTTCACATTTAAAGCTTGATAAATGATCAAAAAAGCCCTGAATGTTATTGATGAACTGTTATTGGTGGCTGACGTTTTGACAACCTTAGCCGAAGTCAACTCCCGGGGGGGGGACTCCCATATGAAATGGACGGGGATGCTCGTCGTCTCGCTTAGGGGTGTAAATTTCGGATTTTGGTCTCGCTTAGGGTCCTCTGGGCAAAATGTCATTATTTTTAGCCGTCAAGGTCTCGTTTAGGGTTGCACGCGAAGAAATAACAAAAAAGAAAGAATTTTGATTCGTTATATTGACTCTTTTAGGGGTCTGTATAACGTTCGGCCACACCCAGATTGGACTCTTTTAGGGGTTAAATTCAAAATTTCCGACGAGCATCCCCGTCCATTTCATATGGGAGTCCCCCCCCCCCCCGGGAGTCAACTTCAGAGTGATCGAGTGATGAGTGATCAGTCGATGATGTTATAAGTCTTGTCCGTTGAAGCTAATTGGTCAGTTAAGCCGTGATGTTATTTGCTGCAAGACTCGTGTAAAGTTTATCAACAGTATTTGATCAGTTTCGATCCATCTATCGTTCGTCAAATTAACACGCTCTGTGGGATGCCTGTTCGTTGGTTTTGTTTACGTCACGAGTAAGCCATTCGCAAGGCGCCAGTAATTGCTGATATCTGTAGCTATCTGTCGAGAGGTATTTGTTCTACGTTTTCTGTACCAGCTTTCAAGAGTCAGTCGTTTGTCAGCTATGAATATTGTAGGGTTATAGAATCCCGAAATGGTCTCATAGTAACAGACGTACGGTTCCTTTTCGTTTCGTTAGTTTCAGATTCGATGGTCTATGTCGGTATGCGTTAAGGAGTCACTGAATGCCATTCGCATTACCATGCGAAGACGGACAGTTAAACCAGCAACGATATGGGCAATTGCAATTTTAAATTCGACGTGTTAAATTCGACGTTCGTTGGTTTTGTTTACGTCACGAGTAAGCCATTCGCAAGGCGCCAGTACTTGCTGATATCTGTCAAGAGGTATTTGTTCTACGTTTTCTGTACCAGCTTTCAAGAGTCAGTCGTTTGTCAGCTACGAATATCGTAGGGTTATAGAATCCCGAAATTGTCTCATAGTAACAGACGTAGGGTTCCTTTTCGTTTCGTTAGTTTCAGATTCGATGCTGGTCTATGTCGGTATGCGTTAAGGAGTCACTGAATGCCATTCGCATTACCATGCGAAGACGGACAGTTAAACCAGCAACGATATGGGCAATTGCAATTTTAAATTCGACGTGTTTGTAATAAATAATTTGAAATTCATGGAAGCGATGAAGGACAATGAGAACAACAAATCAGGGCCGTAGGCAGGGGGGTGCGACAGGGTGCGTCCGCACCCCGTCACGCGCCACAAAGCGAGAGGGAGGGTTAAAATGACTCTCAGAATGTAGGAAAAGTGCGCTTCAATAACTTGATTTTTCAAAATTTCCATGGAAATGTCCTTTCCATTTAATATGATCGAGGCATTGTCGCATTATCTATTACATTATCGTACCTTAAGTTCCCTTGAAAGGGCTTCGCTCTTGTAATAGTCTGGCATTTCGTGATGAAGTTCTTTTTTGAGCTTGCTTCCTAGCTTTTTCAAGAGCTGATGTATGCAGGATTCCTTCAGAGACCGTTTCCCTTGAGCTTTGTCATCAGTTTGACTGTCTACTGCACTATTTTGCCACTGTTGAACACTTAAAAACAGCAGCTTGATTGCAAGACAGATGAGATCAATACCATCTTGGAAATAAAGGCCATCCAGACAAACCTCGACCAAATTTAAACTTGAAGAAACTGTAAATTCTGCAACCTCCGGTTTGGAACTATTCGAGAAAGGACGATAAATTCCCTTATTATTAGATAGTGATACAGTAGTAGGTTTTAAGACAAAACAAAACGGTTTTGTGAAATAATCAATAATAAATTCTGAGCATTTCCCTAAAGTCAAACCCACTTAGTAATGCTCAATAAAGCACATTGCTAAAATTACTGTATTTTCATCTTCATCACGCCATCAAAATTGAAAAATTTAAACCGCTTGCTCTACTATAATTAACATGGTAATGATAATGGTGTTGGTGGCGCATTGGCCTAATGGCTACACTATCATAGTGCTCCCTTCTCCACCAGGTCTTTAAATGATACCATAATGGTCCAGGGAACAAAACATCATTTCCACTGGACGAAAGTAAAAATATAAATTTACTGAAAGCAAAAGGTTTCTATTGGCTCTTTGTTAACTAAATTCACACAAACTTTCACATTGGCCCTAAACGGTGAATATAAGCTGGAAAAAAATTTTCCAATCGGTTCGTAAGACCTCTAAGGAAAATAAATTACGTTAATTTCGTTTTAAGTTCATAGAATCATTGTAACTAGGGGCTTTTCAGATTTAAGATCAAAGAAGATGGCAAATTGTCAGTCTACTAAATCCTTCACTCAGAAGGTGCTGCAATGGTTTAGTGTACCTCACAGTTGTAACCTTACACTCAGAATTAAAGAAGTCTTATTTGGTCGCTTTCGTTTGTTGTTTTCAGTGTTTTGCTTTCGCTCCTTGTCCTTCTCTTTCCTTTCCTTTAATTATAAACAATTATTGGATGAGGTTTCTGCGATATCCAGAATAAGGTCGAGGTCGAGGTAAGGCACTGTTTAAACGGACACGGTTTCATTTGCCTAAGTGTTATCAGCCAAGGCTGATAACACTTACCGAGACCTTGATTATTGAGTAGCATCGATCAGTAGTGGTGTTAAATAAAGAACTGCAAAATAATAAGAGAAGAATAAATAACGAAGCTGTGTAAGCCCACCTGTTTGTTTCGTTTTCAGTTTCCAGCATGTTGATCATGCCTTGAACACACTGCTTGATGCTGTTTTTCTGAGCACGACAAGGAAAAATAAATGGCGAAATAAAATAAAACATGAACGTGAGACTTCACATTCTAGATCTACATTAAGACTGCATAACTGTGTAAGAAATTTAACCGAGAAACTTATTTTTTTAAAGGTTGCTAACAAGTAGGTCGTTGCTGTGGCAAACTGCGGCTATTTCCTTTCTTAGTAGCATCAACTGCTGAGTGGTGAAAAAATTCAGCTCTCGATACTCCGTTCGTGCATCACTGACCTTCTTCCTCCAGTTCGAGTAACAATTCTCCATGGATGTGCTTTCAGTTGCCAGCTCCTCCGCGATTGATTCGCCTTCTATTTGATCCTTACAACAGTCAAATTCTTTATTCCATTGCAAGCGATGAACAAAACCAGATTCCGAGAGGTTTATGTATGCCGTGGCAAGGCGCATGACGCCCTCAAGATTCTGCAAGTTGAAAATGAATAATTATTGTAAAAGGAGCAAATTCTTTGTCGTCGCTTATCAGAGGTTTGACACTATTTTTTTCTAAACTTTCACGGGCTTTTCACATAACGACCTTTCAAAATCTACTAACCCTGCGTCTGTCAGTTTTAAAAGTACGATTACCAACTTGCACAACTAACTTCGTAGTCTCACTTTTTTATTTCTCGTCTACAAGTATCTATATCTCACGATCGCTCTCACTTCATTTCCATTGAATTTCCATGCAATCTTTCATTTACTGAATAAATTGATTTTTAACTTACCTTTACAAATTGTTCAACTTCATCCTTCCCCTTTTCAGCTTTTCCTGCAATCAACATTAATTTACTCTGCAAATCTTTCAACTCATCAACAGAGTACGTTTTCCTCTGTCCTTCTTCGCTTCCATCTTTCGTGGGAACTGTCAGTTGGATCACATTATTAAATGACAGTCGTCTTCCTTGCTCTGTAGATGGGCCACTCTTGGTGTCCAAGTGGCCCACAACGTACACACCACTGGAGTTGATGGTTTTAGCCTGTACTAACGATGTCATGGCAACGGAACCATGAGACTCTTTGACGGTTTTAAGCCACTCCAGATGCCTGCTAGTGTCGTACTATCAACAAAATAAATAGAAAAGATGCAAGTGTTAGCTTTCAGTGTCGGTAGAAGTGATGGAATGCGAAAACTTCCAAATGAAAAAGGCAACACAGAAAAATTAAAGATCCTGTGATGTTTGCTGTTTATAAAGAATTTTATCCTGTTATATAGTGGGTTTTAAATCTACTACATTATAAAAAAAGACAGTTCTGAGAAACTGTGTCGATTTAACTTGCATATTGGATTTTTTTCTTTTCGTTTTGAGTATCATAAACGTTTGTTTGAGTCGCATTTATCGAATACAATGGTCTGTGGTTTAGCTGAACTGAAAACATTATAAGAGTCTGTTTTCTTCAGCTTATTAAGAAATGCCAACAACTATCGGTAAAAACGAAATACTTGTAAAGAATTTGGACCTTGTAGTATAACTGTAACTAATGAGCATGAAGGGAAAATATTACTTCTCATTTGGATTAATGTGGATGTTTTTAAGCGTGGTTTAAGATATGCCGATATCCTGATTTTGATTAGCGTTCTTAAATCAAGTTCTGCACGTAAAACACAAAAGAAGACAGGAAGAATATAGTTACAAGAAATAAATAGGTAATTCAATAAATATCATGAGAACAAAGTATATACTTCTTACTAGTTTTTGGGGTAATTTGTGATCTGTCTCTACAGCTTTCCAGACGGGATCACAAGCCTTCACCAGTTGATCAAAGTCCACTTTTTGTTCTTCACTTTCTCTGAGGTCAAAGATCAAAGGAGCAAAACCCAAGCAGCTGGTATGCAGACTGGATATGCGGTCAGTTTCCATGTCACTTTCGCCGGCTGAGATCAAGGCCAGGTCAACAAGAACCTTAAGCTCTTGGGTTGCTGAAAAACCATTCAAAAAATTAAGGCGTTAACCACTGCTAAAACAAAGGGCCAAGTGTTTGAAGATGAATTAGTGGCACGTGGATGAAAAAGTTAACATATACTGTGCTCACATGTGATGGTAGTACGTAGCCACTCCACCAGTCGTCTGCTGTCTACCACAGCTCTGAAGCATTGAGCTTTACCAACATCCAAACACTCAAGTGCTCGACCAGCCTCAGAAAATCTTCTTCCAATGCTATTTAAGGGCTTTTGCTTGAATTCCACTGACAACTAAATCATTGAATTTAAAGGGAGACAGGGTCTTATATCTTTCTCTCACAGTAAAATATTCGCACACATGATGATGACATTTTGTTCACGATTCGAGGAGAGAAGGTGAATGAAACGACTACTAATAAGCAGTTTAGTTTAAAATAAAAAACATCGATATAATAGCATAAAATACAGAAAGACATCAATTCCCAACACCAGGCCAGAGAAGCATGCTATTTTGAGTGAATCAAATTGTTGTGTATGCAAGCAAGTTGATTCGAAACAGAAGATGGAAATTATAAATTAAATATCTCGTTCCAGAGCATTTGTTTACGTCGCTGAATATCCCGAGTGATTTGGATTGGCCGCTAATCTGGCGGAGATACGAAGTTTAATTGAGCAAATTATAGAAAATTAAAATCCATCTCAAATTAAGTTCCAAAAGATAGCGCGTTCAGATACAGCAAATACAAGACGTGAAGATACCTGATCACGAAGATCCTCAATAACTTTGAAGTCCCCAGTGAAGCCCATTGCTTCCTTAAATTCCCAGATTGTGTCTGCGGCACTTGCATACTGTTCAAGCTGCTGGTAACGTTGTATTTGAGCGGCGCGCTCCGCAGCTGTTACCTGCAGTTTCTTTGTAGTGCTGGCAGTTTGACTTTGGCTCAGTTTAAACATGCACAACAACTCTCGTTCAAGTTCTTTTTTCTGGTTCTTGTAGCTGTCAAAGAGCTTGTCAACATTTCCTAGAGATATTGTTCCATCTATGGCGTTAGCGACATGTTGGTTCCACTCTTCGAAGGCTGGTTTCCAGACATTTTCGACGACTTCAGAGATGCTAAGGTGTCGTTTTTTTGCCTCGTCATTTTTTCTGGCTCTTTGGGCTTTCTTTCCATACTGTGTCCAAAGATCTTGGAAGGTTAAACTTTTTTGCACGTTATGAAGTGGCGAAAAGACTTCTTTAGCCACTGAGGGTAGTTCAAAGAATTTCACCTCAATTTGCTTGTCGTCTTTCCGTTCGCACAAATGACGTATTTGGCGCAGAGAGACCGCTTGAACAGACTTTTCCTTAATACTGGTGATATTGACTGGTAAAAACAAAGCATTTTAAACAAGTCAATTGATGTTCTTGACGCTAATACTTAAAATTTGAACTGTGGGTTACAAGCCAACAGGTCAAGACGTAAAATTCACACTTCAGCACAATACAAGCCAACCAGTGTCAAAAACACTTACAGGTACAGGTTGGCCGATAGTTTGATCCAAATCAAGTTTGCCAGTGGCCATTTCACGCTGTAGTTATGCTCAATTATTGGAATTGGAAAGGGACAAGTTTGGGACATAAGTGTTCTTGTCACTGGAAAAAATGGAGACTTTGTTGTTTAGTTAAATCTCACCTGGCTGAATCAAGTCACACATGCTAACGAAGGATACCACTTTTAATTTTACAACTTGAAATTCGTCCAATTCTTCAATACGCTCAGCTAGGCTATTTTCACGTTCTTCCTTCGCTTTAGTTCCTTCTTTGGAAGAAGCAAAGTTTTTTTTCAACAGTTCCAAGAATTTGTCCCTGTACTTCTTTAAAAGAACTAAGATCTCAACAGTCACTGAGGCATTTGATAAGCTTTCCACAACTACCGTCAACACCGACTGGGCCATTGACAACTTTTCTTGACCCTCATCTGTTAAAATGCTTCTTCTTCCAGATTCATCCCCTGTTTTAAGAATCAGAATGTTTTACGATTTGATTTAAAGAAAACGAGACAAGTAGATGGAGACATTAAACAAGACCTTCCGCTATAAAAGGGACCTGGCCTGGCCTGGCCATTCTTGCGCCTAGGTTTCAATCAACCATAAAAGCGTAAACGGTTGACAAACAACCTTCTATTTTGTACGGCATTTACTAAAAAACACGTTTATTTTGCCAAAAATACTATGTTAAAACATTAGCAGGTTACATCACAATCAGTGGCTTTTTCTGGTATCGTCAGACTTTGAAGCATGTTCAGTTCGCAGGATGCTTGACTCTACAACTTGCCGTGATGACCGCAAAAGTACACATTTACATTTCGTAACCGAAAGGTGTGAAATGTGGCACTGACAATCCTTTTTATAGCAGAAAGTCTTGCTTAATGAAGAATGAATCACGCACGAAGTGTTTTCATATATTTTCCGACTATTTTTTTATTGTACAATATCCATCAAAATGCAAATTTAAGATGAATTCTATCTTATCAGAGAGAAGAGATATCCCAATCTTGAACCTTATGTACCTTATGGCACAAAACAATTGAAGCGCTAAAAGACTCAACAGGTGATCGCTAGTCATGAAAAAAAGAAAGCTTTTTAGGATACAACAAAGTACGATAGGCAGCTGCAGGCCAAATCCCTTTTACTTAAAGGTCAAATGAACCAAATTTTCGACATTCTTTCTTTTGCGATTTTAAAGCAACCAAACGCTAAAAGAACCCATTATTAAATAAACTTAGGAAGAAATTTTGCTTTCTGAACCTTAAAGCGTGAACTATAGCAAAAACTACGAAGATTTCCGAAGACTTCACGAAAACGTTTCCAAAATGACCGCGCCCTGGAATTGAAGGAATGGATTGAGCTTTGAATTTTGTGACGTAATAATTTTTTTTGACGGCTTTGCGATCGAGGGGACGATCGTCATTTGAGGAGCGAATAATGTAAAGTTTGAGAGTTTGAGTCAGTCTGAGTAATTCAGGTAATATCAGTCCAATCAGCTTGGTATGAAACAAAGAATTTTGCTATATACCTCAACTGAAATGCAGGTTTTTTTGGATTTGCACACAATTATATATAATCAGGACGTGTGCGACTTGAAACCCGGATCGGATAGGATGTGGCCAAAAGCTAAGATTGTATTCACTATTTTCTTTTTCGTACTCGAGAGTCACACAAAACACAATAATAAATTTGTACACAAAAAATTTAACTTGAATGAAAGGATATTTCTCTATGCAAATTCGAAACCGCAAACCATCACGCAGGGTAAAACTTTCTTGAATAAATAAATTCGTGTTGTTTTCAGCTGAAGGAAAATTCAGTGGTGAATAATAAACACAGAGAGTTTACCGACTGTCTCCGCGGACACTGTGAGGTTTGTTTCTATTAACTGTTTATAGTCCATATTTTTGCCACAGAGACGTAAGTTTTATTTAGCTGGTACATAATAACATGCGTCAAAAACACGTCTCAAAAAGCGTGCACGTGGAAGCTGCGTTTAGTGAGAATATTGAATCGATACTGAAGTTGATATTGAAGTTCGCAATACTTGCTAAGCCAAACCAACAAAATAAAAGTGTTAATAATCATAATAAAAATACTAGCAAGCTTTAGTTATTAAAATTCCTTACTTCCAACTTCCTGCATTAAGCAAAAGATGAACGAACAGTTGTACGTAGTCTCTCTGTTCTTGGGCGGGCATTCTCCCCCGTATTTAATTTTCTGATCAAAAAGTCGTTGGGACTGCATCCTCTTCAAGGTCATTAGTCTTAGAGACTTAAAGGCAGAACCCAGAAACCTCCTTACTGAAAGATTTTGTTTAATACAGTTTTCAGGGAAATGAGCCGCATAAACGCGCGAGTACTTGTTTTGGTTCAAACAATTCTCTTTTAATTTTTTCAACCCAACTTCCTCTAAATTTTGAATCTTTAGAAAACTAAAAAGTACTTACTCTAGACTTTGTATTATTTGTTCAGTTTATTGCTGCTCAAAACACCATGATTTTCCGCTTTAAACGAAGTCACCGACTTGGTGGGTCTTGGTGAACTTCACAACTGAACGGCTTTGAATCTCCCGCAATCTTACAGGTCACCAACAGTGACGTCTTGGTTGTGTTTCCGACAATTTCCCGACAATTTTTCCGACCGCCCCACGATTATGAAGGCCAAAAATGAGCACTTTTAAACTTGCAATATCTCTGCGATACAAAGTCCAATTACTTTGAAACTTCAGAATATGTTTATTTGGCTCTTAATTAACAGATTAGGCAAAAATAAAGAAAAATCAAATAGGCCGACAGTTTGATCCAAATCAAGTTTGCCCAGCGGCCATTTCTGAATGCCGTCTGTAGACCGATTACTTGAGGGAAAAGGAGCATGTCTAGTTACCAAAGAAATTGAAATATCCAGCCATCGGATTCCAGGTGAGGAGAAACTCCACAGTACCAGGGTCCAAGCCAGACCTGTTATGCAGCTGATTTGCTTTTGGCCAGGATTTTGTAAGCAACATTGACAAAAGTTGGCCGTACTTTACTGCTCCTGCGTCACCTCGGAGACTAGAGCTTCTTAAAGTCATAAAAGCATGACCAGCGTCTGCTCCCTGTCGTGACTAAAACAATAAATATATACTTTTCTCATTGCATCAAGGTAAACGTACATCTACAAACAGACCAGGAAAAGGGGGAAATGCTTGCATATGAACTTTGTTGTTCAAAATCCTCAGGGACAAATCAGTAAGAGGGTATTTTAGTACTGACTTACTTCTGTTCTCTTTTCCACAGCTTCAAACGCAAGTTTGCTGATGGATTCCCCGACGGCTCTGTCATATTCCTCCAGTCTAAGTTCACAAAAAATCTCAACAAGACAGGTTTCTTTCATCTTAAAAAAAAAAGTAATAAATAAAACTGTAAACGACAAGGCATGACGCAATCCCTAAAACTCGTTTTAAAGTAAGTGAATGTTCAATGGTCATGTCACCTGACAAAAATGGGGGACGATCGAGTTACGATAATCTTCTCCCTTTGGGGGCTCTTGCACAAAGCGATTAAATTTTATCCGCCACGCGATAAACCCCTTTCTGAAACATTATTGGTTAGGGAGTTCGGTTTGAGTTACGTAATAGCTCTAGTAGCGTCAGGTGGCAGAGGTTTATTTCGCTTCCTTGTTATGACGGTTCTGTTTACTTGATTCGAGGAAATATACTTCTTTCCTGGCCAAAAACAGACTGTGTTGTTGTTGTGTTGTTCAGTTCTGCGAGTTTTATTGCTTTAAGGTGGTTGGTAATGGTTTCCAGCATTTTCCAGCTCTTATACTTTGAGCAGGACTGTACTAGAAATCTTTATCAGTTGATGCTACATTCATTGTATCGAAGAAATGCCCAATGATTGGTGAATATGTTGTGGTCACCATAGCAACAGTATAACCTGTTAAAAATACCCTTAATTTTAGCTTTAAGTGAAGTGCTTATAACACAAGAACGAGCTCGCTGACTCACAGTTTTTATTGTTGAGTTATGATCAGCATGAAAAGATACAACTTTCTGCAAAAATTTCTACGAAACGGTTTCAGAGCCACCATAAATCAAAGATTTAAGATGGCACTGAAACCACTCCGTTGAAATTTTTTAGCTTTGCAGAAAGTTGTATCTTAAATTACTTATCAATGTTCAATAATAAAGAATGGAGGTCACCGAGCTCGTTCTTGAGTTATAAGCACGTAATTAAGGGTGTTTTTAACAGGTTATACTATTGCTATGGTAACCAGTGACGTCAAGAAAATAACCAAAAGTACTCACCAATCATTGGGCATTTATTTTATACCATTATTGTAGCAACAACTGATTTGCTGTACTTTCCCGTCAAAGTATAATAGCTGGAAAGTGATGCAAACCATTACCAGCCACGTTCAGAGCAGTCAATGTTAAACAACTTATGGTAACTTTGTGGAGGGGATAACGGAACACCGAGTCTTCAGAACCTACAGAACTTTGCTTCAAACAACCGGTGACCAAGTTAGCAAATATAAGTATTTCTCTTTCTCACTAACACTAGCAATTGATCAGATATATTTCCCTGAAATGGGTGTAGGTTTCGGTAACTGTTTTATGAGAGCCTTGATGTCGATGGCGAATGCAATTTACCCTTTTCGCTCGGGACATAAATTGTTCTGTCAGGTATGTCCGGTATTCTTGAAATCCTCCACAGCCATCCGAGACTTTAAGAAGAACACTCCACACCTAAGTTAAAGGAAAAGACTTATCAATTTTAGACATTGTAGGTAAATTTTATTGTTTTGTATTTACACTAAGGAGGGCTAATTCAATTACTGTTTCAGTTAATGAGATGAACTGTTTATTTTTTTTTTTGCATTCATTCATTCATTCATTCATTCATTCATTCATTCATTCATTCATTCATTTATTCATTCATTTATCTAAGGGGTAACCGCACAAACAAGATAGTCACAAACATTTTTGTGACTATCTTGTTTATGCCTTTTTGTACCCACATGTCGATAAAATGTTTCAGAAGCATTTTATTTGCAAGCTATTTTGTCACAATGTCTTGGGCGCCTTATTAGGGACCTTAAGATACCAGGACGGGAGGTGCTAGGATGGCTAGCGGAAGTAAATTTGCACAACCAGGCATGCGCAAGAGAACTCTCGACTGATCTCCCTGCCGTCCTCGTCTCGTCGAGGACGTCATTTCACCCGATTTGCCGTCGTATCGAGAACGTGAGTATTTAACGCTTGTTTTTGCTTGACAAGTGTTGTAATCGACGTTATTTTCAGTTATATTGACGAGAATGTTTATTAGGTTCGCATTTTTCGTGATTGTACCGGAGAAATACGTTGAAATTCGGAAAAAATATGAAAATATTCCTTGCCTGTTCGTCTGTGTTTCAGTCGCTGTCAGGAGTGTTCAAGCGGATCGAAAGCGAAGCAAAGGAAATAAATAAGTGCAGCTGGGGAAATTATGTGAAAACGAGTGTCTTGAAAGCATCTATGGAGCAAATAAAGTAAATGCATATATTTAAATAAATCGCTCTTAAGTTGTGTTTTCATAATTCCCGGAACTTGATGTATGTTGTTTTATTATAAATTCTTGTTTATACTATTACAGAGGCCCTGCCAGGGTAAATTCCGACAAGCGACATGGGCCAAAAAGTAGCGACAGCGCTCAAACGAAATAGCGACAAACGGCTGACGAAGCCAAATGTATGTCGCTAAATTTCCGACAGCGTTGTGTAGCCTTGACAAAACGCCGACACGAGACACCCCCCTGGGAGGGCCTCATTACAGAAGGAATTGAAATATTCACATGAACTCAGGATTCTCGAAAGGATTCGTAAGTGCTCCGGCAGCGAAAAGCAAAGCCACTGCTTCTTTACGAATGAGATTTTACCTTTTTGAGTTATTTTTTCAAAAAATAACTCTTAGTCGGCGCGATGGACCGTGTAGTCAGTCAGTCAGTCAGTCAGTCAGTCAGTGGAGTATGTTTGTATCTCACACCAATCAGGTTTGAGGTACTATCAGAACCAATGGAATTGCAGTTTATAAAGGGAAATTAATCTGACACAGTTGTAAGCGAGCGATTTCATCCGAAGATTTTCGATTTATGGGAGGCGGAATCGGTGAGTTGTGAATTAACCCCGGATTTGAAACGCTCGCCTGCTTACAACGCACACGCCGCCAGCAAAAGACCCAACACTAAATTGTTATTCAAGCGTTCCTTTAGGACGGGCTAGTTTCGCTGACCGTAGTAGAAATTGCATAAAGCATTTGCACAAAGCAGATTTGAAGAATAATGTTCTCATTGTAATGTTAA
This sequence comes from Meandrina meandrites, assembly GCA_963693305.1. NCBI lineage: Eukaryota > Metazoa > Cnidaria > Anthozoa > Scleractinia > Meandrinidae > Meandrina > Meandrina meandrites. The sequence continues at coordinate 16,149,658 of OY855904.1, forward strand.
TACTGTGGCATAAAAATGGCAAGGAATCTTCTTCAGAGTGTGTTGTGGCCTCTTGTTTCAAGAGTTTGTGACAAGGAAACTTCTTAAATTTAATACTGCTTGAGACTCCGTGTCGCCAACTGAAAACCGCAATTAATTTAATTAGTCTCTTTAGCGTCTTGCTCCGGTAATTGGCTGACTCTCGGGCAAGTAGCGTTTATGTTTATACCTAAAACACACCACGTTTAGACATTTAATTAACCGGTATGGGTATTGACTTTAAAATGGTTTTGCTTTTAAAATTAACTACGATCGATAGCGGCAACAGGCTAGAATAAGAGCATGTCATTCCGTGACAGTTTGATAACTAAAATTAATTAGTTCTTGTTCCTGTTTGTTGAATGAAAATTTACATCTACGACAGGAAACAAATACTCCAGGTGTACTACACTTTAAAAGCTTTCCTAAAAATATAGTTTTTGATTTGATTCGTTTATTACTTCGTTTATTACTTTTCGATTACTCAATGGAGACATGGTGTTTTCAAGAAAAACAAAAGTGTCATGTTACAAAAGTGAGATAACAAAAGTGTCATGTTACATGCGTTTTAAAAAAACAAAGGTATCGTTTTACAGTGTTTGACAAAAACACAAAAGTATCCTGTAACAAACAAAAGTATCGCGTTACGGTTGTAAAAAAGCTAGCAACAAAATAAGCGCTAACAGAATAAGCCATTTCGTGACATTTTGACAATTAAATTAGTTCTTGTTTTTTCTAAATGATAAAAATTTACTTTTGAACGAAACAGCTTTGACGTAACAAATTGCACGTAAAAATCATTTTGTCTGCAACATTTTTTTTTTCAAAAAATGCCTCTTAGTCGTAGGAAGGGGCTATGTAGTTAGTGATGCACCATGCACAAATAGCTCAACTAACACCCAGTCTTACCCCAAGCAACCCAATCAATTGAAAAAATAACTCCTGTATGCTTAGCGTGCCTATGTTTTTCTACGTCACCAGGTCAGATTGTTTCGTTTGATTTCTTCATACGGAAATTCCTAGTTCTTTATTAATATTAGATGTTTGCTTCATATATATCACGAAGAATCTGTTCACCATCGTTTAGGCTTGATAGGATATGATTTCTACCGTCTCGAAAGAATGTCATTGATTTTGTTAAGTGCTTTTATAAAACTCCAGTTAAGCATTTTGTTTATGGCGACACGACGGGACTCGTGCGAGTAATTTTTTATCACTCTGTACTTGACGTGATGGAACCCTTTATTTCGCTGAGGTTTTCTACACTACCAGCGTTCTCATTCCTTCGATTTCGGGGGGCTGAAGTTTTACTGAAATAGCGAACTTTCGATTGGCCCGCATCCACATAATATCAAAATTAACTGTTGCCGTCACGTTATACCTTTATATTTCAAATTTAAAAGTTTACTGATTCCAAAAAAAAAAAGAAAAAAAATTCATGCTACCGTCCGGATTGCAACCAACGACCGGACAAGTGGCGCGTATTACAAAGAACTGCTCTCTATCAACTGAGCTATCATAACTTTGTACTGAAAAGGCTCTTTCTTTTAATAATTTAAACATTTCATTTGGAGGTTTTTTAAGAGCACGTTGCAAACAATTGCTTATTTCTGGGCTGTTAAATGATTTTCGGCAAAAATAAAAATGTAGGGTTAAAAGAGTCATTCAAAGATACTTTTCGCCAAATTGTAGGTCGGACTGCAGAATTATTTAATCGCAGACATGATTTATATAATTACAGAGCAATGTATGGACATCGAATGGGCACGTTGCAAAGAATTGCTAATTTCTCGGCTTTCAATGGCCACACAAGTTACAAACATGGACGCTTAATAACAGAGCGCGACAGAACGCTTAATATAGAGATATTTTCCACCATGTTTTAGATTGATAGGTTTAATAGCCGAGCTGTAGAATTATTTAACCGTTTTAGTTACAGATCCATACAGAGAATGTATGGGCAAGCTATTACAGAGAATGTATGGGCTGTTTACACGAAATTGCAAATTTCTCGGTTCGTAAAACACTTTCACTAAAAACAAAAGTGTAGGGTTAATAAGATTCATACAGAGTTACTTGTCTGCAAATTTTAGATCAAATGGTTCAATATTCGGGCAGTAGAATTATTTAATTGCAGATATGATTTCGAATGGCCACGTTGCAAAGAATTGCTGATTTCTCGGCTCCTCGATGATTTACACAGATACAAAATTGGAGGCTTAATAACAGACATATAGAGATACTTTCCAAGGTTAAATGGTCGAGCTGTAGAATTATTTAATCGTTTTAGTTACCGATCCATACAGAGAATGTATGGGCATGCTTATTACAGAGAATATATGGGAATGTTGCACTGAATTGCAAATTTCTCAGTTCATAAATTATGTTCACCAAAACTAAAAACGTATGATTAATAAGAGTCATAGAAAGATACTTGTCTTCAAATTTTAGGTCAGAAGGTGTAGTATTCGTGCTGTAGAATTATTTAATGGCAAAAATGATTTGCATACTTGCAGGGAATGTATGGGCAAATTGTACATAAGCGCTTATATATCGGCTATTAATGATTCGAATCAGACAACATTATTTTCCCTTAATACCAATCACATTTAGAAGCTTACCACAAAATTTCAGTTCAATAGGTCTAGTATTCGAGCTAAACGATTACTATTATTTAATTTTATTTATTTTATTACTTGTTTGTGTAATTATTTATTTATGTATGTATGTATTTATTTATTTATTTTTTATTTTTGAAATACATTTTTTATTGTAAGGCACCCAAAGAAAACAATACTTACAATACGATTACAAAATGAACACTAATTACACTACTTATAACACTACATACATTAAATAGATCTAGTTACAATATTAAATACAACTAGCAATCCACGTAGAGTTACAAGGAAGGGCAAAGAAAGGAGAAGGAAAAAAATTAATAACACGGCTATTTATTATTTATACTGTTGAAATAAAATTAGAAACAGAGGCATGTGGAAGACTCTAGATGAGTTTAGATATGGTCCTGTCAGGAGATGAGGACAATTAAAGAGGAAGAAATAAAGCTGGAGAAAAAATATCAATCAAACATTTATATATCCTGCAAGAGGTTTCCATTTCTTTATGTCTCCCTTTTTTTTCTATTTCATATCTGTGATTTTAATAGACATACGAAATGTTTAAGGTTAGGGTAATTTTCTTTCGATTTAGAAAGCCATATGTGATATCCGTGCTAACAGGAAGCACTAATTGGTCAGAAGTGCGAATTGAGAAACATCTGGCCTCAGACCCAAGGCAATAACATTTGTCAAAGTATAATCGTTAGGTAGTAGATTTAAGTTTTGTAGCCATCCAGTGACTTCATTCCAAAAATAAGATGAATTAATGACTCTGTGGAGGTACACCTATTCTAAATAAAAAATTATTCGTTGGGAGGGATGCGTCTATGTAAAACTTTATACTGAAATTCGATCAGCTTTGTGCTCTTGGTACACTTTTTCGTCAAAACGTAGGCGGCGGTCCAATTTATGTTATCGTTAGTCGGTAGGGAACAGTTCTCTTGACTTGGTTCTGGGGTTAAGCTCTTGTTATTGATCAGTTTTTGGTATATTAATGTAGCTGCTTTTTGAACCTGCAAAATTTTTGTTGAAAGTGGCTCATGTTCATAATTGGTGTTCTGGACATCTTGAAAGTTTGAAGAGTCTGAAGAAAGTTTGAAAAGTCTGAAGAGACTTTACAGCAGATATAAATCCATAGAAGCTAAGAGGGGGAGGGTCAAAATCATACTTTGAGCGAAAATCCTTTAACAAGAGAAAGGTGTTATTGTCCGGTCCAAAAAGATGTTAACCATAATTATTCCTTTCGTGCACCAGTATTTGAAAAATACTGGCTTGTTTGCTATTTATACAAAAGAATTATGCCAAAGAGGTTGACAAAAGAATTGATCTTTAGATGTCATTTTGGACTCGAAGTTAACCTCTGCCCAAATTTCTAATATTTCTTTTTAAAAGGCATCCGAAGATGTTATTGTTGCTAAGGTGTCACTGATGTTAAGGTTACAAGAAAAAAAGTTTTGGCAGCCACACTTTTTGAGGGCCATATCAAAGAACATTTTCCATTTCCTGCTGTTACTGTTATGTAAATATTTTTTTAATCCATGTGGTCTTAAGAGATTTATTGAAGGAGATAAGGTCAATCATTTTTAGGCCGCCATCGCGGAAATCATTTATCATACCTTTGCGCTATATCTTGTCGCCTTTACCGTTCCAGAGAAAGTTGTAAAGTAAATTGTTTATTTCATTTAAGACATTGTAGTTTGAACAAAGGGGTGAGAGTAAATAAACCAATCGTGAGACCACTAATCCTTTGATTACAGTGATTTTGCCTAACAAGGTGAGTCTGCGGTATTTCCAACACCTTAAGATTTCCTTGACTTTTTCAAGTTTTTCGCTATAGTTTAAAGATGCGGATAGTTCGGGATTTGTTGAGATCCATAGCCCAAGGGATTATACCTTTTCTTTTGGCCATTTCAGTTCCTTTCCAGGTAACATGATTTTTTCATTTCCAATACTAAAAATTTACGCCAATCCCCAGAGCTCCCGCTTTCTTATCATTGAGTCTGAGGCCAGATACTTAACTGAAATCCTCTAGCATTTTGAGGGATGCTAGGAGAGATTCACGTGACCCATCGAGGATAAGTGTTGTGTCGTCCGCGTATTGACTTATTTTGATTTCTTTATTGTTGTTGCTATTGTTTGTATTATTCCTGATTGCTGTGGCTAACACCTCCGCTGAAAGGATAAATAAATAAGGAGACAGGGGGCAGCCTTGTCTAACACCTCTTTGGATCTCAAAAAAATTGCTTGCCCATCCATTATTCAGAATACAACTATATAACTATATGGCTATATAACGTTTTCACCCAGTTGATTAGCGAAGTACCGAAACCAAAGGATCTTAATGTGCTAAGTATGAAGGTCCATTCAAGAGAGTCAAAAGCCTCAAAGTCTATAAACAGCAACAATCCCGGGATATTCTTCTGTGCGGCATATTGAATAACGCAATCAATAAGCCGGATATTTTCGCCTATAAATCGACCTTTTAAAAATCCTGTTTGGTCGTGGTTGATAAGACTTGGAAGTACGAGTTTAAGTTGGTTTGCAATAGTTTTGGCTACAATTTTGTAATCAGTACATGATTCAAAAGAGTAATAGGGCGCTAATTTTTAATAAAATAAGGTTCTGCATCCTTTTTTGGAATTAGTTTTATAACTCCTCGTCCTTGTGTAACTGACAGGTGGCCGGATTCAAAAGCAAAGTTGAGAGCGGGGATTAAAAAAGGAGGGATGTCTTTCCAAAAAACTTTGTAGAATTCAGCAGGTAGTCCATCCGTGCCTGGCGTTTTGTCGGAATCCATGTTCTTAAGGGCTTCAAAACACTCGTTTTTAGTTAAAACAACTTCACAGACAGTTTGTTCTTCTTTGGTCAAAGAAACGATGTTTACTTGAGAAAACGATGATGACTCAAGGCAATCTGAACATTTTTTGTTGTGTAAAGATTCTTACAGAAAGCCATACATTCGGATAGAATATCTTTATCTGTGGTGACGAAGTCGGTTTCATTAACTTTTAACTGACTAATTGTCCCTTGTTGATTTCTCGATCTAATATTTCTTCTCGTTTCTTTTTAGTCGTGTCTTTGTAGGCGGCATAAGATAATGATTTTGCTCGCACCTTTAATTTAATTATCTCCCAAAGTAGAGCTGGATTCACCGAGGTGTCGTCCTTGTATTCATTCACCGTGTTTTCCATTGTTGTTTTGATTCTCTTAATATATTCCATTTCGGACAGAAGGGAAGTGTTCACGATATCTGCATGGGTGACATTACATAGAGATGATTCACTAGCTAAAAAGAAATCAAGCCGGCAGTGTATGACGGCTGATTTTGTCGCCAAGTGTACCTCCTGGCCTCCGGGTTGATGATTCTCCAAACGTCAGATGAACCGAGGTTTTCAGAAAAGTCTTGGATCACTTTTAAGGCATTTTTGTGTGTTCTAGCAAGGCCACCCTCCTGTCTTTTTCAACATTTAAAACTAAATAAAAGTCCCCACCAATTATAATTTCTTCACATTTAAAGCTTGATAAATGATCAAAAAAGCCCTGAATGTTATTGATGAACTGTTATTGGTGGCTGACGTTTTGACAACCTTAGCCGAAGTCAACTCCCGGGGGGCGCCGACTCCCATATGAAATGGACGGGGATGCTCGTCGTCTCGCTTAGGGGTGTAAATTTCGGATTTTGGTCTCGCTTAGGGTCCTCTGGGCAAAATGTCATTATTTTTAGCCGTCAAGGTCTCGTTTAGGGTTGCACGCGAAGAAATAACAAAAAAGAAAGAATTTTGATTCGTTATATTGACTCTTTTAGGGGTCTGTATAACGTTCGGCCACACCCAGATTGGACTCTTTTAGGGGTTAAATTCAAAATTTCCGACGAGCATCCCCGTCCATTTCATATGGGAGTCCCCCCCCCCCCCCCCCCGGGAGTCAACTTCAGAGTGATCGAGTGATGAGTGATCAGTCGATGATGTTATAAGTCTTGTCCGTTGAAGCTAATTGGTCAGTTAAGCCGTGATGTTATTTGCTGCAAGACTCGTGTAAAGTTTATCAACAGTATTTGATCAGTTTCGATCCATCTATCGTTCGTCAAATTAACACGCTCTGTGGGATGCCTGTTCGTTGGTTTTGTTTACGTCACGAGTAAGCCATTCGCAAGGCGCCAGTAATTGCTGATATCTGTAGCTATCTGTCGAGAGGTATTTGTTCTACGTTTTCTGTACCAGCTTTCAAGAGTCAGTCGTTTGTCAGCTATGAATATTGTAGGGTTATAGAATCCCGAAATGGTCTCATAGTAACAGACGTACGGTTCCTTTTCGTTTCGTTAGTTTCAGATTCGATGGTCTATGTCGGTATGCGTTAAGGAGTCACTGAATGCCATTCGCATTACCATGCGAAGACGGACAGTTAAACCAGCAACGATATGGGCAATTGCAATTTTAAATTCGACGTGTTAAATTCGACGTTCGTTGGTTTTGTTTACGTCACGAGTAAGCCATTCGCAAGGCGCCAGTACTTGCTGATATCTGTCAAGAGGTATTTGTTCTACGTTTTCTGTACCAGCTTTCAAGAGTCAGTCGTTTGTCAGCTACGAATATCGTAGGGTTATAGAATCCCGAAATTGTCTCATAGTAACAGACGTAGGGTTCCTTTTCGTTTCGTTAGTTTCAGATTCGATGCTGGTCTATGTCGGTATGCGTTAAGGAGTCACTGAATGCCATTCGCATTACCATGCGAAGACGGACAGTTAAACCAGCAACGATATGGGCAATTGCAATTTTAAATTCGACGTGTTTGTAATAAATAATTTGAAATTCATGGAAGCGATGAAGGACAATGAGAACAACAAATCAGGGCCGTAGGCAGGGGGGTGCGACAGGGTGCGTCCGCACCCCGTCACGCGCCACAAAGCGAGAGGGAGGGTTAAAATGACTCTCAGAATGTAGGAAAAGTGCGCTTCAATAACTTGATTTTTCAAAATTTCCATGGAAATGTCCTTTCCATTTAATATGATCGAGGCATTGTCGCATTATCTATTACATTATCGTACCTTAAGTTCCCTTGAAAGGGCTTCGCTCTTGTAATAGTCTGGCATTTCGTGATGAAGTTCTTTTTTGAGCTTGCTTCCTAGCTTTTTCAAGAGCTGATGTATGCAGGATTCCTTCAGAGACCGTTTCCCTTGAGCTTTGTCATCAGTTTGACTGTCTACTGCACTATTTTGCCACTGTTGAACACTTAAAAACAGCAGCTTGATTGCAAGACAGATGAGATCAATACCATCTTGGAAATAAAGGCCATCCAGACAAACCTCGACCAAATTTAAACTTGAAGAAACTGTAAATTCTGCAACCTCCGGTTTGGAACTATTCGAGAAAGGACGATAAATTCCCTTATTATTAGATAGTGATACAGTAGTAGGTTTTAAGACAAAACAAAACGGTTTTGTGAAATAATCAATAATAAATTCTGAGCATTTCCCTAAAGTCAAACCCACTTAGTAATGCTCAATAAAGCACATTGCTAAAATTACTGTATTTTCATCTTCATCACGCCATCAAAATTGAAAAATTTAAACCGCTTGCTCTACTATAATTAACATGGTAATGATAATGGTGTTGGTGGCGCATTGGCCTAATGGCTACACTATCATAGTGCTCCCTTCTCCACCAGGTCTTTAAATGATACCATAATGGTCCAGGGAACAAAACATCATTTCCACTGGACGAAAGTAAAAATATAAATTTACTGAAAGCAAAAGGTTTCTATTGGCTCTTTGTTAACTAAATTCACACAAACTTTCACATTGGCCCTAAACGGTGAATATAAGCTGGAAAAAAATTTTCCAATCGGTTCGTAAGACCTCTAAGGAAAATAAATTACGTTAATTTCGTTTTAAGTTCATAGAATCATTGTAACTAGGGGCTTTTCAGATTTAAGATCAAAGAAGATGGCAAATTGTCAGTCTACTAAATCCTTCACTCAGAAGGTGCTGCAATGGTTTAGTGTACCTCACAGTTGTAACCTTACACTCAGAATTAAAGAAGTCTTATTTGGTCGCTTTCGTTTGTTGTTTTCAGTGTTTTGCTTTCGCTCCTTGTCCTTCTCTTTCCTTTCCTTTAATTATAAACAATTATTGGATGAGGTTTCTGCGATATCCAGAATAAGGTCGAGGTCGAGGTAAGGCACTGTTTAAACGGACACGGTTTCATTTGCCTAAGTGTTATCAGCCAAGGCTGATAACACTTACCGAGACCTTGATTATTGAGTAGCATCGATCAGTAGTGGTGTTAAATAAAGAACTGCAAAATAATAAGAGAAGAATAAATAACGAAGCTGTGTAAGCCCACCTGTTTGTTTCGTTTTCAGTTTCCAGCATGTTGATCATGCCTTGAACACACTGCTTGATGCTGTTTTTCTGAGCACGACAAGGAAAAATAAATGGCGAAATAAAATAAAACATGAACGTGAGACTTCACATTCTAGATCTACATTAAGACTGCATAACTGTGTAAGAAATTTAACCGAGAAACTTATTTTTTTATAAAGCAAAAAGCACATTAACAAACCAGTCGTGAGAACAAGTGTCATCTTTATTCAAACACTCGTAAAGTGTCCCATTTTTATCCAATCAAAGGGCACAACGACCACTCGAGAGTTCTCCGAGAGTTGCTCGTTCTCCGCCAACAAATACACCATCAACGGAATACTTGTTACTCTGACTGAGAGTGGCATTTTTCTTCATCAAAAAAGACATTTAAACAGCTAGCGATCCACACTGAACATCGGGTACGAACTAAAGTTAGCAATCTGAGTAATGTTTTGCTTAGAGATGCATTTCTATGTATGGGTCGGTCGGTGGGTTAAAAAAATCGGTAAATTAATTAATTAATCAATTATTAATAAGTAGGAAAATTACTAAATAATTGCAAGCAAGCCCTTGATTATATATTCCCCGTGGCTGCCATTTTTGTCATGAGCCGCTATCACATTCGGGCGCACTCGTCCATGAGAAACTTTGCGTTATAACTTTTTAGGCTTTGACGCGATGGTTGTAAAACTTTGAGAAAATGTTCACCTATTATTCGGTAAAAAATAATATCAAATTCGATTTCATTGAAGAAAAATATTGTTAATGATATTGGCGTTTATCTGGACCCCACTTTTTTTAGCATTCCGTTTCACCGTTCTCGTTCATTTTCCTTGAAATAATCCCATTAGTACTCGCGCCGGCACTCTCTGCAGGCCAGGTTGCCACTCTTTTTCGAAGTGAGCTACATACTACCCTGTTTTGATATAAAACAAAAAAAATGCAAGAAGATTTATCCCTTTCATCTTCTATATTCTGAAAACAGTTTTATTTTACTATATCGACCGGCCCACATATGGCCCTCATATGCCACCTGAAAGTAACGACCCCTAAAAGTTGGGAATCTCCACAAAGGTAGCGATAGGAAAACGCTGCTCATCCTGAACATTGCGAAGGTCGTTACTTTTAGAACTTTACGGGTATGTCTTTTATTAATTTTTAAATTATCATTTCTGCGAACCTCTTCCTTGTTCATAATTCCACGAGGAAAGAAGGTGACCAAAGCGACGCAAACATCTGAGACATGGAACATTCTTGTGGAAACAATGCCGTGCAGCTGCCAAACTGGAATGGAACGGAGAAAGGTTCTCTTCAACAAGCGGTCAACTTCAAAGGCTGAAGCCAGAAGAGGAAATACATCTGAAAAATCTCTATGAGAGAAAAAAAATAACAAAAACGTCACATTCTGTTAAATAGTTCAAGTTGAATGTCTGTACAATATGCGGGCGCTCTTCACATTTTTGAAGAATTTGAATGTTTGTTTTATGCTTATAATTTTTTTTGCTTTTTGCTTTTTGTTATTGTCTGTCTGTCTCTCTGTCTGTCTGTCTCTCTGTCTGTTTGTTTGTTTGTTTGTTTGTTTGTTTGTTTGTTTGTTTGTTTGTTTGTTTGTTTGTTTGTTTGTTTGTTGTGTGGTTGGTTGGTTGGTTGGTTGGTTGGTTGGTTGGTTGGTTGGTTGGTTGGTTGGGTGGGTGGGTGGCTGTGTCGGCTGGTGGGCGGTCGGGCGAGTTGGGGTAGTAATCGTTTCCTTCGTTTGTTTTTTTGTTTCATTTTGTGGTTTAATGGCAGACATAAGAATTCAGTAACAACAATAAGTAGAACTAAAAAAAATAAGAATCCCACAGATCAAGTTACGCAAAAATGTACACGGCGAAACCTAATTGACGACGGAACATTTACAACAAATGAAAGTTAATTTCATGACTGTTCTTCCGAGGAATGTAAACAAAGTAGATACACGGATTTGGGTACCGTGTTATTGTTTACATCCTTATTGCCACCTAATTCAGATCATGTGATGATTTATTGAGGTTACCATGCATTGTTCTGTCCGTACATACTCCCACGCACTCAGTTGAATGCGACAGACTGCACAGTTGTAACCTCCCAAATAAATCATCACGTGGTCTGAATTGAGTGACAACAAGGGTGTAAACACGTAGCCGCTTCTGTCAGTTGTCAACTTTTCACTGGACATTGACAATAGTCAGAGTTAATTTTAGAATTTCTGGATGTTCTTTCCAATCTGTAATTTGCGTCTACAGGCATATTCCAAGTAGACACATTTCAATACTAATAGCAAAGCCCAGGAGAAACAAGACTTAAGAATTACTGTAAATTTTAATTATGTTCACGCCCTCCTTCCTCCTTGCCTTGCCATATGGTACATCAGGTTAGAATATCAAAATGTGCCTGTATGTATCAGTTACCACTGGTAAAACAAATTCTTTTCGCGTTTAAAATTTGATTTGGCAGTTTAACTTTACGCAGCAAGAAATATACATAGACATCTAACTACTGCAACTAGCTACAGTTAAGAAGGATTACGACAGGATTCCATACGAACCACACATACAATTTGGATTTAAACACTCTTCAGTTTGCTACATTTTTTCTTACTGTTTGTCTGCAGATCGCTGAAAGTCATCTACATTGAGTTTCACAGCTCCCCACCACGCCCGGCTTTGAGGTGATCCTCCGATGTCAGGCTCCTCAAAAGGTTTTGAATCTTCTCGTAAGAAATGTAACAATGGGACAGCTAAAAGCCACTCAGGATTTGATGTCCAAGTGTGCTTCATTAACTGATTACAAAGGCTTTCAATTGCACCCGCGGCGAATCTGATGATAAAACAGGTAAGAATGTCACGAATGCTAAAATGCCTAAAATATGGTAATTACTGAAAACATTTATGAACTTTAATCAAAGGTCTCTTTGAAACTACTTGTAACGGCACCCATGTAATAGTTTTTTTCATTAAGATACTTCCTGTAGTTTAAACGCATGCACGTCACAATGATTTTTCGCTTAACTGTCAGGTAAACAAACCACTGATTACGATACTTCTGATCGGTCCAAACGAAAATTTCCCGGTAAACATCTTTTCTTTATAACGACCAAAATGATTTTCCGACATTTTTCGGCTCTCTGGTGTAAATTAAAATTAAATTATGGCCGATGAAACAAACGCCGTGTAACATCACACGAAAGCGACTCTGAAGTTACTGTTCGCCGATTGGGCAGAATAATACAAAGGATTTTTTCTGCTCAATCAGGAGCCAGCATTCGCAGAGCCGTTTGGAAATACCCAACAATGTTGCGATATGTTGCGTTGAAATGTTGCGTGCGTTTGGCCGGGACTTCACGCAACATCCAAAATGTTCAGCTGAATGTAGCGAGAAACATGACCATTTTCAAACTTGAGCCATCAGCACGCAACATGTAACAGGGTGTCCAAACGTGTGCAACATGTTGTGCCCAACAATGTTGCGAGCGTTTGGCCGGGGATTTATGATAATTTCTGACGAACCCCTATTAATGGGGCAGTCTCACCAAGATTAAGTGCTACTTGAAAATCCAATAAAGGTGTTGCTAAGAATTGGAAAATCACTCATAGTTGCATAACCTTACTAAAATGCACTGTACTGATGACGAAAATTGTTTAAAACTAGTGTGGCTCAGTTACAAGCTGTACGTTTCAAAATGTTGACCGGTTTTGACAGCCGCATTCTGATTGGACGCAACGGGTTTCACACGTGTGAGAAAGTAGTTTCGCTACTGTAATCAGCTGTGGGAAGTTCCGAAAGGGTCTTTTAAAAGCTTGATTCAGTCTTTGATCTGTCTGTAAATCTCGGTATGAATGAAATAAATAATGTTAATTGGTTCATGTATACAATTTGAAGTATGAGCAGAATTTGATTTGTCGCCATCCATGCGTCGAAGGCGTAGTGGCAACACATCGGATTTGTAAGCAGATCTGTCGATGGTTCGACACTCGCACGCCGGAAAAAACCTTCCTTTTTTATTTTTTCTCTTAAAAACAAAATCTAACCACAGAGGGACCTGAACCAGACCGCATTTTATTAGGCGTACGATCTCACTCTTGGCGTTCATTCTGGGTTCGATGAACACGAAATGCACCCTGGCATAGCGAGATCGTCAACTTGTACATGTACAATTGATCGTCCGCTCGTTCATTTTCTCACACCTGTGGTACACATAAAACAAAATGATTTTTTACCGATCGAACGTGGGCGAAGCGCTGCTCCGTCCAAAACCAAAATGGCAAAAACCCTGGTGGGGGGGGGGGGGGATGATCGTTGGTTGTTCTTTGCCAAGCCGCCCGCCACACGGCTAGGACTTTTGCCTGGCCCAGTGTATGGTAAGGCTCTTGACATAGCTGACTAACATCTCATCATAATTTCACTCAGCTTCGCATTAACCGACGTTTAATTTAATCTCCGTAATCTCCGTCAACCGGAATTACCGTGTGAGTGATTCCGTTCGCCTACTATACTCCTATTTTACATATTCTGCAAAATAGTCGTAAAAAGGACATAAAACAACAATAAATAATAAATAACGCCTATTTGAAAAAAAGGAACTGATCTAAACAGTGCAATATTATTTGCTTTCATCAGTTCTTTCTTTTTAAATAATTTTCAATTTTAAAAAAATTCATTTTACCTGCTTTAACCGTTTCTAACTGTTAGTATTATATTTATGCTAATTTTGCATTTTTCCTCGCACTTGAAAATGACGTTGGAGAGATCGAAACGTCGTGACTTCGTATCACTATTTTTCATCACAAAAAAATTATGTTAATTAATCGCATTACAATTTAACTCTGCTTACTCACTCTCTGAGTCCGGGGCTAAACTCGGCCAGTACTGCTTCATAAGCAGAACACCTCTTCTCAGTTGGATCCGCTTCAAGCGATAAGCAGCTCAGCAGTAATTTAGCTTCCTCTCTTTTTAATTCGATGGAGTACTTTTTCATCAGCACAATAATGGCGAGCGAAGAAACAACTGTGGACACGTGCGCGCCAGATCCCACCGTGCATTCAGCCAAGATGGCAACGTTTGTCTCCATTTTTGGTCTCAAATGGTCAACTAATGCCTGCAAATAAGTTCAAAATATTTTAAAAGGTGGACGGGAGGGAAGTGGTGCTTTTCTGTCAGTAAACCGTACAATATGCAACTTCAGTTACACAGCGAGAAAACACACACACACCTCAATTCGAAGTTACAAATTACCTTTCGGACATCAAAATTCGTAGGCTGACTTTGCCGATGATTACCCGATTCTTCTACCCCAACCTTGGACAGACATGTCACAACATTTTGTAATTTTAACAACGCCTCTGTGGCATTCATCGGTTCGGTTTGGTCGTTCACAAGAAAGCCCTTCCATTTTGGTAGGAAACATAGCAACGCCTTTGTACGATACTCCGCCGTCTTATCCCTGGAGAAATAACCCAGTACTTTGGTAAACACGCTTTTGTCGCCGTACACGTACGCCACACCGTCGTATTGATTCCAAGTAGCTTTAAGGCAAAACCAAAATAGTAAATAAATAAAAACCCTTCCAACACAATCAAATGAAAGAATGGAAAACACTATGAAATGTTGCGTTAGACTTAAATTGAAAAAAAGAGAAGACGACTCGTCAACTTACCAGTGATTCATAACATGTCAGTTGTACAGTTAAGCAACCATTTACCGGTAATCAAGTGTTAAAAGTATTTACTTACCACCCGGTTTTACATGCTTGTCTGGAATTTTCAGAGACCTGTTGACAATGCTGTAATAGCCGTACTTTGCTGGAAACTCGGGTAACTCTTCGTAGTAAGGTTTTCCTTTCTTGACCACCAAGTATTTGTAGGCAGTACCCCAGCGAGCACGATCAAGGGTTATTGTGAACCGGCCACGAAAAAGTGTAAGTTTGTCTTTGTCTTGACTTTTAACAGTTCTGTATTTAGAATAAACAAGGAAATTTTCCTTCAACCTAACGTTGTCTCTTTTTATGACATTGCGCGACAGTGGAACGTCGAGAAGCGTGCGACCAGAGAATTCAAGCTCAGTGGAACGCCTTTGCGCTCGTTTCACGGCCATGCCAATTCATTAAACATGAACCACGTGATTGACCGCGTATTTGTATTCCCTCTCTTTGTTAACAAGGAGCTATTCAAAAAGAAATAGTGTTTCGTTTCCAGATTGCGTATATGTTTGTGGAGGGATGAGAATGAAATCACATTTGAGGAGAGTTGGGTCTGTAGCAAAATTAACTTTGTAACC
Organism: Meandrina meandrites; assembly: GCA_963693305.1. NCBI lineage: Eukaryota > Metazoa > Cnidaria > Anthozoa > Scleractinia > Meandrinidae > Meandrina > Meandrina meandrites. The sequence continues at coordinate 16,164,952 of OY855904.1, forward strand.
AACCTGCAAAGAACTTCTCTTGAACTTCTCTCCCTCGAAAAGAATTGAGAATTGAATAGGCCCTTTCCAAGTTACCCGTTGCCTCTGTTTCAAAACGAGTCTACGTGCAAAACCATTCATATGAAAATGTGTTCCAACTTCAAGACCATTTTCATGCAAATCAAAGTCATTTTCACTTCAGTGGTTTCGCACGTAGACTCGTTTTGAAACTGAGGCAAAGGGCAACTCGGAAATGGCCTATTGAACGCTTCTGCAATTCCGTGCCACTAGCTGCGACACGCTTAAAGGGATCGCTTGTCTTTGTTTGTGCATGCAAGCGCTCTGATTGGCGGGAATTTTCTTCCTTCTCAAAATATAGCTGGAATGTTTACTTAACAAATAACACGGAAAGTGCTCACTTTACAGTTTTTGCCAATACATCGCTTTAATCGAAGTAAAAAGGATTGCAGTCGTTAGGTATTTCTATTTGTAATGAATCTCAATTAGTTTTGGGCTAACTGACGATTATCTTTCCGATATTTGAAGAACATGTTTTTACGACATTGTTTGCCCACAATTTGCCAAGAGTACAACGTGTTGACATTGTGGTTGCGAGCACTCTTCTCATTGGAGAATTCTCTCATTGGGGAGCAGGGGTGGCGCAGTGGTGAGAGCGATCGCCTCCCACCAATGTGGCCCGGGTTCGATTCCGGCCCGGTATCATATGTGGGTTGAGTTTGTTGTTGGTTCTCGTCCTTGCTCCGAGGGTTTTTCTCCGGGTTCTCCGGTTTTCCTCCCTCCAAAAAAACTAACACTCCCAAATTCCAATTCGATCTGTGTCCCCAATTAGCAGACCAGTGCTAAATACATTTGACACTTAAATAAAGTGATTTTCATTGGATAGTAGCCCCCACTGTGTAAATAGTTCACATCGAATCCAAAATAATACCGTTTCATTTCTGAGGAAACGAAACAAAAAACTCAGCTTAAACTTCTATCCTTGCAGGGTATTATAAAGAATAATATCAAATAGTGGTCCCGATTTTGCCTCCTCCCACGCATACCCCTAATTCTCTCTCTCCCTGCAATTTCCGTCTCGTATCATTATTATGAATCAAGTTTACAACAAACTTTTTTTGTCTCGGCTAAAAAGTTAGTTTTAAAAAAATAAGTGACGTTCTTTTTAAGGTAGATAATACTTACTCCACAGGACACATATCAACACAATTCTGTACAAAATCGCCCAAATCTGGACCATGTGCACGTATAAATAAACTCTCCTCTGCCATTTTAAAATTTGACGAAAGCAAAACATGGAACACCACAGTCACCCCATCTTCTGGTTTAACCTGCTGGAGGCTTGGAGTTGGCTGTGTTCTGTGAAAAGATCGGTTTAAAAATGTAGTAATAAACGTGAACATTAATAACGAAAATTCACGTTTATAATCTTACAATCGACTGTAGAACACGTTTATGAAGGTTTACAGATCGCTAACCGTGATTAACCACGATTAACGTCTGTACCAGGATAGGCTAAAACGAGAATTTACCCAAGCGAAGCTCGCACCGTCTCTAAGCACGATTTTCTTTTTTCGTTAACGACTTTTTTTGCCCTTCAACCATAAGCAAAGCGTGGAACAGCTCAGTTATTTATGAAGCGAGCACGAATGGTTAAAACATGTTTTTGTTGTTTATTTGTCTGTCTGTCGGTCTGTCTGTCTGTCTGTCTATTGATTGCTTGTTTGTTGGTTGGTTGGTTGGTTGGTTGTTTAACCTGGTTTACTTACGTTGAAGGTGTTTGCTCCACTTTGCTTCTCTCTTTTTCTTCCTTCTTCTGCTTTTTCTTGTTTTTCCGAGTCCCTGCAAATTCTTGTTCTTGAGTATCACTCTTCTTATACCGAGTCCCGCCTTCTCCCTCAATGGTCTGACAACAACAACAACAACAACAAATCACGCGGTTTATATCTTCTTGGTCATCACAAAACTAACGAATATTGTCGTAACAATTAATGGCTCCGAAATAGCAAAGAATCAAACAGAAAAGGAGAAGCGGGTAAAATGTATGTCATAAAAAGAGGGACAGTTATTGCCATTTGATCCCGCGTGCCTACATTTAGTAATATGCATGTATGAGAGTTGTCAATAGACAAAAATTACAGACGAGAGAGCTAGAAAGATTTACCCTGAAACGCTATGATGCTTGGCGGAAAGTTCTTGAACGAGTTTCGAACAATTTCAAATTGCACGTTCACTATAGCGGGTCGGAAAACATAATTTTCGCGTTTTGGTTCTTTCCTTCCATGTTAACGAACTGTTATCCGACTGAACCGATTCAGACAGCGATATAGATCTGCTGGTCTGAGTTTTTTTCTTTAAGCAGTTCACCATGTGTCAAGTATCATAATATCATCGTTACCTCTTTAGTTGTTTTGGAACTCTCATCGTTTCCTCGCTCGCCTAAAGGATGCTGTGTAACAGTTTCTGCTTTTCGCCCAGGTACCGATGATGGCGGAGCATTTGGCTGATTCTGGATTCCTGTGCTCGCAGTCTGTATAGTTACTGGATCATTTGATTCTTTATCTAAATTCTTAACGTAGATACATCAAAATCATTAACCAGGAATAAAGAATGCCGAAAAACAAAACTCCACTTAGCGCCCAGACGCTTATTACATTTTGTAAGCTAAATGGAGAACGCTTGTTTTATATTTTGACTTTCACATCTCTAACATGTAGGTGTCCAACACTGCAAACTGTGAACGTAGTTAAGTCTGCTCTAAATGGAAACAGATCAGACCTAGTGAATCAGTCACGATTTGTTTGGTTTCTTTTTTTTTTTTTTTGAGGTTCCAAGATTCCCTACACTTATTGTTTAGGATCTGGGCATCTGAATGAGTAAAACTTGTTCATAGGCGTACGGGCCGGGAGGGCTGCAGCCCCCCCCCCCCCCCCCCCCCCAAATTTTGGGCAACTCAGATTTTTTGGGCAGCAAAAGAAATTTGGGCAAAGCCAGTTCTAAAAGAAGTTTCCATGTTTTTGTTTTTTGAAGAGATAGATATTTTCTATTTTAACCTGAAGTCGGCGTGGTAAAGCCAGTTAAATTCACACGAGACAGTGGTTGCCCAGCACGTGATGAGTTTCAGGTTATTAATGTAGTACATATCCTTGCAGTGATACCTGCTACATCGTGTTCAGCAGAACGATCATTCAGTGCGTTGCGCAGATTGAAAACTTACCTGCGCAACACCATGGGGCAACAACGCGTCAGTAATGTTCATCGCACTTACTAACATTGAAAGGGCATATGCCAACTCTGTAGTCAACAATGACATGGATCGTATCATTGATATCTTTGGCCGTCGAAATGGCCGAGACAGCTATTTCTTTTAACGTGTTTTATGAGCTCATAATTATGATAGACTCATTTGTAAGAATATTTTCACTTCGTAAGTAGGCCTATGTTAGAGCATCGTATATGACCCTCGTTTCTTTTCGACTTTTTCGTAAACATTTGGGCAACTTGCGAGAATTTTTTGGGCAAATGGTTCACCGCCCCCCCTGGTAAAAAATTGCCCGTACGCCTATGAACCTGTTTGCTTGTTGGACATTACGTACTTGAGCAAATTCTTTGTCATCCTCCAATTTAGAGCTTGAACCTAAAAGATTCTCTTTTTCCAGTGCTCTTTGTTGTGGCTCTGTGAATGCCACCGTTGTCCTCACAGTAGGTGCGGGATTTTCGCCACTTTCATTCGTGTTTCTTTCCTCTGTCACGCTGTCCTTTCCTACCTGCTGATGCTGATCATCTGGGACAGTATGACAGCCATCTGATTTGTCTGGCGTTGTGTTTTGCTCCACGCTGTCTGTATCTCGTAAATCAGAGTTATTTGGAATCTCGCTTCCTTCAAGGACGGCGGTGCCTCTTACTGTTTCAGCAGTGTTTCCATCTGTCGTGATATTACTTGTACTTGAAGCAGGTACTTTAATCTCACTTGATGCGTTACCCCTGCGAAGTACTTCGTTGGTAATGTGTTCTCCTTGCCCTTCTGAAGGAGGAGTGGTACTTGGTACTGCACCACCAGATGTCATGTGATCTCCAGTAGTTTCCCTGGTTGCATTTGTCACAGTTGCCTCAACTGCTTTCTCGTTACCTTCATTAGACGAGGTGGGTGGCGTGCATTCCGGGCGCTGATCACTTTTCTGTAATCCAACTCTTTCTTCACCTGGCGCTTCAGAACCACTGGATGTTTTTGTCTCACCTGGCCCTTTCATGCCAGCAGCTTTCTCGTGCTCGTGACCAGACAAGGTGGACAAAGCGCATTCCTGATGTTGTTGCCTTTCTGTTGACTCAGCCCTTTCTTCAGCTCCCTTTTCAGAACCGCTGATTGTATTTGTGCCACTTGGCCCTTGCAAGCCAACAGCTTTCTCATGACCGCGATCAGACGAGGTGGCTGGAGCGCATACCGGGCGCTGATCGCTTTCCGACGTCCCAGTTCTTTCTTCATTTTGCGTTTGATCAGATCGGACAGCAACGGAGCCGTAGTTCTTGTCGGGACGTTCTATAGGCCCAGGATGTTCGCCAGTTGAGGGATCTGATTGTTCCCTTTCTGTAAAATACAAGCATTCTAATATTAGGTATTTAAACGTTGGATATAGAGGTAATCACGCGTTATGATTGGTTGCTGACACACGCACGGATTATGCAGCGCATGACTCTCGTTTAAGAATAAGATTTTATGATATCAGCAAAGGTTCAGCAACAATTTTTTTTTTTCGGTTAGTAGAAACCTAAGAGACGGGGACATTGTGGTTTGCGGTATTAGGGTAGTGCCCAATTTTTCATGCAGTATTTTGGTGTCAGGTAAAGGCACCATGAAATCACGCTCATTAAAATTAAGTCCCCATCGCCCTGCTTTCTGCGGTAATGAAGATAAAAACGAAAGGTTGATTACGCGGTATGGGAAGAGTGGGAAGTATATTGAACTCAAATATTTTGGAATAAGCAGCCTTCCTTCTTCAGATCCTTACAGAGAAGACCCTGCAAGACCCTGAAGAAAGAAATATTGAAATTCAATATACTTCCCATACTGTTTAAGGGGGGGGGGGGGGGTGACTCTTGACCACCATTTTGTTTCTAAGGCAGGTTTCTAATTGCAATATTTTGGATATCAGACCTCATACAGATAAGCTTTTTGCACTAGTTTGTTCTATTGAAGATTCCTCCAAGGGTTTCAAGTGACGGGCTTATTTAACTGTCACGCGACCAGAACAGAAAAATCCCTAAAACTCAAACGGTGGATAGATTTTAAAATTTAAATGAGTGTCGATAGATAAAGAACGTCCACATGCGTAATGTGACGTATCGTTTTTGTGAAATTTGCATTATTATGAGAGTTATGGCGTAATAAACACTCAAATTTACAGACTTTCATCAGTAGCGTTTCCTTTTTTCGTGTAAATAGTAAAAGCATACGTCAGATTCTAAAGACGGCGACGTTATTTCTGATTCGTAAAAGAAATCGGAACTTTACCTTTTTTCCTTGGAGTTTTTGAGATTTTAAATTTTAACGCGCGGTTTGGGACTGGCACTAGTTTCGCACGTGCAATGATATATTTTTCAAAGCAGGTGTACCCCAAAATAAAATTCACCATTTAGCGTTACAAAAAGCTTCAAAATCGCTAGCTTCAAAATATAGTCTTCAGCCATTCCTTAGCAACTGCTCTGGATCTGTAGTTAAGAGTCTCCCCCCTTAATCAACCTTGCATTTTATCTTCATTTATTATTCTGTGTATAGCTGATTAGTCTCTGTACAGAGAGAGGATCCTGTACTTCTACAGGGTGGTAAAGGGGGGTCTCAATAACACCACGGCTAAACGCACTGCGCATGAGTAGAAAACTTGACATCCGGTCATCTTTTGATTTCCGGTCCCCTATTTAAACCAATTACGTAAAGGCAACATTGCCGGGCGCGGAGTTAAAAAACAAAAAAGAGTTATGAAATGAAGGCAGGGAAAAAACTTATTCTTTGGAAAGTTTATTCCTTTCTTTTATATCAAGCATTTGCACCAAGTGGTTCAATGTTTGCACCAAGGCTTTAAAAGATGTTTAAAGCAAGCCGCTCGCGCCCAGCAGCAAGAAACCACGACGGCGACGCCGAGGACAACGTCGATTAAAAAATGAATTATATTTTAGCTACGAATATCGCGATACTCGAAAGTCATTTAGTTTGTTTCTCTCTGTCAAAACTATCCCAAAACTAAATCTGGAGCACAGCGATAAATTCGAAATAGAAATTTAAAAAGTTAGCTGTCGTTGTTCACGTTCTCCAGGCAACGCAGAATTCGGTCATTTCACGTTGTTATTTTGCAGAGGACGGCAAAGAAATGTACCAAGAATTAAAACGCACATGCACAGCCATTGTTCTACTCATTAAACCTTTTGTTTAGCAACGTTCCCGTTGCCGTTGCGGTTTTCAGAACGACCGTAAAGACGACCGGAAGTTCCGGAAGTGCTGTAAAACTGGCACATGCGTAGACGTTCTGCCGCGGTGTTGGTCTCAATACACCGATTCAGCCTAAGCCGGAAGTTGCATGGAAACGAGACCTAAGGGCCCTCGCTCGCGCGAAACTCAAAAATCATGGAGGAAAACACCAAGGACTTGCAAGGCATAAGCCTTTCTCCAGAAGATATTCCGTGTTCCTCCGTAAGAAATGGAGAAGACGTAAGCAAGTGCACAATTCCACAATTAAAATTTTGGTTAAAATGCCGAAGATTGAACCAACAGGGATTCCTCGCTACAGAGATCAAGTTTACGACCCTGACCCTGAGAAAAGCTATACGAAGGCAAAAGTTGAAAAGCTGAAGACCGGCTCTGGGACCGCAACATTCCACGAGCAAATCGACGGAGAAAACTTGCACAGTTCAATTATAGACACCTTCCCGGCAGACGATAATACGCAATTCTCAAAGGACTTTTCCGTTTTGCCTCCATTTGTGCCTATGGATGCTTTTGAGCAGGTAAAGAATTTGGTAAATCAATAAAAAAAATTTGCCAATGCAGACGTTGTCATAAATTCAAATGACAAAGGCCTTCGTATGGTGAACTTTGTACATGATTTACAGATGTACAATAACATGAAAATAAAATTATATATATCCGTGCTTGCTGTTGGGCTTCTTACAAGAGGAATGTGAAAGTTACAAGGTAAAAATCGCTTGTAAGCAAAAGGGGACCCCAAAGATTCTAGCAGCAAAGTGCGATAGGCAGTGTCCGGCCTCGAACAGTGGGTGTTGTTGTCATGTGATGGCTCTCATATGGAAACTAGAGGACATGACCAGAAAATCCGAGCTTAAAAATATCCCTCCTGATAACGGATGCTGCACTTCAAAACCGAGAGAATGGGGAAAGGGGAGTAAACGAGAAGTAGAGTTCACTCCAGTGATGGCTTCAAAAATTACAAAACCAAGACATGCCATCAAAACTTTGTAACTCGGAAAGCCTGTATATAGAAAAATATATTATCATCATTCGATCCAAACCTTTCCAAACCAAATTTTGAAAGAATTAGCTTTTGTTTCCTCTCCCTGAGTCTCCTTTTTCATGTCCACTTCTTTGTGTAAATCGCAACTTAAATCATGTTCGGTCTCCACACTCGCTGATCGGTTGGCAGAAAACTGAATCTTTTGAATTTCCCGACTTTTTGCTCTTTCTGACCCTTCAGAACCTTCTTCGTTGGAAACAGACCATGGAAAAATGGAAGGAACAGCATCTTTTACAAGATCGTGTCTTCTGCCACAAAGACTTTTCTTGTAGTCGATATCCTTCCTGAAATGTTCGGAACAGCAAAATAGTGATGTGTTTGAAGCAAACTTTGTATCGCCACGCTTCATTTTTTTATTCCAGATTCTTCTTAGATTCTCGTCGGAAGGAAAACTAAAATAAATTACGTCAGGCCGATTCTCTGACCGATTGTTACAAAGTGCAGCTGCACAGCATTTGTGAGATATCTTCCTCGACGCTTGAGCGGACGCCATTTTCTTACTGACGAGGGCCCTTAGGCCTCATTTCCATGCAACTTCCGGCTTAGGCTGAATAGGTGTATCACAAATCATTAGCCTATTTTTCCTCAAATCACAAATCACGCATGTATTTAATTTATGGCATTTCACAAATTACTTATTTTCATATGTTATCACAGAAAACGATAGTCACAAATTACTTGATTTACGTTGCATTTTCTCTAATTTTTCTTGGCGAGTAAGGTAGTTTCCTAGGCAACCTCTGGGGATGATAGAACAGCCAGTTGCAACAAGTTGCAATTTAACAAATTGACATCAGTTTTTAAATGCCAAAACTGATTTTCAAACAGAGGAAAGAAATACAAGAGTGATAGCTGCACCGCCGCATAGTCTGAATTTCATCGCTGAACGGAGAATCAGAGGTTCGTAAATAAAACGTTTAGTAAGAAAACGGCCAGAAATACAAGATAAAATTCGAATTACTCAACTAACCTTTAATCCAGTGAAAACTGTTTACAAAATTATCCGCTAAAACGCAGTTCAGCCTCTTACGGCACTACACCACAAATTTCCCGCTCACCGCCGATTTTCAGGTCTGAAGCCTCAATAAACACTCTCATCTTTTCGATCCAAGGCTGCCATGGTTTCTTCAGTTTCAACCGGCATAAGATTTAGATGATTTCTTCCTTGAAGACTACTAGATTTGTGGTATGATTCTCGCCTAATCAAGAATGCAGCGCTGAATCAGTGCTCAATCGTTCGACGAAACTTTTGCTGATTGCGTCAGCTTTTCAAATTTCATCCGTCTGTACTCTTATTGACAATAAAAATTAGCCAATCAGCGCGCGAGAATTCGCTCAGTTATTGTAAAAAAGTTAAGTGATATCAGATTCTCAATTTCCATGAATGTTTATACATGATTCAAGAATCACAGCCCTCAAAATAAGATCTCACATCACGCTAGGTTATCAATTCATGGATCACAGCTAGATTTAAGCTCTTTTCACGTGTCACGTGCTTTTTTTTGCCCAAATAACGCGCCCCAAATAACACCTTTACCACCCTGCTTCTATTTCGTCACGGTGCAGTCACGACATCACCTGTCACGCAAGCTATTGATCTTCTATATATTGTTAATATATTTATTTTCACAAACCCGTTATTAAACATTAAAGAACCTTTTTAGTGTTAAAAATTAAAGAAAGGTCAAGTGTAAATGCTATGACGACAAACTGGGCTGTATGCTATGTAGGGGCTTCCGGGAACGGCGCGATTATCACGCATGATACGGAAATATTTCGTTTTTCACTTTAAATTTTCACTTTCAATTTGTAACACCCGGCAGTAACCCGGTAGTAAAATAAGGAATAATGAAGCTGACAAAGCATGTTCTCGGTTGATATCAAAAATGATAATAAGGAAAAACGTTAAATCCGTGCAATAAGGGTACAGTTATAAAAGCAACAATATCACACAAAACATACAGCTCATTTACACCCGGCCAAGCATTCATGCCAAATTGAATTACCAAATTTTTAGAGAAAACTAAAGTGTATGATTAAAATCAAACTCTACCGCAATGGATGGCACTTTAATGCACTTTACTTCTGAATTAGAGGACCGATTAAGCTAGATAAAGCGACTTTAAAACGAATTTAGTACAGGAGAACCGAAGAACGAAAACATTAGCTTCGAGTTTGGCGAAATCGGTCAAATTAAACCCGACATTTGGGAAGGGTTAATGAAATATTAAAATCTTGACAGCCATGCATAGCTCCAGCATAATTTACCTTGTAATTGTGTTTTACCTACTACTCCAAGTTCGTTGTTTCCTCTTGTCGCTGCACCGCTTTGCTGTAACAGTGTTTGTGCGCTGCTCGCTCCATGCTCAATCTTGCTCGGAACATTTTGAGCACGTGGAAGAGGAGAAGTACATTCTGGACAAAACTTAAATCTAGGAAGTAAGTCTGTCTCGCCACAGTTAGGACACTGCATCCTCTCTGAGAATCATTACCGCATATTAGATAGATCTGACAAACGTTATTTCGCCGAGACTACTAAAACGAAACAGTCAAATCGCCACTGCTTCTGGGAAAGAAGTGACAAAACACCTTTGTCACGTTTCTCAGAAATGCCGGAAGTCGCAGATCACAGCGTGTGGGCTCGCGGGACAATTCCCGCACCACAAAAGGAAATATGAGCTCCCGGGCATGAGCTATTTCTGATCACTTCTAAAATTAAAATCTCATTGACGCGTACTTTTCATGGCAAAAAACAGGCGCAACGATGTAAAATTCAACTGCCACGCATTTAAAAGTTTCATTTGCTGTTAAATATTATCTTTATTTGACTTCATCGGATAAATTACAAGAAATAGAAAATGACGTCAGCAAGGATCGACCAATGATTGCCAGGCATTATACTATGGCACGCAATTTTCATGGGTCATTAGGAGAGCCCCCTCTTCGCAAACTGATGATTCGTCTGAAGCCCAGTTTTGTTGTTCGAAGCACCTCAATGCGTCTTGTAGTAAACTAAATCTGTGGATTGAATTATTGCACCTTTTCAGTGACACACGAATTCAAAACTCAACCAATGATTACGTTTTACACTGCTGCAGAGGGCACTGCAGTCTGTCATATTTCTGATGTACAAAATTATTTTGAAATTGAAGGAAGCGTCACTGCTAATAGTTTTCTAAGGTAGAAGGGCACCGACAAGAAGTAAAATTAGACCAAAAACAAACATGGATGGTAACGGCTGAGCAAGATTAGGGATGGATTACGAACGAAAAACTTCAGTGAAAAAAGAAACACTCAATTTTTTCAAGATGACGAGTCCCCGGAGTTAATCACTGCAAATAGGTCCGGGGGACGGGTCCCTTCGTGTAAATTGCCCATTTTCGTACAAAACGTATTGTCCCACAAATTCACACTATTTTTCACACTATTTTTATTATTCCACTATTGCGCCATTTTACCATATTAGGGCAAAAGAACGCGCAAAATATGGTGTATTTATTCACACAAGTCCCCGGGAATTGGCCCCTCAAGATATGCTGGTCTCCTTGCGTGTGTTGCTCGTGGGACATGCCCCGGAACCCAAATGAAAATAGAGTATGAAACAAACAGCGGTAATCGCATTTTACTAACTTGACGTTTCGTATGCTATGCAACATATACTTTCAAAAGTATGACCGTTACAAGAACTGTTACAAAATTTTAACAACTATTTTTATATTGTTATATTGTCATCTACAAAGCTGGCTGCTGGGATCATCTATCAACCATTGCTAATCATATCAATACCATGGGCCACAACATCAAATGGGATCATTTTGAAATTCTATCGTCTGGCAAACCTGACCTCCATTGCAAAATTAAGGAGACTTTATTCATTCAAGAACTAAAAGCTTCATTAAATGCCTAAGTTGACAGTGAGGGGTTGATGCTCCATTAAACTAAACGCTGAAGATCAATTGTCTCAGACTAGGTTCCAGACCCTTTTCATAACAATATATAGTTGTTAAAATTTTTTAACGGTCATACTTTTGAAAATGTATGTTGCATAGCATACGAAACGTCAAGTTAATAAAATGCGATTTTTCATAATGCTTATTACCGCTGTTTGCCTCATGTTTTTAATCAAGTTACGAGTCTGTATGAAAATACAGTAAACCAATCGCAGCTCATCATCATATATAAGCTTTCGTAAATCATCATGTATTTTGTTTTAAAATGATCGGTGGGTAACAGCTGATGGTAAGGAAAGGAGGGTGGTGTTCAGGGTCTTTGCGTCAGTATCGGCGATATTTACACCGGAAAATGTCACCGGAATCAGAAATATCACAAACTGACGAATTCAGCTGCGCGGTTTCACCGAGCTTACTTGTGGCATTTATTATCATGCTTTGCGGTCAAGTTAGCTATTTCGGTTACCCATATTTTTTTTCGGGAGCCGGCTACAGCTGGAAGGCTAAAAGAATTATACTCTTTGCCCTATTTTTTTTAAGTTATTTCAATACTTTGTGGTTAACTCAGCAATTTCGGCTTCTCTTAAGGAGAAACACTTTTTGCACTAAATGTTCCTGGTCTTTATCCCCTGATTCCCTCATGTGAACTAATCAAGGAACTTGTCTCCGCACAACAGGCCCATTGTGTCAACAGTACAGAGGACATGTTGCACAGAGGGAATAAGAATTGAGTTTCACTTTGTTATCACGATCTATTTTTGTCTGTCATGACCAAGTTTCGCTCTGAAAATGTCTTGTACTTTCTAATGTTTTTAGAAGTTCCTCTGCTTTCGTTCTGTCCATTTTTCCCTCTTTCATGAATATTTCAAGAAGAGCTTCAGTAACATCGGTGGGCATTCTTTGCGAATTTCTACAAAAACAACAACAAAGCAAAATGAGAAAAAAATGGTCCAGGCACATAAAGGGATTTTTCGAGACGAAATAGTGAGAGTTTTATGCGTTCTGTTTGTGTACGACTTAATACTGAAAACCTACGAAGACAGCTTTGTAAAAGATCTTACGAAAACTTACAACTGAAAATATGAATATCAGTGCCAATACTTTCTGTAGGCAAGGCCCTGTTTCGCAGCAAGGGAAAAGGAATTGTGATGATGACTATTTGATAGTTAGGCTTACTGTACGTGCTAAATCTTGGATTGTAATACCAAATAAAACGACAACTGAAGAATGAAAGAACAACTCATCATACCCCGCTATATAACACCATCCTTGTTTGTGAGAAAGAAGATTCCAGACAAGAGAGCTGTTCTCCAATAATCTATGCTGAACGTAGATCTTATCTTCCTGTTGACAAGGAGATAAACAGTTGTCGTATGGCAAGCGGACAAAACAAACAAAACACTTGAACACAGAGACCTGATCAGCCATACAAACGCAATTAGCGAGCAAAACATACAAACAAGTAAATAACAAGGGCATGTTGAACACCAACATGTTACGTCTGACAATGACAGTTTTCTACACTTTTTTATTCAGATTCTGGCATTTATGTACCTGTACTAAATTTGTTTTACTCCGAAGTATCTAATATGTACCTGATCTCTTGAGAAAGCAGTGGATTCCATTGCTCTCGAAAAAAGAAATCTTTGTTGCTGTTCCTACAGCCAAAGAACAAAACACAGTCTGCAAGAAATAAGACACTGAAGATATCAAAATCAAATCACTGCAAAGGATCGGATTGTTCAGTAGTTACAAAACTGTTAAAATTATTATCCAACTGAAAACAAAAGCTATCAGTCAGTCAATCACCATTGCGGAAAAATACAAGTAACCAATCAGAATCTAAAGCAAAAACACGTGACTAGTGGCAGGCGCGACAAAGTTGACTGGCTGAAAAGACAGCGCTGATTTTACTTTGATTGGTTAAAGCTCGCTGCACGTGTATTATAATATCATGGATTGAAAAAATCCGTTTCAAAAAGGGGTGAGATTTGTTTCCTCCAGGGAAAGGGGACAGACACCTAAGGCTTACAAATGCGCCCTCGCAGTTAACACACAATCTTAAAGACTCTCTGCCCCTGTTTGCATTTTATGCATTTTAAGCTTCAACTTACCCCCAGCAGACTGCGACACTCTTTCTTCAATAAAACTTCTAAATGGCGCACAGCCAGTACCTTGAGGAAAAAATACGATGCATAGTTTGATTTTCTAGTTGATTTAAACACTTTGAATAAAAAGCTGAGCCGCGAGAAAATGTTTGTAGGAGACTTTTATGAATAGGGACTCCAAAGGCGGGATGTAATAACAAATCTAGTGTCAGCCAACCAGAAGGGTAGCCGTTCAGTCAGTGGTTTCTCTTGTCGGCAAGACTACACACTGGCTTGTTTTGGTGTGGTTTAACTTACGAACGGGGTTTTCGGGGTTATCTGGCTTACCTGATAAGCTTTTTCAGTTGACTAACTTTCTGTGTTTTGTACTCATTAAACTACACTTAGCCAATCAGAGCGCACGTCGAATCTGAACTACATAACTATATTATAAAATGTGATATCTGTGCGTACCTGGACCTATCATGACAATGGGCGAATCTAAAGCCTTGGGAAATGATATCGTGCCTTTCTTTACCCACACAGGGACGCGTGATTCCTTGTTTGATGGATCCAAAGAAGCCAGCCACGTTGAACAAAGGCCCCTTCTTGGTTTGACCAGTTTGGTTTTGTAGTTTACAACTGCCACCAGTAGTTGAACTTCATCTGGGTGGGCCTGTCAAAGAAATACGAAATGATAAAAAACTCCATCCGCATAACTCCGCTAACTCAGTTATTGTTATCATTGTGTACTTCTTACATTTGTCGGCGGGAAAAGGTTTCGGTCAAAGAAACTAAACTGCTCCTAAATGATAACGTTTCTGAGAGTAAAACATTTTTCGAAATTTTCATCATTTAAGGTAACACAAATGTATTGTCTTTTTGACCAACAAGTCTGGACAAAATATTGAGGAAAATGTGTGAGGGCTTTATTAATAACATCGGGAAAAACACTGTACGTGTCCATATTGCCATCCACTTTTACCTCTTTGCTATAAAAGTTGATGGCGTCCCTTTTGAGAGCATTATCGTCTTAACCTATACATAGGCATCTGTACGAATTAGACTGGCAATACTTCAGTTACATCACCCTCTGCACACATTGCAGCCCATGATGATCGCTAGCTGGGGATGCACCTACCATAAGCGAGGATGCAATAGAAAATGCTCGCGGCTGAATCAGTGGAATCAGGTCGAGTAAATACTCAAATGGGATGTTTGCACTGGCAGATGGAAAGTCCTGAAGAACCTATAAACAAAATACAGCAGAAAACTTGCTGGTTACATGAAATTCACGTCAGTGTTCCGTGTTTACACACAAGCTCCACTCATTGACACAGTAAGCAGATGTTACTCATTGTACAAAGCTAATACTGCATATAGTTGAGAAGCTTTCCCCTTCCTTTGATATTCTTGGACTTATGTTTAACGGGTACTTGATTTATGAAATGCCTTCAAAGGGAAACACAAACTCACCTCTACAGTAGTTCTTTTTTGTCTGTAGCAATACGAGTAAAGTTCTTCCTGAAAGCAGTCAAGTGATACATTACATTATTTTACGAGATATTTACATCTGTAATAGCTGTTGTAGTTTATATTTATCCTTGGTTTAAAATTTTTCAAACCAGTTTGATTTTTATTTTTTATCGTCTCAAATTCATTATCATAATCTGAAACAAACGGGGATATCAAAATCAAACTGGTTTGAAAGATTTTTATTAAACCAAAAATAAATTTAAACCACAACATAGGCACTAATAAAAAACACACAGACACACTACACAATAAATAAAAATCCATCTCAAAAAAAACAGGTATGGTAATGACCTAAAATGAACTAAAATGGTGATAAGTTGTGAAATTTTGCAGTGAACGGGAGGCAATGGCAGCGGAAAAAATAGAAAAGTTCTGTCATTCCTCCCCCCAGTTACTTCTTTTTTCCACCTTCTTTGGTTGTACTTTCCACACTCGAGAAAATACATCAAGGTCATCAAGTTTCATTCCAACAGTAATTCATTCCAACCAATACTATACTATCAAATGTAACCTGGTGGCTTCTATAGAATTAAGCTTAAACGTACCTGTCCCTCTGCAGAGCAGAACTCCTGAAGTTTTTCTTTTTCAAGGTCTGAGCTGGTGAAGTGCGAAAGAAGTTCAAAGAAGTACCTCCTTGGGACACCTTGAATGTCCAGATGATGTTCCACGAGGTGCTGAATGGAGCAGGGCTGAGGAAGCTGGTGTGGAATGGGAATATCTGCAAAATAACATTCACAGTGAAAACTGAACATAGTTTTTGTTGGTTCCAGATTTATGATGTTGTGCAGTAATTCTGTACACTTTGTACTGACAAGCACTTGCCATTTTATAAAAGAATAATGAAAAGGTTACTGAGGGCCAGCATTAGCTGCTTGAAACTTTGCCGAATTCATTTTACTTCTACAGAAACACCCACTGGTAATGGTCATCAAGACATCTTAGCATATTTCTACATACTTATATAATAGTAATTTTTACTCTCTATGACTGATCTACTATCAATTGCAGGTTCTTCTTGAGTTATGAGATACCCAAGAACGTATAGTTCAGATGATAACAAGATGCCGATTAAGAAATTTGACAAATATGATGATGACAAAATGTGAAGATTAGGATCATGATGATTATTGCTATACGGACCACAAGAAGGACCATAATGATACCAACAACCAGATAGTGACACAAAAGACTCACCTGGGTCATTCTGCTCAAGAAAGAACTTCTTTTCTGGTTCCAATGCTAAATGATCAATAAATTTTTGTACAACATCAGCAAGATTACTTGGTTGCACCATCAGGACATCACCTGCAGAGTGACTATAAAAAATAAACAGCAATACAATTTCAATGAAACATTTTTATACACGTTTTTGCTACCTCTTCTCTCGACTGGGTTAAAGAAGGGTTTCTAACGTTTTTAAAACTCTTTTCCTATCTTTTATCATTGATAGTTTGCATGTTTTGTATGCACGTTTCCTGGCGTTGTGTGATTTATCAGCCCTAAAACAATCTTTCTCTTTCCTTTGACTGGTCTCCTTTGCAGCCATTTCTTTGGGAAATGTCACCCCCTCCCCACTCCACCCAAAAAAAAGGACTTCAAAGCAGACAAGCCTTTGACTAAGTCCTTAGTGAAGTGGATCAGTTTTCACCCCAGTAGGAAATCTCTGTTGCCTTACGCCTGTTCCAAACGTCGCGCTATTGCCGTGCCGAACTAAATTAAAGAATTAAATTCGACTTAGGCGCGGCGATAGCACGACGTTTGAAACCATTCAGTTCGGCAGGCTGAATTAAGTTCGGCACGACTATTTAGCACGGCAGAGCTTGCCGTGCCGTACGGCAGTAGTGCGACTTGGTTCCAAACGGCGTGCTATTGTTGTGCCGAACTAAATTCATAAATTACCTCAATGTATTTTAAGCTATTTTGCAGCTTGCAGTTTGTTTTGTTGTTTCTGATATAATTTGAATTTTGCGCGACTGCATTAAATTCGACGTTTGAAACCATTGCCGTGCTATCGTCATGCCACTGCCAGGCCAAATTCATTTGAGTTCGGCACGGCAGTAGCACGACGTTTAGAACAGGCCTTAGATGGAAATGTTGCTATAAAAGTAACATGCCCCCCCCCCCCCCCCCGACATTATGACAGGTTCCTTTAAGGTTACTTCTGCTGACTGATTCTGACAATTTTTCAGAAATCTATCAGGTTTAGCTGAGACCTACAACTGTTACCCCCAACATTTGCTGTTTTACAACCCTCCAGTTTTCTATGCATTAATACATCTGCTAATTTATCTAAAAAATTAGATTCATTTGACATGTTAGTTTTGTAACCTTTTATTACACACATCTATTCTGCTGATGACGAAAACTGTTCATTCATCTACTGTTTTATCCTTAGCTCCAGGGTTGGGATCAACATGAACATATGCTGTAGCAAAACCTGGGGACTCTAACGAATTTTAACTGTATACCTCATTCCAGAACCTTTTATATCAAACTGAACCAGCCTCACGTCCTGCCAGTGATCTGCTGCAGCCTGCAGTCACTCGATTGTTTGATATTAATCTAGCATGGAATGGTCTTCTGCATAGAGTGGAATTGGACGTAACTGTCATAAACACAAAAATTAGTTGCGTGGGAAATTGGTTCACAAATTTAAACTATCTTAAACATACAGTGAAACCAGAAGTTTTATACATCTCACCCAGCGGTGAGGGGTACTCGGGATTTCAAGTGATGGGGATGATCGAATGGGGGCAAAAATCAAGACCCAAAAAAAATCCCATGCTGAATTTCTACCCTTAAATTTCCAGACAGCGGGAATAATATAACACAAATAGAATCATTACTACTATGCAGCCAAGGCACTACCACAAATCTTTAGATTGTTTTTATACCCCAAAAAAATCCCTCTTTAAATTAAGCCACCCAAAAAAATACTTGCCAAATTTTTCTACCCCAAAAAATCCTGGAATGGAAAATTTCAACCCCCCCAGAAAAATCCTTCAATCATCATCAGTTGCCATTAAAAATTTTAACTGATGAAACCTGTCCATTTTTAAATCTTTAAGGGTAACAACTTTAAAACAAAACACTGCAGAAGAAGTTTTTTGCTTTTATATATTTTCATTTAATAACTTAATATTGACAGACATATGGACCACTTCAAATGAAGTTCAGTAATACAAAAGCTTCAGAGCCACCTTAAGTAAATCAAGGAAAACAAATAATAAAATGGCAATGAAATCCACAGTGTCAGTAGAGTTTATTTCCTTTTTTGGAAGCTTACTTTGGATAAGATGAATCACCAAGGCCTAGCACAGCAAAAGACAACTCAGACAGAGAATTCACTGGAAGGTTTCTTCTGACTAAATCTCCAGAAAGAAATTTTTTTTTTTGTTTTTTAATTCATATCCACTAAATCCATTCACTGGGCTTTTTATAGACTATACACCTTTTACATGTTAGTTCAGTGCTGGATCTTAAGGGGAGTGGCAGGCCCGTAACCAGGATTTTGCCTGAGGGTGCGCATGAGCGCCTCCGGCACTAATCCCGAGCGACGAAGGCGCGAGAACGTAGTGGGGTGGGGGGGGGGGGGTATCCTCCCCCAGGGAATTTTGAAGAATATCAGTTTGGTGCTTTTGGTGCAGCTTGGTGCCATTAGGTACGCAAGTTTCCAGTCAAAAGTGTTTTCTTCCTCTAAATAGTTGCAATCCTGAAGCCATTTGTTTTGGCTATTGGTTGGGGTTATACTATTGGCTTTGATAAACTTTTTGTAGATTAATGGTCCTGGTCTTTGGCTTTTCATAATCCTGTCACGGAGTGTTTCAGAGTCGTGATTTCTAATCTCATCAGCTTCGGTGATGGTTTTTCGAAGAGATTTTAGAGCTGATACTAAACCGTAGAAACCGAGAGGACGTGGCTTTTTTTATGTCATATTTTGAGGCAAGAGCATTGAGAGGCAAAACTCTGTTGTTTCCTGTCATTTGAAGGTCTTTAACTTTTATTATACCTTTTTTTTTTTTTGCACACACAAATATTACAATATCCTCCTCAACAAGTTTGTCTTAAAAAATGCAAAAAGCAGATGAAAAGCAACTACTGAATATACCCGACGTTACTAATCGAACTTAATCGAACGATTTGGCTCGATTAGTTCGATAATCGAACAGAATCGAACCCAAAAATTTGTGTGAGAGAGTTCGATTCCGTTCGATTTCCGAACTAATCGAACCAAATCGAACTTAATCGAACACAAAAGACAAATATTAAATTCACCCTCATACAACCAGATAATTGAACAGTCTGTCTAAGTAGCAGTAACAAATGACTAAAATTTTTATTTATGTATAGACTTTCGGCAAAAAAATCCCGAAACGCAAAGTTCAACAGACAATAGAAAATAAATCTTCCTTCACTCTAGTTCTATTTCATGTTATGATTTGGTTATATCAACCTATGGAGTCCCAAGTAGTCTGCGTAGCTGGCGATTTCTTCGGAAAGCACGCGTGGGAGATAACTGCGAAGACTCGATCGCCTTCTTTCACTTTGCCGATTGTTTCTAGCGACCTTGCCGCTCGCTCGCTCGCTCCCCAACAAAACCGTCCGCTGTGCACACTATAAACCAAGCAAAATATTATAAACTGAAGCAATGCTAAAAAAATGATTTAAAGTTATTTGACATAAGTTAACCTAATTGCAAAAAACCCGTCCTTGAAAGCGGAATTCATAATATTAACCGGGAAAAACGATGAAATGAAATCAGAAGTAGAATTTGAAAATTACTAGTTCAGTGATATCTCAACAACATATCACACGTTTTGGTTGGAGAAGTTTAGAGGCATTTATTATGTCCATTTATTTATAGCCCTATTGTTAGCTCTTGTTTGTAGGCCCACCCCTCAGGAATTTAGCATTGAACATAGAATGAAACTTACGTCGGATACTGATATAGGTATTTCCTTTTTTACGAGTCTATGGACCTCGTCATAACATAGCAAAGTGAAGAACTCGACCAACGTTTTAGCAACATGGACTTCGTAGTAGTTCAATAACATTATTCAGTTGTAACAAAGATTATAAATCTTTTTTATTTATGGCAAGACTGGAATGTATACAACAAGTGTTTTCATGAACAGGTTAATCACCAATACCACTATCACCTGGAATCCCATAGATCTGTTTACACACGGCCGAACCAAAACAATCCTAAATTGTGACCTTGAATTATCTGTAACGTTAAACTCAATTTTGAAAGACAAAATCATGGGCACATGAGCTCAAGGATGATACAAACCGTTGCTTTATCCAAAAATTTTTCAAAAGTACATTTTAGGGTCTATTTTTAGCCTGTGTTGTAAAACCACTATAATCTTGAGAATTGCATTGTTGCAACGGCAAAATAACGAAAGTAGGATTAGTTTGGGAAATTCTCTTTTTGGCAGGTAAATGACTTTTTGACATACTAACATAATACTTATTATTGCTTTTACAATGGCGCTCTTGTAACACAGGCCACCAAACTATTTTTGTTCATTATTTATTGACATCTTTTCAACAACTTTCCCACACCTGGCAAATCTAAAATTATAAAAGAAATGTGAGAGGTGGAGCTGTCGATTGACTGACAGGTTATATGGTGCTTGATATTTTCACCAAACCTTATTCATGCATTTTGATTAGCTTATTAAACCAGAAACTTAGGATGGTGGCCAGAGTTAGTCATGCACGACTGTGACTGGGTTCTTATAACAAAGATGAAATGTTCTGTCACTCTTTTGTCCCTTAAATCAAGTTCCAACAAAACTATTCACAGTCAACACAGTGACTTGTGGTTCATTTAGTAAAAAACGTAATGACTTTTTCTTCAGCCTTGGAGCTTGGGCTAATTTAAATTAGCTGTTGTAAATGCAGAACAATCAAAACAGTTTCAGACTGATCCTCTATTTACCCGGTACGTCGATATATCTTTGCAGAGTTAATATGATCTATGAAAGAGGTACTGATAAAAATTAAAAATCTACAAAATACTGATCATTTTTCATCACTGTCACTAAACTTATCCTCTTTTTATATTTTACTTTCTGTAGATGTCTTTATCATAGTCTTGTTCTTCTTGCTCTTTCTCGTTATTCTTGATCCTCTTGTCCTTCATCATCTTCTTCTAACTCCCGTTCCTCCTCATCAATCATATCATCTAATACCTCCCTGCTTGGTTTGGCCAGGCTATTAAAAATATGGTAAGGGGTTTACTTCATTAATACACACCACAATATTGTGGAAAACCAACACTTTCTGTGAAGGGGCCCGTTTCTTCGAACTTCCTGGCCACTCAAGGGCTTGCCAACGTTCAGGGACTGTTATCAGGCTTCTATTTTAGGCCCAAAGCACCAAACTTTCTAATGAAAGTAAAATCAGTTTCAACAGAGCTTTGGAATTATTATCTAAAGTACAACAGTAATATTATTGTACTTCAAATTATAAATAAACATATTTCTAAGCAAAAAAAAACAGTTTTGATTAATGAAGCAAATGGACTTCTCAAGCTATTATTTTGGTATTTTTACATTTGTTGGTGCGGAAAGGTTTTTGTAAGAGTGTTTGCTGTAACCTGATTTTTATATAAATGCAAATTTCATAAAAAAAAAACGATTTGTCACATTAAGCATTCTATCTCTACTGAAGTTGATTTTAATTTTCAAATCAATAAGCCATTTGTGTTTAGTGTTTTTTTGTTAAGTGTGATGTGATCATGTGATGTGGCTGTGATTTGAAACTTTTGAAGGACTCTTTAGTGGAAGAAACCTGTACAAAAAATTTAACTCTATGAGGTTTGGTTTCAAAAATATGACAGCTACAAACCTTTTTTAGCAGGGTGTGGACAAAACATGGGGTAGACAATGTGGCCTAGGCCATGGTGTAGCCTAGGCTGTAGCCTACCCCCTGGCCTACCATGGTGTAGGCCATAGACCCCATAGCCTACCGATGGTCAGTTAACTTCATTTAATATATTGTTTTTAACTAAGACCAGTGAGCAGCACAAAGGAGAACCTTCATACCTGTAAACTTTTTTCCCTCCTATTTCCGACACGAGACTTCTTTACTTCAAGGAATAAATGTTACAACTATTGAACAGAAGTTAAAAACGTGCTTAAGTTATACTTCCTAAGTTAAAGCCCTGCCACGGAAGAAACTAATACTGTTACTGTAACCAAACAAGGCCCTATTTCCCTTGTAGGGAAAAGGACGTACTATTTCCAAAACGAGAGCGAGTGTTTCATCGGGGTATCCAAACACCGAGAAACAAATGAAAGCACGAGGCAGTAGGCCGAGTGCTTTTATTGTTGCGAGGTGTTTGGATACCCCGATGAAACACGAGCTCGAGTTTTGGAAATAACTTCTCAAATGCAACAATAGGAAATTATGCAGTGACATGTTTTGTCAAATGAAACACTAAGAAATTATGCAGTGTCAAATTTTTGCCCTTTTCTGTAAGGACGCGATTGCATGCATGATTCATTAGCATCCCAGCCATGAGCGAGGAAGGAACGGCGTGGTTTAGGAACCGAAAATGGTTTACGAGGAAGAGAATTAAGTCAAGAAAGCCGTATTCCCCGTCAAGAAGGTATAAAAACAAATACACGTTAACATTTTTAAACAATGGTTAATAATATGGTGAAGAACTCGGGTGGAGAAAAATGTCCATTCTTTCAGGAGGCCCGTTTAGAGATTACAATTTGCATTAGGTTTCGAAGCGATCGACTCTCTGAATTGTTGGCAAAGCAAATTTTTCATTGAAGTAGAGCAAAAAGAACGAAGAGTTATATCTACCAAACCAATTTATGTAATAGTATTTAGTATCCGACGCTATCTGTATTTAAGGAATTGTTGTTAGCACTCATTTCCGATTTCATGAGTTGTATTGTTAAAAAATTTCAAGGATACTACGGACTAACAAATATTCATTGATTTTCTGCAAGTTGTCGATGTGCATAATTTAGTGGTATATACCACTCTCACTGGAGATTGGTATACTGTTTTTCATTGGGTATCCAAATGCATGCACGTGATGTGGTATACATCTCGTGATTGGAAGTTAACTTAATGAATTATTAATGAGTTTGAGAAGTCTCTAGGATGCTGCAACGATCTCTTCTGGTCCTTCAGTCCTTCAGCTGACCTCATCAGTTACTCCTATGTTAAAGTCTCATCGAATGATTTGGAATCATTCGATTTGCCGTTTTTGTACTTGTATGCAGGATCGAAAATTCTGTTTTCTAATTGGCTCATGTAACTGGACCAATTGTGTTAATGTAGTTTCGATCCGTGCTTAGTTGTGTTTGTTAAGAAGGCTATTTTTCGCATTTTTGACCGTGAAAGGTAAGTTCTGGCTGGTCAAAACAAAATATAAAAGCAAAAACAAAAAGGAAAAGAAAAAAAATTAAAACAAAAATGAAAAACAAAGAAACAAAAACAAAAACGGCTGGTGACCCTTCTGGGCCGCCGTAGTTATGAGTTTTGCAGTCTCGCCGAAGTCAGTCAATCCACAGAAGTTTTGACGATAGCCCCAAATCCAGCTCGAAGGATCATTTAATGTTCTTATAAAAACGCAACGTTATATTCACGGCTTAATACAACATTGTTTCATAGCTTTCTTTGTTTCACGTTCACAACTCTGGAACACAGCAAGCATGATGCGAGTCACGTGACGCTACAAAATACTGACGGGGTACCCGCGGGGTACTATCAGTTACAAGTTTAGCTTCTTCGGTTGTTTACTTAGCCTACCCGTGCGGGTACGGGAATAAAGTTTAATATTAGGTAATAGTAAGAAACCCCACCGAGAATTTTTGCAATCACGTACAAACGCTTCCGTTTCCTGGTTACGAGGTTGGTAATTATGCAGTGCATAACTCAATGTTGACTAAAGGATCGTGGACATTATGTGAGTTCTTTTATTACTTATCAATATTTTATACTTTGGCTACAAGAGCTGTGTTGTAAGCTGTAGTCTTTTACACAATCTTGAGAAACGGTTCAATCGATGAGTAAAGTGCAAGGTGGAAATGTTAATCCAAGATTTTTTATGAAAATAGGGCTAATCAGCTTTCGAGTAATCGAGAGCAAGATAGTAAAGTTGGTGTTTTCTTTTGGTGTATGACGATGTTCATTATGTCTACCTTGTCGAACATTCTGTGGTACCGCCGGCTCGATTTCTCAATAAGGTAGTGTTCACAGTTCATTCGCAGTTTCTGCGGTTGTTATTAGTTTCCCTTGTCATCCGATGAATGCGATAAGAATAAGTAGCTTGATTACGAAACTAGAAGTTTCACTCTTTTTAGTAAACGTTTTGACATTTCATAATAGCGAAACTAGCGCAAGACATCCACTTGGGAGCATTGGAAAAGCAAGTAAAGACTGCGTAGAGCCAACAAGTGTTCATATTAAATGAGCTGTAAAAAACACTATGGCTTCATTTAGCTCATATTATTCAATACGTAAGTTGATTCCATTAATAAAGAAGTAACGTTTTGTAATCTTTAGGTGACCAAACCTTCTGTAACGTATTAGCTGGCTTATATTCTTTTTTATCTCTCATACCTACTGGACCTAGAACTATTCCACTTAAAAGTACGTCGAATCCTTCCCTTCCCTCAGTATGTATTTGCAATTTGTGATTTCCTGAACTTATTCTCGTTCGTAGAAAGTAAATGCGGGTCTGCAAAAGAATTCGCCCATAGCTTTTTCCCGTTATTTTGCATGGATATGTTCTTTTTCACTAAGCCCAACTTTTATCCTTCCATTTCGAAGACGACGAAGTACTAAGCCTACTGACCACATTTCTGTTTTCTCCCGCATTTTAGGGACAGAAAAGGAAAATTCTACGACGCTTCCTCCTTTTCTTGATCGCCAACCACCGAACAAGTCACTTCTGTCTGCACCAGTTCGCATCATCCTTGCATTCATGCTCTGAGCAGTTATTTCATGAAAACCCTTTCGTATTAAAACCATGACTTTAAGTGACTGCGTTTCACCTAAAATTCTCCAGTCTGTCGACATGAGCGACCAGCAACGTGGCTTTGAAATTAATATTTGGTTGGGCAATTTGATAAATCAGACAACGGTGCTTTTTTATCATGGAATTCAGCTATCCTCGCAATACTTTTCCAGGGACAGCAGGCAACTCGTCTAAGGACTTTCTGGAAATAACGAATTAGCATCAGTGCAATTTGTGCATGGCTTTAGATACCAATGTGAGTATGATCCTCGTTTATCGTACCTGCTTTGATTTCGATACGCCGCTTTAAGATTTTCTTATTCATTGGACAAACAACATCTCGCCAGCTGAGCAGGGTTATGTGATAGTATCTGGCGATCTCGTGCTGTCCGACATCTTCAAGATTGTAGCATCTCGGATTGAGAATTCTCTTCCACCAACTTACTTTTTCTATTAAATCCACGAGTGTCATATGCATGACAAATGGTTTCGACGAGAACGACATCACTCGACGTGTCAACTGTTCCGTAATCATTCACCGACAACTCGATGAGAACTAAGTCGGGCTCTTTACACTTCAATAGATAGTTTTGTAAACAAAAGCTGAAGAAGTCGCTTCCGGTTCCCCCGAGGGACAAATTATTAATCGTAAGTTTGGAACCAGTGTGCGGTAGAATCACATTATTCCACCATTGAAGAAAGAGCTGATGATAAAGTTGTCTGTGATCTGAGATTCCTCCTCCAGCCGATCCTCCAATAACAATCATTACAATACTCTCTCCCCTTAACACTTTATGAATAAACGCCCATACACGAAACGAGCTTTGGCCATAGTTATAGATGGCGTTATCAATAGTCTTTTCAGTGACGCTAAGTTGCTCAAGATTTCGATAGACGAGCCTGTCCTGCCAAAAGTTAAAAGGATCTTTGTCAAACCATAGTGGCATGCAAAGGCACAATGCTTGGTTTATAAATACAAAAATCATCCACGATGGTCGGTGCATGTTACCAATGGGCAATTACAAGATACTCTTCTGGCAGGATTATTATTATCTCTGTCATCTGACCTTATTTATTCTGTCTCGGATGAAAGAACAAGGAGACAACAACAGGTGCCATTGTTTCACCAGAAAAGATAACCAGAAGCTCCACACGAATAATTTGCCTGTTAAAGACAAAATCAGCAGACTACTTACACCGAAAGTCAACTAAAAGAACTTGTAAACAAATCCGTCCTCAACAATGTCTCCAAGAACATTCAATTTAAAAGAACGCCTCTACGCAACAATTAGACTAAGAGCCCGAGTTTTCCGAGTGAATAGTCAAAAGGCGGAGCCGAGTTGACTGTCGCTCATAGAAAACGAGGGCGAGTAGTCTGACTGTTTTAGTAAAAACTCTAAAGGATTGCAGTCCAAAACCTTAAATTTTATGGACTTTAAGCCAAAAATCAAGAAAAAGTAACCCTTTAATGAGCAACGCGCAAGCGATCGTGTTCTATCAGCGATTAGAAAACAATGGGAGAACCAATCAGGTTCGCGGATTTCCAACAGAGCACGGCCGAGGTTCTACTAAAAGCAGATAGAAGGATGTCTCATGTGCAACCATTCTCTGGTCTTCGCAAATATCTCCATGTTAAAACTAGGAGCAGATGTAGCTGGTCCCTACCGAATGATTGCTTCTTCTTTTAAATTAAAAGAGAAACGCAAGACCAACTCCTCGATCGCCTTAACGACTACCACTCCAGCACTAAACCTCACATCATTCAATCGACAAATGCCAAGGCTTTAAACCTTGATGACGGGAGTCGAGAACGTTCAATTCGGTGCTATTTTATAATCTAATTTTTACCATTGTATAGTGTCAAAATCAGGGCCGTAGGCAGGGGGAAGCGGTGTGTCGGCACCCCCTTTCGTGCCGCAAAGGTCCACTTAATCTGAGAGGGAGGGGTAAAATGACTCTCAGAATGCACGAAAAGTGGATTTCAACAACTTGATTTTTCAAAATTTCCCGGGCAAATATACCCCCGGATTCCCACCTAGGCACTCATGCTTCCGGCGCTCGCACCCAGCAAGGCAAAGTCCTGCCTAAGGCTCTGAAAATTGCTAAAGAAATACAACTAGTTTTTACAAGCCGAGGAGCAAATACACAGATATTCAACCAGCAATGCGTTAATTGTTCAAATGTGGCCTGTGAGATGTGCGTTATGTCGGTTGTTCAAGAAGCATAAGAGATCAGTCAATGGTAAACATTACGGGAAAAACACAACTTGGAAAGGGGCATAACTAACTCGAGTGCCTCATTCCGAAATGTTTAAATGATACTCGTCACAAATTTGGGAAGAGTTGATTCAGTGAAAACACACTGACGGTCATTTATGCTTTTATATCATTTATTGGAAGGCGTTCCAAACATACATTAATTACTACTCACGGTTACAAAATTATAAAAAAGTTTCGTATGCTTAAGTCGTTTGAGTCGACAAAAACTGAAACTGAACGGACCTATGGCTTCTACTATACTCTTTTATTTTGTTTTAAAGAACTAACAAAAGGAAAAAAGTAATCGATTACATTAGGTTGCGATGACCTGCGATGGAACGTAGCTTAATTCATTCAATTGTATCTCGCTGTTTTATTCTATAACCACCCTAAGACTGGTATGCAGTTAACACCATCAATACGCCATGCATCTAGCCTAATTTTAAGAAGGGCAGATCTAGCTATAACATCAATACCGTAACCTATAATATTAACTACATTAATTAAACAATTGCTAGAAATGCTACTGTTATGTGTATCATAACATTACGGAATGACTAACTGGCTGATAAGACATTTGTTTGTCCTGATTTCTTTGAACAGGTTGTACCAGTTCCTTAAAACAGGCTGCACCAGTTCTTTGAACCCTCAAGCAGAAGCTGACTGACGTTCTTTGTGAAAGTCGTCACTTAGTTGGACAGCGGAGTTCCACACCGCTTTTACGTGCGTCATCTTGATATTATCAGGAATGTTCTCCGTTCCAGGAATTTGTTCTAAGCCTTTCTCTGCCAAGCACAGCTCCAAGTACTCACCAAAACTGCAAGAAATTCGTATTAGTATCTATATTCTATTCAAAACTGCTGTTGAGTCACCTACAAAAGTACAAATTAAACAGTCGCAGATCGCACGACCGGAAAATGCCGAATACCAAGAGATCACGTAGAGAAAGGATCGCAGACGCTCTTTAGACTCGTCACCACATCTACGATTGCGTGACGCACCCAAACAGCGTCAGCATAGGAGCTAGGCTATCTTGTGCAAATGCTCTTCCGAACCAAACCAAATTTATGAGTATGAGTACCGGTATATCAATAATGTATATCGAAGTACAATATCATTTAAAGATATTCTGAGCTTAAAGCCAGTCTTACCTCATCGTTGAAATGTTTTCACCATCTTTTTTGACATTCAGAAGAATCATTTCCAGAAGTTGTGGTAAAAACAAGTCCATGTCGATCTTTCGCAACACGCGATTCAGATGTGCCAGGTCACTCGAGCCCAGTTTTTCCTTGAAAACTTCAGCCATTTCCTCAAATGGCTCCTACAAACGTTTGGGATAGTGATCATTGCTTATGTTTCTCCTAGCTAACCCGAAATTAATTTTACTTGTCTTTACCGCATAAACATTTTTAATACAACTTGAAGGAAGCCAAAAATTATAACAAAACCAACATACACCTGCGCAGGATTATGTTTTCTGTTTGGTCATACATACTTTCATCATAAGATTATTTAGCGCCCATCTCATTTTTATCCCTCGAAATAAGTCACCCTCTCTACCAACCTACCCAGGACAAGCCAAGACAAAATATAAACAGAAAAACAATAATTTAAGGCAACTATATGTTAAAGACTCATCTGCCCACCACATAATCCTTATACTTTTTCATAAATATGTGTTTCTGTAAATAGAAATTAACATCACCCAGTCTCTCACATCTATTGTTATATACCCTTGCTTATGTATGATTTGAAAACATGGCACAGAGCGCAAGAATAAAGCGGTCTTCAATCGGTATTGTACAAACAAAACCAAAGCAACTTCAACAGCAAATCGCACCAACCGTAAACAACATATTGTACCAATAGAGCGATTTTCACTTGAGTATCGAAAGAAATTCGAGTTTGCTCTGGTTTTGCATTACTATGCTTAGTGATTGGCTTCAAAGTTTCGCGCCAATTTCTCGTCCAATCAGGAGTAAACCCAGAACCAATCATGACTTACTCGCACAGGTTTTCCCGCAATTCATGCCGGCTACCGATGCATTTGCTTCGCGCTTTGATTTGGTTCACCGGATTGCCTGTGTCCTCCGTCAGTGATTGGTCGGAGCGATTACTTGGGTTTTGTTTTACGACACCCAACCGAAAAGCGCTCTAACAACTCGAAGAAAATACACGTAATCGGCGCGTGAAACCACGCGTGACCTAGTCGCGATGGGTTTAGATTTCCCATCTCATAGGTGGCGCGATTTTTTTTTCAACCAATCGTAAAGCAAAACCAAGGTAACTACTTTCGACACTCAATTGAAACAGCTCAGACCTTGTTAACTAATGATCTGTTTAAGTGAACAGCTAACCGGAAACAATAATATTATATTTTTGGTTGGGGCATGGCCAGATTTCTTAAAGACAGATGTCAGATTCATTATACCAGAGTGTAAAAAAGTTAATTCTGTCTAACCTGTTTGTTCCTGGACTTGATTTTTGCTCTCTCTAGAGCCATAAGTCGCCACAATGCCAACGTGTGGGACAGGCTGCAGTGCTGCTCTGCCTGTAAACAAAATAGCACCATACAACATTCTATGTTTCAGGAGTTATTGCTACCCTTATGAATTACCACAACAATGACACAAAAAATAATAGGTGGCGTTACACAATTATAACACTAGAGGTACTCGACAGGTAGTTATTGTAATTAATTTAAGAAATTGTCCGAGTAATAAAATTAAAAGCTGCAAATGGAATGTAACAGTACATCGCTAGAATACAGAATCTTCGGCCGTTTTCGATAATAGCCTGATATTCCCGGAACAATCCATCGATTATTCTTTACTGATTGCTTTATCCCTGCATTTACATATCAAACTAATAGGTTTTCAGAAAAGCCGTGCGCCCTACCGTTTGGCGTAAACTTTTGCGAAATACGCTTCCAAACATATTTTGGTCTCGAGAGTTGCAACTGATGCGTGGATCTAGAATCCACATGTCAATTCATTCACAAATTACACGCTATACACCTCGAATCTAGTCACTAGCCCAATAACTTATTTTTATAGGAAAGTTGGTCTTTGTTTTAGCTCAAAAAGACTTCAGGGATTCAGTACTTACAGTTAGACTCTTCAGGCCGCGTTCTTTGGGTAACTTAAGTACCTCATGTAAGTACCATTTTAAAGGTCTGTCCGATTGGCCCCCTGAAGAAGCAAGGAAACCAATGGCAATATCCAGTGATGACAGAACATCGCAGACATCAGACAAGGAGGAGCGGAAATCGACGATAATCTGGCCTTCGATGACACGAGAAATGAACTCCTGCAGAAACGAATAGGAAACAGTAGGAAACCACATTAGGTACCATCTACCAGAAACGTAGCGAAAACATCTCGTGTATGCAATCATTATAATAAGTTCCTAAAACGATTGGGGTCTGGCATGGCGCTTGCGTGAAACTACAGTAAACCACGATGATTTAATTTCTCAAAGAAAACGATTCACGGCTACAATTACGTCAGGGTTTATCTGATTCTTCACTTTTTAAACTTGACACACAAAAACGATAGAGCTTCCTTTAAAAAAATCTACTTTGGCGCAAGTTTCTGTGTTAGATAAAAACGTTCAGGAGAGCATGCTTTTTTCATGCTTTCAAAATGAGAATGTGTTTATAAACGAAAAAAACGTACTAGTGTCGTATTCAATCATTTTAAAACCTTATTTAAAAGCTAAACATTCCAAACGAGGAAGCCGTGAACCTCTTACTGTACCTGGGGGATTTTTTCAGCAAGAGAAGCGAACACGGCATCGTCACGCGTGTCCCGACTGAAGGCAAATCGCTCCTCCTAAAATAAACAAACCAAAATAAAAACACAAAAAGTCTTCAAAGGTTGAAAGAACTTTATTTTCAATAAAAAATATCAGTATGCATGTAACCTGAACATATTGCTAACAACCTACCTTGAATTCAACGAACGGTCTTCCCCTCAAAAACCTGTCAATGAGCTGTCTCTCCAGAGCCGCCCAGTCATAGTGGACTAAAGTTTCCTGTCCCACCTCCAGAGAGTAGTTACAATGTGCCAGGATAAGAGGAAGCAGGTCCCTCTCAGGATCATAAGCTATCAAATGTGACATGGTCAACTCCGTCACGGAAATACGATCAAGGGCGCTTAAAACGAAACAACGCAAAGAGAAGGAATTGAGCGGAAATAAATGAAACATGGATCCATCGGTAATTCCTAAAAGCATAACAACCGAAACCCACCTGTGGTAATCTGAAATTATCGTTTATGTTTGAAAGGAGCCCACGTTTGTAGCATTAGGAATTTAAATAAAAAAATCGCTTAAGAGGCGAATAATGATATGCATTGTACCTATCTTGGTTTGTTGCACTGCGATACGTTCCCAGAAATTCGTCATGCGTGTTAACTAAGAAGAAAGTGAGCGATGTCGAACACACTCCCATCCCAGTGGTACTGGGAAGCACCATGGCGATTGGACAGTCGTTGTCCATGGTGGTATTACAAAGGTCTTGTGGTACGCGAAGGCGTCCTTGGAGAACATAGAAAAATAACAGACAAGTTAAAAGCCTTCACCACATTCAACTCTGCCTACAAAAGAACTTAAGAAAAGCGTTATCGTATAGTTGAGTTACGAGTTTGCCACAAGACTACAACAAAACAAAGGGGGACTGCCAGAGAAGATTTTTAGGAAATCATCTGTAACAGTAGATTGTCTTATATCACTTTTTTATACCCTCAAAAATATTTCTACAGTCAAATAAATCTGTATCAGGGTCAACTGCCAAGCCTAGTTTTCACATACAAGAAAGCAACATCATGAACAGGAAAATAGAGTAGGTGTTCGGCACGTGCTATTCACATGCAGTGGGAGCAGCTGATCAAATTTCAATTTTATGGAAGTGTACTGAAGTTCACTAGACGCTTGCTAGAATTTCGCGCCAGAAACACGACTGATGCACTTTGTGCGTCGCTTCAATTGTAAATTTTGGTACTAAAGACCTGTGTGCTTTTATCAACCATTCAATCGGTAAAAAAGACCGAAACCTTTGAGGGTTGATGGTACTTCAGGGGTACTTAAACATTCTTTTACTGGTTCCTTGATTAGAAGATTATTGAAGAGGAGTTAAGTCTCGAGTTAAGGTTTTAGCCATATCATGCTCGGATGAATCGACTACAGTTGTATCAGTACTACTTGCTAAAAGTGGCTTACTATCGTTTTACATAAATTACTTGAAACTCCACGAACCAGAGAAATGATTAAACTGCGAACATACCCTGATCACCAAGAAATGACCGGCAAGAATTCCATGCAATTTTGAAACTCTGGAACAAGTTAGTGTACTCATCTTTGACAGATCCTAAAAAAACGGACAAAACGCAGTAACACGCCAGTTAGCATTTACGTCAGAATTTACATCATAACACAGCTATTTGCCAATGCCTGCTCGTATAAGGCTTCGCCAATCTAAAATGGCTCTCAAATTCTCTTTCGAGTTGATATAGCTTTGTTTAAAAGTTGAATCGTATTATGTGTTACAGTCGATTTGGCAGTGCTGGTTTCCGGCTGTGGGAGAGTGGAATGAGCAAGATGTGGTAGCGAGAATAGCCGGAGATAAGCAAACAAACAAACAACAAATAAACTATAAATTGTAGATTTGTTTGCTTAAAAGCCCATTTTTCAGCCTCCTGCATGCTTTGCGTTTTCATCTAGTGAAAGACTCATACAATATATTCAGGTCAGGAAAGAACGAATTAGGGTTTTTTTTTTTTCACGGTGCCGTCCTTTTTACAGTGATTTTTTTTCAGTTCCCTTGCTGTAATACACCAAACAAGTAAACAGAGTAACTTGTAAGATTTCCTCTGGGAATAACAAGGAAGTATATGATAACAAAAGAAAATATCTAGGCATATGATGAGTTGATTTATAAATCAAGTCTTTCTCGTCAAGCGAAAAATGAATAGATAAACATAGCTGTCACATGTACCTCTTGGGAGATCTCGTAGGAATTTGCGGATAGTATAGTTCTCACCATCTGTTCTATCGATTCTTCTGTGAAATCTGTCCATCAACAAACGCTGGAGACGAACAATGTCGGGGAGAAATTGCACGAACCGCAACTTGTGTTCCTGTATTTGTAAAAAAAGAAAATTGATAGAGATTCTCTACACTCCATTCTGGGGCAAACGAATGGGAACGAGTAGCAACAGCTGGCATGATGCCGTTAAAAATTTCTTTGGCAAGCGCGAAAATTGATAAACGACATGAGCTTTTTCTTTTGGGTCATTACCGTTTGGAAATGTTGATGAAGCCCAAAAGAAAACAGCTAAAAAAAACGATGTTTAGATTCTCGTACGTCTCTGCTCGCAGATATAAGTGTCAGGTACAAAGAAATGAGAACTCGGTCACACACCGTACATTACAGGTTTTCAAGAATAAACCTGATTCGTTTCAGTGAGTCACCTTTTGAAATCTAGATGGGGAACAGATCATACCACCTCCCATGCCACTTATCGCTGAATTATGTTTGCCAAGAGCCCACGTTTGTAGCATTACGAATTTGGGTCAATACCGTTTGGAAATATTTATGAAGCCCAAAAGAAAACAGCAAAAAAAACATGTTTAAATTCTCGTACGTCTCTGCTCGCAGACATAAGTGTCAGGTACAAAGAAATGAGTTGAACATTTAGTGGTACCTGTTTAAGGAAAGCATTCAGCACTTTGTACTGCTCCTCTCCACCTGAAAGAACTTCCTGTTGAAATGAGTTTCCAAGATGTTCCACAGTGATTTGCCGTCGGTACTTCCAAAGGGCCCTGGACATGGGCCTTACGCCCAGAGTTAAGTCTTCTACATGGGCATCAAACTCGTACACCTGTCGCACTAATGGATCACTTCCTGTATACCACACATGAAGAACAAGAAAGACGAAACAACATTTCCCATTTTTGTCGGTCAATGAGGCAACCACTACATCTGTCAAAGCTGAACATGCAACTACAACTAATTTATTTTTGTTATTAAGATTACAGAAGACTCAGGTTACGAACTTGTGTTTAGTTAGAACGTCTTTTTGCTCTATGCTTTACAGGTTCAGGCCCCAGTTGTTCAAAGGATGGATAACGCTATCCACCAGATAAATCGCTATCCAGTGGATAAGTGTTGGCAAAACAAACCACGCTATCCACTGGATAGCGATTTATCCGGTGGATAGCGTTATCCACCCTTTGAACAACTGGGGCCTGAACCTGTAAAGCATAGAGTAAAAAGACGTTGTAACTAAATTTTTAAAAAACATACCAAATCTCTCGTCTTCCATCAAAAGCCTCGAAGCCTTCTGAAGATTCTGGTCAAGATGCTAAAATAGTTTGCATAAAATAAAGGCCGATTACAAATAATTAGTACCAGTAATCACATGATTTCGAGTGCAATTTGGAATAAATAAGCACGAGTAAATTTTTCAAAGGCAAACAAAATTGCACGAGCCCGTAGGGCAAGTGCAATTTGTAGTCTTTGAAAAATTTACGAGTGCTTATTTATTCCAAATTGCACGAGAAAAATCATGTGATTACTAGTTAATAATATCCAAGCAACCATTTCTGTCACGTACGCTTTGTTAATTTTCGTGACAAATTCATGTGTCGAGCGCCTGGCTGTAAATTTGACGTGTGAATTCATGCTAAATATTCAATTCATGCACTCGCTGGAAGTGCTGCATGAAAAGTTTTTAGTTCAGAAATAGTCTTCTCGCCGCTAAATTTGAAGAACTTGAACAGCAAAGCAAATTTTCCTAAGCGGCTAAGGTTCTGCTGCTGTTCTTTTCGGTGGGTTTAAGAAACTCCGTCTGTGCCGCGTGTTTGTGCACGGTCGAGCCGAAAACAGCCTTCATATCAGCACATGATGTTTTGACAGAATATCGAAATACTGAACTAGAATCCACCGAAGGGATCTTCTCAGTGCAGAGGAGAGCATTCAGCTATAACTCCGTGTTGCTGGCTGATTTCACCGGACGTTCTACAGGTTAGATTTGCCTTTTAATACCACTTTTGCGCCTTTTGTTATTGAGCGAGCTTTAACAACAGCTGCAAAAATTTAGCTAAGCTTACCTAATTTCTCAGCTTTCTCTCTTGAAAAAATAGAATGCTTGCTTCTCTCGTCTTCAAAACTAAGAAGTAGTCTGTTCCTAGGCAGTCTGGTTAGTACTTC
Source organism: Meandrina meandrites (assembly GCA_963693305.1). Lineage (NCBI taxonomy): Eukaryota > Metazoa > Cnidaria > Anthozoa > Scleractinia > Meandrinidae > Meandrina > Meandrina meandrites. The sequence continues at coordinate 16,200,506 of OY855904.1, forward strand.
TTCGCGTTTCCCTTCAGAGAATTGAAGTATTCAGAGTATATGTTTCGGCGAGGATTGTCAGTGCCGCTATTGGCGTATTAAAATTGGCCGTCGAACCGAGTTTAATTTCAAGTTTATGCTTTGTCCTCATTGCTTTTGTGATTATTCCTCGTCTTTCACACCTCTCGACAATTGGTAATTTTTGTAGTGCTCTTTTACTTTGCGTTACTTTGAAGCTTTTCAATACAATTGCGTTATACAGATACTTTACTTAACAATCTTGTCTCACTTTTGTCCGCCATTTTGTTTGTCCGAGATGGATATGGCATGAAGCTGGCGTAAATGTCAATCATTTTCAATTTCACCGTTTTGCACTGCTAATTTCACGTTTTGCACTGCCAATTTCACTTTCTGCACTGCCAATTTCACTTTTTGCACTGGCCCCGGTTGTTCGAAAGGTGGATAACGCTATCCACGGGATAAATCACTATCCAGTGGATAAGTGTTGGAAAAACAAACTATGCTATCCACTGGATAGCGATTTATCCGATGGATAGCGTTATCCACCCTTTGAACAACTGGGGCCTGGTTTGGAATTAATTGACGTGTTCTTAGCCAATCAGAATGAAGAAATTGCTGCTTGTATATTATTACATCTATAACAGAAGACAATATAATAAAGGAATAAAAGAAGCAAAACAAAATGACCAAGCTTATAACATACCGCGATGACAGGAAAAAGAATGACTGAACAGAAATCTGTCTCCCAGCTCATGCGACTGGGTCGGCTTTGAAGGCGCATGTCATGTGCGTTTGCTAAAGATAATAAAAGAAAATGAAGAATAAACATGTACTCAGCATGTTTTCATTTGAAGTATAACTGTATCGACTTCACATAATCAGTGTAAGACGCTGCAGTTGGACCAGCTTCATGAAACTAGTAGTAACATACACGAAGACATAGCGCGCGCCAAATATGCGAAACAGCTCACGTTTTCTCATGTGAGAAACTTCACTTTCAAGTTGTAAAATATGCAAACAGGTCCCTTTTAGTAATCGTTCATATTGGATATTAAATTGAACACGTTACCAGTTTGTCCTCCATTAAGCGAAATCATTCGCTGTAGTGCAAGGTGAACTGTCAGTGCTGCGTCATCAACACTACGTCCTATTGCCCTGCTAAGAACATCGAGGTCCCGTTGCAAATGCTGCCACAAATACTGTGCTACAGTCTGTGACTGACATGGAGGTGTGATTAGCTCTGAAGTTGCCTTTGAAGAGAAATTACATACCTTCTTTTGTTATATGTGAAGTTAAAAATAAAGTACTTTTTTGTGAAATTCAATAATGTCTTAATATCACACACAAAAATCCAATATTCAAGAACCCACCATTTTTGGAGATGCTCTTCTTGACAGTTCCTAACACACTATTTAAATGCACACACCCATCAACCTACCACGACCCTCGAACTCACCGAGCTCTCGCGCTTCGCACCGTTAGCTCGACTTGTAGCCAAGTCTAACTCGCTCATTTCCTTGGCCAAACACCACTCACATCATATAAATAAGTTTCCTGCTGACAAAGTACTTACCGTAGCATTTTTGCATGCTCCCATGACCATAGCCGAGTGCATGATAATTCGCAGGAGACTGCACACTATTGGTGACATCTTTCTTTGCGGCTCAGCACATGTAGGTCTCGAACCAGGTTCTCCGAGCGCATGACCAGTCTTCGTTCTGTCTTTTCTAGAAATAAAACGATTAAAGTAGATCAGAATTCATCTCAAGACGAGACCTACAGAAATGAGTTAGAAAAGTAGTGCTACTTCGGTATCAGAAATAAAGCAAGCACTTTTTTGTAAGTACTGGTACATCGTCAAATAATTGAGGATAAAAATGTGTTTACGTTACCTATCGGAAACTCTGTATTCTCCCATGAACTTGTGTTTTTCCCCTCCCACAACCTTTCCACAGTCTGGACACGTACTCTTCTGCATTGGCTGTGTACACTTATCCGAGAAAAAAACGCAACGCAAAGGACGTTAAATGCAACAGCAATTAACAATTGTTATTATGTGGCCGGGTTTGTGAGTGGGCAAGATGAACTAAATCCTGCTCTGTGATGAGCTACCCAAGCGCCGCTCGGGAGTACCCGCTGTGTTCTGCAAGAAAGATATTCTTTATGCCTTATAATAAATCCTTTATTGATCAAGCACGTTCAGTCAAAATGGCTGGATATTGAGCTAGTTCTCTATCTGCGCAACTATGGAAAAAACACGCAAAAGAGAACTTTGCAATATTCAGTTATCTTGACAGAACGGTGGGCTATTAACCCCTATATCATGACGTACAAAACGTTTGGAAAAAAAAAAGTCACGCATGCACCTACCTCTCCGATAAAATATGGATGTCTACAATTTCCACACTCTGAAAAGGGAATAGCAAATATTTAAAAAATCTGGAGAGGCCTGCAACTCTGAGTATTAGAAGGCAATAGGATAGATCACTTTACCAAATTGAAGCAAAACGTATAGTCCGTGCGCAGTGTTTTTGGTTATGGAGTGATAATTTAAATATTACGTTTTATTGCTACCATTCTTGATAATTAAATTTGTATAACAATAAGATTCACAGAATATAAATCCAACGGGCACACCAACAACAAGAAGTAAATGTAAAATACGAGAAATACCTGAGCTGACAGTTACCATGGTAACAACAGGGTGAATGATAAAAAACACTCACTCACCATACCACTCCCCAACCCAACGAGTTCCTTTCATAGTCTCGGCGATGACATTGATGCACTCAAGAAAGTTGTCCTCGGGCATGGTTGGTAGGAACGAGTCCTGGATAGTGCCATAAAAAAGAAATTTAAAAATATTCTACCTTTTTCATGCTAGGTTTTCTCTCTTTCTTTAGAGTTAAGAGACATCTGTTTGACATTTCCAGTTCATGACCCACCAAGCAAACAATTTATGTCTGTGAATGAGCGCAGAAGCACATATCACACTCAGTTAACCTTTGTTAATGCGGGAACCATTTGAATTGTAATATATCAAATACGAGAGAGAGTTTCATATGTACAACCGATGCGTACCTTCATCGTAGATGGACTCGTCATAAGCGCATAAAGTGGCTGAGCCAATGACCCTGAACCAACGCACTGTAACGCTACTGAAGTGTGGATGACAATTTCAGCTAAGGTATGCTCCTGTGAGCTCTTTCCACGATAAACCTGAAGTTCCTTAAGTTGACCTCCCTGGCTATTTTCTAAAAGCTGCCTGGCAAAGGTTTGTGCCTTAAAGGAAACAATATCAACACTCAGCTGTTAGCAAATAAAAAGGACAGACGTTTGGTCGTCATTATTGTATTTGCCGTTCATAGTAATTGCTTGAATGATCGAGCAAAAGCGAAACAGAAAAGGGTACATGAATGTGCAAAACACTTTTAAGAAATCATCACAGATGGATTAAAAATCAACGTTACCAAATCAGAGATCATCAACTCTATATACCGGATCCTGGGCATATGCAAACTTCCAGTCCAAGTGATTTCGCATTGAAATTTAACGGACAAAAACTTATAAAACATTTCATACTTAAATTGTCTTCACACATAAACAGCAAAGTAGAGGAGCGTGTTTATCATACCGTTGAGGAAAAATGTCCTTCCTTTTTTATGAAGTCATCCAGCTTTTCCTTGACCTGCAGAGATGATAGCAAATACTTGAGCATGATCTAAACGTCACGGTATCCTACTTACAGTCCGAACAAAGAAAATGCCTGACGACTATTAAACAGTTAACAAGTTCGAAAAGATAGAAGAAAACTGTATATTGTTGTGTATACTTGTAAACCTTGAACAAAATCATAATGCATCACTGAGAGGACAGTATGTCGACGGGTGGGAGAGTTAACAGATACACATGGAAGAGTTAACAGTAAAAGCAATGTATCATTGACGTACTGTGAAAGTTATTGTCAGTAACGTCGACAATTTACTTACCTCTTCGAGTTTCGGATTTTGAACTGAAGAAGCATTTGCCAAAGTTATTTCACGGTACAGTGCTAATAGAAGAAGTGTGTCTTTGTTCACACCTTGTACTTCGGTTTCCTGCACAAAAGGTCAAGTTACAATTCGCATTTTTTTCCTGTATCAAAAGTGACAAATTGAATCTAATATGAAATACAGCAAGTACAAACCGTGATAGCAGTAATGATGTCTTGGATGTTCCCACTGATCGTTGTTTTTGCCAGTCCTTCACGAAGTGCACGATAGTGGTTCTCATGAACAACAAACCTGTCTTGGATGGTATCGTCCTCCTAGAAATAAAAGTCATTGTCAGTGTTGCAGCCGCTTTCTTAACTTAGAGACTCAAAGCATAGTGTAGAATGCGAAGTGGCCGATTATTTAAAAGTATGGTGTTTAGGCTATTTTGTTTGTTTACCTTGTTTCACTTTCAATAACATGTTAAAACACCAGACGTGATACTTACGCTTATCTTTACAGCCGTTTTCGTTTAACATGATACTTTTGTTTTTCTGCCAAACTCTGTGACATGATACTCTTGTTTTCACGATTTAAACTGTCACGAAACTCGTTTCTCGAAAAGTAATAGACGGATCAAAATAAATAAAAAACATCTCTTTCGGAAGGGTTTTCAACGCGCAGTAAGTTTTTGCATATTTCATTACGAAAGCGCTGTGCCAGGTTTTTACCAGAGCTCTTCAATGAAAATCTTTTGTCGATTGCTGTTTTTGCAAACAGACTGAATACGTTAGCTTTAACTCTGCCAGTAATTTAATAGAATCTATCCCTAAATAATAAGGGAGTTGTAAAGGCAAAGAGTGGCTTTATCCACAACAACCACCGCTTACCTGCTGCTGAGCTTCTGGCGGTAGAATCCACTCCAGTTCCTTATAGGTACCGAGAGTCCGGACGTTATCAAAACCATACCTCCTGACAAGCTGTTTAAGAAGGTAAAGCTGCGGTGTGGAACTTGATCCCTCCATGCAAAGCCGTCTAGCAGATTCCAGTAATGCCGTCACTTCCCGCTTTACATCGAGGTCTTTGTAGCTGCTGTCTCCCTCAATAAACCACTTGTAAAGGTAGTCTGCTACAAGTGCTAGGACGTAACGACCTTTTGCGACGCCTTCCAGCGAGTTGGCGTTTATTTTAAAAGAACCTTCATCGTTGGCTGTAAGAGCTTTAAAAGCTTCATCGCAAATCTTTTTCGTGTGCTTGAGTTTAACCGTCAACTTTGAGTCGGCCACTTTAGCTTGGTACCGGCTTATAAGGATGTCCTGAGAAAAGTGGAAAGAACTTTTGACCTGACGGTGTAATTTACTTTTCAATAAGAAATGCAACGCTTCAGCAAGCCAAGGGGATAGATTGCACGTCATGGAGCAGGCTGCGATGTCTTTGTGAGTATAAAATACTAACTTCTTACCAACCGAGCGCGAGGGCCGTACTGGAGAATATTGGCCCGAGGTCGTGGCGGTAGCGACCGAGGGCCAATAATCCTCAGGTCGGCTCGAGCAAACTAGGTTGGTAAGATGACAACGCTATTACCACTGATGATGAAGGGCTAATCCAGAAACGTTTGGTCTCTAAGTAACGTTATTTCACACTTTTATACCTTTAAACATTCTTTATTTTTCACTATGAATCATACAAGTGCCATGCAGTACTTTGAACTTTTGTTCTTGATTAATTAGGTTAGTAAGTTGTTTATTATATGGCACTCGTTTTAGCTGCAAATTTTGAATTTGCCTGCTTTCGAAAACAAAATAATACGTGGCTTATGACCATTTCCACGGAAACGGTCCACATGGCAAAATCCTGACCAAGAAAGAACCAATCACAACGCTCGGATTTACCTCAAGCCTGCCTTGTCATATAATAAAAATTTATATCACATACCTCCATACATTGAACGAACAGAAAACAGACTTCTTTGATGTGCTGGGGTTCTGGCTTCAAGCTCTGAGCCTCTCGCAAGAAAACTTCCAGATGTTCTTTCACCAACTTTGTGCTATTTAAGAACGAAAACAAAAAAGAAAGCTTTTAAAAGAGCCTTTTTCCTCACATCTACCCCATGACATGCGTTCTAGTAGTGGGTTTATTCTGGCATGTGATTCTGCGTTGACCTCTGAAGACTACAATATTTGTACACTGGTAGAGCTGGAGAAACCTCGGTTCCTTGTTATGCTGGGATGTGCAGTAATTTCATATTTTCTTGATATAAACCAGTTAGTTACCTGGAGCGTAGAAGTTGCTGGAGGAGAAAAGAACGCACCACAGGGGTGGGGTCGATACCATAATCGGGAAAGGGTGAGAAATCTTTTGTTTGGGTGGACTGGCGACCGATAACATATCGCATTAGAAGGGAAAGAACATCTTGTTCCAAGTCGTTAGAAACTGAGTCACCAAAACAGAATATTGACACCAGCTCCATGAAAAAGGCGTTGCAGCGGCGACGTAACTCGGAAGCGGTCTTTTCATCGTCCCTACCATAAAGCAAAAGAAAAAGTACATTATTATTCTATTTCAATTAAAGCGTTCTCGTTACTAAGTAGTTAACTTGTTCTTATCCCTAAATTCAACAACCGCTGCCATCATTAAATAGGCTGTTCTTGACTCATCAAAACAAGATGAGTTTTGATGACTTGTAAGAAGGTATTGACTCCCAACCGTCTGGTTTGAAGACTCGGAATGAATATTCAAGCTTGTATAACACAAATATCATTTCACCAAGTGTAGCAAACAAAGACGCTTTGCAATACAGAAACTATTAAACGTATTAAACAAGAAGTTCCACTATAAAAGGGTTGGCACCTCCCACATTTCACACCTTTCGGGCGCGAAATGCAAATTTTCACTCTTGCATTCATGGCACGTTGCAGAGTCAAGCGTCCTGCAAATTAAATACGCCTCAAAACCTCATGAAACCAAAAGATACCCTTTACACAAGTAAAATATAACTTGTTAACGTTTTAGTATAGCATTCTCAACAAAAATGAAGCACATTTTATCAGCAACTGTCACGGAGAAAGCGCGGGTTGTTTGTCAGCTGTTTACGCTTTGATGGTTTATTGACAACTGGGTGTGAGAATGGCCAGGCCTGGCCCCTTTTATACCGGAACTTCCTGTTTAAGATAATGGCACTGTGGCTTTGTGATCATTATACGCGTACTATTTTACCTCTTCTGGACATCTTCACTGTAATTTATTAGGAATTTCTCAACAATTTGCAGAGATCTCAGCGAAGAAAAGTCAGTTTCTTCTTCCAGGGCCTGAACAGTAAAGAAAAGAATTACGACAGACGATTATTCTCAATTTTCCTCATCGAGTGTATTAATCGCTTACTATAATAATCCACTGAAGGACGTCTTTGTTTCCCTGTTCCCGAAACGTATGTCTTAAATGTCTCGTAACGATGTAGCTAACATTGATACTGGTCACACACATATAGCACCTGCGTAGAACTACTTAACCAAGGTCAGTGTGCTTACTCACAATTTTCTCTGAAGGGAAGGTTTTGCATACGCCATTATGGACATTTTCCATTGTAGCATATAAAAGGCATTTATAGAAATAAATGAATGTAGCAGCAAGTACCTTCCACAATTTAACCACGTTCTCGGTATTTGCGTTATCATCTTGCGCGTAAAAGAAGGTCACATGTTCTACAAACAGTCTGACGGCTCCTGCTCGTTGCCACATGGATCTGGTACAAAAAAAAAACAGTGAGCGCTGTGTCTATCACCATCTATCTGTTACAAAAATAAGTCACACTGTCTGTGACCGAAATGAACTGACTTTTGTACGAATAACGAAGGACTGACTTCGCAAAAGATAAGGCAGGAAACACAGAAAACCGGGGACCAAAAAACATTCTCAATCAATAAGTTAATCTATTACTATTACTCGACCAATCTAAAGACAACTTATAACCTTCGTGTTCGATGAGAAAACTGATATCATAGTAACTTTTGAAAGCGCGAAACGTGTCATATTACCTGCAGTGACGAAGCAATACTGAGGATTTCTCTCCGTAGTTTGAGCTTATCTCCGTGACAGGCCCAAACCTCTCCCTCCTCATCATGTCTTCCACCGCTGGTCTGATAGACAGCACTCTGTCACACCAAGCTTGTCGGGAGTCTGGCTTTAACAAAGTTTCACCAGATGGACTCAATGCTTCGAGACAAACTTGCAATGCAACAACGTCCAGGAGCTGGTGGCGCGAGCAAAGAGAATTTACATTTTGATGATCAAAGTAAACGAGTTATTTAACTCTTTTTCCTCGCGGTGTTTTCTAAAAGAAATAGAAAACATGTTTGCCGTGTTTCTGTAGAGTTAGTTTGGGAGAACTCGAAAAAGCTGTCGAAACACTCGCCTATCGGCTCGTGTTCCCACAGCATTTCTCGTTCTCCCGAACTTCCACTTGTGTTTCTATTAAACAATTAGATTATTCGCTCTCGATGTCTATCGCGTGATAGTTGACGAGGACGCAGCCCGAGGCCAACTATCACGCATAGAAATCGAGAGCGAATAATCTAATTGCTTTAGTATAAACCTTTTCTGGAACAGCCTCGACCAGTAAACTGTCTAAATCTTCTTCACGGACACTTCGAAAACGTAAAGAAGCGGCCGCCATTTTGTTTGCAAGGGCACACTGCTACGCTACTCACTATCTATCACAGAATAGATAGTGGGTAGCGTAGCCAATCAGAGCGCGGCATTTGTGATAGAACGCTAGTAGATTTATACTAAAACTCGATAGAAACACAGAACATGTATTCTATTTCTTAACTATTAAGGCCTTGGTATCATACGAAAACCGAATCCAATAATTGTACTATTATAAACGTAAAATAGTAAAATCGTTTAGATATTTTACAAAACAACAACAAAGTAGGCCACGCAGTGACCCAATTCAGCGTAAACAACTTTATTGATGGCAGCCTTGTATTAAAGTTAATTCAAAGTGATAACAAAACTTCTCAAAACGTTTGAAAAAATCGAACTGAAGCTTTTAAGCATACTTCAGTCTTCTTAACAACCACGTTCAAACTGCTGGCAAATTTGTCAGGTAACATCATTTGACACGTAAAATGTGTCATTCCTATTTGCATTAATACGATTGTCTGTACATATGACACGATGGGACAATGTGATATAGAATTAGCAGAAAATCGAGAAAGCACTATATAATAGTTACCAATTAGATTACGAGCTAGAAATTTCTATGAGGTGAAATTTGATGAGGTCGCTCATCACTTGATAGAAATTGAGAGCAAATTATTCTACCGGTAACTGTTTTAGTACAATTCTCACCAAATACTTAAAGGAGCTACATCACGGGAATTTCGCGGATTTTTGGTCTAACCTAGTGGCAGGCCTTCCTAACCCATGAAAAACATTATCTTTGAAAATCTAAAGAAAGATATAACCTTAATTTTCGAAGAGAAATCAAACAGCGGCTATATAAATCGATTTTTTGAAGACGTCCGGAAACAACTTGAAAAGTTTAGCCTCGATTTTTCAAGTTGCAATCCATTTCCATCCTAGTCATCCGCGGCCAACGACGCTTGATAACAGTTTCATTGCTCTAATAAAGCAAATTTTAATTAAGATGGACAATTATTTTTAGGTTTCCTACGACACAAATATAAATTTTGGCATTTCAAAAATTTGTTAAAATCCGTGACAAAGCCCCTTCAATTAATCTTAACGCATTCCGAGCTCGCATGCTGATGTGATGTCAACTAATCAGGTGGTTGCATTTGCAATGGCCACTCACTCAGGCCCTTAGCCCCGGTGGAGCATAGGCCATTGATGACTTCTGCTCTCCATCTACTTCAGCCCCACACCCCTTCGCCAGGAGTTCTTTGGAAGACCCTTCGTTCTTTTTCCCTGAGAGTTCCTGGTGTAATCCATTCCTTGTGCTCAGCTGCCTTTTTCCGTTGCACTTCTGCAAATGTCCAGTTAATAACTTCTCTGATGCCATTCCATTCATCCTCTATGTTTAGATCTTGGAGCGGTTAAAATCTGCGCACATTGAGATGCCTATATGACCAATTTGATTCTCTGGTTGGGTGATACCCTTGATGCCTTGTAGGTTGGTTTGTGCGGGTTTAGACTTCCGCCGATGACAACGTTGGAGTTGGCAAATCTGCAAAACGTTCACTGTTTTCACTCATCCCGAATCCACGTTTGTCCATTACCTTCTCGTATCTTTTGATATTCTCTACAATTCTTGCGTAGAAATCACCCATTATAATGACTACACCTTTCCTTCACATTGTCGCCTGCATCGATAAAAGGTAGAATCATTCTTGTCCTTCTCAGCTACCTCGTTTGTTGGAGGATAACACTGGGTGATATCTGCGGTTATCTTCCTAAACCTGGCAGTGATAATCCTAGGGTTTATATGTTCCCAGGATTTCATGGCCATGAATCGTGCCTCTGATGTAAACATAAACGCAATGCCTTTCGTGTGTGGTGCTCCAACCTCCTGAAAGCCTGAGTAGATGATAGTTGTGCCATCTGTTAGTTCCATCTCTATCGATTAGGTCCACTGCGTCTCACTCTGTCCGAAAACTGATAACTTCTATCTCTTCTATCTCTTCTCGTCTGCTATGATGGTAGATCAATGTGGTTAGAACATGGTCCTCACATTCCACGTACCCAATGTGGCTGTTGACTCTGGAGAAGAGGTGTCGGCCGTGCGGACCCGACGGCTTGTCCTGCGCTGCGTCATATGCTGTCTCTGGGACGAACCTCTCCTCCCAAGTCTATCGTGTGGTTGAAGTTCATCAATGTTCCCGTAATCATTGAATGCACAACAAGGGGAATTAGCCGATGCAGCTTCGCCAAAGCCCTGTTGGCCAGAATTACCTATTTACAACTGTCACGGACGAAGGGTTACGACAGACTTTGCAATAGTATAGTTGAATTCTATAGGAATTATTAGTAGCATGTGATAAGTTCATTGCTGGATACGGAAAAACGAGGTCATGAACTTTACGTTAACAGAGATAATGGTTCAGAGCAATTAAATTGAATGCCACAGTATTAGTTAAATTCATTTCACTTTTTGACAAAATTTGCGAAAGCATTTGTAGAACAGCATAAGAGCAGCAAAGGAAAAAATTAGAACGAAACAGATGTGCCAATGAAAGCAATTCAAGGTGATATTCAGTCTTCCCTGGGTGGTAGACACAATGCCAGAGCGAACTACAGGTATAGCACAGAGTGGGAAAATCATTTCTCAAACTCATTAATAATTCATCTCGTTAAAACAAAGGAAATCAGAACCGTGAAGGCAGTTTGGAAATCTGATCTTAATAGGCCTTATGCATGATGACGTCTTATCGTCAAAATTCACCACCAAGCCTCGTTTACGCAAATTATTCTAAACCCTCTGCCACCTTCGTGCAGTTTTCACGTGGGTATTCTTTTCATCTTTCCTACTTTGGGAAGTTTGTACTTCGAAAGCGAGGCTTGGTGGTGAAACAAGCCAGTCTGACGTAAACGTGCATAAGAGCTATTAGCATAGATTTTTATGATATTATTTCTCCGTTTTTCTCCGTAGTTTTAGTTAAGATTGAGAAGATATATCAAACACTCGAGAGAGTGTATCATCACATTTCCAAACACCTCAAAGTTCGTCAAAAATACTCCGCTGCGCGTCGTATTTTCAACTCTCTTCTCGGTGTTTGGAAATATGATGAAACACGCTCTCTCGTGTTTGATATATTACTTGAAAAAGTTTACGTTCTCCATTATTGATATATTTTTACTCACCACTTCATTTTCATTCCCTCGAAACAATTCTCTCATTCTTGATACAACTTCAGGATCGGCTTGGACAAGTTTGGCAAAACACCGTAAGCGGGACTGGACTCTACTGTACGCCACATGAATGAGTGCTATGTCAATAACCTCATTACCATCTTCATCTTCCAGGGTACCCAGTTCCCTCGCTGACGAAAGAATGGATTCGTAAACAAGCTGAAAGAACAAAAGGAGAAAATGTTCAAAGCGTGGACAACATGTTATAATTCGTTAGCCTAGAAATGAGGTCTTGAAGGTGACTTCAATTTCTTAAAGAGAAAAGTTTTACAGAACGATCCTCAAAGGGAGTTTGAAATAACAAGTGTTATGACACTGTCTCTACTGTTGATCAAAAAAATATAAAACAGAAACCTCGTATTCACTATCGCTTGCAGGTTTGTACACCATGTGGACGAAATCCATTAGGTAAGCTAGTGCTGAGAAGTGTTTATGACGCAGTTCACCAAGAGGAGGCCCCATTTCTGAATTGTCGATCAAACTGCGTAAAGACTCCACCAGTGTAGTACTGGACTGGGCTGAGAAACAACAAAGTACGGAATATTTACTCGCATTTATAATTGTGGTCTGTTATTTATTTCGTTTATTTCCTAACATAATAAATAATAAATCAATAGATAAATTAATAACTTTATTAATCAAGCAGCTCTAAAGCTAGTGTAATATCTGAAAATTCATCAGCGTAATTTACTGGGAGTGGAGTTCTTTAATGCATTCTGTGTTCATCTAAGCGGTTCAGTGATGGCACTTAGTACATTTGTAACCTTTAAAATGATCTTCCTAGCCCAATGGTAACTTGATTCATTGCACTTTACTTGGTTATAATTCTTACGCAATGACAACATTATAATTAAGTGACCAAGTAGATAAGAGTTCTTTTAGATCCCTTCATTTTATGTTAACATACACGCCAAGCACATACACGACTAAAAATGTTAAAGAACTGTAGATATAACATAAACTGAATTTGTACCTGAAACGCTGGACGCGTCTTTTAACAATTTTTCCACGCGTTGCTTGATAAGATACGAAAATGGAAATCGGCAAAAGAAACTGTGACTGCCGGCACCAGAGCCGATGACTTGAACACGCTCACGAACTGTATTAGTAACAGGTGAAATCATCTTGCTGTAACTTAGCTCTGATATGTTAGAGTTAGCCAATATCTCCAGCCAAAGCGTAGAAACCCAGGTGTGGTCATCCACCATCAAGTCCAGATTGCTGTCCCTGTCAGCCAATGCGATGATCTCAGCCAGAATTGGTACAACAGCAGAGTAAACTCTTTTCCAAAGAGCCTTTCTAAAGGTGCCCCATTCTTGCACACCTGTCCCAGACAGAGCTTCTGAGTGAAGCCACTCGTGTGCATTGTATGCTTTACTTTCTCTTTCTTTCAGGAGGTGATACGTTCTTTGTGTTAAAACGCTGGCAAATGTCTTTTCAGCTTGAAAAAATAATAGTAAAAAAAAACACAGGAATTATGACAGTTTGCTTTTCTTTAAGATCCATACAATGCATATCTGGACACCATGGCAGTTTTGTCTTTTACGCGACCCAGAGAACGATCCCATCGCGAATTTTAACCTTAAAGTCATCGGGGTTGAAAGTTTCTGGTAATCTTCAATTGTGAGCGCTGTTGCAAAAATCTTCAATTTTTCAATGCTTTTAGCGCAAGTACCTGATCGGTTGTACTTACGTCAATGTTACATTATAACAGAATTGCATTTGATGAATGGAACATATGAACCAACGGAAATGGTTGACAGCAACAACATTTATTTACTAAAAATAATAAGGAGTAAGTAGAGTACATTATGAGGAATTATGAGGTAGAACCGAACAGGAAAGTAGCAGCATCCAAATAAGAAGGCGCAAGTGGGGTTGGATCGGGCACACCCTCAGAAAACCAACATGCAATGTTACCAGGCATGCATTGAGGTGGAACCCACAGGGGAAGAGGAGCCAAGGCCGTCCCAGGAACACCTGGAGGAGAACCGTGGACAATGAGGTGGGCAAGGCAGGCTATACCTGGAGGCAGATAGACAAGCTAGCTCAAAACAGATCGAGATGGCAGGCGGATTTCACGGACCTATGCTCCACAGGGAGTGAAAGGAATAAGTCAGGTTAAGTCAAGACTACATTAACTTTGACAACTTACAATAGATAAATGATACACCTTTTACTTAACTAACCTCCACGAGGTTGGAAATCTTCAGGCAGCAACTGCAAAAGAAGCTCAATTCTGTGAGTTGATCTTTCAGGTGCTTCTGTTTCGTTATCAACTCTACAAGCTGCTGCTTGTACACAATTTCTCAGGAGCTTCACAGCCAAGGCTTGTGTTAAGTCATCCTCCTCCACTTGATCTTCGCTTCCACTTCTAAAAAGTTCACTGATTGGACGATCAATGAGTTGCTCGATAGAAGGAGTGTGCCTATCAGGTGGACGAAGTTCGTCAATGTGGGTGGACATCCACTTGCCACCTTGGAAACCGACAAAGTTACGGCATCCACCGACCATTCGTGGCAGCTGAATGATCAATACAATGTGGACAGCTTCAATTTTTGGCAGATTGAGCATTTCTGGCGCGTTTGTTCGCTCCTCCAGCAGAATATGCCGTGCACCCGCAATGAGGTTGAAGTTGTCATCTCCAGAATCACACTGAACCAGGAGAATGCCAGGGCAGTCTCCTCCAAGGCATTCAAAAAAGGCTCTGCCAACACGTAATCATGAGTAGTTATGAATATTTCATTCAACGTTGTCAGATGGAAGCTTAAAGCTTCAAGGCAACAAGACCGAAAGGTAGTGTGGGTTAAGGAAGAGATGAATACTAATGAGATATAACGATAAAGCAAACGAGATTTTGAGGTTTTCATTCTCGTTGGATATGTAGAAAAGACTTTTAGCCACACTGATTTTCAGAATAGTTTTCCAAACCGTGTAACATTGAACGAAAAGATTCAGAAAAAGGTCTCGTGAAAGGAACAGCACAAACTTCTAGATTTCCTCTACGTTGATATGAAAAATACCAATGAATACCCAGACCACTATTCGGTCTTATCGCGCGGACTTGCAAGGCTTTCATTCGACAAAATTAAATTGCAATAGCTGTATATTACACATCGTGACGATGTAATGTATCAAAGGATCAACGTTAGCAAACTTATGCGCCCAAGGAGAACGAAGGCTTTAAATAGAAGGCTTTTGAATAGTGACTTTCAGTACGTTTATGTTACTTAGAAAAGCGAGATTGTTATCTGGCATGTGCATTATTACACATTGCCCCGTAAAACGGTCTTCTTCTTCAAAATTCTTAAAAAAAAAACAAATGTTAAACAGGCATATCTTTTCACAAACTTTTCAGCTAGATCGTGGTTCAAAAGTTTAAGACAAAGTAAGAAAAGTAACACTGCTAACATTTGAGGCTACTTCTAGACAAATCAGTGCAAAGGGGCGCGTAAATGTTTAGTGAACTCACGCGGACCTGGTTAGCGCAAATTAAGTTAGAAGAAAACAGCACTGTCTGATTAGTTATATTCGAAGTGTGAGTTAATTAGATCGATGACCGCTATTGCAATTCAACGGACTAGAACAGTTCAGGAATGTAGTTATTAGTGATACTGGTGTTTTCTATCGAAGTGCAAAAACTATATTGTAATTGTCCATTTCACCTAGAATGGGAATTCTCTAGTATACGGTACTGCGACAAGAATGCGACAGCAATAATTGGGATGACAGTCAGATGGAAAATGGACGCGTAATACATTGTTTTTTTATACAGAATATTACCTCACTGAACCTCTGAACTGTTGCTCTGTCTGAAACTGTTGCAGTGTCATGAAATCCACAGTTGAGCGGCGGAAACCAGTTCGGTTGCATATGTCACCAAGATCGTTGTTAGAAAGTAGACGCGAATGGGTTGTAATCTAAGATACAGATAACGTGATTAATCAGCCATATTACAGACCAATCTAAAAAAACCACAGTCGCCATTCATGTTAAAACTTGAGACTCACTTGAATTAAAAGCCCTTCCTGACGCTTCTCACCAAGATGTGCATCGTCCGAAGTGAGCACGTGCCTCATGAACGCCGCCAAACTAGAGTGTTGCTGCTCGTGAAAATAAACGTTCCAGATATTGCGAGCTCTTCCTTCCAAGAGAGTGGCCGGAAGACGGGCAATTGCATCAGGTGCAGCCATCTCCAAAAGCATCTTCTGACATCCCCGAAGGACCTTGTAAGATAAACACGAAATTGCTTCGCATCAATGCGAAAAAAATAATACATTTCATCAGCAAAACAACTGCCGGTCCACTTAGCGTTAGCTTTAACTGGCAGTGGTTCATTGATTAACCACGTTTGGTTACACATGGTTTTGCGTGATGCCACACTTTTTAAAGTCTGTGACGTTCTGATCTACATATGCATTGTTTCCAAAACAAATAGTCTAGTAAATTATAAATATCGTGTAATAAGTTGACGTTTCTGTCCTCTTACTTTCATTTCCCATGTATCCTCAGTGGTTTCATCAGGTAAATCTTCTTCTTCTTTAATGTCATTGCAGACTTGCATGACGATGGAGGGAATGGTGTCCTCGTGGTACCCAACAAAAGCGTCTCCAACGGTGAAATCCCTAGAACAGTACAGAAAAAAAGACCTTAACGAATCAGTGCCTGGATTCAAATTCAGACAAGAATCACGATTTGTTAAAGAACGCGTTTTCATATCGATAGAGTAAGTTAATCGATAACATAGATACAGAGTTGAACTATTGATGTTTCTAGACAGGGTTAGACCGTGTGTGATTCCTTTTGGCGTGCAGCTTAGTATGTATGAATTACGTCTTGCCTGTGTCGCTTGCTTTCCCCAGTGACCTCTGCAAACTCATAGGCCCATTTTCTGAGTTTATGAACTAGATCCATCTGGTCTGGAGTCAAACTCGTTAACGTCACGAGGTAGTGTTTTTCCAGACGGTTGATCAGCGGAATGGGAAACTCGTTGTAAACCACGTCCTTTTCGGCTATCACTATTAACCTAAGAACGGCGGATGAAGAATTTATTAGCAATGGGCTATCACTTGAACTACTCGTAGGAGTTGTTACACGAGAAACACATGAAAGGTTTCTACAACTAAGGAAAAAGCTTGAACGAACAAAATGGCAGGACATGAATTCTTATTCAAGTCACCTGCTGGAAGGACCGCTAGAACAAAAACGCAACTGCTTTTTTAGTTACCAGAAAGGAATATTCATTACAACAGTTTACATGTCACCAACAAGGAGTATCAGATCAACTTCCTTACTTGAAGTCGTCATGGACACGGCATTTGACGCGGTGAGTACCGAGTCCAAGATCCACGTACTTCTGTCCTCCAAAGTACACGTAGTACTACAAATATAACAACCAATAGTTGGAATCCATTGCACTTAGCCTTTTTATCATACATTACAGAAATTGATGCAGTCAAATAGCAAATAGCTTCATATGGAAAAAATCGTTCTCGCATTCTTTTCCTCGCAGTCTGTATTTGGACCGTTAAAAGACATTTCTCTCAATTCAATGGAACTGAACGATGAGTACATCGTTACAAGTGAAGGTGAGATATGATTTAAGCACGACTAATAGTCTAATAGAAGCAAATCGAAATGTAATCAGATTATCCTAAACAAGAAAACAACATACCTGATTTAGCGCGTCGTAGAGACTTTCGTAGAGACTTTCGAGGTTTAACAAAATTACTGTTCTTCCTGTCTCCATGCAAACCTTGATACGGTTGATGTTGCGACAAATCTAAGACATTCAAAATTAAATCTCAGTTTCACAGCCGGCATGTGTTCGTTGTCAGTTACTTTTAATTCATCAAGCTTTTTACCTGAGTGTATTCCTGGTCATTTGGAAAACTACTTCCAAAGATCACCACTGCATCATCGGCCGTTTTCAAGAGATGCTGCTGCATGATTGGTAAGGCGGCGTAATTTTCCGTCAAAATCAGGAGGTAGCGGTTCTCACTAAAAAAGTAAGACGTTATTTTGGTTCGTCATAAACAGCAGTGGCCTTCTCTATTGTATAACAAGTTAATCGTTAGCAACAATTTGAAAGAAATAACATAAAAAGAAATTGAAAGAAATACCTGAAATTGGTGCGGTCTGCCACATCTTCCCTTCCAAGACTTGCCTCGATCAATCTTATTGTTGTAGAGGTTTCTGCTACATCCTCCTCCTAGTAAGCCAAAGTATGTTTCGTTTAGAAACACCAATAAGCCCTAACCAGTTGTACTCACCAACACTGAGAACCTCGATACTCAGAATCATAGAGAATTACACTGTCTAAATACTACTTCTTTATCGACTATCCACTCGTTTAAGGCCCGTGATCTAAATGTCATGTCACGGTTGTTTGTTATTACATGTATGTATCATGACTTTATATAGACCGCGCGATTTCCAGAACAAAAGGTCTACTCACATCTGTTTCCTGATAGTAGCGTTTGAATATCTCCACAGGCTCTCCTTCAATTAGACCACCAAAGTTCCTCTTGATAGCGTGTTCCAGTTGATGCCAACGAGGTCTTTCGCGAGATTTAGCAGCGATGGAATACACCATTTTGATGAGACTTATATGAGAAACAAAAGCAGATAAATCACCTATATGCAAAACAACTAACAACTGAATTGAGCCAAAACATAGTTCAAATAGAGGGAAATTGTTATGAAGCCCGGCAAAGTTCTTTGTTTAAGGTTTTTGTTCGATATTTTGGTGGTTGACCGTGGTGGTTACGTGTGTTCGTGTAACTAACCAATAAACACATTGCGATTACGTAAGTCACGCATAATGTGTATGAGGGCAAATCAAAAGATGTACACGGTCGTGGACCTTACAACCTAAATCTTGGCCTCTGTTTGCTCCTTTGATGTTTGCCGCGCTTCCAAACCATTTCCCTCTATTAACTTACAATGGCCAAATTCAACAGTAAACAACTGAATTAGACAAGGTCATTGGAACATCCATTAATTCGCACCTGTAAAAGTCACGAAGACCGAAAAATTCCTCTTTGCCACATTTCCTCAACGTTGCAAAATTTTTCTGCTCCCTGTACAGTTCTGCATATCCATCGGCCAGTGGGGATATCAGAGACTGAATAAGATGTTTCACCTGTTTGTCCGTGGAACAAATCCCCCTGTAACATAAACGTTATAAAGGGAATACAATCAATGATAATATGTTGACTTTTTCCGTCCCAGAATACGGATCACAAGGAAGAGCTGTTCTGGGAATTTGCTGATACATCAAAACTATTAATTGTCAGCTCTGAGCTTAAAAATGTACTATTATTGTAAGGTGATTAACAAAAGCTGCGCAACTAAATCGTTAATCGATAAAAAAAATTAAAGAAAAAATTCGTCTTACTCACAATGCACTGTCTACCAGTTCTCCTACGTCTGGCACTCCACGCGACAACATGATACCGCGGTTCATTTTAGCGGGATCTAGGGCCCAATTTGAGATGCCAATAAAAGCTACACGCTGAGCTTTCTCGTCAGTCTCAATGACGTCGTCAGCGGAAGTGACACCATCCTCAAGAAGCGGATGTAGGGTTTTCAGAGGCATAAGAGGAGAGTCCTCCGCCAGCCCAACCTCATCAAGGACGACAACTGATACAAACTTGTCTGGGTTTTTACCTTCCTGTAGTTTGCTACACTGACGGAAGGTCGCCACGATACCCTCTGGGGTCGAAAGAGGACTGCACTGATATGACGCCATGTGGACCTTAAATTCAAAGTGAATGTAATTTATAAACAGAAAAGCTTGAGGGAACGTCTTACACTAGATCTGGGCTCAAAAAAGAGCACCGACAACAAGATGGAGGCAGCTTTAACCAGTAATGCTTGTTATAGAAAATAAAGTTAATATAAAACCAAATTTTGAAAACCGCTATATCGAACATATCCCAATGAACTTCGTTACCTGCTTGAAGGTCTTGAAGAGCTCAGATCTGGCAGCATCTCCCTGCATGTTGTCGGCTACGACGGTCTTGGCCAGAGACTTGGAGCTGCCCGGTTTACCAACCACAAACAGTGGGATCCGGAGCTCAATACACACCACCATCATGAACACGTTCTCACTCAAGGCTGTATTTCTGGCAATGTTAGGGCCAAGTTCTAACTCGTTTAGCACTGCTCTCTGACAGCTAACAGTGACAAAAATGGGAAGGATGACATAATTTAATGCTATTAATGGCATAGAAACTGATTATCCCCATAAAGGCCATAAACGAAAGATAATGAAGATATCTGCTAGCACTTCAGATAGACTAGGAATAAGAAGTTGTCCTTTCGTGTTGTTTCCATTTTTACATTTCGTTAATTCTATAACAAAGGGCCTGATGGTATTTTGAAATGGAAAAAAGGAACAATAACATTAGTTTGCAAACCTTGAAATTTCACGGAGGATCTGCTTCTGTCCACCAGGAAGTAAACATGGCGCTTTAAAGCTTTGTGCCACCACAGTGCGGTATTCCTCGCGCCGCTCCTGCAACTTGGCGTGATAACATACACCAATGGCGAGCACCAAGGCACGAGTAATGGGATTTATCGGTTCCTGCGATGTAAGACATGATAGTTTTGAGATACGTATTCGCAGATTATTATGGCCGCGGTCATAAAAATACTTGTCAATCTGAAAAAACTAATACTGTCCGTTCGTAGACAAGGTAAGGCAATGCACTGTTCTTGTTATGTTTATTGCTGGTTGGATTCCATTCAATTTAATGTCTGCTTCGTCAAGGAACCTCCAAAAACTACCACGCCCAGTTAATGGCTCCTACAAAGTTACAATGTTTGAAGGGAAGAACACTTTCCTAAGGCTAGTGAAGAATATGATGTAAACAGTTGTTTGTTTTTGTCCCATGATATCACAGCTTTTTGCCTAATTTTAGCCACATCCTGAACACGAAACGTCAACAGGCCTCAGAAGGCCAAAACATCTCTGTTGTTTCCAACACCCAGGTTCCACTTTGCAAGTTTAAGATTCATTTACTGCTTTTTCTTCTTCTGTTGCAATTTTTAACACTTCAACATGAATTAAAACTGTAGTAGCCAATTATGTTTGAAACTGCTTTAAACAATTTGTTACACGCTCATGAAGTGTTTCTTTCTTTGTGGGAGCATATAAAGGCATAATCACTTACGTCGTCATCATCATCTTCATCGACGTCATGACCTTCTTCTCTTCGTTGTTCAGTTATCACCTTTTTCATCAGTCTACCCAGTGTGTCCACGTGGTTATAGAACCAAACCATCACTTGCATGGCCCTCTCAACATCACGAAGACTGACAAAGCTGCACTCATCCTTAAATAGAAAGGCAAGGCCTTGCATCTCGTCACATTGTCTCGCAGAAGGCCAACGAAAACATTGACGTGAATGTTACTTTATAAATTACCCTAACTCGGACTAAAAATATTAAGATTTATAACATATTGACGAACATTAAAGTGTCCGGTAAAATCTAAGTGGAATAGGGTAGCTCACGAAACAAACATATAAACAAAGAAGAAGTTTCAAAAAAATAATCAGAGAAGTTCGTTGAGATAATACCCACCGATTGATCTCTCATATATTTCTGTGAAGCTGCTAAAACTTCCGCGACTTCCTTCACCGTTGATGCGTCTCCAGGTAATTGGCCTTCATGAAGAATCTGATGAAAGTATAGAAAAAGAAAAACGTTAAATGCAAAACAAACGGCTGTTAGCGAGAAGAGGATAGGGGGGTAATGCTAGTAAACAATAATGATCTTTAGCTCTCCAAACTCTGAATAAAAGATGATTGGAACCAGGCGAATGAAGTCACACGAGACAACAGAAAATCTTTGAATTAAGTAGATTGACTAACCCACAAACTTTGGAATTTACTTTCGCCGCTCTGCTGACTGAGCAACAAGGACCAGGCGGATTTTACCTTGAGAAGAATATATTCTATCTACGACTATTGTATTCTACTCAATTTGCTTTCGTCTGTCCTCATACATGCAGCATGGTCACGGAGTAACGGAAGATCAGTTCGGGGAGTCGTGAGTTCAGATCACAACAAGTGCTTTTAGCCCGTGGAGTTTGAAATATATATATAATTATTAATGTTGCATTTTTAATCACCTAAGTACTTACATAGCGGCTGACAATTTGATTTGTGTAAAGCCTCTCTACGTCGGGTTTCAGCTGACCAAAATCCCATATCAACGGGCGCATACTTCCTGGCAGGGCGTGCACGCGGTACACAAGATGACGTAATGGGATATGACCTGTTGGACGGGCATATATACAGGGTTAAATTTGCCTCAAGTAACTATACTAAAACCACCAGGCAATTATCAAATTCATAAACAAAAATAAACGTCATGCGTATGATCAGTCACTGCTTGTAAGAGTTTTTTGCCATTTTAATCCTCAAAGTTTGTTGTCAAAATGAACACAACAGGAACTATAATGTTTTGATGTAACATCAAATTTTCCTCAAAGAAGGAACTGTCCATTGTTTCATACCAAGGCGATCTTCTGATTCGTCTGTTTTCACGTGGTATCCGAGACCTGCTGACTCCAACTTATGGATCATGTCGTCGGTATGCCTACAAAGATAGCAATTCCACTGCCATCAGAAAAATACTTTCCTCGATTATTGCTATTATAACAAAAGTGCAGGTTCACAATGTGCTCGCTTCACACCAGCAACTCGGCGCCTTGTTTCTTCGCTGGGTGAAACATTATTCTGTAACTTAATCTACAAGGTCACAACAAGCAGGGCAAAAAACATAAAAATTATATTCGCAGAACAAATATTCCCAATATTACTAAAACACCGTTTTGCTATTTTAATAGCGGCCCTGAGGCGGCTCCCATTGAGGCTGAATTCGAAAGTCAATGAATCTACAAAGTAACTCCATAAAAATCGTAACTAAACCAGTTTAAAACTTATGTGAGAGCGGACGCTAAATGTGTCACCTTCTGTAAGGATTACAGGCGGCAATAAACTGCAGCCTTTCAAGACCCTGTCCAATAGGTCGTCCATTGATTCTGCGGTCCACCATGACCTCCTTGATCATACTCAGTGCCTCAGTTGTGTTGGCCTCATCAAAGAACAGAACCGTGTCAATGTTCTTGTCTTGGTTTTGACGAGCCATTTCTTCTGCTTGGTTAACTTTCAGCTTGATGTCTTCGTATGTTGTACCACCATGAACCTTGTGAATAACAAAAAATAAAAATAAAAAAGACAAGTGGCAACGTTAAAAGCATTCTCAGAGCGTTCAAGTCTAAAAGTAGGTCATTATCGCACGTGACTTGACTTTTATTTGACTCTGCATCTAAATACATTCCACGCGAACTTTGAGATATAAGTAATGACACTAACACCTCAAAAGCATAGACCTTTGGAAGTTCCGGGTCGTAGCCAAACTCTTTCACAGATAGTTTTGGAAAGGTAACTTCAAACTCATGTCACGTGTAGTCCATCTACATCGGTAACTCAGTTTCTCACTTACAGTACACATGCCTATCACTAATAAGCACTCAAAGTATTAAACGATTCCCGAAGTCTGCACAGTTCTGTTGTGTAAGAGAAAAATCCAAGATCGTTGCTTGATCTTCATAATTGAAAAGCTCAGTACTAACCTTAACCAGGAGCATGTTTCGTGGACCGTTCGGACCTGCTTGAAGGCCGCACATGTATCGGATTAAACGGGTCTTGCCACAGCCAGTCTCCCCCATCACAATCACAGGAATATTGCACCTGATGATAAAAAAAGAACCGATAGTCAAGTAAATCGACATCATGCTGTACCAGATGTATGTGAGTAAAAATCTATTTATCAAGGAAGCAAATAGCCTGCCAGCCTATTTTTCTACCTTGCAGGATTATCTATCACTTCATGTTTGGAAAACTTGACTGAAACAAATGACTCAGAAACTTCCCAATTTTGAGGAACAAATGCAGATATTGACTTACTTCCTTTACAATAAGGTAGTGCCGTTGAAGTAAACTTTATTAAGTAAAAGTTTTTAACTAAAAAGTAAATGTAAAACCCTAAAAAAATATAAACATGTTCGAATTTTAGAAATAAAAAAATATAACGAATTCGGTTATTCAGAAATTTGGGAATTCGCAAGCGACGAAGGTTCTTATGATTTAAAGTGGCGGGTCAATCACCTATGAAACAGTAACAAAAAGATAAATATAATTACCAAGACATACCTAAATCTCATGTGAATGGCCAGAATCTTCTTTACATTGTCTGTAGTGAGTTCATAGGCTCGGTCTGGATCATGTACCCAATGAACACCCATGACAGAACATAATCGATCTATCTTGTCCGCCCTGCAATAAGGTAAAGGAGGTTAATTGAAGAGACGTCCGCAGAGAGGAAAAGATCATCTTACAGCTTGAAGCCGTATCCCTTTATATTTTTATAGCTTTCTGGTCATATAACAATCAATAGCTGTTATTAAAGTTCTTAGCGGTTTGACATACAAACGAGGCGAAATGGTCATTCTGCATTGTTTTAACCGATGTGTTGACCCTTTCGCACCTTCTTAACAAAAGAATATATTATCGCACGCCCAATTGCGATCAACTATGGTTTGGTACCATATTCAAATCAGTGACAATGAACCGAAAAGCACCTTTTATCCATCTTCAAAATTATTGCATCTAAATTACGAGAAACGCTCAATCCAAACCAAGGTAAAAATCACTCCATTGAAAACTGGGTTGTCTAATTCAGTTACTTACTTTTTCAAATTCTCCGTGTTTGTTGCAAAATCAACACGCTGGGCTTGAAGGCCATTACGCAGCTGTTTAGACATCAGACCTTTCTCCAAAATTTTCGCTGTTTGAGGGTCAACAAGGTCGCCACCGGAATTGATATAGAAACCAAGAAACGTCATAGTGATGTGGTCTTGGTTGAAGAACAGGTATGGATGAGGGCTGAATGACAAAATCACAAATACAATGACTGTGAGATTGGTGTTGCTGTAGTAGTTGTCCCTGATACCTCTTTAAATTACTTCACTGCCTTTTGTACTTCATTGGTGTTTTCCACTTCGTTTACAATTAGGGAAGGTTGCCTCCAGTTTCAGGTAAGGTTGCGTAGAGATTAAGTCCCACGCACGAAACGAGAGATTGCATTTTGACGCTCGGCCAGTTCACAACAATTCTTTTAAAACAAACTTAAAACTGTTGTTTGCTAAACAGCTCTTTCTCTTTCTTTCAAAGAATCTCCATTTGAGTTTTCTCATCTGCAAAAGTCATTTGCAGGGTTTCTAGTAACTTGATTTAAGCTATAACCTTGTATTCAAATGAAGACATGATGGACTAGCTTAAATGAAGACAATTCGGTGCCTTTAGAGCATCGTACCATGTGAAAAGTAAGGACAAAGAAAATGACATTTAAAATTTTTACTAATGTGACATCTGAGCAGACAACAAAATCAAAGGGTCCTCACCTGCTCTCCCAGCTTCTCCTTAGCTGAAATTGTTCGATCTCCCTTCGTTCAAGTTCCGCATTATCGTCCGTAAAAAATACAGTGTTCTCTTCGGTTAAAGACGGAGTGGCAAAGTCCTGCAAGGAAACAAGGACATTCTCATCAAAATAAATACCAACACCAAACTTGTGCACAAAGCTGAAACTTACAAGTAATTTACAGGGAACCTTTTAAGTTGTTATTGGGACGTGGGATCTCGGGGGGGGGGGGGGGGGGGGCACTCCCTTATAAGGGCTTAATGGGGACATGCGGCCCGACAGGGTATGGTTTTCAGGATTTTTTGTCTTGAACGGAGTATCTTTACATCGGCCAGTGTCTTAAACAGAATAAGCATATATGTATATTTATACAAATTTTGCCATAGGCTGAATTTTTGCAAGTCATTCCTTAGTGTTGACTTCTGTTGACTTTGGTATTCACACCAAGCTTAATTTTTGATAGCTTTTGATACCCCGTCTAAGACATTTAATGTCTTAGACGGAGTATGAAAAATCGGCATTCTTTCTTAAACAGGGTAGGAAAATCAGAGATTCGTGTCTTAAACAGGGTCAGGATTTGGGCAGCAGGGCCGCACCTCCCGAGATTCTGTCAAGCCCCCCCCCCCCCCCCCGGGCGTGGGATAAGGTAACAATTCATTAACATAAGGCCACTGGGCTGGCTAGTTAAATGACGTTAAGACAAACACCTATTACAGCACATCTGAATGCTGTATGAATGAACGGAGCTCCACATAGTCGAGATTACATATCCCTGTGTAAACCCTAATTCAGCCGTAAAGAAGGTGTAACACAATTTGTTATTTTCTTTTTATTTGTTTATAATAACGACGTAAGGGCGAAAGCAGTAAAGCTCGAACCTCTCAGCGTTAAAAAAAAATAGACAAAAATATCGTCCAACGGTAATACCCGGGTGAGCGTATTATGGGGTCAAAGTCTTGCAGATTGTATAAAGCTTACCCTCGACATTTGTATCATGAAACGCACGACGAATGAGCGGAAACCTTCAAGATTCAGCACATTGGGTCCTGCTAGAACAGCTCTCATCAGCTGCATGTCACAAAAGAAACTCTGTTCACAGTCTCTGAGCTGGGAGTTCAGAAAACTCACAAAGTGACGAATTTCTGACCAGGAGGGATCAGGAATCCCGCAGTTTCTGAGTGAATAATTGAGGAAGACCTAATTATAACCTGCTTAACAGTTTAGATTTTATTAGCTGCCGTCACCGTTACTTGTTTCTTCATCTAAACAATTCCTGTAAGAAAAACGAACACTAAAACCATCTTTAAAGAAATTTTACGCTAAGATAAGTTATACGATTAAAAAACTGCGTTTTCAAGCCTCTGAGGGAAATATTTGCAAACTGAAACCTTATGATAGGGATATTAATGGTCTTCAGATTACATGTACAGTGAATGAACTGGATTAGCAGTTGGGAAATATTGAGAGAAGTATGGATGACCTATGATGATTCCATTGAATCGTTTACCTTTCAACCACCATTGTTTTGGAAAAGGGAACTACCAACAAGCAAAGTTCACCATTTTCTTGGACATTAAGTTTGTCTCCTCATGTGCATTAGTCAATTGTAATACAGCAGCAATGTCTACACCCTGAAATACCTACTAACTGATATGTGAACAGGGCACCAGTCAAGATGGTGTGATGTAGAAGCTCCTTCAAAGTATCAACTTCACCAACCTGAGTAAGAGCATGAGGCATGCTTTTCGGTCTTCGTCAACACTCCCGGGTGAAAAGGTGAAGTTGTCCAGACTTTTTCCTTCATTTGACAGTTTGAGATATTGATAAACCCTCTGGCAAGGTGCGTTTCTAAACTCTTTGACATCAAACATAGGATTTAAGTCGTTTGGACCTGTAAAACAAATTACGAATAAACTATCAAGCACCAAGATCTGCAACATAATTGACACGTAAATCTGCATACCTGGATTTTCTGCTAAACGGCATTGAACAGTTCTTGGAGTTTCACACTCAATGGTGGGTAACAGATCGTAGAATGGTCGCTTAGACATAAACGACCTCCCTGAATGCCTCTGAAAAATTAAATATTGCATATCATAAGAAAATTATGTTATGAATACAAAAAAAAGCAAGACGAAAAGAGTCCAAAACCATCTTCCACCATCTCCAGAAAACTAGTGACCATAACTATTTCCTTCTGGACTTCTCAACTCACCCCTTGGCTTTCAGCCTCTTCTTCTCTTGTGAACCCCATAGGAAGGGGAGCAGCCGTTGTAATCTCAATGACATACAAGTCTGTGCTCCGCCTTCTCCACACTCTTCCCATCTTGTCACAAAGACAACCAAGGACAAGTAAGTTAAAAAGAAGGGTGTCCAACCCGCGTCTCATCTGTAAACAAGGCATGGTATTAACAAAAGACTGCCTAGCTCGGATGGCTTGTGGCGTTGTGATATCAACATGAAACTAAGCAGAACGCTTTGGAAGAAAGGTGTTCAATGAACGTCTTGTTTATAAATGGCTTGGCATTGTGGATGAGACATTTTAAGTTCGGACAAAAGTCATGTTTTTGTGCTTTTCATATTCATAAGTAAACCTCTTAGGTAACGTAATCCATAAATAAATACCGCAATAACATTTACTTAAAACTGATACTTTCACACGCCCCAAAACATTAAATGTCATAACATAATTTAGGTTCGTTTTAATCATAATCAAGTGATCGAGTTTTAATTCTCAGTCCCGTTGCTTTTTGTCACTTACCGAAGGCGAAACATCCAAATGAAATACACGAGACAATGGTACATTGGCTTTCACCGCATGTGGCAAAAGTGAATCTACAAGCATGGAAGAGTCTGTGGAGTTCCCGTGGAGTGGAACCGTGACGTTCAAGGATATGTTGGAGTCTTGTCTGCGCAAATTTGTCAAAACCATGTCGTTGTTTATTAGGTTAGGAAGCTGATCTGTAAGACGACGAACAAACAGTGTCTTTCCCAAACCTCCTCGCTTTGATGAGACGACTCGAACACAGAGCCTAAACAGAATACAATTAATTAGCTGTTAAGATCTCCACTTGCCTTATGTCACACTGAGGTCATGAAAGAAATATGCAATAATGAGATTTCCATATTATTCCAATTATTCTAAATTGTAAAGGCAAAACCTACTTTTGTGGATCCAAGGATCCAGCTGTAGTCCAGGTAATCTTACTGCTGTTAATGTATCCATACTGCGAGGGAGGGGCGTGAAACTGATACTTGAGGTAGCTTTTAAGGTCATCTGGCGAAGGACAAGGTGGAGCAGCAACCCGATACTGATCAAGGGCTGCCACTACATTGGCACGGTCCTCGTTCTCGCTACTACAGATTACCACCAGGCCATAGTCTGAAAAGTAATAAAAATGACGTTATTAGGTATCGTTCTACAGTAAAATTGTCTAGCCTTAAAAGAATTATGTATCGCAAGGAATTTCGTGTAAATTCAGTTGTACTCACGTTCTCCAGTCTTGCCTGCGAGCCCCTGTGTCACTACACTGAGCATGTCCACTGCCTGTTTGCTGACAGAGAAGTCTAATAGATCGGCATAAACAAGGCAATAAAATTGGCCTTCCACGTCACCTGTGGCTCGTCTCCATAACAATTCGATCTACATCCAACCCAAAAAATAAATACGATTAATTTCAACATCTTTTAAAAAGGAAAATGAATGGGTGCCGGCGTCTTATGCTGAGGGTCAACCTGCAAGAAATTACCATCCATCTTCGGCGTAATAATTTTCCTACTTGGAGTTGAGTGCCAGCCTCTTAAGCCACTAAGTTCTGCCAAGGTTTCAATTTACTTGTAACTTAAAAACATTTCTCTGATGGTTACCTCCTCTGTGGTGGTTTCAGGAGTACAAATAAGCACCTCTTCGTGGCTCGGTAGAGGCTGCTTCTTGTCATGCATATACAATGCGAGGACGGTAGCAAGGACATCATCTGCCAAAGAAGGGGTACCAAGATGAATACATGTACATCAGCTTCTACTAAACTTATGTCCTTAGTTCCCTAAGAATACCAGCCTCCTAATTTACTGCATTGTTTTTACTCGCATTTTAAGTTACATTCTGCGTTGCCTGGAGTACTAAAGTTAACCTGATATTCTTGTTCATTATAAAACCGATTAAGATAACACCACGTATTTTACTAGCCAATAATTTCGAATTTTATGTGTTCGTGTTTGAGTTTCGTTAGCTGACAATCTTGCTACCTTTGGGAACAAGCATGAGGTTAGGTCGTCCTTTTTTCAAGAAGCCCGGAAAGGTGCGAGGTTTTGTTCTTTTACCTGCAAGTTAAGCAAACATGTGTCAAAATCGTAGAACCTTGTTTTACATAAACTGATACCTCGAAGCAATTGTGACTTAAATAAAAGGTTCTCAGGCATGAAATACGAAAGGATGGAAGCGTAAAAATACAAATCGATCGCTATATACACTTGTAGCAAATTGCACAATAAAAGTCACAAACGCGCGTTATCTTACTGAATGTTCTGCAAGACAGGTAAAATAGTAATGAAGATCAACAATTGACTAAACGCAACTGCCAAACTCTTTGCGATGGCCGCATGTTAAACATTACAATTCCAAGCTTAAACCCCTAAGGGACTACGAAAAATAACAGTCAAGCGTCGCATAGTACTTGGTATACAGTATTAATTGATGAATTTCAATCCACCTCTTTACTTAAGAGCTGATCAGGTCAAGTAACTATATCATTCCTACCCTTTACTGACAGCTCTCGAAGGATGTTCCCCAGTTGAGCAAACGTAAGATACTCGCTGATCTCTGCCTCGTTATCATCGTCTTTGCTTTTCCCCTGGTCTGTGGTGTTTTCAGGGAGCTTGGATGGCAATTCCAGTAACTTGTCTGACTCTGTTACGGTTGCACTAAAAACCAATGTCAAATAACATCGATCCAGGATTTAGAAATCCATATTTCTCAAGGACATAAGTTGGCACAGAGACAACAACATCAACAACAACAAACAAACTTTATTGTAGTCCAGAGTGCACAAATAGTATTTACAATTTAATAGCTAAATGATAGGGGTACTTGCTACCTGAAATAGGAGACAACTAGACAACTTATAGCAAATAATGGGCAAATATGCATTTATTCTGCGACGTATTCATCGTCGCCATAGGTTAAATGGCACATCATGAAACTAATAAGAACTAAACACAGCTAACGCAAAACGTAACATGGTTGTTTTAAAATACCGACATTTAGGGCATCATTATCATTAGGTTTTTGCATTAGCATTAGGTTTTGTCCTTTTTATTGTATCTTAGATTTTAATGTATTTTAAGGTTTGACATTTATTTTCTCAGAGGACCCTCCTGAAAACCACCTCTAGGTGATTGGAGGCCTCCTCTTAAAATATTATGTATTGTTATTTATTATTTTATTATTATTTGTCATCAACACATGACGACAAAACGTTTCATCCCATACCTTTTATCCTCTGCTTGTATTTCATCAAGCTCTCTGTCTGAGAAAATTTCTTGCACAATAATGGGGTTTTGCCTCGCCTCTTTGTAAAGCGCCTCGATGTCTGCTTCGTCGGCTTCTTCTAGACACCACAACAGCAAGTCGTCTTCATCTGCATCAACACCTAGACTTGCCAAAGCCGCTAAGGGAACCTGTTCTGAGTAACCATCATCTGAAGCTGCATTCAGAAAACTTTGGATCTTTGAGGTGTCTTTCGGCTTCGGCTTCTTAATGGAAGCGGCTTGTACTTGAGACGTGCTGCCTACCGTCGAGGGGCTCATACTAACGTAGTTGTTGTTATCAAATACTGACCTGTGAGTACTGAACTCGGCTTCTGAAGGAACCTGAGTAAATGATGGCAGATTGGTGCTTCCTTTTGTGTTGTCTAATAGGTCCGTGTCTTTAAAAGCACGCTGTATTGCCGATTTCAACTGCTCGGTGTCCAAATTTGGACGAACATCTTCCAGCAAAGTAAGAACCTGAAGGTTGCTTACAAGTAGGTCGTTGCTGTGGCAAACTGCGGCCATTTCCTTCCTTAGTAGCATCAACTGCTGAGTGGTATAAAAGTTCAACTCCCGATACTCCTTTCGTGCAACACTGACCTTGTTCTTCCAGTTTAAGAAACAATTCTCCATGGATGTGCTTTCAGCTGCCAGCTCCTCCGCGACGGATTCGCCTTCAAGTTGATCGTTACAACAGTCAAATCGTTTATTCCATTGCAAGCGATGAACAAAACCAGATTCCGAGAGGTTTATGTATGCCGTGGCAAGACGCATGACGCCCTCAAGGTTCTGCAATTTCAAAATGAACAATTATTGTAAAAGGAGCAAATCCAAATTAATTCACGGGCTTTTCACATAACGACCTTTCAAAATCTACCCAGTCAGTTAAGTATGATTCCCAGCTTACTCAACTAGCTTCGTTTTAACTTGCCTTTACAAATTGTTCAACCTCATCCTTTCCCTTTTCAGCTTTCCCTGCAATCAACATCAATTTACTCTGTAAATCTTTCAATTCATCAATAGAGTATTGTCTGGTCTGCATTTCTTCGCTTCCCTCTTTTGTGGGAACTGTCAGTTGGATCACATCATTAAATGACAGTCGTCTTCCTTGCTCTGTAGATGGGCCACCCTTTGTGTCCAAGTGACCCACAACGTACACACCACTGGAGTTGATAGTTTTAGCTTGTACCAAGGACGTCATGGCAACTGATCCATGAGACTCTTTGACGGTCTTAAGCCACTCCAGGTGCCTGCTGGTGTCATACTACGAGCAAAATAAAAACCGCCAAATGTGTTTATTTGTGTCTTTCAGTGCTGATGGTGAAAACAGTCGCTAGATAAAGTGATGGAATACGGAAAACATCAAAATAAAAAAGCCACACAAAAATTAACAGTGAAACTTGTTGTTTACAAGTAATTTCATCCTGTTATATAGTTTTCAAAATCTACACTACAATATAAAAACATAATTTATTTATATAAAATATATGTAATTTGTAAAAAAGAAAACATTGCTGAGGAATTTTGTCTTTTTAGTTTTAAATATCGTAAACTATGTAAAGTTGCATTAATCCAATTTAATGCTAGTCTGTGGTTTTTAGTTGCATTGACTGATTGACAACATTTTTTAGAGTCTGTTTCCTTCAGCTAATTAAAAAATATCCTTTAAACGAATACAGCTATAAAGGAAAGACTTAACCTTATTGTTTGTTAAAAGCTTTAAACCTGTGACATGAAATGAAAAGATAAAAAGTTAATGCTATTGCACATCATTAAAGTCTGGTTCAAGATATGCCAATATTATTTTAAATTAATGAAGTTCTGTAAAAGATCAGGAAAACAAAAAAGAAGACCCATTCGAACCAAGTCACAAAGAAAAAATATCATGAAAGTTAAAAGTTACATTTCCCTTCTTACTAGTTTTTGGGGTAATCTGTAATCCGCCTCTACAGCTTTCCAGACGGGATCACAAGCCTTCACCAGTTGGTCAAAGTCCACTTTTTGTTCTTCACTTTCTCTGAGGTCAAAGATCAAAGGAGCGAAACCCAAGCAGCTGGTATGCAGACTGGAAATGCGGTCAGTTTCCATGTCGCTCTCACCGGCTGAGATCAAGGCCAGGTCAACAAGAACCTTAAGCTCTTGGGTTGCTGTATAAACATTCCCGATATTAAGGTGTTAGACGTGGCATAGCATAAAACGTTTCCTTAGCTTAGTGTATGTTAAGAGCAACTGTGTAAGAGTACATTAAAAGAAAAAGTGCTATTTTCGATATTACTTTAACCTTGGCTGCTTAATGATACTTCGTCTCGATAGTTTGTATTGTAGCCTGCGTTGCAGGTTGGAGAGGGTCTACATGTCTGCACAGGATTTCAGTGATATAGACAAAGCAAGAATTCTTCATGTGGGGTAGTCAAATTAAAAATTAAGAAACAGGATAAGAAGGTAAAGCATGATTGACAGAATCTCACTGCGTACTTCACAGGCGAGGGTTCACCCGTAGCAGTGAAAATACATGTATACATAATCGAATGTGCTTACATTTGATAGTAGAACGTAGCCACTCCACCAACCGTCTACTGTCTACCACCGCTTTGAAACACTGTGCTTTGTTGACATCCAAATACCTAAGTGCTTGACCAGCGTCTGAAAATCTTTTTCCAATGCTACTTAGTTGCTTTTGCTTGAACTCTGTTGATAACTAAATTATTGAAATCAAAATGAAACTTTATCAATTTTTGCATATTCACATAAAGCTTCAGATGACAATTATTTAAAGGGTGCTGAAAACCTTAAAACTGCATACCAATATTGATAGAAAGCAGAAGAGCAACGCTCTTATTCTCCATTAATCGTTTTTCTTAGCGTTGCAGAGTGCTTACATGGAAACGAATAGAACTTGGCCAATTTTGACAGTAATGCTTGATTTTCGATTTTTCGAATCTGTCCAGCGATTCTCGATATTCTAAGTTCGTATGGGCCTTTTTATAAGCCCCCTCTATTTAATAAGTGTCCCCTACCAATACGCAAACCATCAGATCACATGTGCTACTGAGCCAAACAATTAAGATTATTGTTCCCTTCAATGAACTAATAGTCAGTATAGATTACTAATCAAAGTAACTTTACTATAATACAGGATAGCCTGATATCAAAAATTATGCGGTAAAGCGACTCAGTTGACATTGAAAGCAAAATGTCTAAACTGTATCGTTACGCTAGAAACACCGTGTTCACAATTTCGACGACCTTGAGACATGGAAATCCCATCCTAAATGGCTTTCTTGACCATGAGACGGATAATTTTTTGTCCATAGATTGACTTTGATGTATTGCATTCATGTAATGTCCCTGAGGTCTTTCCGCTACATTTATCCGCACATTTTATGCTATGACTTTAATTTTACCTAACTGCCATGATGTGCCTCAACGTGCGGTTCCAAAGCAAAAAATCGGTCAACTTTATTTCTACAACCCTAATCTACAATCATGTTACAATCCTAAGGATCATAGCAGGATGATGTCTCATTCATTTCTCATACAGTCTTAAGTGACCAGGAGAATTGTTTCTCCTCCTGGATGCAATGCTAACCCATCACACCTGATGTTACCGAGCATTTTCTCAGGTTGCCCTTACAGTTTGTTGTCTGTCATAATTAAGAATACTGGAGAAAAGGCTGAAAAGGCACGGTGAAAGTAACGTGTCAACCTAATAACAAACCACAGCACAACCAAAGCCACTGCTCAGTCTACCTTAGACCACTCTATTCAGAGACTAACATATTAGTCATTGGGCCAACATGTCTCCTTCTTTACTATTTCTGGCAAATTTTTTATATCATTTGATTGTAAAGCCTCACGTCTGTTGAATCCAATTTTTTTGCCAGTAATCTCCTTCTTAGGTCCTGTTTACATGAAAGCTATATTATCAGAGTATTTACGGTTTGGCCCAAGGGATACCCGAAACCATTCTGGAAATCCTACGTTCCTATGACAAAAATCGACCAAGGAGGCAGTACCTGATTACGCAGATCTGCAATAACTTTAAAGTCTCCAGTGAAGCCCATTGCTTCCTTAAATTCCCAGATTGTGTCTGCAGCACTGGCATACTGATGAAGCTCTTGGTATCGCTGTATTTGAGCTACTCGCTCCCCAACGGTTGTCTTCAGTTGCTTCCCACTGGCATTTGGCACCGTTTGGCGAAAAATGCAGAGTAATTCTTGTTCAAGTTCTCTTTTTCGGTTCTTGTAGCTGTCAAAGAGCTTGTCAACGTGTACTAGGGTTATTGTTCCATCCACAAGACTTGCGACATATTGGTTCCAATCTTTGGAGGCTGGCATCCAGACAAAATTCACAACATCTAAGATGCTGAGGTGTTGCTTTCGTGCCTCATCGTTCTTTCTGGCTGTTTGGGCTTTTTTCCCATATTTTATCCAAAGGTCTTGGAAAGTTGAGCTTTCCTGTACTTTTTCAAGTGTGGGCAAAACATCTCTAATTGCCAAGGGCAGTTGAAAGAACTTGATTTCAACTGGCTTGTCGTCTTTGCGTTCGCACAAATTGCGAATTTGGCACAATGAGACATCTTGCTGTGATCTTCTCTTTATATCGGCTATATCAACTACAGATAGAATGAACAGTCCAAAAGTTATTCTTAATTTCACTTTATAGTGGTAGCCGTCTTGCTACTGCAAAAAATATGTTTGACGTAAAGTCTTAAAAGATTTAAACGTCGATTCTTCATATGCACAAATCGACATTGAAAGTAGGCTCGATCAAAAATGGTAACTGGGTTAAGAACTGACTCGTGACGGGTGTGACTAATAACCCGAAATTTGCACAGCATGTCGGCGGCGAACACCACCTTCACCGTCTTCTCGTTCTTTCACCACTCGCTTTGGTATTCTGAGGAGGTTAAAAGAGATCAGTGGTGAAGAATCCAATCCAATCTAAATTCGAGTTTTGGATCGAGTCTCTCTTGAAAAAGTTTAAATACTGAACTCTCTTATTTGAAGATTAAAAGGTTGAAACGAAGAATGAAATTAAACGTTTATTAAGGAATTTGCTTCTTCAATATCGGTAGCAACGTTTGATCGACCGGTTTTGACTGCAAAAGGTCACATGCTGGGTAGTGAAAACACTTTCCACTTAAAATCTCACCTGGCTTTATCAAGTCACACATCCTTATAAATGACAGCACTTTTACTTTTTCAGCATGAAATTCCTCGATTTCTTCGATTCGCTTAGCCAGGCTACTTTCCGTGTCTTCCTTTGTGGCTACACCAACTGGAGTAGTTGCCATCAGAAGCTCCAAAAATTTTTGCTTGTACTTTTGCAGAAGAAGCAAGATTTCAACCGTCACTGTTGCATCCGATATAACTCTAATGAGAGCATCCAGTAAGGATTTAGCCAAGAACAACGTCTCTTGTCCTTCAGGCGTCAGTATGCTTCCTCTTCCAGACTCACCTCCTATGAAAGGAATGAATCAATTACAATATAAGAGGCGGCGGCCTAGTTGAGTGGTTCGGGTCGTGGGATTTAATTCTGGAGGCTCAACCCCTGTTCCTGAGTAGATTTGCTCCCGAGTTTAACTCTTTTATGTTATTGAACTAGAATGAGGTTCAAATCGGCTCGATTTCTTTCCAAGAAGCTCATTCCAAAAAAAGTATTTATTTCAATGCCATTTCAAACCTCTGCTGATAAATCAATGCAACAAGTCTCGGCAAACACGAACCCCAAAGTTCAACATATACCTCTGACTTTTTGTATAATGTTCTGAGAAAAGAATTCGGCGAAACTAATTCGTGAGCGGTCCCCTTTACGCGATCTGTAAAGAAATATTCGGACGGCTCAGAGAACCAACCAGAATGCCTTTTTTCTTCGTAAAACAGTTCGCCATATAATAAAATTAGCATTTTGGACAATGAGAAGTCTTAGAAAGGTAAACAATTTAAACATGAATGAAGACAGTTAATTCAGATTACCGAAGAACTTGAGGTATCCAGTCACTGGCTTCCAAGTGAGAAGAAACTCCACAGTTCGAGGATCCAACCCTGACCTGTCTGTTTGCTCACCTTCTTTTGGCCAGGATTTTGTAAGCAACACAGATAAAAGCTCGCCATACTTTCGGGCCTTCCCTGGGTCATCTCGCGTACTTGAACTGCTGAGCGTGTAGAAAGCACGCTCGGCGTCGCCTTTTTTCGCTGACTAAATAAAACAAGAGAACCGTCAGTGTTGCGTAATTAAGAAAAAGTAAAGAAAAACTTCGTCCCAACAATTCAAGAGCAGTAGTACATGAAATCGACCTAAAAACTGTGTCTTGGAAAGCTGACCTGCAGCTTTCTAAAGTAATGCATTGTCACAAATGAACTGAAACAAAGCATTGTGCATCGCGGATCACCTAATTCTCAAAGCATTCAGACATTCAGACTGACTTTGGTGAAATACGTTATGTCAATTTGTTATGATAAATTACACTCGTATACAACTTAACACTGCATCTGACATATAACTGAAATCGCTTCTTTAAGAAACAGCAAAATTCGTAAAACATCGCTTTTTAGTCACAAAGCCTTTTAAAGTCAAATTATTCGTTACGACCGTAATCGGCTGTCTTATTAGTTGTAATTATTCCGAATATGAAACCTTCTAGCGTTTTACACTACATGCGTTTTTCTTATTCTTTAGTCACGGTACAGTTCCAGCAAAACGTCGTTATGAAAGCCTAGAAATGCCTGCTAAATTCCGGATCCAACCCCTAATTTAGTCGCTGAAGATCTGTTCGGTCAGTCGGTGGGTTTCGTTCTTTGGTTGGTTGGCTTCTTGAAATGCTTCTATTGCGAATATTCAGACTAAAAACCCGCAGATAAAGTGACCAACATTTATTGTGCGACGTCGTCAAAACGAATGCTTTACAGTTCGACGCAAACAATCACACCAATCTCGTACCGATAGTCTCCTATTCAATCGATCAGCAAAGAGGAGTGAGGGCTCTGGGAACTTAACTGAACAGAAATTCGAAAGTCTTACTCGTACTCGATCTCGATTTCGTTCTCGTACTCCGATCTGAAGAGCCATATTAACATATTTATGACCGCCTCCCGGAACTCACGTTGATGATCTTCTCCACTGCTTCAAATGCAAGGTTAGTAAATGATTCTCCAACAGCTTTATCATACGCCTCCATTTGCACCTCGCAAAAAATATCAACAAGGTACTTTTCGTCCACCTGCGAGAAACAATAAAAGATTCCACCAACTTTTATGTTTGACAAAACCAATCCCGTAGCTGGTTCTAAAGCAGCAATTCTACAAAATTCAAGACATTCCTATATTATATCCAGCAGCGGATCTGGAAGTACTCAACGGCGACGGGGGCGGAAGGCGACAGAACTGAAGATATGACGTTTCTTTAGTAAAACGGGGAGGGTAGGATGCTTGGGTCCCACCCCTAGATCCGCCACTGCAATCATCGACCCTAAAA
This sequence comes from Meandrina meandrites, assembly GCA_963693305.1. Taxonomy (NCBI): domain Eukaryota; kingdom Metazoa; phylum Cnidaria; class Anthozoa; order Scleractinia; family Meandrinidae; genus Meandrina; species Meandrina meandrites. The sequence goes on from OY855904.1 coordinate 16,238,848, forward strand.
GAGTTAAAGACACAACGTTCTGTGTGGAACTTGTCGCCATCAATTATCACTAATTAAGTGTCAAAAATGTTTTAATCTTTCCGTCGCCTTGAAATAAGCATTTGTAACTTGTGAAACCTCGCAGTGTTAACTTTTACCTTTCTTGCTCGATTTGTCAGCTCATTGGTCAAGAATTCGCGGTAATGATTGAATCCTTGATCTTCGTCGGCAACCCAAAGCAACTCGCTCCATATCTAAAGGAAAAAAGTCAAACATATCATTAAGTTCTGAAATTTTAAAAAACATTTAGGATAAGTCATGGTTTTATCATAACAAATCGATCGACCAATTAATATATTTATTTGATTTTTCTTTTGCAGGAACCATATCATCCGAAATGCCAAGTGAAAAATAGTTAAGAATGCCATGTCAAGCATTAAGCCATAGTTAGGGGCGAATTATAGGGTCATGCAATTTTGCCTACGACTGTATCGCCTCGCCTGCCACGACCTGGGACCAATATTCTGCAGTACGGCCCTCACGCTCGGTTAGTAAGAGGTTATTATATGGCAAGGTAGTCTTGAGGTAAATCCATGCGTTGTAATTGGTTCTTTCTTGGTCGGGATTTTGCCATACGGACTGTTTCCATAGAAATGGCCATAAGCTGCGTACCTTTTGTTTTTGGAAGCCGGAAAATTCGAAATTTGCAGCTACCATACCATACGAACTACTTACTATCCACTCGGTCCGTACTGTCACGACCTCGGGCCAATATTCCCCAGTACAGCTCGAGCAAGAAGCTATTATCTTTTTCTCAATTCGTGATCTGGCGATATTCTATAAATCCTGCGATCTGATTGGTTCCGGGAGAGGGCGGTTTTCTCCCATCCGGCCTGCTCAAAGCTCTTCGAAATTAATGTAATTGCTCACCAACCGTCGTAAATGTGAAAGGACAAATTAACAGTGGAATTAAAGGCCTTGAAGTTCTCCAAAAGGCGAGTAATCAGTCTCTTTATTGGCAAAATCATATTAAAGCCGTAGTTTGTCGACCGTTGTTTGTGCATTATTCGCACTGCTCTTTCCGCCATTGCGGTTAACTGACAGTCGCCAGTTTACATACGCGATTTATCTGTTCAAAAGCTAAATTAGTATCGCAATTAGCTAGGCCTTGAAATTCTCCAACAAAAAAGGCGAGTATTCATTCTCTTTATTTACAAAATCAAGTTATGGTTTTATGGCTCTAGTTTGTCGATCATTGTTTGTGCATTTGCACTGATTTTCACGCCATTGCGGTTAACGTCGTTAACTGCACGTCGCTGGTTTACAGACTCATTTATCATTTTAATTATCTTACTTTTCTACTACTTTTCTCCAATCTTGGCAGGTTAAAATTAAAGAAGAAAAGAAAAGAAGTAAGTTATTTACCGGCTTTGGGTCGCTCCTTATAGTGAAAACCTTTGACGTCGGCTTTGAAAATGCTGCCGAGGCCGCATTTCAAGACCTCGGTCCTAGTTTTTCACTATACGGACCTCCCAGCAGGCAAATAATTTCCTTAAAATTTTCTACCTACCTCAAGCTCTCTCGCAAAAGAGTCACTTTTATAATAGGGGGACATGGTTGGAGAGAGATCGATTACCAGGGTGCTTCTGAGAATCCTTAACAGCTTGTTAATAGTGTCGCTCTCCATTGCTTGCCTTTTCTCCTCATCAGGCTTCCCTACCGTTTCTCGTCGTTGTCTCTGGATGCTTGTAAGTAGCAACTTTATCGCCCGACAGATGACGTCTAGGTGATCCCGAAAGTTCAACTTTTTTAGGAAAAGCTCCACCAGTTTTGAACACATTGAAATTGCAAAATCGAGTTTCTCCATGTTGGTGCTGTAAAATAATATACCTAGTTCATTGAGGTTCTTTTGCACGATCAATACTATTACAACGCTATCATTGGCACAATGCGTTAAATTTGAACTATACATTTGCTTATTAGCTCTGACCATTATAATCATTTGTTACAACATTTTATCTACTCAATCCCTCAGTGATTGACATTCGTCCATTGCTACTTTTTGCTGCTCTTAGCTACTAGAGACATTTAATAATAGGACCTTCACAGTTGATGATGACAAGGTCGCATTGTTAAACAGAATGACAGAGACTAAATTGCCAACCCGCATGACCACCAGAAACATTGGATAAGATGGCACAGATAAGATGGCACAATAATCAGGTAAATATGTTCCACGGCTTACCCAGTTGGTTGTTTTTCTGCTTCTAACTGAGAAATCATCAGTGTTATGCACTGTTGAACATTCGTCCACTGTAGAAAGGGAATTGAAGTATTCAGTCGAAAAGCACCAAGTTTCAGTTTAATATATTGCAACCACAAATTAAGGTAGAGAGCATCTCCACCTAAGAATAAGTATGCCTAAGCGTTTGTTTTACGCGCTGGATGCTTTGTTTCTAAGTAGCAGATTCCAATCACATTGCACTTACTAGCTTCACGAATATTTCTGCGAGTGTCCTTTTTCTACTTTATAGTTTTAAAACATGCCGGTACAACTTTGGCCGGAATTGCGTACTTACGTACCGACGTAGTAACGTAGTATTATCGTAGTTTGCAAAAGGTGTTTACCTTGTCAGCAGGCACAAATTCTCGGGAACAGAATGCTACTAAGGCAACGCAAACATCGGAAATGTGGAACACTTGTGAAGGGACAACCTTGTGTAGCTTCCAAACAGGAATTGTGTGGAGAAAGGTTCTTTTCAACAAAAGGTCAACTTCAAAGGCTGATGCTAATCGAGGTAATAGTTCCGTTAAATTCCTGCGACATCAACAAAACGAAACAGTTAACTCGTTAGTTTACCAACAGTCCAATTGCAGAAAACTGTCACGTGACCCTGTCAATCACAACGTGGAAAGAAATCGATGCAACAAATGGAAATAGTGTGATGAAATAAGTAAGATTGTTAAATTTGAAACCATGGTATCTCTATGTAAATTTTCATGGTTGTTTGAAGGTATTTGTATGCTGGATGACAAAGTGTGCCATCCAATATCTTTTTCCAACTTTTCCAATAACTAAATAATAATTTTAACTAAATAATACCTGCTTCCAATAACGTTTTTACAAATAATTTAAAGTTAAAGCACTGGACAATACTTAAAGGATGACAGTGAAGGCGGGGTTAAGACAAGGCCCTGCAAAGATTGGTCACGTGCTTGGATGCAACATAGCTGGATGACGAACTGCAACTGTCTCCTTCTCAAAACAGGTGCCAATACGTAAACATCCAAAGTAAGTTACGCAAAGCAACGCTTAGCAAAGAACAATTTATTATCTATTATTACCCTACATTGTTCTCGCTTTCGATATGTTAACTTACATTTTTTCTGCTGATCTCTGGAATTCCTTTATCCTTAGTTTCTGAGCTCCGATCCACTCTAGTTTGTTGTAAGATCCTTCAATATCAGGTTCTTTAAACGGTTCTGAATCTCCTCGTAAGAAATGTAGCAATGGTAAAGCAAACAGCCACTCTGCATCAGCTCTCCCGGTGTTTGCCAAGATTTCGTTACAAAGTTCCTCAATTCCTTCTGCAGCGAAACTAAAATAGATCAAAACATAAAAAGTATGTTACTTAAAACGATTTGAAACTGATCTAAAAATCTAAAAGTTAAAATGATGTTATAAAAACTAAATTCGGAAAGTGATAAGTGATCATCGCAGTGAATTTCCAATTAAAGCAATTGAAATAAAGAAGCCTGTTGCCTTTGTGAGAGTTTGTTTGAAACAGCATGCATAATTAGTTCTTATTTTCCACTGGTCTCTAGAGATCCTGCCAAAGGTAAATAAACTTGTGGGAAATATACATTTCCCACAACTTGTACTTGTGGGAAATGTACATGTAGAGAGAGTTTCAAAAATATGTATACCAATATTTGTCCCAGGACGTTATCCAGTTGTTCCTCGAAGCTTGCAGTTTTCTTCGAGCTTCGCCTCTTGAATGACACTGTTCGCTTCTCATGTAATTTGTGTTGATCTGAATTAACATTAATTAATATTTTGCCGACACGCAACAGAAAACTGGGGCGAGCGTAGTGCGTGAAGGCTCATGGTTTGACGGTTTGAAAAGAGCCCGTTGAGAAACTTGTGACATTCTACGGTCAGCCTCCCTCGGCGACACATTTCGTTGTTTAGTTCGTTTTATTATTTCTTACTTCATCAGGGATGAAGCGAGCGTCAAGGAGGTTGTCGCAGAAAATAATCGGGAGCTTCTTGCTTAGATCCAAGATCTCGTAAAAACTTCGATCTCCGATCTCGAGCGTTCTAACGAAACCATTGCTACACAGCAGATGTCGGAAATTAAAAGGCTAAAGCGAGATTCTGTTCCTCGTTTCAACAAGAAGAGCAACGAGGAGCAATACAACGCCAACAAAGCAGTTAAAGATGCTGTTGAAGACGCTCAGATTGCTTTCGAGTGTAAAGATCTGTAGAAGACGAAGGAGGCGCTCGAGAAAGGTATGGAACTTCTACAAGATCGCCAGAAGTTAATTTTGCTGGCAGATAAATCTCCTTATGGTTGGAAAACGGTCCTTGAGTACAAGCATCACGACCTAGCGGACGACGACGAAGATGAGAAAAAGATCTACAGAGCTGAGTCTAGAGCAGCTAGATCAACGAAGCGCTTCGCTTCTCGCTCAGTCCAGCAAAGAAGATTTGTTGCACCCGTGTTCCTCTGCAACTTCGCAACTTTCTGCGATATCGAGATCTAACTCTGGAGTGTGCTTCGCCTGCGGTAAACCTGGCCATTGGAGGGTTTGCTGCCCTAATATCCAGCTTGCTGCTACCTCTAATGCTGGTCAACAATCAAAGTGACTCGGCTCGGAATCTGATCTGGACTTGGACCTTGTGTATGAAGGAGACTTCATCAATCGACGATTTGAATTTTCTTCGCGCTAACGGTGACTCTTGTTTGCTCAAATCTGGCGATGATTGTTTGCCAGTCAAAGGAAGACTACATGGAGCCCTAAATTTCTGGAATGACATTCACGCGCCTCAATTTATTCTTGACGTGATTAAATTTGGCTACAAGCTGCCGTTTTTACAAATTCCTTCGCCCTTTGTGGCCAGAAATAATTCTTCAGCTTTGGATGAATCATATTTTGTCGAATCCGCCATCAATGAGCTCATTTTGCAAGGTTGCGTCTCTGAAGTATTTAAAACACCTGCCATCATTAACCCTTTGTCTTTTTCTATTCAAAAGTCTGGCAAAAAGCGGCTAATTTTAGATCTTCGCCACGTTAATCAATTTCTTTACAAAACCAAATTCAGGTGTGAAGATGTGTCTGTTGCTAAAGAAATTTTGAATCCAGGAGATTTCATGTTTACTTTTGATTTAAATCAGGATATCACCATGTGGAGATATTTCCAGAACGCAGAAAGTATCTTTCATTCGCTTGGACCTTTTCTTCCGGATGCACTAGATATTTTGAGTTTTCTGTTTTACCGTTTGGCCTCAGCTCTGCACCTTATCTGTTTACAAAATTGCTTAGGCCTTTAGTAAAAAAAAAAAAAAAAAAAAAATCGGGATCAGAGGCGAAAGTGATCGTTGTGTTCTTGGGCGATGGCCTCGGAGCCGCTGCCGATAGGAACAAAGCAAAAGTAGCAAGTTTGCAGGTTCATGCTGATTTGCTTAAATCTGGCTTTCTTCCTAATGAAGCCAAATGTGTTTGGGAGCCTGCTCAGAGCATTACGTGGCTCGGAACCGTTCTTAACACGTCATCTTCCGAAATTTCTGCTACGGTTAAGCGGATTACTTCCTTACATCATGATTTGGCGTTTATTTTGGCTGCTTCGCCGCCTTGTCATCCAGTTCGTAAGCTTGCTAGTGTTTGCGGGAAAATTATTTCCCTTGGTAATTGCGTTGGCAACGTTTCCAAACTTATGGCTAGGAATCTATTCGCAGTCATCAACTCCGCCCCAACTTGGAATGCTTGTGTTCATCTTTCTTCGGAGGCCTTGTCTGAGCTGAATTTCTGGAAATCTAATGTGGCAAGCCTTAATGGAATACCTATTTGCTTCAGCCTTACTTCAGCCTGCGCTAGTTTTATCGAAGTTGAGGGCAAAATCTTCCATCAAAACTGGTCGGATTTCGAGAAGGCTCAGAGTTCTACCTACCGGGAGTTGCTAGCTGTTTCTTTGTCGTTAAAATCTTTCAATGAATCTTTGAAAGCACAAACAGTCACGTGGTTTACTGACAATCAAAGCGTTGTGCGGATTTTTAGTTGTGGTTCCGAAGTTACAGGAGCTTGCAATGGATATCTATCAAAGTTGTTTACTGAATGCCATTAACATCGATATTCAATGGATCCCAATTATTCAATGGCTGGCAATTTCAGTAAATTCATCGATTATGACGACTACACAATAATTGACTCCGTCTTCAATGCTGTTAAGGAGCTACAGTATGGGGTCCCCATTCCTGTGATAGGTTCGCTTGTTCCTACAACGCCAAGGTCCCGCTGTTCAATTCTAGGTTTTATTAGCCTGGTTCCAGTGGCGTCAACGCGTTTTTCCAGGATTGGTCTCATCACAATAACTGGCTGTGCCCTCCTGTGTATTTGACGTGTAAAGTTATCCATCACATGAAGCTTGCAGCGTTAAAGGAACTCTTATTATTCCCCTTTGGAAATCAGCCCATTTCTGGCCCATCCTGTGTTCGGATGGTGGATTACATTTATTCATGACTGGCTTATCCTACCTAATTTTCCTAATTTATTCATTAGAGGAAAAGCTAAGAACTCTATTTTTGGCAATAGGCCAATGGCATTTGTTTCATTAGCTCTGCGTATTGACTTTAGCATCCTCCCCAGATTAGATTCCGATTATTCCCTCGAAAAGTTTCGTGTTCCTTGTATTTGAGTTCAATCGAGCTATTGCTTTCAGCCTCTTTGGCTTTGTACCTTGGATGGGTTTTGTATGCTTAAGATACTTAATGTTTTCGTATTTTGATATGCCAGGCTGAGAGGCGTTGAGCTTTGTTGTAGATTTTGTTTTGTAGCCTACTTATTTTCGTCCCTAGAGGGGTGGTTCATTGTAAGCGTTTTTCTGCCCTAGAGGGGCTTTTTGTTTTTTACCAATGCATTTTTGACCCTAGAGGGGTATGCCTTGAGGGCTATGAGAGTTGTATAGATATCAAGGCTTGAGATTGCCTAGTGGGCAGCGGGTTATGCCTCTGCATTTGTTCTATGTATTTGCACCCTTGAGGGGCTTCACGTTTATGAGAATCGTATAAATTTTTTTTTTTGAATATATTACCTAGTTACCTAAGTGATTGGTATTTATTTGTTTACGTGCATAATAAATTTCCTTCCACCAGGTCTTGTTTTCGGTATTTTCGATACTTCTTATTTATTTATTTTCCCTCTTTATTCTGTTTAGATGTCTTCAATTCCGGTTTCTGGTCTTCGGATAGCCAAGACGTTGTTAGAGTCAATCAGCTGAGAGAGAACCTCCAAAGCGTCTGGGACATCCGAAAACTATCGTCAGGCCGATCGATTGTGCTCTCTACCTACAACATCTTCTCGAGTCCTCCAAGTCTGTCTCGGCCATCAACTGTGCGTTCTATGCTTTCAGATGGGCTCATCTTCTGGCTGGTCTCGATTCGCCTACTTTACATCCCACCGTTATCGCCGTGAAAGAAGGAGGTATTCATTTTGCAAGTCAGCCTTCATCCAGAAGAAAGGAACCCCTGATGTGAGCCACCTCAAGCTTCTTGCTGCAGATTCTAATTTAGATGACATTCTACAATTGAGAAATTTGGTTATGTTTTTTCTTGCATTTTCTGGTTTTCCTAGAAGTTCTGAGTTATGCGCCATTTGTAGCAAGGATGTTCAGTTTAATGAAGGTTTCATTACAATTATCATTGAGAAACGTAAGACTGATCAATTGCGAGAGGGAAGATCTGTTGTTATTGCTGAGTCGTGCTCTGATACGTGTCCTTGCACCCTGCTCAAATTGTATATGCAGAAGGCTCTAATTGCTGATAATTCTGACGAGTATTTGTTTAGGCCTATCTCTTCATCAGGTAACCGCAAGCGTCTTGTTTCTGTTAATAAGCCTGTCAGCTACTCCACTTATAGGCAGTCTTTTAAGAAATCTTTTGCGAACATTGTGCCCAATATCTCTAAGTTTAGTACACATTCAACTAGGTCAGGAGGAGCTACATTGGCCGCTAGTTCCGGTGTCTCGGAGAGGAATCTTCAGCGCCATGGTCGTTGGGCTTCCGCTACAGCGAAGAATATTTATGTTAAGGATTCTCTTGTTAGCAGGCTTGAAGTATCTAAGTCTTTATCTCTGTAAGCTCAAGCCCGTTCTTTTGCTTTCTATCTTGGGCCTGGCTGACCGACGCGCCCATGCCTCATAGCCGTGTTGTGTTTTTGATTGTGGAGTGAAGGCAAAATATGTAATTTGTGTTGATCTGAATTAACATTAATTAATATTTTGCCGACACGCAACAGAAAACTGGGGCGAGCGTAGTGCGTGAAGGCTCATGGTTTGACGGTTTGAAAAGAGCCCGTTGAGAAACTTGTGACATTCTACGGTCAGCCTCCCTCGGCGACACATTTCGTTGTTTAGTTCGTTTTATTATTTCTTACTTCGTTTTTGTAGAATTATTGTTCTTTGATTAATTTATTTCAGTATTGTCATTTTAATGAGCTTAAAATGTAAACCTTAAAACCCCAAAGGTTGCGCCATAGCATTGGTTGGGGGTACACGGTCCCGATTTTTCCCATAGCGGTTTTGGGTTTACGTGTCCGGCTGTGGCGCCTGTAGGTTTTCGATGTATCTTTATCCATTGCTGTATCTTATTGTGTCAATAAACGCTTATCTTGGGCCTGGCTGACCGACGCGCCCATGCCTCATAGCCGTGTTGTGTTTTTGATTGTGGAGTGAAGGCAAAATAGAACAGATTATGTATTTACAAAAAGGCAAGATTTAGCAAAATTTTTTGGTTTCGCTTTAGCTGAATATAATTATAGTTGAATGTGGCGACGAAAGTCAAAGATGAATTTCTTCCGAATGAAAAACAGGTCAAAATTATTAGAATCAGAGAACTATTTAACTTTCAAGCCAAGAGCATCAACACAAACTTTGCCCAATTTGGGTTATACTTCTTAATCATGATTAATTTGATTCAGTTTGGTCAGTTATAATAACAAGAATGCAAAAATGTTGAGAAAAAGACTGTAACAATGTACCCAGTTTTCAACGGCTTAACTTATTTTCTTCGGGAAGCCGATATTTAATTGACGGTTTTCAGTCAAAAGATAACTAAGTTTGCCTTCTTCCAGGCGCACCTTTCCTCTCCCCAATCCTCTCGCGTCACAGCTTCTCTGTTCGGAGAACCCAACCACGTGTGACTCTCTAACAATTTGTTTCTAAGGCAGGTTTCTAATAGTCATATTTTGGAAAGCAGACCTCATATGGACAGGCTTTTCGCACCAGTTTGTTCTATTGAAGATTCCTCCAAGAGTTTCAAGTCACGGCCATATTTACTAACACGTCACGTGATCATAACAGAATAAATCCTAAAACTCAAACGGCGGAGAGATTTGAAAATTGAAATGAGCGTCAATAGATAAAGAACATCAGCATGCGTAATGTGACATATCGTTTTCGTGAAATCCGCATTATTATTAGAATTAAGGCGTAATAAACACTCGTATTTACAGACTTTCTTCAGTAGCGTTTCCTTTTATCGTTTTAACAGTAAAAGCATACGTCAGATTATAAAGACGGCTACGTTATCTCTGATTCGTAAAAGAAATCGCAACTCTACCTTGTTTTCGTGGAGTTTTAGGGATTTTAAATTCTAACGCGCGGACTGGGACTGGCACTAGTTTATCAAAGCGGCGCGTACCCCAAATAAAATTCACCATTTAGCGTTACAAAAAGCTTCAAAATCGCTTGCTTCAAAATACAGTCTTCAGCAATCCCTTAGCAACTGCTCTGGATCTGTAGTAAGAGTCTTAGCCATCAAGCCCCGGCCAAACGTTCGTAACATTTCAGCGCAACATTGCTGTTGTCATGTTTGGCCACCCTGCTGCAGCATGTTGTGCGTTGTTGGCTCAAGTTTGAAAAGCCAGGGCCAAATTTTTCTCCCATTATTTTTGGATGTTGCATGTCGTACTCTTTTTGCCATGTTCGTGCTTAACGTTCGTGCAACTCTCGTGCAACATTGTTGCGCCGGAGGATGCGCACTAGTTCGATTTGCTATTTCAAAGCGCCATCAAACATACTGAAACAGGGTAGACTAATAAACAAGGGCAAATAAAATGGGAAAAAATTAAAGACACGGCATGTGAAAAACTCTAAATAAAGTGCGATATGGTCCTGTCAGGAGATGAGGACAATTAAAAGGGAAAAATAAAAGCGGATAAAAATATTAATCAAACATTTATATCCTTTAAGAGGTCTCCTTTTCTTAGTGTCTGGTTTTTTTGTTTCTATTTCATATTGTGATTTTAATGTTTAATATACATACGAAATGCATAAGATTAGGGTAATTTTCTTTGGATTTAGCAAGCCATATGTGATATCGTGCTAAAAGGAAGCAGTAATTGATCTGAAGCGCAAATAGAGAAATGTTGCGTCCGTTTGGCCGGGGCTGAGCACAAGTTACTAATGACATGGGCCTTCTGGATGAGTATCAGAAGTTGTCAAACTTTGTTTTGGCTGCAATCTTGTTCAGTACTAATCTAGTTCGTTCCTTCCAAAAACGAAATATGTTACAACTGGAACTACTTACTTTCCGAGTCCTTCGCTAAATTCCTCCAGCACAACTTCGTAACTGGTACATTTTTGCTCACTGGGATCTTGTTCAAGTGACAAGCAACTCAAAAGTGAGAGGACTTCTTCCCTTTGTAACTTGATCTTGTATTGGTGTACAAGCAGGACAATCGCCAGAGAAGAAACCAGCACTGAAGCTCTGGTATTTAATCCCACATTACGATCGGCCAATACTGCAGCGTTTTCTTTCATTTTAGGTTGTAAGTGTTCCACCAAAACCTTAATATAAAAAATGCGTATACTCTATTTAAAAATTATACCACGGTCATCGATACGAAAATCGGCATCATGACGTTTGTTTAATACCTTCGTCTCTTTAGAAAATAGGGTAGGGGTTATGGTAATCTCTTCAATCACTGAAAAATGCCCGAATTTGTTATGAAGCTTTGTCAATCAACCTAATCCACACCATCTTTATACTAGCTAGATATATGTATGATTGACTGATCACAGCGGGTGCAGTATTTCATAGGGATAAAATAACTTTACCTTGTCAATATTGAAGTTCGATGGTTTCTTCTTTTGAGGTTGGAAGTCACTTTCTTTGACCCAAACGTTGTTCAAACAGTTAACGACTTTGTCTAGCTCCACCAGTGCCTCAGTTGCCTTCATTCCATCTTCACGTCCATTAACAAGAAAACCTTTCCACTTTGGCAAGTGTGCTAGCAGTGCTGATGTCCGATTCTCCACCGTTTCTTCACTACGGAAGTAATTGTAAACTCTTTCCCACCAGCGTCTCTCACCATAAATGTACGTTACGCCATCGAATTGATGCCATGTTGCTTAACAACAAAATACAAAAATAAGATTTTAAGAGGCTGTTTCTGCAAGAACCACCCACTCGCAAATTCGCATAAAAATAATTTTGCTTGAAACTCTGGCAACTGAAAGACTTTACCAAGGCTTAAACTAAAACACGTTTGGTTTGATTCGAAATGATTTTTTGATCGCGTAAGGAGCGATTAAATATTTTGCCTCTTCCAAGCACGCCACAACCTCTGAAAAATTAAAAAATAGGCATTTTTCAAGTCATTGTAAAATATTTTACTCGCGTCGTCTACCAATAAATTTTATATCAATTTGCTCATAAACATTTCTAGTCTACTACGAAAGTAGCAAATTTCCCCTCACTTTTCTCGAAATGCGAAATTAAGTTTATTATGAGCACTACAATTCGGCTTCGATTTTATTTTACAGGGGCTCGAAAAATGCCGCTCAGTTTCCCGCCAATATTGGGGAGCTCAAGCAATGATGACAGCACGACGACAACAACTACTGAAAAAAAAAATGAATTTCTATTTTACTTGAGAATTTTGCAATTATCCAGATGTATTCAGTGTATCCTTCGGTTTTAGAACTAGCTCCAGCTGAATATGCAAAGAAAGCGTTCAATTCTAAATATAAAAACCAAATATTATCCATCGTGGTCCAGGTTGTCTGGAATACCCTAAATTTGGTCATTTCACGTTGTTGTTCCGCAAAGAACGGCTACAAATGGCAATGAACGGCTTCCTTAAAAACACATCATCGCATAGATGTATACTTTGTTTGAGCGAAGCACGAACCACACGTTCTAGTATCAACAGGCGCCGTATTATTTTTCAACTTCCTCCCCATTCTCGACCCCAGAGCCCTTCGGTTTTTTGTCCGCACAGGACATGCGTGAAAGAGCTCTGTAGTCGAGAATACTTCCTGCCAGTTTTCTCTGCGCATGTCAGGTAGTATAAAACTGTGGAGTTATGGGTAAAATGCAATTTAGCATAATTTGTGAATTAAATTTGGCACATGTGAAATGCGGCGTTTAAAACAACTGTCGAATATTCGACTGAACTCCCATTTAATTCAAATCTGCCAAATATAACTGTTTTAAACGTCGTATTTTACATGCACATAATTCGGCAATTGTATTCGGCACATGTGAAATACGCCGTTTAACCAGGCCTTAGAGACTTAGAGAAAACTCTTCTCGCTTGGCAGAAAAGAAAACTAACACTATACGGAAAAATTAATGTCGTTAAAACGCTAGGTCTCTCTAAGCTGATTTTTAATGCTTCGGTTTTACACATTCCGGATCACTTTATAGAGCAAATTAATAAGATCACGTTCAATTTCATTTGGGAGGGTAAACCTTCTAAAATCAAAAGAACAACCATAATAGGTGAGAAAAAAAAGACGGCGGACTTAAAATGTGTGATTTCTCAATTACGGACAAAGCATTAAAGGAACCCTCCACTGTTTTTACAAGTATTGCTTAAAATGTTCCGAATGTGCTCATTAGTAGATCCTACATTAAAAAAATGCCTTACCTAGCGAACTGATTTTTTTATCGATTTTCAAAGACGAGCCCTTCAGCCTCTTCGTAATTCCCGCGGCCGCCATCTTGAATAGCGCGCAATGGACTGTGGGCATTGATGACGTATCGTGGTTGCTCGCTCCAAGCTCTGCTTGATAATTTGGTAAACATGTCGCAGATTTTGCCATATCACCTCAACCTAGTGTACTCTTCTAAAGAAGAACGACCAGGGAATGCATCATAACAAGAAGAAGAGGAGGAGGAAGGTTCAATTTTAAAGTAAGAAACTGTCGATCGCCATCGAACACGTCTTTAGACCGCTTATGCGAACGATGTTCTGCACTGCCGATCGAGAAGCCATCAGTGTGTTGCAAAGAGCTGGCATTTTTGTCGAAAGATGAAGGTACACAGTGATGCAAAAAGGTCATCTATGCTCTGTGTTTTTATTTATAAAAGAGACTTATGCTTCGTTAAGTATTTGTATGATTTTAAAAGTGAAATAAATTTGATGAATGGAACTGAACTGTTGATCTTTATTTTGCTCGTTTGTAAATAAAAGCCACTCGATTCTTTAAAAATGTTTCTTCATTGTGGGTCGATAATTTTTAAAATTCATCAGAAAGAAGAGTAAAGTTCCAGGTTAAAAGAGTACTGTAGGTCCAGGTGATATGTGGCTGATATGGCAAAATCTGCGACATGTTTACCAAATTATCTCGAATTCACACAGCAGAGCTTGGAGCGAGGAACCACGATACGTCATCAATGCCCACAGTCCATTGCGCGCTATTCAAGATGGCGGCCGCGGGAATTACGAAGAGGCTGAAGGGCTCGTCTTTGAAAATCGATAAAAAAATCAGTTCGCTAGGTAAGGCATTTTTTTAATGTAGGATCTACTAATGAGCACATTCGGAACATTTTAAGCAATACTTGTAAAAACAGTGGAGGGTTCCTTTAAAGATCGCCTGGATTAACAGAATTCAAATTCAATCTTCTGCCGCATGGAAAATTATTCCAGACTACTTCTCACGACTACATGGCAACCTTGCCTTTTTAACAAACTGTTGTTACGAAATTAAGATGCTGAAGCTCAATAACCTCCCGGACTTTTATCGGTCAATATTAGAATACTGGCAGCAGTTTAAAACATTAGACTCTAACGAAACAGACTTCAAAGATTAAATTCTACGGAACAACCGTAATATTTTAATTGACAAGAAGCCAGTCTTTTATAGAAATTGGTTCACTCAAAGCATTGTTCGCGTGCATCATTTATTGAACGAACACGGTAAATTTCTACGAACTTGTAGAATCAGGAGCCATAATGGGAGGAGACCGTAAGCGCGAGATCTGGCCTTGTCCCTATGATATGGGACAAAATTTCTATTTTTACCCGCGTGGCGCGCGCGCGTACTGCCGCGAGGATTTTCGCGAGGACATCGCGCAGAGAAATATAAACAAAATGGCGTCCAAAATAACCTCTGCAAGTGAAGTAAACACTGGCTTTCTTTCATCAGTTTCTATTCCTAATTTACGTCAAGGTCTCCTTGAGCACTTCTTTGAATGTAGCCATGAAAGTGAGGATGATTCAAGTGATTCGGATATCTGCAGTAGTATTTTTTTCGGACAAATCCAGTCACGAAGACTCGTTAAACATGTCGTACAAGGAATCACACAGTGGTCAAGACAATTTACGAAACGTTTCACAGCGCAGCGATATGGGCAACCAAAAAATACAGAATGACAGCAAAAAAAGCAGAAACCATATTTTTGCCGAAATTCGATTGTATACGCCATTTCGACCTTTCCTTGATGCTTTGTTGTAAGTTACATGTGACTTTCATATCATATAAAATTACATATATACTGCATAATGAAAATATTTTCATTTAAGACACTTATCCGACTAATGCTGCTCCAAAATATTTCTTTTAGTATCCGGTATTATAATTTGCAGTGCAGCTAAAACATTGTTGAAAAGTATGGAGAGATCAGAAACTTCCAGCAAAAGTTGTAAACAAATGAAGCAGAAGAGGATTCATTTCTTTTTTCGAATTTTTCGATTTCTTTTTTCGTTTACTTTCAAGTATGACAAAATGCAGCATATGTGCAAACGGCTTTATCTAGTTTCGTGTGTCTAGTCTCAATGAAACCGATTCCACTTTGGCTCGCCAAAATAACTACCTTTCGTCTTCAATTTTGGAGCGCTTTGAAAACGCTCTTTTTACAGTAAATTATTCACACTACCCGCATTCTCAAGATTATTTAGCACCTGGAAATAAACATGCCACGGTTAAAATTGCGGCTGTATTCATGCATTCTATTTAGCAATGAATGTGGTATGTGGCGTGCCATGTTCAATTCCAGGTGCTAAATAATCTTGAGAATGCGGCAAGTTTGAATAATTTACTGTTACCCGAGGGTTTTCAAATGGATTAAGACGCGGAGTAGCTATCTTGGCAAGCAAAATTCGACGCATTTCATCGAGACTAGATTCACGAAAGTAGACAAAGTCGTTTGCATCTATGCTGTATTTTCTCATACTTACAAATATAAGAAAAAAAATCCGTAGTTTTTTTTTAATTCGAATTTACGCACCATAAACCTCTTCCTCCTAATTTGTTTACAACTTTTATTTGCTAGGAGTTTCCGATCTTTCCATACTTTTCAGCAACGTTTTAGTTGGCATTAAGCTTTCAAATAATCTATGGGATATTAGCATAGCTTGAACGTTGTTGTAGCTCCCAATTATACACGAGCATAATATTTTGAAGCGAAAGTTCAACAGTCAACTGTGCAGCAATTTCTACTCAGCCGATTTCGTTGAAACTTGCTCACACTAAAAATTGGATAATTTGAACTTGTTGACTTTGATAAGAAAAAATCTATCGTGGCGTTTAGAAAATATTCGCGTTTTTTTTTTCATAAATATATATTTTTTAAAAGCACTAATATCTCGTGATCGTTTGCCTTGTTTGCCCTTTACTTTAAAGCTTTATAAAATTTGAACATTTGCTATTTCGATTGCTAAAAATCAGAAAAATCGGGTGAGGTTTACATGCCCAAAGCTCGATTTAGAAAAGAGCACCTCCGTTCCCCAAAAATAGCGCGGGTCATCTTAACCTAAGTACAATCCAAATGTAAACGAGTCATCGTGAATTTTATCTTACTGAGAAAACTTCTCTAGATTAGTCTTGTGCTTAACTGACAAAAAATCCAGGAGATGAATTTAGCACGATACAGAAGCTGCACAGCCTAATGTATAATCTATGGTTCACAGAACGACTGATTTATTTTTCGTTCTCAAGTTTTAACACAGAGTCTTTTGTGGCAGATTTACTCACGACTCATATGATACACGCAACTCCGGCAACATCGACGCGAGAACCCACGCATCCGCGCGTGTCTGCCTGTTCTAAAAATATAAAAATTGTCTCGTATCATAGGGTGTGTGGATGTCGCGCTTACGGTCTCCTCCCATTATGGCTCCTGGTAGAATTCAAAACCAAATATAACCTGAATGTCCCGTTTACTGTCTTCTACGGTCTCATCGACGCCATTCCTAACGCATAGACAAATAAAACTTGATAAAACAGCCCTTCCAACTCGACAATAACACAACAAACTGTAACAAATGGTCAACCAGATGAACTTTGTTTCCAGAGCGTTCTATTACGGGTAAAAGACAAATTGCAAATACTTAGGGAGATCGCAATTGCAAAAATATTCAATAGAAAATTTTCAGCTAACATGGACCTTTCTCTTGTGATGACTGTAAGTAAATTTTAGCTTTCTTGGAAACAAATACTATAAAACGCGTGTAAATCATAGTTGTAAGTAAGAAGCAAAGTATTGTGTAAGTAATCAAAATGTTTTGTATGTGGCGGTTATAACTAAGTAAGTACGTACAGGGTAATTGTAATGTTCTGTCAAATGCAATGTTACCTATGGTTAGTAATGTAATGTACCGTAGTTTGTAAGTGACGTAAGTAATGCAGTGTATTATAAATAACCTACTAAAGTAATGTACGGTAATTAATGCAAGCACTATTTTTGTAAGATATGTTGGGCATTTTTAATAATAAAACAAAACAAAAAAAAATTATCAGTTAGCCAGTTGTCTACAACAACACTGAAGTACGCCTTTACTACCTAGCACGACAATTTTATTTGAAATAACGTGTAGTATATGAAATGATTCATATATGAACTGCGGATTTATATGAAGGTGATATGTGATCTTCGCAGTGAATTTCCAATTTAAGCAATTGGAATGAATTAAGAAGCCTGAAAAAAAAAATCAGGGCTTCAACGGGATTCGAACCCGTGACCTCCGCGATACCGGTGCGATACTCTACCAACTGAGCTATGAAGCCACACATTGGGAGCGAGGTCAATTGTGAGTTCTTATTTTCCCGTGAAAGGAGTGAAATGACGTGTAGTATATGAAATGATTCATATATGAACTGCGGATATATATGAAGGTGATATGTGATCTTCGCAGTGAATTTCCAATTTAAGCAATTGGAATGAAGAAGCCTGAAAAAAAAAATCAGGGCTTCAACGGGATTCGAACCCGTGACCTCCGCGATACCGGTGCGATGCTCTACCAACTGAGCTATGAAGCCACACATTGGGAAAATAAGAACTCACAATTGACCTCGCTCCCAATGTGTGGCTTCATAGCTCAGTTGGTAGAGCATCGTACCGGTATCGCGGAGGTCACGGGTTCGAATCCCGTTGAAGCCCTGATTTTTTTCAGGCTTCTTCATTCCAATTGCTTAAATTGGAAATTCACTGCGAAGATCACATATCACCTTCATATATATCCGCAGTTCATATATGAATCATTTCATATACTACACGTCATTTCACTCCTTTCACGGGAAAATAAGAACTCACAATTGACCTCGCTCCCAATGTGTGGCTTCATAGCTCAGTTGGTAGAGCATCGCACCGGTATCGCGGAGGTCACGGGTTCGAATCCCGTTGAAGCCCTGATTTTTTTCAGGCTTCTTCATTCCAATTGCTTAAATTGGAAATTCACTGCGAAGATCACATATCACCTTAATTTTATTTGAAATAGTTAACAAATGCGTCACTTATAATAAAAAAGATCAGCTAATCGGAAAAGGCACAGTACAAAACACAAGAAAAGCTTACCACCAGGTTTCAGATATTTGTCTGGGACGTAAAGAAATCGATTAACTATTCCTCCGCTATAGCGTGGTTGAAATTCAGCAAGATATTCCCAATGGACGTCTCCTTTCTTGATTACCACGTACTTATAATCAGTTCCTCGCTGGGCATTTTTGATGCTAAGAGTAAACTGTCCGCTAAAACGCGTAATCTTCTTTTTGTCCTTGCCTTTGACAATTCTTATATAGGATAAAACAACAATTTGAAAAAATTACTGTTAAGAATTAAGCGGAGAAAATGAAAAATGAGCCAGACTCGGTAGAGAGGTGAAGGGACTTTCCAGTTCTATTTTTCAAATGAAATCTTGGCGATAATCTCACAAAGTACACTATCCATTAATTTCTATCAAAAAGTTTATACCATTAAACGGGCCACGCAAGCATAAGCATAAGTAAAAATAAGAAAAAGCGTAAGTATAAAAGGAAAGAGTAACTTTTTTGTGCTTGCGACGCTCCGGTTTACACGTGCGTGTCTCATGCATATGTTTGGACTTGTGCTTATACCAGGATTGGGCGAGTAAATCATGATTTATAGGATAAAAATACCCAGCACTGTGATAACTGACCCTGATTCCTCCATGTCAATGCAGTTTATTTTAAAGTTTCCAAACTCGTCTTCATTTGCTCGTATGTGCAAACGTTCATCTTCCATTTTAAAGTTAGACACTAACAAAACATGGAACACAACAGTGACTCCTTTCTCTGGCTCTACTTGCTTCATTGACATTGATGCGCTCCTGTGAAAACAAATCACAAACATCGATTGTCATAATACCCAAATTCTAAAGTTATTGATTCAATATACGAATAATTGTAATGGAGGATTTTGTCTTTATTCGCCCTTGAATTTCTATTTTCGCATTTCCTGATTAGACGATTAGACTCCATTGACTCCAGCAGTTAAATAAAATGCACCAATTTATGGCAAAGCTTCCAGTTTTCGTATAATACACTAACAGGCATGGGTTCTAGTTCTACTCGTTGTGGTAGCCTGCATCGCGCCAAGTGTCCCCCCCCCTTCCCCCAGAGACACACACACACAAACACACCGTCGTTATACTATGTAAATCACGGGTACTAGCAGCACACCATGCAACTATGCACTCGCACTTTTATGCTAAAGAATAGTTACACAAGTCAGCCTAGTACCCAGGTGTTCCCTTCCCGCATACCGATTTGGCGCGAAACTTCGTGACGTCACCGAATGAGGTCAACCTCGCGCTCGTTCAAGAGAGGAGGAGAACGCCTAGGGACTAGGTTGCAAACACATGTATATCAACTTGTAAGTTTTGGACATGTAAGGGAAGAATAGCAATTCAGTAATTTAACCGTTTAGTGTCATAGCGATTCAACGATCTACTGAGTTTTCTGTGACTATGACTTTGAACATCCCGTTTACGGAGTTTAAAGTAGCAGGGGATGATTAACACCACATGGAGGTATACATCGAAGGTTTGATCGGAAAAAAGTGAAACACAAAAAAGGACCAACCAAGCCAAAGCATGCCTCCGGGTTGGTATCTTTATCCCCTGCGGCAGAAGCAGTTTACAAATACAGTTTAAGTCTAGGCGAAGCTGATCAAAAGGATCCTCACACGGTTGTCAACGCTCTTAGAGAATATGATAGTGCTAGAGTATCGGGAGAGCGACAAAGTTCCATTGCCTGCCAAAAAGCGAAAACAAATCGATTGCCTCTTGGGAGACGCAGCCGCGAGTGCACAATCAAGTCACACAGTGTAAATATGAATATTTAGCTGACCAGTTTATTTCGCCACCGCTCAAACAAAGGAAACAAAGGTTTCGAAGCAACGGCGTTCGCGAATTAGCTAATAGGGAGCTTATTTAAGCCGTGACGATGGCGACGCCAAGGACAATGAATTTATATTTTACTCGAGCGTCTCGCGATTATCCAGACGTATTCAGTGTATCTATCGGTTTAAGAAATGGCCCAAGCTGAATATGTAAAGAGAGCATTCAACTCCAAATAGAAAAATCAAAAATTAGCCGTTGTGGTTCACGTTGTCCAGAATACGCAGAATTGGGTCATTTCACGTTGCTGTTTTGCAGAGAACGGCTAGGAAATGTACCAAGATTTCAAATGCACATACAGAGCTATTGTTCTGCTCATTAAACCTTTTGTTTGGTGGCGTTCTCGTTGCCGTTGCCGTTGTAGTTTTCTTTAGCTCCCTATTTATTGAAAAACGCGACAGAAGCACAAAGCAGGGGCAGATGAATTTACGAGCAAACCGTCTTCTTGGAATCAAAGCCTAGGGCCAACACCAGATCTAACATCGTGAACATCGCCGCCATTGTGTTTCTGGTGTCGAGTCAGTCATCAACAGCCCCGCCAACTGCATTCAACAAGAGATGTAATAAGTGCGGGATTATCGGTCATTTCCTGCGTGCCTGCAAGAGTGATACAGCACGTCAAGCACGACAACAGCAATCATACTTTGTCGATGATAACAGAGGTGAGGAAGCTTTGGCGGCGGACTGCAAAACATCACCACAACATAAAAAGAAATTCTTTGCTCGTTTAATACACCTTACACATGAAAAAAACAAAAGTATTAAAAGCAAAAAATGTTTCATCGTCCACTTGCAACACATTTAGCACACGTTGACAAGCAAGTTTTTCCTGACGCAAAAAGTTCGAGGACCAGAAGCAAAATTAGCACGTACGGAAGCGAAACCAGGCGCCCTAAGGGCCATGCTACCTTTTGCTGTGACAGAAAAGGGAAGATACATACCATAGTTTTCCTTGAAGCAGACGCACTTAACGTGAAACCACCACTTTTCAGTGGAACAGACACACAAGCGCAGGACTACTTGACGATCTATGCCGATAAAACAAATGCAGTCGAAGAAGAGACTGTACAGAACGCAGGCTCCTACACCACTAGGAAAGCTAACAAAGACAACATTTTTCAGCAGCCCTCAAACGCATTTAGTCCAGGACGTGGAAAGCCTCTTGAAGACCCTATACATACGACTTTACATCCTAGTGTTCCTCCTGGATAAGCCTTCGTCGAGTAACTGTTGCAAGATTGCATAAAGTAAACGAAGAGTTAAAAAGACTTAGTAATGACGGTATCAAAGAAAAAAAACAAATGGCAAGCTTCAAAAATGCATCTACCCGAATCATTCCATCAACAAGGAGATCAGAAGATCCCAATACGCAAAACCGACAAAAGTGCTTACTATTATTAATGTATCTGAAGCCTTTTTACAAAATTGTAACAACGTTTCACTGAGCGGTGACAACACAAGTTCTTAGACCATTTCAAGACGCTATAAACATTACTGATGCAATTTGCCTGTTTGGGTGTGGAGATACAAAGGAAGAAGCAGATATCAGTCAGGACAGAAATCTTACGAACTTGCTTAGGAAAACGCAGCAGTCACGATCCAAGATTCTCTGCAATGAAACTTCAATTCAAATCTCCCTCTGTCACTCTCATGAGACACAAGCTAACTGACAAGGAAGTGATCGCAAAAGTGATCGCAATTCCAGAAATGCTAAATGACAAAGACGGATTGTAGCGTTTTCTGGGTATGTGCCAGTACCTGGACACTGGCAACAGTTCTTCCACTAAGGGATCTGACCAGGGATGACTCAGTACTTCTATGGTCAAACAATCATGCGTTCCATTCAGCAAAGGACCTCATCGTCCAACGGCGCTGGGCAGCTAGAACGCAACATTTTCCTTGACGCTCTGATGATGCTATTGCTGGTTTACGATCAACAGTCTTAACGCAAGAGAAAAAAGTGCTTTGCGATAGTGTTCTGCATGGATTAATGGCTTTTTTCTACGGAAAGCGTGGCATCAAGGTTCACACAGATCATCAGCCTTTAGAGACCAGAGATGCTATAGAAGTTACACAAAGCGCACCAGGGTCATGGCAGCTGCATCAGACATGCAGGAGAATCTCTCTTATTGCCAGGGACCCAAACTCAGAGGGGCCAATCTGGCGTAACCACGCACAAAATGAGGCTGAGATAGAATTTGCTGACAACTATGATAGAACATTGGACCGTGATTGGCCTTTGAGAGTAAAGTGTCTTGCCCAAGAACACAACATAATGACTTCTGCCAGGGCTCCATCCAGGTCCGCTCGATCCGGAGTCCAGCGCGCTAGCTATTTGGCCACCGCGCCTCAATGAGAGAACATAGACTACCTTAGGTATAGTGAACAATCTAAAGAACAGTGACACACTCGGCTATCGCCTGGTGTGCTACTTTTTTGTTCTTACCACGTTTTGACGTCATCTGTGATCTAGAACTGGACAGACGCAAGGCAAAATGGAATCTATTTGTTAAATACACCTTGATAAGGGGAGGCACTGTGAGAGTCGAGTGTCTTGCCCAAGAACACGACGCAATGACCCTGGCCAGGGCTCAAACCCGGACTGTTCGATCCAGAGTACAGCGCACTAACCATTAGGCTACCTTGCCTCCCACGTAATTAAGCTAGACTGAAATCAATTATGCGAGCTTTCAAGCAATGCATACAGGAAAATCCTACGTATAAGAACCTACAATATTCCAGGTCAGACTGAATAGGTTTTTATATATTTGGGCACATGACAAAATAAGCCTGTTTAGGTTCTTAAATAGGTTCTCATTTTTTAAAGATTGTGTAGGTCATGAAATTTTAAATACAGCTTGATGTATAATTGGTTAGATTTCAGACATTAAATTCATGTACATTTACGGATGTGTAAAACATTAATGAAATATTTAACATCAGTTTCTCTACACTACTGTACTGCCTAACACTGACAATGTTTTGTTGGCAATTTTGTTATACCAATAAAAGTTAAAAGGATAAGTGCTGTTTCATATAAAGTCTGAAACGATTTTATAAAAATTAATTTTGCAATCAAGGAGTTTACTCAGTACCCCAAAACACATTTATCTGGAACTGTATCACTGCCAAGCTATCAGTCTTATTTTCCATTCTATAATAACTATTACTTGCCTACCAAATGAAAAGCTTTTCCAAATTTCAGGCTGAATTTGTTCTTAAAAAATGGGTGTCTAAATGGCAAATTTCAGGCTTATACGCGGGGTTTTACTGTATTTGAAAGCATCCAACTTACGTGACGGGTGGGTTACCCGTGTTGGCTTTTTCGTCTCTACCCGGCCCCTTTTTGCTTCTTTGGGTCGCTGCAGTATCTTGCTGTTGCGTCTTATTCTTTTGGTACCAATATCCAGATCCTGTCCCAGCAGTCTGGAAAGTCATCGAAACAGAACTGACTCTTCAATCAAAATAACGGACCCAAACTAGAGCTTTTTATTAGTTGCTGTACTGATGTGTGCATTAGCACAATGTCCTCTGCAGCAACTCAACTCTACCCGGCTCCTAAATACGAAACTTCAAGTTACCGATCGCCTTTATTTCACTGTTTTTCACAACATTTGCGTGCCTAACTAGAACTCGATCGAGCTTCACTTCTCATGTTTGCACCATTGCCGCTGATACAAATTACACAACTGTAATTAGATTTTCTTTTTAAATTACCGTGTATATTCTTTTTTTTCTTCAAACACATTATTCCCTTGAAGGTACAACAGGTCCCACTTCAGTTTCCATTTGTTCCATTGCAAACCGATCGAAAGCGATCGTACAATTTACACTTTTTTACGCTTTTGCCTCGATTACTCACATAACTAAACTCGATCGGTCTTTACTTATATTAGCAGGAGCCATTTGGAAAATGATTTTATCAAAAATTTGAACGCTAAAGTGTTTTTAAAATTCATTGTAAAAAAAAAAACTCTAAAAACAGGCAGACGACGTTTCGGCGCTACTACTCTACTCCATTATCAAGTCAACAGGTTAAAAGTTAAAACAAGAATAGATAAAAACGTCAAACAATAAAAATATTTGTTTGTCCTATGAGTATAAAATATAAGGTAAAAACAATAGAAAAAAAGAAGAAACAACGAAATTCTAATTAAAAGTACCAAATTTTCAAGTGAATAGTTTGGCGCGAATGGAGTTACTTTGGGTGTTGAGTGAACGCTTGATGTCCTTTATCAACAGCATCTCGTATATAATTACCCTTCTCCAACATATAATAATTACTACCTTGGAACTTTCTTTGTAGTCACCTTCACTGCCTGTCCCCCTCAGAGGATCTTTTAAGGCAGGCTTGCTCTCTTTTTTCTTTTCAGGAGCTGAAGAGACCAACGTAGTGGTCTCGACTTTTTCAACATTTGAAATCTGAGGTCCGCTCTTGAAAGACTGTGTTGTTTTGCCTGGGGCTCTTGAGTCTTTTTTTCCTTGTCCCTACACGAATCAACGAATCAACAAATCTAACATGATCAGAAAGCTAAAATGGATTAATGGGTATCTCTGCATGGTTCAACGTTTTCTTAGAAATTTCTGACGTTTTCTACTAATTTAGACACTTGCCCTAAGGTTTGATTTTTTAACACTACATGTTACAAAGTGTTTTTTTATTATTATTATTATAAGTATCATAAATGGGAACTCGTGATATGTTTTCTTAGATATTGCAAATATGGTATCGTCTTGTTCCATTAATCGTGAAGAAAGATTGACTGCTATGGAGAGGAATTGTTTTCACTTGTCAATATACTTACTCACCTGAACACCTGATTTTGTGCCAGCGCCTTTATCAGTGGTTGAACTAGGAGGAGGTTTGGTTTTGGGTTTTTGAGAATTTGCACTGAGGTTCTTGCGAGAAGAGGTCTGCCCTGCTGGTGGAACGTGAGATTCTTTTCCACTCTTAACCCCGTTAGCCTCTTTACCCACTTCCTTGTCATTAACTGTCTGTTGCTGATAGCTTGATGCCATCTGGCCATCATCTGCCGGTTCTTTGAACCGTGTGTCTTGTTCCAGTCTGCGGTGGGATTCGTCTTTGTCTCCTTTCTCAACGGCAGCATTTGATTTTCCATTTGAGTTATTCTCAGGTTCCTCAAGTTCTGCCGGACCTCTGACTCCTTGAGCACCTACCATGGTGTTTACTGTGTCAAACGTTCCTGTAGTGCTCTCATGAAACCTCCCCTTGTCGTCAAAACTCTGCTGTTTCTCCTCTTGAACCACTTTTGGATCTCTATCGCCATTATTTGGTTCTCCTTGTAAGGCAATTGGTTTCGTTTCTGGAAGACTTGGTGCACCCGCCTGATGATGATCACTTTCCCATGGCAATATTCCTCGTTCTGTTGTCGAATTCTTTGCTTCATCATCACTAAGGGAGATACAGACGGACGAAGCATCAGTCGGATTTTTGACGTGACAAAGTTGTTTCTGTCCTTGAGAGGAATGGGTTGATCCCGCTTTTGAATCTCTGTTAGCAGTATTTGGCTCTACAGCACCTGGAGGCGTAAGTGAGGCGCTTGCCGGATGGTGGTCACTTTCTAATGACCCAGCTCCTCTCTCAGCTAATGGTGGATTTTGTACTTTGTCGCGATCAACAATGGGAGAGCCATAGTCGCTGGAAGGCTGAACTGTAGTTTCAGGATGTTGAGCCGCTGGGAGCTCATCTTGTTCTCTTTCCGGGTTTAAAGGCTGCTGTTTTTGGTCATTACCTTAGTTCAAAAAAGCAAACAATTTTGAGCCTCTGAAATTAATTAAATTAACTTAAAATTAAAAATTTGAAATTTCCCCTTAAACGCACTTTCTTTTGAAAATAGCTCAAGGCTCAAATTGTATATCACGACGGTAAGATGGTCAACTGCCTATTCCTGAGCCTCGACAACAAATGTTTTGTCGTCGAAAACATTATCGGATTTTTGCTTTATGATTCAGAATAAAATATACGCCTAATTACAGTAACGTTGTCATATAAAAATTAAAAAGCTTTTGTAAGAACGAATTAATGACTACTTTTCTTGTGGGAGACGCGGTGGCCTAATGGTCAGGGTTCGAGCCCTGGCCGGGGCACTGCGTTGCGTTCTTGGGCAAGATACTTTACTCCCGTATTGCCTCTCTTCACCCAGGTGTATAAATGGGTACCGGCGAATTTACTGCTGGGGGTAACCCTGCGATGGACTAGCATCCCATCCAGGGGGGAGTACCAATACTCCTAGTCGCTTCATGCTACGTAAACCGGGATAAGCTCCGGCCTGATGGGCCCCTAGGCTCGTATACAGACTTTTACCTTGAGAATCATTACACGGCCGAGAATGAAGTTTGTTTGCCGAATAATTCCTGTTTGCCTTTTTCCATTTTTCTATGACAACGTTATTGCAATCAGGTGAATATATGTTTAACAAAAAGAGTAATTGTGTAAATGTTTTTACCGCTGTTCACAACCTCACGATGAAAAAAAAATGACAGATCAAATTTGCCACAAAAGGTCGTGGGCAAATTAAATTAAATTAAATCCCTAAATACTTAACAGACAGTGAAAAAGAGTCCCCTGGTAAAACTAAACACAGGTTTACAAAATAAAAAACAATTATTTACTTACTAAAACCTTAACGCAGTTAACAGTCTTGAAACCTTGCTTCTAAAGGGGCTCGATGTTTGGTTTAAGAGTGCGGATAGTTATCAATTTTTGCAAAACTATCCCATAGTCATTCATCCAGCAAATAGTTACTGGGATCAGAATGTGCAAAATGCAACGGGCCCGATATACTAGTACGAAATAAGTTAAATCAAGATAATGCTGTGAGTCAGATATATTTTAAAATGATTCTGAAAATGATGACAGGAATAAGAGTTTCGCTATTAATTTTATAATTTTTGTATTATAAAATTTCCCACTAGCAGAAAAAGGGAATGTCTCGGGGACGAAACTTACAAGTGATAGCATCCCCTACACAGTCGTTATTTCTTTCAGAAATTTAAGGTGTTATTGAGTAACAGACGAACGGCCGACGAACTGCCTCGGTAAAATCTTGAAATTATTACTTTTTTCGTGTTCCTCTTAAGGCGGGGGTACACCTGAAACCTGTTTTTCCACCGCTAAACATGGTTTAATACTCGTCCGCGTTTCAAGTAATCCAGAAACTCTATGCTCATTTCACAAAGCTATGTAATTGTTTAGCGGTGTTTCGTAAATTTTTTGGTGATTTTTGGGGATGTTTGGATTAGTAAAATTTGGAGAAATAAGAAATATTAAAGATTTAATGTGATTTTAAAATTAGAATTTGAAGTTAAAAATTAGTATATGGACACCCAAACAGTCCCCTGATAACCTGGGGTGCTCTTGCGTGGGGGTCAACTGTCTGTTGGTGTTTCAAAAATAATTTTCTTTCTTCAATCCCTTCCTTAAACCTCTCAACATTTCACTCAAAATCGGGTGCCCACCTTAAAGGCTACGTATTACCAGTAATTATAAAAGATGGGTTTTTTCTGATATTGCCTAAAAATAGCATCTCCAAGCTTCTACATTTCGACTCTTGATCCACTAGCAGCGGCTCGCGCATTCTGAGCTTCGCAACTGCCTCGCTTATTAGAAAAGTCTGGCTACGGTGCAAATATGTTCACAGCGGCAAAACGTAAAAAATAAGAAAACTACCTCAAAGATAAGGTTTTAATTTTCACTGTTCAAAGTTTGATACTTGACAAGTATTCTCCTGGTTTACTAAATTGTTTGGAACTTTACTAAAAAAGTTCTAAGTGTTTGAAAACGGCGAAATGCCGACTGTCGGCGCCATTGTCAAAGCAATTTTGTTCGGGTGCGGAACATTTTAAATGTAAAGAATCCCGCTTGAGGGAACTGAAAAATATATTTACCCTCAGCAGCTATTTTACATATCCTTACTGATGCTTCCACGTTAACCTGAATGATTTCTCTCGAAATAAAAAAACAAAAACAGCCTCAGACATTTGACCGCGGTGAAGCAAACATGCTGTGTAGCGTGGCAAGGGAACAAGACTAAAAAGTTAAAAAACTTAAAGTTGCAACATGAGAACAATATTGCAACAGCGGCTGTCAGGTGTTTTAGAATTTGTCTGTTATCTACACGTGGATCGCTGTTGTTTCTTAGCTTCCTCGTCCCCAGGCGTCCCTCCTCGGTCTTCGCTTGGAACTGTGGGACTGATGCCAATGGGCCTATCTTAACCAACAATCCCCGCACTCCCTGTCTTGCTTCAAGAACACATATACGGCAGGGTAAAAAAATATGTCGTTTCTCAATCGTATAAAGCATCGAAAGCTTGAAATCGGGGGGAGGTGGGGGGTTCCGAGTTCAATCGAGCTACATTCCGAGCTAACTTGACAGTGACTAAATGATCTCAAGGCGTCCGGTCGGCAGACACAGTGTACGTTAAGCGACCAACACGAATGTAGTCACGTTTGGCAAAATTTCATACTCGCTACTAAGAGGCACCTTTGTTACAATATTGTTAAAGATGCGTAGCATTTGATAGTCTTCGGTATTTCATTCCAGATTTTAATTATCTTTACCTAGTAGAGTATTTCCGGCCTCAAGAGTCCTCATGGGCCCGATGAGGATAAGTAAGTAAGTAGTAGAGTATTTCCCATAATTTGTTCTGTTAAATGTCTTGTGAAGCTGCTTTGATCCTCTAGTATTATAACACTGTACACCTTAAAGCTCTATATTCAGAAGTCATCAAAATAAGGTGGAAGATAGTTGTTATTAAGACTGAAACTGAATAAGGCGATAAGTAGATCATTTATTTGGTGCATATTTAAAAGATGTAGTTTCTTAAAAAGTGGAAGGGATGGTGCAGTGTATGGTAAAAAGGTTATTATTCTTAATATTTTCTTTTGTAATTAAAACAACTTTAATTTTCCAACCGCATTGGATAACCCATACGAGTTTCCATAATAAAGGCATGAGAATATTAAACTAAAGTACAACATTCAGGAGTGTTTCACTAATGTAAAAGCGAATTCTACAAACCACGCCTGTAGTTGTTATAATCTTTTTAGTGACATAATTACAGTCGTGCCAAGCGAAGCGTACTCCCCTGGAGTACATTAATGAATTGATTATTCAAAATTTTAATCTGCTAGCAATTTCAAGAATGCATTCATCTTGTTATTAATAGCAGCGCCAATCAGTGTTGGAAACACAATTTGGTTTCTGATCATAGCCACCCGATTTGAATTAAAGAGAAGGCGAGAAGTTGAATCATCTAAAAAAAGACATGTTCAAATTGGGTTTCAAATGTTGCAAGATTCGTTATCAAGATTCAAAGTTGGGGTGTCAGTCGTTTCGCACAAGTGAACATGAATTTGAACTGGTGATAAAATAAATTTTCCGTCAACATCTGTAAACCGTCCAGTTTCACGCAGTTTACAAACACAGAACACTAGAAATTGCCTCGAAAATCTTAAAAATGACTTTGCCTTTTGAAAAGTTAAATTTGACCAAATTTCTGGACGTGTAAAATTTGTTTATCAGCAGTTCACTTTCGTTATCACTCTTGCAAATCTTTGTCTGAAATCCCTTCATGTTTCCCTGGATGTTTTTTCAGGACGTACGTATTCATGATGAATAGATGGTAAGACAAATTCAATTTCACACCTTCTCTTTAAGGTGATTCCACTAAAAAAGAAGGAGTATTTAGAATTTTCTAAGACTTGGTCCAGTTCATATCTATATTATGAGTATTACAAAAATGCAATAAAAAGTGGGGGTCACCGTGCTCGTTTTTGTGTAACCTGGATGGCTATTATGATAAATATATGACCCACGAGGCTTATATTAGTAACCCTAAAAATCCGAAAAGTGAACTATCATTTCTAGCAAAAACCATTTCTTGCATTAAAATATCGAAGCAGTTCGACAAAACAGCCTTTAATCTTACATAACCAACTATTTTAATTGAACTGGAATTGAGATTATGGAAGAAATTAAAGATTTTGCTGTGTGTGCACGTAAGCAGCACTACCTAAATACGTGCTTTTTAAAGCATTCAAATAAAAATATCTCAAAGTAGAGTATTTAACTTTTCTTTAAATCGCGATATATTGTAGTCAACCGTATGTCAATTAAATTAATGCATTAAAAAATGGGGGTCACTGTGCTCGTTTAGAAGAAAATAACCATTTATTTCTCTGCCGAGCTTAACCTGAGGGAAATCGCGTAATGCTGTGTGTGCGCGCTTGTGGCACGCGCTCATGCGCGCGCTAAATGACGCGAAAAGTTATGCGCAGCAAGGATGCGCAATGCAATACAGTGGAATCACCTTAATTCAAATCAGGTGGCTATGATCAGAAACCAAATTCTGATTCGAACATTGATCGGCGCTTCCATTAATAATAAGATGAACGTATTCTTGAAATTGCTAGCAGACTCAAATTTTGAATAATCAATTCATTAATGTAATCTAGGGGGATACACTTTGCCTGGCACGACTGTAATATGGTTTTTTCACGCCTTTCAAAATCTTGGAATTCAATGTACTTCCCATACCTTTTAATCAACCTTGCGTTTTATCTTGGTTTATTACTCAGTTAAAGCTGATTAGATCCTGTACAGCGGGAGGACCCGGTTCTTCCATTCCGTCACGGTTTTACGTTCGTTTTCTGCAGTCACGATATCACCTGTCACGCTTTCACATGTCACGCAAGCCATTGAGCTTCTATATTTTTATATTTATTTTCACAAACCCCTTATCAAAGATCATTTTTTGTGTTAAAAAATTAAAGTAAGGTTCAAATGTAAATACTATGACGACAAACTGGGCTGTATGCTATGTAGGGGGCTTCCGGGAACCGCGCGATTATTATTCATGATACGGAAATATCATTTCGTTTTTCACTTTAAAATTTTCACTTTCAATTCCTAACACCCGGCAGTAATCGGGTAGCAAAATAAGGAATGTTGAAGCTGACCAAGCAAGTTCTCAGTTGACATCAAAAATGATAATAAGGAAAAACGTTAAATACGTGAAATAAGCGTACAGTTAAAGCAACAACATCACACAAAACATACAGCTTATTTATACACCCGCCCAAGCATGCATGCCAAATTGAATAACCATATTTTCACACAAAACTAAAGTGTATGATTAAAATCAAACTCTACCGCAATGGATGGCACTTCAATGCACTTTACTACTGAATCAGAGGACCGATAAAGGTAGATAAAGCGACTTTAAAACGAATTTAGTACAGGAGAACGGAAGAACGAAAACATTAGCTTCGAGTTTGGCGAAATTAGTCAAATCAAATTGGAAGGGTTAATGAAATATTGAAATCTTTACAGCCATACATAGCTCCAGCAAAATTTACCTTGTATTTCTGTTTTACCTACTACTCCATGCTCGCTGTTTCCGCTTGTCGCTGCACCGCTTTGCTGCAACAGTGTTTGTGCGCTGCTCGCTTCATGCTCAATCTTGCTAGGAACATTTTGAGCACGTGGAAGAGGAGAAGTACATTCTGGACAAAACTTAAATCTAGGAAGTAAGTCTGTCTCTCCACAGTTAGGACACTGCATCCTTTCTGAGAATCATTACCGCATCTTAGATTGATCTATCAAATGTTATTTCGCCGAGACTACTAAAACGAAACAGTCAAATCACCACTGCTTCTGGGAAAGAAGTGACAAAACACCTTTGTCACGTTTCTCCGAAATGCCGGAAGTCGCAGATCACAACGTGTGGGCTGCCGGGACAATTCCCGCACACAAATGAGATATGAGCTCCCGGCGTGAGCTATTTCTGATCACTTTTAAAATTAAAATCTCATTGACGCGTACTTTTTATGGCAAAAACAGGCCCAACGATGTAAAATTCAACTACATTTAAAAGTTTCATTTGCTGCATTTGCATATTATCTTTATTTGACTTTATCGGATAAATTACAAGAAATAGAAAATGACGTCAGCAAGGATCGACCAATTACCAGCCAGTATACTATGACACGCATTTTTCATGGGTCATTGTGAAAGCCCCCCCCCCCCCCCCCCCTTCACACACACTGATAATTCGTCTGTAGCCCAGTTTTGTTGTTCGAAGCACTTCAATACTTTCCTTGTAGTAAACTAAATCTGTGCATTATTACATGTAAATTACTGCACATTTCAGTGAAACGCGGACTCAAAGCCCAACAAATGATTATGTTTTACACTGCGGCAGAGGGCACTGCAGTCAATCGTTTTTCTGATGTACAAAATTTTTTAAAGGAAACGTCACTGATAATAGTTTTCTACGGAAGAATGGCACCGACAAAGAAGTAAAATTAGACCAAAAATAACCGTAACATGAATGGAAACGGCTGAGCAAGATTAGGGACGGATTACGAACGAAAGAACTTAAAAAGTCGCTCAATTATTATTATTATTTTTTTGTATTGAAACACATTTAAGTACTTACACTTTGCTTTGTTACTTACTTACAAAAAAAATTACTTACAATACAAATACTGGTTTACAATACAATTGCTTTGATTTACAAAGAAAACATTAAAATACCTACATACATTACGCTGTATTTTTTTACTTTTTTTAAGATACGTCCCCTTCGTGTGAATTGCCCATTTGTGCCGCAAATTCAAGCTATTCATGAATTAAAGAGACAAGTCCCCGGGAATTACCTCCTCAAGTTATGCTGGGGTCCTTGTGCGTGTTGCTCGTGGGACATACCCCCGTACCCAAATGAAAATACAGTTAACCAATCGCAGCTCATCATCATAAGCTTTCGTAATTCATCACGTATTCTGTTTGAAAATGACGGCTCATGGTAAGGCTGAATAAAGGCCTGGCTAAGCTAGAAAACATTGTTTCCGAAACATTGTTGCGGACGCAAGTGTTTCCCAGTTTAGCCACGCGGGAACCATATGTTGCGGAAACAAATTTTGCTTCACGGCAACAAAAAATGTTTCTACTTCAAGTCAAAAACATTTTTGTTTCCCGGATACAAATTTTGCTTCCGAACCATATGTTGCCCAGTTTAGCCACCATGGAAGCAATGTTGACTAGTTTGCGCGCATGCGTGACACTTTGTTCCCGGAACATTGTTTAGCTGAGCCACTCGGGCAGCAAAACAATGTTTCCTAGTTTAGCCAGGCCTTAAGTATATAACCAGGGCCGTAGGCAGGATTTTGCTTGGGTGGGTGCGAGCACCGGAAGCATGAGCGTCTAGGGGGGATCCGGGGATATATTTCCCTGGGAAACTTTGAAAAATCAAGTTAGCTAGCTAGCTTAAAGTCCACTTTTCCAGCATTCTGAGAGTCATTTTAACCCTCCCTCTCAGATTAAGCGGACCTTTGCGGCGCGTGAGGGGTTGCGGACGCACCCGTCGCACCCCCCCCCCCCCCTCCCCACCCCTGCCTACGGCCCTGATAACGAACATGCGTGTTCAGGGTCTTTGCGTCTGCATTGGCAATACCGACACCGGAAAATGTCACCGGAATCAGAACCATCACAAACTGACGAATTAAGCTGAACAATGCGCGGTTTCACTTAGATTTCCCATTTATTATCATGCTTTGCGGTCAACTTAGCTATTTCGCTTACCCATATTTTTTTGGAGAGCCAGCTACAGCTGTAAAGCTAAAAGAATTATACTTTTTTGCCCTATTTTTTTAAAATTTATTTCAATACTTTGTGGTTAAATGAGCAATTTTTGCCCTAAATGTTTCTGGTCTTTATTCCCTCATCCCCTCATGTTAACACTTCAAGGAACTTGTCCACGCGCTAGTGTCAACAGTACAGAGCACGTGTTGCACAGAGGGAATAAGAATTGAGTTTCACTTTATCATCACGATCTATTTTTATGTCTGTCATGACCACGTTTCGCTCTGAAAATGTCTTGTACTTTCTAATGTTTTTAGAAGTTCCTCCGCTTTCGTTCTGTCCATTTTTCCTTCTTTCATAAATATTTCAAGAAGAGCTTCAGTGACATCGGTTGGCATTCTTTGCGAATTTCTACAAAAAAACCAACAAAGCAAAATGAGAAAAAAATGGTCCAGGCACATAAAGGGATTTCGAGACGAAATAGTGAGAGTTTTACGCGTTCTGTTTGTGTACGACTTAATACTGAAAACCTACGAAGACAGCTTTGTAAAAGATCTTACAAAAACTTACAACTGAAAATATGAATATCAGTGCCAATACTTTTTGTAGGCAAGGCCCTATTTCGCAGCAAGGGAAAAGGAATTGGTGATGATGACTATTTGATGGTTAGGCTTACTGTACGTGCTAAATCTTGGATTGTAATACCAAAAAAAAGACAACTGAAAAATGAAAGAACAACTCATCATACCCCGCTATATAACACCATCCTTGTTTGTGAGAAAGAAGATTCCAGACAAGAGAGCTGTTCTCCAATAATCTATGCTGAACGTAGATCTTATCTTCCTGTTGACAAGGAGAAAAACAGTTGTCGTATGGTAAGCGGACAAAACAAACAAAACAGTTGAACACAGAGAACTGATCAGCCATACAAACGTAATCAGTAGCAGCAAGAAAAACATACAGACAAAAAAGTAAATTACAAGGGGATGTTGAACACTGAAATGTTACGTCTGATAAAGACAGTTTTCTACACTTTTTTAATTCAGATTCTGGTATTTAAGTATCTGTACTAAATTTGTTTTACTCTGAAGTATCAAATATGTACCTGATCTCTTGAGAAAGCAGTGAACAGCTTTAAATTGCCGTTTTCGATAAGAGGATTCCATTGCTCTCGAAAAAAGAAATCTTTGTTGCTGTTCCTACAGCCAAAGAACAAGACACAGTCTGCAAGAAATAAGACACTGAAGATATCAAAATCAAATCACTGCAATGGATCGGATTGTTCAGTAGATACAAGACTGTTAAAATGGTAGCAGGAGGTTTCGCTCACAATCGTGTTCGCACCGTCCGAGTTCGCACCCAACTTTCAGAGTACACTTACCGCGTTCGCTCCCAAGTACGCTTACTATCTAGAATATTTCTCGTTCTTTAAGCGTCAGAAAAGTGTGACAACGTTAGTGATCGGTGGGGGCGAACTCGAAAAAGGCTGGGAGCGAACTCGGTGGGTACGAACTCGGTTGGGAGCGAAACCTGCATCATTCATACCTCTTATTAATCGAGTTCGAGGTCCGTACTGTAAAATACGGACCGAGTTTTTTCCCGTCGATTTATGGCCCAAGCGCGAAGCGCGCGGGCCATAAATCGATGGGAAAAAACGAGGATCCGTATTTTACAGTACGGACCGAGAAAACGAGGTTAAAAAAATATTTATTATATCTCTCATTCTGGAGAAAAGAAACCATTTCAAGTCAATCGCGGCTACATTTGAATGACGCGCGCGTCAAATGCAAGAAGAAAGCGAAATTTATTGGCTTACGAAAACAGTTTGCAGTTGGCTCGCAGAGACGTGAATCCAAACTTCAAACGTTTTAATTTTACGATTAATTCGTACAGCTCCTTTCTGTGGAAAACTGGATACAGTTCAAGATTACTTTGAAATAACTCCTGAAGTGATGTGAAGTGGGGTGTACATACAGTCACATATTATGTGAATGTTTATATCTATAGAGAAATTTTATTTTATGTGAATGTAATAATCTGTGATTACTACATATCACTAATATACAGAACGGAAAACTCGCAGGACTACCTCGCCGCTGATCATCGGCGAGTTTTAGATTTCCTTCTTATATAGACAGGACTACCTCGCCGCTGATCATCGGCGAGTTTTGGATTTGCTGTTTATATACAGACAGGTCTACCTCGCCGATGATCATCGGCGAGTAGATAGCTCTATATAAAGTGAAGTATTTTACTTATTGAGAAGTTGGCGTATTTGTTGTCGTTCTGTATAGTGAAACAGTCACATAATATGTGATTGTCTGATCACCGATGTGAAGTTCGATAAACAGAGAAGAACAACTCTACTGAGAAGAAAGCGGTGACCGCAAGCAACAAACAATGATTTCGTCGAAAACGTGAACTAAATTGTCAATAAATTGTGTCGTCCTGAGAGGTTTTTGGTGCAGAATTCTTGTTGGAAAATGAGTACACTATCGAACTTTTGTCTGAGGTGAACTCGAACTATCCGGCCGTTTTCAAAATAATAAGCGGACGTCGTTAAAAATTTGCCGATGAGATCGTCAAGAACAGCAGCAGGTACGTTGTTTTGAATGTTTTGTTCGTTTACTCTCGACTAGCCTGCGAATACAGCCGCCTCTCATTCCGGGAGCGATGAGAGGGGGCTGTATTCGCAGGCTCAATGGCTAACTCTCGACAAAACTCTTTAAATCTTTTTCATTCAGAATTCGACTTCTCTACCTTTCGGCAGAGAGAAAATTGTCAAGTTTCTGACTTGTGTGATGCTCGGGGTCGGGGACGCTTTCAGTTTCTAAAAGATCTGAAAAATCTAGTTTGAATTTTGTAAGACCCTGTTCTTTTCGCTTTTGTTTCTCAAAATGTTTTGTCCGAATGCAGATGTTTTCAAAGTAGCTTTCAAAATTTTCGTTGTAAGAGATTTTGATAAACAAAACTTATCGCATCAGGAGAACTCTCAAATTTCGCGGGCCGTACTGTAGAATACGGCCCGTAAAATTGACCAATCACAGCGTGCGTACTGTCTTAGAGATATAATAAAAATTATTATACAACTGAAAACAAACCTATCAGTCAGTCGATCGTCATTGCGGAAAAATACAAGTAACCAATCAGAATCTAAAGCAAAAACACGTGACTGGTGGAAGGCGCGAAAAAGTTGACTGGCTGAAAAGACAGCGCTGATTCTTACTTTGATTTGTTAAAGCTCGGTGCATGTGCATTTCATGGATTCAAAAAGCACGAAAGCCGTGAGATTTGTTTCCTCCAGGGAAAGGGGTCCGACACCTAAGGCTTAGAAATGCGCCCTCGCAGTTTACGCGCAATCTTTAAGACACTTTCTGCCCCTGTTCGCATTTTATGTAAGCTTCAACTTACCCCCAGCAGACTGCGACATTCGTTCTTCAATAAAACTTCTAAATGGCGCACAGCCAGTACCTAGAAGAAAAATACAGTTTGATTTTCTAGTTGATTCATACACTTTGAATAAAAAGCTGAGCCGCGAGAAAATCCTTGTAGGAGACTTTTATGAATAGGGACTCCAAAGGTGGGATGTAATAAGAAATCTACTGTCAGCCAGCCAGAAGGGTAGCCGTTCTGTCGGTGGTTTCTCTACTCGGCAAGACTACACTGGCTTGTTTTGGTGTGGTTTAACTTACGAAAGGGGGTTTCGGGGTTATCTGGCTATCTGGTTATCTGGCTTACCTGATAAGCTTTTTCAGTTGACTAACTTTCTGTGTTTTGTACTCATCAAACTACACTTAGCCAATCAGAGCGCACGTAGAATCTGAACTACATAACTATATTATAAAATGTGATATTAGTGCGTACCTGGACCTATCATGACAATGGGCGAATCTAAAGCCTTGGGAAATGATATCGTGCCTTTCTTTACCCACACAGGGACGCGTAATTCCTTGTTTGATGGATCCAGAGAAGCCAGCCACGTTGAACAAAGGCCCCTTCTTGGTTTGACCAGTTTGGTTTTGTAGTTTACAACTGCCACCAGTAGTTGAACTTCACCTGGGTGTGCCTGTCAAAGAAATACGAAATTATAAAAAACTCCATCCGCATAACTCCGCTAACTCAGTTATTGTTATCATTGTGTACTTCTTACATTTGTCGGCGGGAAAAGGTTTCGGTCAAAGAAACTAAACTGCTCCTAAATGATAAAGTTTCTGAGAGTAAAACATTTTTCGAAATTTTCATCATTTAAGGTAACACAAATGTATCGTCTTTTTGACCAACAAGTCTGGACAAAATATTGAGGAAAATGTATGAGGGCTTTATTAATAACATCGGGAAAAAACACTGTACATGTCCATATTGCCATCCACTTTTACCTCTATAAAAGTTGATGGCGTCCCTTTTGAGAACATTATCGTCTTAAGCTATACATAGGCATCTGTGCGAATTAGACTGGCAATACTTCAGTTACATCACCCTCTGCACGCATTGCGGCCCATGATGATCGCTAGCTGGGTTGCACCTACCATAAGCGAGGAGGCAATAGAAAATGCTCGCGGCTGAATCGGTGGAATCAGGTCGAGTAAATACTCAAATGGGATGTTTGCACTGGCAGATGGAAAGTCCTGAAGAACCTATAAACAAAATACAGCAGAAAACTTGCTGGTTACATGAAATTCACATCAGTACACCGCGTTTACACACAAGGTCCACTCGTTGACACAGTAAGCAGATGTTACTTATTGTACAAAGCTAATACTGCATAAAGTTGAGAAGTTTTCCCCTTCCTTTGATATTCTTGGACTTATGTTTAACGGGTACTTGATTTATGAAATGCCTTCAAAGGGAAACACAAACTCACCTCTACAGTAGTTCTTTTTTGTCTGTAACAATACGAGTAAAGCTCTTCCTGAAAGCAGTCAAGTGATAAATTACATTATTTTATCAGATATCTACATTTTGTAACAGCTGTTGTAGTTTAAATTTATCTTTGGTTTAAAATTTTCCAAACCAGTTTGATTTTTTTTTCATCGTTTCAAATTCTCTATCACAATCTGAAACAAAGGGAAAGAAAAATCAAACTGGTTTGAGAAATTTTATTAAACCAAAAATAAATTTAAATCACAACATCTAGGTGCTAATAAAAAACACACAGACACGCTACACAATAAATAAAAATCCATCCCAAGAAAAGCAGGTATGGTAATGACAACTGAACTAAAATGGTGATAAGTTGTGAATTTTGCAGTGAATGGGAGGCAAATAGCAGCAGAAAAAAATAGAAAAGTTCTGTCATTTTTCCCCTCCCCCCCCCCCCCCCAGTTACTTCTTTTTTCCACCTTCTTTGGTTGTACTTTCCACACTCGAGAAAATACATCAAGGTCATCAAGTTATATTCCAACAGTAATTGATTCCAACCAATACTATACTATCAAATGTAACCTGGTGGCTTCTATAGAATTAAGCTTAAACGTACCTGTCCCTCTGCAGAGCAGAACTCCTGAAGTTTTTCTTTTTCAAGGTCTGAGCTGGTGAAATGCGAAAGAAGTTCAAAGAAGTACCTCCTCGGGACACCTTGAATGTCCAGATGATGTTCCACAAGGTGCTGAATGGAGCAGGGCTGAGGAAGCTGGTGTGGAATGGGAATATCTGCAAAATGACATTTACAGTTACAACTGAACATAGTTTTTGTTCATTCCAAATTTACAATGTTTAATGCAGCAATTCTGTACATTTTGTACTGACAAGCACTTGCACTTGAAAAGGTTACTGAGGGCCAGCATTAGCTGCTTACCGAATTCATTTTACTTCTACAGAAACACCCACTAGTAATG
Organism: Meandrina meandrites; assembly: GCA_963693305.1. Classification (NCBI taxonomy): domain Eukaryota; kingdom Metazoa; phylum Cnidaria; class Anthozoa; order Scleractinia; family Meandrinidae; genus Meandrina; species Meandrina meandrites. The sequence continues at coordinate 16,278,407 of OY855904.1, forward strand.
GTCATCAAGACATCTTAGCATATTTCTACATACTTATTTAATAGTAATTTGTAATCTCTATGACTGATCTACTATAAATTGTAGGTTCTTCTTGAGTTATGAGATACCCAAGAACGTATAGTTAAGATGATAACAAGATGCCGATTAATTTAAATTTGACAAAGATGATGATGACAAAATGTGAAGATTAGGATCATGATGATTATTGCTATAAGGACCACAAGAAGGACCATAATGATACCAACATCTACCAGATAGTGACACGAAAGACTCACCTGGGTCATTCTGCTCAAGAAAGAACTTCTTTTCTGGTTCCAATGCTAAATGATCAATAAATTCTTGTACAACATCAGCAAGATTACTTGGTTGCACCATCAGGACATCACCTGCAGAGTGACTACAAAAAATAAACAGCAATACAATTTCAATGAAACATTTTTAGACACTTTTTTGCTACCTCTTCTCTTGACTGGGTTAAAGAAGGGTTTCTAAGGTTTTTAAAACTCTTTTCCTATCTTTTATCATTGATAGTTTGTATATTTTGTATGCAAGTTTCTGGGCTTTGTGTGATTTATCAGCCCTAAACAATCTTGCCTTTGACTGGTCTCCTTTGCAGCCATTTCTTTGAGAAATGTCGCCCCCCCCCCCCCCCTCCCCACTCCACCCAAAAAAAGGACTTCAAAGCAGACAAGCCTTTGACTACCGGTAAGTACTTAGTGAAGTGGATCAGTTTTCACCCCAGCAGGAAAAGTCTGTTGCCTTGTTGCCTTAGATGCAAATGTTGCTATAAAAGTAACATGACTGTTATGGAAAGCCGATGCCCCCCCCCCCCCCCCCCGACATTATGATCTTATGATCGGTCCCTTTAAGGTTACTTCTGCTGACTGATTCCTTCTTCTACAAATGGAATCAGACAGTTTTTCAGAAATATATGAGACCTACAACTGTTACCCCCAACATGTGCTGTTTTACAACCCTCAAGTTTTCTATGCATTAAAACATTTAATTTATCTAAAAAAATTGATTCGTTTGACATGTTAGTTTTGTAACATTTCATTACATAACTTCATAAACATCTATTCTGCTGATGATGAAAACCGTTCATTCGTCTTCTGTTTTATCCCTAGCTCCAGGGTTGGGATCAACATAAACATATGCTGTAGCAAAAACTGGGGACTCTAATGAATTTTGGCCGTATACCTCATTCCAGAACCTTTTATATCAAACTGAACCAGCCTCACATCCTGCCAGTGATCTGCTGCAGTCACTCGATTGTTTGATATTAATCTAGCATAGAATGGACGTCTTCTGCATGGAGTTGAATTGGACGTAACTGTCATAAACGCAAAAATTAGTTACATGGGAAATTGGTTCACAAATTTAAACATACAGTGAAACCAGAAGTTTTATACATCTCACCCAGGGGGGAGGGGGGAACTCAGGATTTCAAGTGATGGGGATGATCGAATGGGGGCAAAAATCAAGACCCAAAAAAACTCCCATGCTGAATTTCTACCCTTAAATTTCCAGACAACAGGAATAATATAAAACAAATAGAATCCTCACTACTATGCAGCCAAGGCACTACCACAAATCTTTAGATTGTTTTTAATACCCTCTTTAAATCACCCAAAAGAATACTTGCCAAATTTTCCTACCCCAAAAAATCCCAGAATCGAAAATTCAACCCCCCCCCCCCAAAAAAAAAAAATTCAATCATCCCCATCACTTGAAATCCCAACTACCCCCCCCCCCCCCGAGACATCTCATATAACCATATAGGCTCATTTATGCATATTAGCTGAAGACATAATCATCTAAATAGAACTTCTTAGCCAATTTCACTCATGCTATGCACATACAAGATACACTAACTTAGCTTGTCATGCATTTGAAAATTGGAGATAGATCAACACATGTGGCAAATGTGCTTGCTTAGAGAGAATAAACAAGAAACTCTTGGTCATAACAATTAATGCAAATGAGTTGGAGCTCATCTTTGGCAAGCATTTATCACAAATACAAATTATACTCTGTAACTTTATTGCAACATTTTTTTCCGCTTGGCCCAGCCACTTAGCTCGATTAGCCTTAGCTATTTCTAAGTGGCTGTGCTCATTTTTTTTATTGTTAATTTTTCTCTTAGTATGAATTTTATCTAATGTTCATTTCTGGGCACGAAATAAAAGATTGTTGTTGTTGTTGTTAAATAATTACCTTGACATCCCATAGATGAGCTTTCAAGCATGTTACTTGTGTTTACTGTTTCCTGGGTATTGCTGTTTACAAATTTCACCTTAAATCTTGGTGGAGGCCTGCACATTAAACACATTCAATTTGACAGTTAAATGCCAGCTTGTTGCATACATGTACAGTGGCAGTGTTGCATACATGTACATTTATAATAATTATCTTTCATGACCCACAACTAGCTCAGTAGCTGCCTGGTTAGAGCATCTGACTAGTGTACGGAAGGTCATGGATTCAATTCTCATCTGTGAACTCAGATTTTTTCTGAGTTCTTCTCTCCACACAATCATTCCAGATATTCATTATCTTTCAGTTGCCAGAATTCAGTTTTAGTCAATTGAAAATCATTTTTCTAAAAGGATCAGATCATCAATTTCCTGAATTCCCAACTCGAGTTATTTTAAAAAGCGGGTAAAGAGAAATATATATCTTATAAATCAAGATCAAGGGCTCTACATCGTGGCAGGACAGATCAAGTTCAGCGAGGTCTGTACAGAAAGGGCCATAAGTACAAATGTTGTTCCAGTACAGTGTCCAAGCAAGCTGAGTTAATAAGAGATTTATTGCACAAGTTTGATGATTGATAAAAAGCTGTTAGCTGAACTTTACCTAGTCCAACACTTAGAAACTACTGTTAACAACACTAAAGCTTTCCGAGTGGCTGATTTTAGTTACAATTTACCATATTGATCATATCCACTATCTTAGATAGTAACAAATACCTGAATGTATAATTTGCGATGATGCAGACAGTTGGTATACAGACCTAACATTAGCACTGATTATCTCCTTCCCAGGAGGCAGTGGATGTAATCTAAGAACTCTATCCCAGAGTTGTTTCAACCAAGGATCAACAACTGCATCTGGGCTAAAAAGAAAAACACTTTATGAAAACAACATTGCTGTAACTCAGTCATAAGCAACCAGATAAATTTTGTTACCAGAAAATTTATCCTGAAATTATTTTTAATTGCAAAAGTTTGAAAATTTATGAACATCTAAGAGTTTGACTGGGAATAATTCATCAGTGTTGCTATTCATCAAAGCCCAAAAAATTCCCTGACTTTTCACTGACCTCAAATAATTTTCACTGACCTCACATTAGGCGAATTATCAAATAAGCCAAGTCCACTTTTACATTTGCTTAAGCTTCTTCTGCAGACCATCAATATTCTTCTCTTGATTTTCGATCCCTTTCCGTTTTTCACTGGATTTTGGATGCATGGTATTTGACTTCACCAACAAATCCATTTTGTTTTTGTTTCAGCCTCTGTAGCAAGTGCATCTCCTTCTATAGTAAGTTCCTGAACCATTTTCTCTAATAACAAAATTCCCTGACTTTTCCCTGACCTTGAAACATTTTTGTTTTCCCTGACTTTTTTCTGACTGTGGCAACCCTGTTCATAGTCCCAATACCTTGTCTTTAGCTTAGTTGCAGTTTCTGGCAATGAGACTGAGAATCAAGAGATGACAAATTTCTCAAGCCTTGCATTACATACCCCAGTTCATGCTGATCATCTGCAAGGCCAATGGACTGAAGCTCTGTACCACCCAGCTGAATCAACCTCTTGTTCAGCTTTTTAGCAATGAAATTAAACCTACATGAGAAAAAGAAATTTAAAAAAATAATTAGTTTAGGACAAACATTTTGCATATTCAAAAGATCTATCATTTGGTTCATTGATTTTTGACATAATTTTTGATAAGGATCCCCAAAATTTTGATAACCCCGCCTTTTAGAATAGCCTGTAGAGCCACCATGTTTTATTTACGGTTAGAGCAGATGGGGTGGCCAAACATTTCGCGAAGAAAGGTTCGCTCGCCAAGAACCTGTTCCGCAGGCTAATATCAGAACAGCTGGTTTGACATTTAATATCAGTAAGTAAAATTGGGTACTCATGACATCATCATCAGTTGCCATTAAAATTTTTAACTGATGAAACCTGTCCATTTTATCTTTAAGGGTTACCGAAACAACTTAAAAACAAAACACTGCAGGAGAAGTTTTTTTTTGTTTTTATATATTTTCACTCAAAAACTTAATATTGACAGACATATGGACCACTTCAAATGAAATTCTGTAATACATAAGCTTCAGAGCCACCTTAAGTAAATCAAGGAAAACAAATAATACGGTGGCAATGAAATCCACAATGTCTGTTGAATTTATTTCCTTTTTGGAAGCTTACTTTGGATAGGATGAATCACCAAGGCCTAGCACAGCAAAAGACAACTCAGATAGAGAATTCACTGGAAGGTTTCTTCTGAGAATAAATCTCCAGAATTTCTGAAAAAAGAAAAAAAATGGCCACTAAATTCATTCACTGGGCTTCTTATAGACTATACACCTTTTATATGTTATTTCAGTGCTGGATCTAGGGGAGTGGTCTGGGGGCCTTCCCACTCTGCTGGAGTAGGAAAGGGCCTACTGACTCTTCCCTCACTTTTCCTCGTTTTTGAGCAAGAAAAGCCCATTTGCAATTCAGACTGCTCCCCACCTCTCCCATTTAACACCTCTCCGTCTACCATGTTACCACCACTTAATTAAAAACACCTAGAGCTATAAGGCTACCAGAAGTGTAAAGAGTGCGACAGAATGTTAGAATAGCCATTAAGGGCAATGAAATTATGTAAAAGAAAGATTATTTATCATGAACGTTTTGCACTGACAAAAAGAAATTAAAATACATGTAGTAAATGCTTGGCCACAAACCTTCATATTATCAGGTTCATCTCCTTGCCCTGTTGTTGCGCACACAAATATTACAATCTCATCCTCGATTAGTTTTGTCTTAAAAAAAATGCAAAAAGCAGATGAAAAATAACTACTGATTAGAAGCAAATTTCACCCTCAATATATTGATTATAGCGCAGTTGTATCAGCGGAGACTTACCACATTATAGTCATCTAAGGCCAAAACACTTGCTGATAGATATCTTCTCTTCGCCTCACGGCCTATTCTTTCGGCCACTTCTTGAGCAGTTCCAGTTTGAGAGCCATAAAGTACAGAAATTCTTCTACCTTCAACTTTCGACAACTCGTCCGCCATATTGGAAAATTCTAATGGAAAAGACCTCTGCCCGGTTATGATTGCGGTCATCGCAAAGATTGTGCAATCACGAGTATTGCGTGATTGTACAGCTAACAACGGTCACGCAACATATTACCGGCTTTGATAGAACAGCGAAGAAAATGGCATCGAATCTCGATTTTGCCGAGGATATCGAGGAAGCAAAAGCTTACATGGCCAAGAAGAATGTTTTCCAATTGTTTGAGGTAAGAAACTATTTCCATTCGGCTTGTCTCTGAACGATTTGCTATGCTGATCAAAATGTACACTAATCCTGAACCTTGAGCTCCATCGAATAATTATTACTTGCGCTTTAAGTTCTTGTATGACATTTCATCGGTAGTCATGGGAAGATAATTTTCCTTGATATACGGCAGACAGTTTTTATCTTCTTCTGAAACGTTTGTTTTGTATTTGAGTATGGTCGGCGGTCACCGACATTTAAACGCAAGCTAAACCAGAGTGCTATTAAATTAATTCGATCTGCTTAAGAAGCGCGAAGCGATTTTTACGCGATTTCGGTAATCGCAACTACTGCTCGTAAACGAAGAACTGTTCTTTTTTATTGGTGTATTCCTCAATGTTAATTGGCTTGTTTTAAAAGTTTTTCATATAGATTTACTTTCCTTGACAAAAAGGCAAAATAGCTATGCACGATTTCTACGTAGTTGAACATTTCGAAGTCACCAACGAGCTTCCGGCCATTCAATGATGACAACAGAACACATCATAATACAATGTTTAACTGGTGATGTTTCCCCTCGTTAGTTACAGAAAAGTCAAGTCCAGACTATCGCAAATCGTTTGCGACTTTGAGATATATGTGTTTTACTAATATCGGGTAATCGTAAGAAATCCCACCGAGAAATTTTTTGCAATCACGTACACACGATCCCGTTCCTTGGTTACGAGGTCGATAATTATGCATGACACACTACTGACTGAAGGATTATATCAGCTCATAGAAAGGATTAGAAGAGATGTTGAATGCTCCTTTATTACTTATCAATATTCTAGTTTATTACACTTTGGCTACAATAGCTGTGTTTTAAACTGTACTCTTTTACTGACAATCCGGAGAAACGGTTCAATCGATGAGTAAAGTGCAAGGTGAAGAGGTTAATCCAAGATTTTTTTTGTGAAAATAGAGCTAATCAGCTTTCGAGTAATCGAGACCAATGTGGTGTTTTTCTTTTGGTATATGACGATGTTCATCATGTCAACCTACCGCTGGCTCGATTCTTCAAAAAACATGTCACCCATCAGACCCGTCTCCATTTCCTCTGTAGCACTCCCGTGAAACTGAAGCAATTGACCAACATCCGAAATATAGATATCAGATACTGGAAATTCATTTCTCTACACAGTAGAGAAATGTAACAGACAATTTTAACGAACATGTGTTAGAATATGGTACCCAAAAAATCATTAGTAATCTCGAAAGCGCCCGGACAACCTTTTGAATTGGACATTGAAAGAGAGGTGGCATTGGCCCATTACGGTACCAGGTACTACGGCAGTAGAGTCGTGAAACCAACATTTCATAATGATGAGTAATGATGGTTTATTTCTCGCGTCAGGCACATGGTATATCCCATGATATTCTTAAAAAAAATTGCCAAAGTTTGCGTTTTGCACTCGTCAATAGCTGGCCTTGATCTTCTACTGAGACAGAGGGGCCTTAACCATTTTGAAACTTAATAAACACAATAGCTACCATAAGTCTTCAAATGTATTTGTCCTTGGGCATTTAACACCAATTCCACAAATTTCACGAGTATCCTCGAGCCTCAGCATGTTCCGTCCCGGAAAACTGCTCGCTAGTGTCTCGGAAAAGGTAGTGTTCACAGTCACAGACTTTCGTACCAAATAATGCCCCAAAATAACTTGAAATACAAAGTGCTGTCCGACTAACTAACTTCCTCTTCGTTCCGTTGTAACTTTTTTTTATTTCAGAGCCTTTTAACCGCAGTCGTTCATAATCGACCAGACGACCCAGTTGAGTTTCTTCAAGAATGCCTGGAGGTAGCCAAACAGAACGAAGATCTTCGCTGGAATTCGTTTCTCGACGTACAGGACAGAACCAACAAGAGTTCACAGACAACTCAAACAGGACAGTTTGATAAAGTATTTGATACAGAAGTGAACACAACATCAAATGGCTAAAAAGAGGCCAAGCGAGATCATTTATATACTAGAGTCCATAGTATTACATTTTTTATTTCTTTATATTACTTGTATAATATGTATGTTTTTTGTGACTATGCTTTATAATGGACAGTAAACTGCTGTATCAGAAGAAAATCGGATGAGTTATGGATAAGTGACAGTCAGAGGCAAGCTTACGAAGTGAACAAGCAAGCAAAGACTAATATAACTGTTACGAGTTGCTTATCAATATGGTAACTTCATGAGTTTATGTAACTATTATTTTGGTCAAAACTGTAAATAGATAAACTATAATTGGTACCTGCAGCAGTCTTTTACTTTTACAAAACATTGCGAGAATTAATTGGACTGTTTTTTTTTAAAGCATTTCATTTTCATGAATGGTGGTAAATAGACTAAATAGTGTCCAGTTTGGGAAAAAGGGAGCAGAGAAACAAGGCGTTTAAAATGATAAATGGAGTCTGTAAACCGGCGACTTGCAGTTAGTGGCGAGAAAATCAATCCGAATGCACAAACACATACAACGATCGACAAACTACGGCCATAAAAGTTAGAAAGCAAAACTATCGTGTTTTCGTTCATCTCGGCGCGAAATCAGACTCGTTCCCAGTCCCTACTTATTTGTTCTTCAAAGGCGATGAAAGACTGGGAAGAAATGGTGTGAAGGTTGCGGGGCAGGCTGGGAAGGGCAAAAGAAAAGCAGGGACTCGGAGATGATGTTTTCAAGATGGCGGATCTGGAAGCAACGACGTGCGCCTGAATCGATCCGGACACTTAGATTATTTTCTATCAAAGTGAAATAATAACCTTTATTATATGGACGAGACTATTTTACTGGGAACTAAACCACTCGTAGATTCCATGCGCCACTCCATCTGGGACCCGAGTGGCGTATTTTCCGTATGACACGCTTGCGAGTGTCATAACGCTCATTGACGTCACGATTCGCGCCATTTCTACTTCGTTGGATGAACTTTGGTTTCTTGTGTTGTTCAGGTTTGTTGTGAGCAAGCATCGGCAAGCAGGTTTCGAGTTGGATTTCGAGTTAGGATTTTCGAAAATCCAACTCGAAAATCCAACTCGAAATCCTAACTCGAAATCCAACTCGAAATCCTAACTCGGTAAATAGGCAACCTCTCTCGGGCAAGTAGTGTTTATGTTTATACCTTAAACACACCACGTTTAGACATTTAATTAACCGGTATGGGTGTTGAGTTTAAAATGGTTTTGCTTTTAAAATTAACTACGATCGATAGCGGCAACAGGCCAGAATAAAAGCATGTCATTCCGTGACAGTTTGGTAACTAAAATTTCTTCCTGTTTGTTGAATGAAAATTTACATTTACGACAGGAAACAAATACTCCAGGTGTACTACGCTTTAAAAGCTTTCCTAAAAATATGGTTTTTGATTTGATTCGTTTATTACTTCGTTTAATTTTTTTTTTTTTTTTTAATTTTTATTAGCATTTCACACAAAAAAGATTACTTACAAAATATTACTCTACAAGTGACATAAACAGCTTACAATTAAAGTTACTTACAAATTATATATTACAAATAAAATTACAATTAAACAAGACTAGCTTACGATAATCACTCTACAATATACAATGATAACGAAACAAACTAAATAACTGACAGTACTGAGATTACTTACTTATTGACAATTTATTTGAAAGTTACAAACGCGACAACATTGCTCACAAAAATTTTAACCGTACAAAAGTAACAAAAGTAGGATACGAGATATAAAAAAAAGCAATTACAGATGTCATACTATTCGAATATTTCAAATAATAATACCATACTTACGTTATTGACAGAAAAAAGGAAAAACAACATAAATTAAATTGGGATTAGTACCCACTTTTCCTTAAAATAGTCTTTCTTTTTGATCTTGCTTTCCGTTTCATATTTAATGGCAATTTTCGTTCGAAATCCTTGAATTTTGGGTCGAATTTGGCTTCTTCTGCAGTCCCAAATGAATAGTTTTCCAATTATTATAAAATAGTTTAGTAAGTTAAGTAAAGGGCATGGTTTGGATAATATTCCAAATAAAACATCTTGGAGGGAAAGATGAACCTGCTGATTTGAGATTTGGTGCCAGTAACATTGAAACTCATTCCAGAACCGTTTAACATAGGAACATTGATAAAAAAGGTGGTACAGGGTTTCCGGTTCTGCTTTGCAAAATGAACATAGGTCGTCCGTTTTAAAGCCTATTTTGTATAATTTTGAGTTAGTGTATAAAATAGAATTGAGCACCTTGAATTGAAATCCTTTCACATAGGATTCAAGTACAACAGAGTGTGGCAAACTGAAAATTTGTCTCAGCTGATCGATGGAGAAGTTAAAATCGTTCTGCAGTTTATTTATGATATTAGGATATTGTGCTATTTTGCGGACAAGAAGTGAGTAATAGTCTTTCGATTTCTTTTTTTTTTTGACGTCAAAGATGTTGTCGCCAAATGAGAAGGAAGGGGGAACTGAAGATGGGCAGAAAGTGATATTTTTTAAAAAGGGCGGTATAGAGTGGCGCAGGCCAGACCATTGCAAATACCTAATGTTGGTAATCTTGTCAGACCAGTGGCTGAAAGCATCGTTTATATTTAAATCAAAAAGTAGGTCTTGAATGCGAATCACACCCGCCTCAAAATAATTTTTGTAGAAGACTGGTCTTTTGTCAATACGAATTTCCTTATTATTCCAAATGATATTTTGCCAATCTCGCCAAGAGGCAAAGGAGTCACGAAAATCGGACCACCATGAGAGCATTTCACTATAAAACTGAGAAGAGATGTTGTAATCCTTTATATCATAGTTACAGTTTAAAAAGAAAAAACCTCCCATGGGATCTAGCAGGTGTTGTAGATATGATTTCCATGTTCCGTTGTTGTCGTCAATAATACGTTTTATCCATGCCAACCTTAAAGACTTAATCATGCAATTCAAATCAGTCATTTTTAAACCACCTTCCTCATATTTATTTATTGCCGAAACTCGAGTGACCTTATCCGTGCCATTCCATAAAAATTTAAATAACAGTTGATTAAATTCTTTCACTAATTCTTTAGGTGTAGGCAGTACCGAGCAAACGTAAACAAACTTTGGAATAAGAAAGGACTTGATAATTGTAACCTTGCCATAAACAGATAAGCCTCTAGAGGACCAGATGTTGATAAGTTTTTTAATACTATCCAAACGTTCAATGAAATTTTTTTCTTTTAGTAGTTTTGGGTCGTACGTGAAATACACCCCGAGTGCTTTTATTGGCTCATTAGGCCATTTAATGCCTAAAGGTTTTGCTTTGCTTTCTTTTGGTGCACCAATCCACATACCCTCAGTTTTTGTGCTATTGATCTTGAGGCCTGAAATATCTTTAAAAAGGTCTAATACTTGAAATAGTACTCTAGCCGAGTTAGTGTCGGCGAGCATTGCTGTTGTGTCATCTGCGTATTGTAATAGTTTTGTCTCTTCCTTGCCAATGACGATACCCTTTATAGCTGGATTTTGACGAATGGCGATTGCTAACATTTCTACAGCTACAATGAAAAGATAAGGGGAAAGTGGATCCCCCTGTCTAACGCCCCGCTCAAGCTTAAAAGGTTTTGAAATCATACCGTTGTTCATTATGCAGCTTTGTATGTTTTTGTAGAACAGTTTTACCCAGCGGAGAAAGTCAGAACCAAAGTTAAAAGCTTCAAGGCATTTAAAAAGGAAATCCCATTCGATACTATCGAATGCCTTTTGAAAGTCAATGAAAATCATTAAGCCAGGGATGTTCTCTTTGACAGTCCAATCCATAATATCATAGATGGATCGAATGGTTTCACCGATAAAGCGATCTTTAATATACCCTGTCTGATTATGATGAATGATATGAGGCAAGACGTTTTTAATTCTCGAGGCTATTACTTTAGACATGATTTTTGCGTCCACGTTAACGAGAGAAATTGGGCGCCAATTTTCAATGAGAGAACGATCTTTACCCTTTTTTTCAATGAGTGTGATGAACGCTTGCTTTTGAGATTGGGCAATCTCTCCTTTTTCGAAGCACTCATTAACACATCTAATAAAGCAATCGCTGATTAAAGGCCAAAATTTTTTATAGAATTCGATCGGAATTCCATCATTCCCTGGAGTTTTGTTGTCTTGAAAAGTATCGAGAAGACGGAAACATTCCTCCGAAGAGATTTTACCTTCACAAGAATTTTTTTGTTCTTCAGATAATGTAGGTATATTTAAATCATTTAAAAAGGAATAAATTTTAAGTTCGATGTCCGAAAGATTATTATTAGTCTTGTACAAGTCACAGTAGAATTGTTCTACTTCCTTTAATATACAAAGTGGCTCTGTTTTGATTACACCGCTTATGTGCAGTTTTCGTATGTGTTTTTTGACGTGATTTCTCTTTTCTAAGTTTAAGAAGTATTTTGTACTCTTCTCACCTTGTTCATGCCATCTGGCGCGTGCACGCACAATAATTCCTTTTGTTTTCTCTTCATAAAATGATTCTAATTGTTTCTGAGCGGCATCTAACAGGGTTGCATTGTAATCACTAGGGTTGGTTTCAACTGCTTTCTTCGCTGCATTTAGTTCGTTCTGGAGTTTTGTTTCGGTTTCATTTCTTTGCTTTGCTTTTCTTTTGGAGTGACGGATAGCGTGGGCTCTTATATTATATTTGACCCAATCCCACACGCATCGATCATCAGAAAGTTCTTCCCGTCCTTCCGTAATCCACATTGGAATCAATTCAGTTGCACTGTTAACATATTCCTCATCATCTAACAACGAGCAGTTCATCTTCCAGTAATTTGGTCCTCTACACTCGTTATCTAACTCTCCGTCAAATTCTAGATAGATCGCGTCGTGATCAGTTCTTATAGCTGGAATTATATCCGTCAGTTGTACAGAATCATTTAAGTTATTTGAGATTAGCCAATAATCCAGGCGACAAAAAATTCGAGGAGATTTTTTACTCCATGTAAAACTTTTAACGTCTGGGTTTTTAATTCTCCAAATATCTACTAAATCAAGTTGAGTTTGCAAGCAAACGATGCAGGATGTGACAGATTTTCGTGGAATGAGAATACCACCTTTCTTATCAATAGTAGGGCTGAGTGGACAGTTAAAATCGCCTCCGATTACGATGTTGTTTTCGGAATCCAAATCCTCATTTTGCAGTGTTATAACTAATTTGTTTAAGAAAGTGACAATTTCTTTATCTTTGTTTGGTGCATATATATTTACTAGGACATATACCTTATCTTTGATTTCAGCTTTTAAAATGATGTAACGCCCCAGAGGATCAAGAATTTTTTTATGTATGATGCAGTCAACACCCTTCTTAATTAAAATTGCAACACCGCGAGAATTTGAGCTGCCGTGGCAAGTTATAAGCTCCGCTCCCCATTCATTTCTCCATTGAGTTTCCACTGCTACCGTAGAATGAGTTTCTTGCAAAAATGAAATATTTGCACGCTTTCGGCACCAGTTAAAAATAGCCCTCCTTTTTTTAAAATTGCTTATGCCCTTTACATTTAGCGATAATAATTTAAGCGCCTCAGTCATCTTTTGAGCTCACAATTGTCGCTAATAGACTGCAGAAGGAAGATTGAAACAAAGGAAAAAGTGCTAATGAAGTATTTGAAATGACAACTGTAAATGCAAATCCAAAGTCGTAAATAAACAGTAGTGCTGAATAATAAAAAAAATAAATACGGTTTAAAACAAATTTCTTCGCGAGTGCAACATAATCTAAAGACTAGATATAACAGTTTCCACTGAACAAAATTGAGATCAACTGGTAATTCAGAGAACAATACGAGAGAAATAGGAAGAACTACATAAAATAAAAACACAACTACATCAATTGTCCATCTGACGTGCATTTAAGAGCTACAGCTCTCCATCTGCTTGAGTATTACTGCTCATTATTTCACCATAATATGGAAGATTTTCTGTTTCCTTTCCTTTGTAAACTTGACCATTTATTATCAGTTTGTCAACCTTAAAGAAGGCTTGTTGTTTCTCTCGCTTAGCTTTCTTCAGAACCGGGTATAGTTTTGCATGGATATCATCTATTTCTTTAGGATAATCATGAGCAAGTCCGATTCCGGAATCTTTCAAGTTTTTAACTGAAGACCAAACAAATTGTTTGTCTTGGTAGAAACTAAATTTTGCGATGACAGGTCGAGGCTTATCAGGATTGGTTTGGTTGCGTCGAGTTGGCAAACGATGGACACGCTCGAACCGAATTTCATCTACATCTTCTTTCGAGATATTCATTTTTTCTTCAAACATTGATTTTACTAATTCTTCTGTATCACTGGGCGTCTCACCTCTAATTTCCGGCAAGTTGAATATCTTTATATTCTCTCTGCGGGTGTAAGCCTCCAGCTTAATGTTCCTGCATCTAAGTTGTTTGATGTTCTTCTTCAGCTTTTGGAGTTCGTCATCGGTTTCGGCTGCTAGAGAACACGTGTTAGCCATGCTAGTTTTGAGTTCGGTTAGCTCTTCTTGATTGGAAGTGACAGCATTTCTCAAATCCTTATTTTCCTCTTCCACCTGTGTTAAGCGTGTTTTTAGGGCTTCTAAATCAGGCAGCACGGCTAAAAGTAGGTCAATTTTGGCCTCCAATCTCTGCATGTTCGCCGAAGCGTCACAGCAATGGCCGCCGTCCACGAGGGTTTCTTCATCCGTTTGAGAGCCATTTTCACGAAGCCTTTTACGCATTGGCCTTCTTTCACTTGAGCCATCATTTCCTTGGTCCTCATTCATAATTACTGCAGACTGAGAACTGAAATCTTGTCAAAATCACATATTTTTTTTCGAACTTTCACAGAGCAGAAAAATGTACGTCCGTCGCTGTCCACTGCCGCTGTCCACTCCGACTACTTCGTTTAATATTACTTTTCGATTACTCAATGGAGACATGGTGTTTTCAAGAAAAACAAAAGTATCATGTTACAAAAGTGAGATAAACAAAAGTGTCATGTTACATGCGTTTTTTAAAAAAAAAACCAAAGGTATCGTTTTACAGTGTTTGACAAAAACACAAAAGTATCCTGTAACAAACATAAGTATCGTTTGTAAAAAAGCTAGCAACAAAATAAGCGCTAACAGAATAAGCCATTTCGTGACATTTTGACAATTAAATTAGTTCTTGTTTTTTAAATGATAAAAATTTACTATTGAACGAAACAGTTTTGACGTAACAAATTGCACGTAAAAATTGTTTTGTCTGCAAGCTTTTTTTTTTTTCCAAAAAATGCCTCTTAGTCGTAGTAAGGGGCTATGTAGTTAGTGATGCACCATGCACAAATAGCTCAACCCATGAAATAAACCATCCCAACAGGACTAACACCCAGTCTTACCCCAAGCCACCGAATCAATTGAAAAAATAACTCCTGCACGCTTAGCGCGCCTATGTTTGAAAGTTGGTAAATATAACTTACATTATTATTGAAAACCGCCCTCTTGAAAACACGCGCTTTGCGGGCCGCAAATGACTGCTAGCGGGCCGTTAATGCATTAACGGCCCTACCGCTGATTGGTTCTCGGTTCATCATCCGATGAATATTAACCAATCAGGTCACGTTTAATGACGCGGGAAAACCATTTAGGTGCGAACAGCTAGCGTACAGCAAGTTTTGAAGTAAAAAAAGTCTCGAACAGTTTCTCGCTGAGCGAATAGTGTTCGAAAAGAAAATCAAAGCCTATTTGTTATGAATGGGACAAATTGCAGCTAAAAAATTTGGATGTAGAAGCAAACGCACAAGGGGAAGATATAAAGAGAGCAACTTCTTGTTGTCTTACGAGAAATGAAACACAACAAAACAACGGTTCACTTCATTTTGTGTTTCTCGGGTCGAGCTAAATTAACTGAAGCATTGCGGGGATTTCACGCCGAGGCTCAACTGGAAAATGTAAGTTCGTAAATTATTATTATCCACTTATTTTCAGAGACACAGCAGCTCTTTTTAACTACACCTATACAATACATGGGCCTGAGTGTAGCATAGCACAAAATTTTCAACGCGAAGTACTTGTATTATTGAACATGTAAAGCTCATTAAATGTGTTAGTTTATATCTGGATGTTCAGGGATGTTATTTGGCCTTGTATATTGATAATAATGATAATTAAATGACTTTTTTCGGGAATATTGTTTATTTGCTACCTTGTAGTGTCATTTGCGGCCCTTGCGCTTCGCGCTCGGGCCGCAAATGACACTACGCGGGCGCAAATAAACAATATTCCCTCAAAAAGTCATTTTATTGTCCTATTTTTAACACGTGAAGTTGAAAACTTTCTTATTGGAAGCATTCATAAACAGATTTTTTCTTAATCATTTAAGGTAGAAAAATGTAAACCATGTGGGACCCGACTTTAACAGTGCATGGAAAATCGAAAATTTAACCAAATCAAAATATTTTGGCATATACTAAAACCTGAAACAACGAAATGAAACCACTGAAAAGAAACCACCAAAACGAGCGAAACCACCGAAACGAAACCGCCGAAACAACCGAAACGAAACAAAATCACCGAAACAAGCAAAATCCATTACCATCTTGCAAGCTAACTGTAAACAGGCTAACCTGAGTGATATTCAGGCTAACCGGCGTGTACCTTGCACTCAGGTTAGCCTAAATATCCCTCAGGTTAGCCTGAAAAACGCCCAGGTTAGTCTGTTTATGGTTAGCTCTCAATGATAGCAATGGTTTTCCTTGTACGTTTTGGTGATTTCGTTTCGTTTCGCTTGTTTCAGCGGTTTCGGTTGTTTCGGTAATTTCGTTTCGGTGATTTCGGTGGTTTCGTTTCGTTGATTTTTTCACCAAAAAGCTCAACTCAGTACGATAATTCTTTTTAGCCAAAAAAATGTTTTGGTGTTAGGTGCACTTTAACTTGATTGGGTTGTAATCAACCCCTCCCTTCAGTCACAATTGTAAATGGCCTCTCAGTTTGGCTGACAGAAATCAGTGCAACCTATTTAATGTTCAGGTAACAATGCAAAGGTGATTTAAAACACAAAAATACATAATTGTAAGTTTACCTGTGTCAAACCCACTAATTCCTACTTATGGCGGGCGCAGGGTTGTTAAGTGACCTTACGACACCACGACGGCGTCGCTGACGACAACGTCGACTAAAAAATGTATTTATATTTTACTTAACATTTTTTTTTCTAATTTTCTTTGTGCGTTCATTTTTGTCAGAACTGATCTCTAGCTGAATTAATGTAAGCGCATTATTAAATTAAGACTTAAAACAAGAAAAATTCGTCGTCGAAGTTCACGTTCTCCAGACTACGCAAAATTTTGCCATTTCACGTTGTTGTTTTGCAGAGAACGACAAAGAAATATACCAAAATGGATAACGCACGTGCTTTAATTAGCTATTGTACTGCTTATTAAGTCTTTTGTTTGCCTACGTTCTCGTTGAAGTCGCCCTCGTGGTTTTCGTAACGTCCCTTTCAGTTCGACCCTACCTATTTCAACTTACTGTACTGTTTACTGTAGGATTCTGTCATCAGGACTGTGCGGCGACATGTATATTTTAGAAAATTGAAGACGATATAAGTACACACATCCTAGAGATTATCCACAGTGATACTCTGCTGTCCTTCCTCAACAAATAAAATCAAGTTTAATTAACTATATGTGTAAATAAAATACGCTCTCAAACTAACCTGAGTACTGTAAGAAATATTGTCGACAAGCCCTGTACTCCTCCTCCAGGATAGTTGTCGTGAGTTTCACTTCACTGAGACCCAGCTCCTTCAGAATGTCTTCTGTCACAAGGAATTTTTGAGCCATTTCATTCAGGTGGCCTGTACAGTAGTCGTCCCACAATTCGTCAAGTATTTCCAGTGAGCTGCATTCCACTGTGATTATCAAGCTCCCCGGCGTGTTGTTCACAATCAACACATTTCGCACTTTCTCCATGTAAAAAACAAAGCCATTTAAATCCTCTGGTTTAGATGGGTCAATCGTCTTCAAGTACTTGAATGCAGCCAGATTTAGAACTTCTTGTGTACTGGGAAGGGCGCTTTGATTACTTACTCCACTCACTGAGCCTCCTGTTGCCGCTGCTTGTGGCTGCATCTCTGCTTGGGGTTCCTGTGAGGCTACAACTAACTCTGAAGATCCACTTAGTCGACCGGGTCCTGCGATGGCCTCACAATCAATTCGCAGTCGAAGCCGAGCTGCTGAGAACATAATTTTAAACTACATGTACATAATAAACTCTATCCTGTAGCTATTCCAAACACGTAAACCATCTAGTAACAAACTAGAACCGCACAGACAAATAAAAGGCCTTCTCTCCTCCCCAGAGGCTTCCGTTGCATTGGCGTACTAGCGCGGGTGGGAAGATTGGCGAGGATGGCTTCCATCGCGTTTTAGGAGACCTCTGATGAGGAGGAGAAAGAAACCGTGTCACGGTTATAACTTAATCTACTACTGATAAAATCAAGTGGGATCCAAAAAACACGCCACAAAATCCTGTCTTCCTTGTAACACAAGCTTAACTGACTGAACCCAATTCACAGTTACATAGTTTTCCTTGGTGTGGAAGGGATGACTAAGTCCATAAAAGGTCAAAAGACAAGTCATTTTAACTGACCTCCGGCTGCTTGAGGGCCGCGATCTTCAGAGTTGAGCCTCTCTATGGATTGATGTAGCTCTCCCAGCTGATCTTTAATATCTTTAGCTTCCTCTCGAACTGTTGTCTTTATAACATGTGTTGTCCCTTCAAAACCTCCTTGGATACTTGCCTCCAAACGTTCCATCCCCTCTTGGACTTCTTTAGATGATGATTTTAGTTCCTCTATGTATTTCTTCACGTCTGTGTCATTTTCATACCACTTGAGCAGTTCTTGTACATTTCTTTCATCTTCCGCTGTAAGGGAATCTTTTGAGAAATCATCAATGGCCTTCTGCCATTCATGCTTCTTTGTAGAGCTGATTTGCCCCGCGATTCTCACCAAAGCGTCACTGATTTCTTGCCAAAGCGATCGAAACTCGTCATGTGTTATCTCCATGTTTTGGTTCACGTGACCATAAACTGAGTTGCGATAATATTTAATTCTCGCTAAATCGGCAGCTAAACTGTGGTCAGTGCTTGTTGGTAGAGCATCCCAACCCGTGGCAGGAGGGATGAGGTTGCATATTGTCCTCAGCAACCTGAAGAGCAATGTTACATCAAAGTCTACTGACTTTCCGTACACCCCTGGGGATGGGTAAAGATAGTCCCACTGTGGCTTGGTGAGCTTTGCTGCTTTGAGTTGTTTCTCTGTTGCCGGATTTTTTAGTATTGTGGGAAGATTACTTGGTGGACAAATCAGATCAAAAATCTCCCTCAGTAGCGCAGTGCCTCCACTTATTAACAGTCGTGCAACACGTTGAAAATTTGCTTTTCCAGTTGTCGAGCGAAGTACTTCACCTGGGTCCTGGGCGGTAGCCATTTCATTGGTCAGACAATGGTGGAAATATGACTTGTCCTGACAGCTACAACTGTAATTCTGGAATGGATTTGTTTCAGCTCATTTTGGAGATTGCACTCAGAGTATGATGCGTCCATTATCAGACGTCTGTGAGTAAAGAATACAGACAAAGCTCTGTTAAGTGGTCGCCAAATAGAAAGCGGTCCCTTACCAAATTCCCGGAAATCGCTCCCCATATAGTTAATGCATCTTTTGCATTTCTACTGATAACGTAAGAAACGAACATCACCTCTATAAAGCGATCAGCTGGCCATTTCCCGAGGATGACCGCTCTTATAGCAAACGTTTAAACGTAAGTGTATATGTCTGGTCAATTGGCATTACCAGTGAACAAAAGGAAATGGTGTTTCTCTGCTTCGACTATCTACATTCAATATGGTCCTTTGGGTCGAAGGTCCACCAATTTTTAGATTCGTGTGGTATATTTGGACCAAATTGTGTGATTCTAGGTACATTCTACCTAATGTCCTTCACTTTTACCTGCCTTGTTTCCTAGCAAGCACAAAATGCTGTCTATTTTTTCAAAATTTCCTGGAGGAGGAATTAAGTGCCAGTTTAGTGCCGGAAGCGCTTATGCGTACCCCCCCCCCCCCCCCCCCATGATAAATCCAGGCTATGGGCCTGCACACATAACAAATAACTCGCTGGTATGGGAAAATAATCGCGAAGCCCATCCTTTGTTTAGCCTATGAACGTCCCCCTCCCCTCAAAAAATCGGGAAGGGGGGCGTCTGTCAGTAGCGCCGTCGTTAACTGATCGCGTTCCGCGCTCCAGACGTCCCCCCCCCCCCCCCCCCTTCCGATTTTTCCTAGGACGGGGACGGATGTTCACAGGCTTCCTTTGTTTTGTAATTAGGACAGGATCGGGAGCGGAGGCTTTCAAGCCCTAGGTAACATTTTGCTTCACGTAACACTAGACTTAACCACTAAGAAGTACAATCCCTATTCGAAGCCAACAACCGCTTTATGTCCACAGCAAATCTAACCACCCCTCGTGCATAATAAAGAATATCCCAGAGGCAATTAACAAAAGATTATCTGACATCTCATCAGAGGAGGATACCTTCAAAAAAGCAACAGCACCCTACCAAGAAGCATTGCAGAATGGGGTATTCATACACCCTCAAATTCACCCCACCACAACAGCAGTCACCAGAACCAGCCACCAACAAGAGAAAGAGGCAGAGAAACATAGTATGGTTCAACCCACCATTTAGTAAAAATGTGCAAACTAACATAGGAATATAATTTCTAAATTTGCTTGAGAACTGCTTCCCACCAAACCATAAATTAAGAACCCCTTTCTAACAAAAACAATATCAAGTTGAGTTACAGTTGTTCACCTAACATAAAACGGATCATCGGTGGACACAACAAAACCATCCTGAGAAAGAACACGCCACCTGAAGAAAAAACATCCCCAAAAAAACTGCAACTGCAGAGAGCCAAATAAATGTCCTTTAAGGTGGCCCGCGGCTATTTATTAGGAACGGAGGTGCTATTTTCTAAATCGAGTTTTGGGCATGTAAACCTCGACCGATTTTTCTCATTTTTTGGCAATCGAAATAACAAATGTTCAAATTTTATAAATATATGTTATTTACCGGCTGGGAGGTCCGTATCGTGAAAAACTGTGACCGAGGTCTTGAAAATGCTGCCCGAGGCCGCAGGCCGAGGGCAGCATTTTCAAGGCAGAGGTCACAGTTTTTCACGATACGGACCTCCCAGCCGGTAAATAAGTTATTTATTTTTTTCTTACTCGGTTAAAAAAAAAAAAAAAAACTAAAAAAATTGTCTTGCAAAATGTAATTTTATATGCGCGCATCCAATGTTGAATCGATCGCTAAGCTGCGGCAAGAGTGAAGAATGATTTGTTTACCGCCAAACAAAATAAATTTGCTAAAGTGAACAGTACTCACCGAAAAGGTCATCAGAAAAAAAGAGAAAAGTAACTGTAATAATCCAAAAGATGCACAATGTAGCAGCAAAAGAGAGCATAAACAAATCTCAAGTCACGAAAGTGAAATTGAATGTAGCTGAACTGAATGTGTAGTTTGGTCGCCTGCACGCGGCACAATTTTGCGAGAATTTGTTGACCGTTTCTTATCAAAACATCTCATTTTCTTGAATGGTGATAAGCAGTATTCGGTTTTGGGGAAAGTAGCAGAAAGGCAAAGCGTTTGAAAGGATAAATCAAGTCTGTAAACAAGTTACTTGCAGTAAACCACATTACGGCGTGAAAATCAGTGCGAAGGCACAAACAACGATCGACAAAACTACGGCTATAAAACTATAACTTGTTTTGTCAATAAATACTATTGGAGAACTTCAAGGCCTTTAATTCCGTTACTAATTTAGCTTTTGAAAGAATCAATCGGGTATATAAGCCGGCGACTTACAGGTAAGCGCAATGGCGTGAAAATCAGTGCGAATGCACAAACAACGATCGACAAACTAACGCCATAAAACTTGAACAATTTGATTTTGTCAATAAAGAGAATAAATACTCGCCTTTTGGAGAACTTCAAGGCCTTTAATTCCACTGCTTACTTTTCCTTTCATATTTACAACTGCTGATGAACAACTACATTAATTTTTGAGAGCAAAACTTTCATGGGTTCGTTCGTCTCGCCGCGAAATGAAAACACAGCGAGCTAGCCGGGCGGAATCGCTCCGTGAGCGGGCAAGATCGAAAATTTCCGCCCGCTCCCGGAACCAATCAGATTGCAGGATTTGGAGAATTCCGCCCGCTCACAAGCCAAGAAAAGAATAAAGCTTTAAATTATACGGCAAACAAGGCAAATGATTACGAGATATCAGTGCTTTTGAAAAAAATATATTTACGAAAAAAACGCGAATATTTTCCAAACTCGACGATAGATTTTTTTCTAATTAATGTCAACTAGTCCAAATTGTGCACGTTTTAATGTGAGCAAGTTTCAACGAAATCGGCTGGGTAGAAATTGCTGTATAGTTGACTGTTGAATTTAATTTTGCTTCAAAATATTATGCTTGTGTATAATTAAGTAATGCTAAGATCCCATGGATTATTTGAAAGCTTAATGCCAACTAAAACATTGCTGAAAAGTATGGAAAGATCGGAAACTCCTAGCAAAAGTTGTAAACAAATGAAGAGGAAGAGGTTTATGATGCGCAAATTGTGAATTTTGAAATATTCATTTTTTTCGAATTAAAAAAAAATCTACCGATTTTTTTTCTTTTATTTTTAAGTATGAGAAAATACAGCATACATGCAAACAGCTTTATCTATTTACGTGTGTTTAGTCTCGATGAAACGCGTCGAATTTTGCTCGCCAAGATAGCAACTTCACGTCTTCCGTTTTGAAGCGCTTTGGAAACCCTCGCGTAACAGTAAATTATTCAAACTTGACGTATTCTCAAGATTATTTAGCACCTGGAATTGAACATGCCACGCCACATGCCACATTCATTGCAAAATAAAATGCATGAATACAAAGCTCAGCCGCAATTTTATCCGTGGCATGTTTATTTCCAGGTGCTAAATAATCTTGAGAATGCGGCAAGTTTGAATAATTTACTGTAACAAGAGCATTTTCAAAGCGCTCCAAAATGGAAGACGAGAGGTAGCTATCTTGGCGAGCCAAATTCGACGAGTTTCATCGAGACAAGACACACGAAACTAGATAAAGCCGTTTGTATATATGGTGTATTTTGTCATACTAGAAAATAAAAGAAAAAAAAACGGTAGATTCTTTTTTAATTCGAGAAAAATGAATATTTCAAAATTCACAAATTATGCATCGTAAACCTCTTCCTCTTCATTTGTGTACAACTTTTGCTAGGATTTTCCGATCTTTCCATACTTTTCAGCAACGTTTTAGCTGGCATTAAGCTTTCAAATAATCCGTGGGATCTTAGCATTACTTAACCCTATCCAGACCGGGGGTGGGCGGAAAGCGCCCGCGCTGATTTTGAACACTTTTATATAATTTTTTCAAGATTCAACCAAACTCTGCCAAACTTTGCGAGTTTTTCTAAAATTTATCTGGGAATAAATTGGTAGGATAGGTTCTTGTGTCTGGAACTTGACGTTACCATGGCAACGTCATTTTGACAGACATGTTTTCCAAATTTGTAATTTTTGTGTTTCTGTTTATGAAAATTAACTTTAATTCAATTATTTTCACCTCTGTTAGTTTTTTTTTTGCACTATTTATAGATTTTGAGTATCTTTCAGTAATTTTGGGTGGATTTCTGATGTTTTAGAGAAATTTTGAAATCAAAGATGGCGGATCCGAGATGGCGGCTGTTTTGACATCATGATGTTATTGTCAGGTGATGTGACGTTATCATCCCACGTGACGTATATAAAAAGATAGACTTTTGGACATACTATATATCCTGTAAGTTTCATTGAGATTGCTTAAATATTCTGGAAGTTACGGAGGGGGGAATCCCCCCTCCCCGGTCTGAAAAGATCCAAAAAAGCCCGGTCTGAATAGTGTTAAGCGTTGTTGTAACAGCTCCCAATTATACACAAGCATAATATTTTGAAGCAAAAATTCAACAGTCAACTGTGCAGCAATTTCTACCCAGCCGATTTCGTTGAAACTTGCTCTCGTTAAGGTGGCTCGACTGGGTTTTTTAGGGACAACACCGCCCAAGTTTGAGAACTAACCACATCGTCATTAACGAAAAACGATCACCACAACTGAATTAGGTAAAGATGGAAATTTGTTATGAACAGTGTTATTTTGACATCGGAGTTGTCATAGCAACGTAATGACGTCATCACGTTTATCACTTTCGTTCGTATTGCTCGGCACCAGGAGATTTTTTCGGAAATCGCTCAAGGGAGCATGTACCTCCTATAGCTGCCTCAATATTGGCAAAGTTTGAACAAATTCTGTAAGAGCGTTATCGACATTTTTGAGGATGAAGTTTTGGTGGTTATAAATACAGTGAAAAACATACTATGGAGATAACTGGGTAATATATAAAGAACACGACGCGCTTTGGGGGTGTCGTTTCATCTCATAGTAGTTTGATGCCATTTAAACTTGTGTATACAAAATTGATGGGCATTGCTGCGGCCGATTGCGGGAAAACGGATTTGATGTACGTGCGTTCAGGTGCTCTTGTTGCCGCTTTGGTATATAATTTGGTCTACACCTACAAACGTGATAATTATTTGGAAACCGCTCGATGAATTTTTTTAAAAATTTGTCAATCTGGAGATTTGTCATCAGTTTATATGGCCTGCAAGTTTCAAGGTCATTGAAAACATGTGAGACAATAAAATCGGGGCTCCAATGTACTAACTTTTTCTCGCAGATTTTGTGTTTCAACCTCGTTCCACGAAGAAGGGACAAGCCCTGGGAACGAGGTTGTTTGTGTTTACAAGTGAGTGTCCTCATTACTCACGTGTATTGTTTTTTTACTTTCATGTCCACGTGCACAACTCAGCAAAAAAATTCATTTGCATTAAACAGAATGCTTTATTGCTTTCTAGAAATGTTTGGAAAACATGCTAATATGACTTAAAAATTGTTATAACAACATTTGTTACGCCATTAGACTGTAATATAGCATACGGAGGGTTTCTTTCTCCAGAAAACAAAAAGCTATTTTTGCGTAGAACAGCAGATCAAGAAAAAATTCTAGACTCACTGATAAAATGCAAATGAATTTTTTGCTGAGTCGTGCACGTGAAAATGAAAGTTGAATACAATGCCCGTCAATAATGAGGACACTCACTTATAAACACAAAATCTGCGAGAAAAAATTAATACATTGGAGCCCCGATTTTATTGTCTTTCATGTTTTCAATGACCTTGAAACTTGCAGGCCATATAAACTGATGACAAATCTCCAGATTGACAAATTTTTAAAAAAATTCATCGAGCGGTTTCCAAATAATTATCGCGTTTGTAGGTGTAGACCAAATTATATACAAAAGTGGCAACAAGAGCACCTGAACGCACGCTCATCAAATCCGTTTTCCCGCAATCGGCCGCAGCAATCCCCATCAATTTTGTATACACAAGTTTAAATGGCATCAAACTACTATGAGATGAAACGACACCCCCAAAGCGCGTCGTGTTCTTTAGATATTACCCAATTATCTCCATAGTATGTTTTTACTGTATTTATAACCACCAAAACTTCATCCTCAAAAATTTCGATAACGCTCTTACAGAATTTGTTCAAACTTTGCCAATATTGAGGCAGCTATAGGAGGTACATGCTCCCTTGAGCGATTTCCGAAAAAATCTCCTGGTGCCGAGCAATACGAACGAAAGTGATAAACGTGATGACGTCATTACGTTGCTATGACAACTCCGATGTCAAAATAACACTGTTCATAACAAGTTTCCATCTTTACCTAATTCAGTTGTGGTGATCGTTTTTCGATGGCATTGTTAATGACGATGTGGTTAGTTCTCAAACTTGGGCGGTGTTGTCCCTAAAAAGCCCAGTCGAGCCACCTTAAAACTTCAATAATTTGAACTTGTTGACATTAAGGTGGCCCGCGGGTATTTCTGGGAACGGAAGTGCTCTTTTCTAAATCGAGTTTTCGGCATGTAAACGTTAACCGATTTCTCTGATTTTTGGCAATCGAAATAACAAATGTTCAAATTTTATAAAGCTTTGAACTTTAGGGCGAACAAAATAAACGAACACGAGATATTAGTGGCATGAAGCAAAAATTCAACAGTCAACTGTGCAGCAATTTCTACCCAGCCGATTTCGTTGAAACTTGCTCACATTAAAACTTGGATAATTTGAACTTGTTGACATTAATTAGAAAAAAATCTATCGTCGCGTTTGGAAAATATTCGCGTTTTTTTTTTCATAAATTGATTTTTTTAAAAAACGCTAATATCTCGTGTTCGTTTATTTTGTTCGCCCTAAAGTTCAAAGCTTTATAAAATTTGAACATTTGTTATTTCGACTGCCAAAAATCAGAAAAATCGGTTGAGGTTTACATGCCCAAAACTCGATTTAGAAAAGAGCACCTCCGTTCCCAAAAAATAGCCGCGGGCCACCTTAATTAGAAAAAAATCTATCGTCGCGTTTGGAAAATATTCGCGTTTTTTTTTCATAAATATATTTTTTCAAAAGCGCTAATATCTCGTGATCATTTGCCTTGTTTGCCCTATAATTTATAGCTTTATAAAATTTGAACATTTGTCATATCGATTGCCAAAAATCAGAGAAATCGGTTAACGTTCATATGGCCAAAACTCAATTTAGAAAAGAGCACCTCCGTTCCCAAAAATAGCCGCGGGCCACCTTAACAGGACAACGCTTAGTAAAGGAAGTAGTGCACCAGGCCACCGTCACCACAGCTGAAAGCACAGAGACATAGGTTGGCCTCACCGCCTCGGAATTCAAGACGAGATGGCGAAATCACCAAATGTCATTCAAACATCACGAGAGCAAAAAAAATGACCCTGAACTAAGCAAACATCTTTGGCAGCTCAAAGATCAAAAGAAAGACTTCGCAATCTCCTGGAAAATTCTAGCCAAGGCCAAATCTTATTCTAATCTTACTAAACGATGTAACCTATGTCGAGAAATTCTATATTTTATATAAACCGGACATGGCAACGCTAACAAGCGTAATGAGCTTCTACCAACTTGCAGGCACAGGGGAAAGTTTCTCCTTAAATTCAATCGCATCCTCAAGGACCAATCATAAGCTTACAAATGTATATTACTATTGTTCTTTAAGTTTGAATTTTGTAACTCCAAATGAAACGATATTTAGTAGAAAAACATTGTTATTACCGCTCCATTATCGTTGAGCACTATTCTGGATTTCAAAATTGCACCAAAATGTTCCAAGATGCACCAAAAGGGACTAGAGCATGTTTAGATTTTCCATAATTTGTCCTTTTATAATCAATATTTATGTTTGAGGCTGTTCGTGTATTGTTACTATGGATCTTTCCATTTAATCTAAAATAATTACTTAAATAACTTGGTATATTACCATTAAAGTATGAGTACATAAAGAGTGTCATTTGGTATATATTTAACTCAATATAATATATAGATTTAGGCAGGCCTAAAAGCGGAGCTCCTCATTGTTTAATTATCTGCTTGAGTTAACAATTTTTCAAAAAAAGTGGCGACAGTTTTTATAAGCGTATACGGTATCCCCATTTAGGTGCAAGATAAATTTAAATTGCTCGAGGTTAAACCAAAGGGAGCTCGAGCCCAGGCTCCCGTTATAACAACTCGGTCAAAATGGCGGCGGCAAAATTATAAGGATTTGTATGAAACATTTCAGGTAAAATTTATACATGTAAAACATACATACATATACATATACATACAAGACTTCTTGAACTTGAATAGAATAAATTTATGGAGCGCTCAACTCTAAGAGGAGCAGTGATTATAATGATGAATGGTAAAAAGATTTCAATTCATCGTTTTACTGCGACAACGCTATTTCGTATGGTCAAAGAATGACCACACTCATCGGGCAATATCAACGAATGACCGCTAAATTACATGAACTGGCAATTAAAAGCTAACTTTAGGTTGCTATGAGATATAAAAACAGTTGCTATGATATGCAAAAACTATAAGATGCAAAAACTGAAATCGCGTGTTACTAAAAGATTGCGTTACTTGATCACAAAGTTCTTGAGTAGATATCTGTTTCTATGGGGGCATGAACTTGCTAGTTCGTTTCGCTTGTTTAGGCTGCACAAATCCTTCTTACAGATGATTATAAATTTCTCAAAAAGACATAAATTACATTTGTTGCTAATGTTGTTATAAGGTCTGCACTGCTTAGTGATTCTCCACTTGACGCTAAAAGGTTTGTTGTTGTCTTTGAGTGTCCAAATGTGTTTGGACAGTTCAGTTTCGTTTCTCGACCCTTTTTTCTCTAGCTTTGGTGTCGAAAGGAAGCTGTGTGATTTCGGTAGCGCTCTTTAAAATTTGTGGCGAGGCCCACGTATGTGTCTGATGATGCTTGTGTTGTGACTGTGGCTTGGTAAACTACATTTTGGGCTCATCCTCGGTGTAAGAACCTGTGAAACTCACCGGTGACGTAAAACAAAGAACGAACAATACAGTATGTGGTCCTTGGTCTGTGAGGTCCTTGGTCCGCGACTTTTTCGAATATGATTTAATATTTCCGTGACAACTAAAATTCGGCAAAAAATGAATGCTTCCAATGATTTATTGATTATTCTTCTTCAATATGGCAAATTTTCAGCTTTTTGCTATCGGTTTACGGTGAGGAATTCATGCTTGTCGACAGACAGGTCAAATTGCCTTTCTTGAAATTTCAACTTTTCGCTGCTCCGTGAATTAGATGGTCGCGTTTACTAAGCTAGTGCACAGATAAAACGCAACGGGAAAACGTGTTTTTTTGGAGAACAAGTAAAAAGATGAACTGATTTCAGCTGCTGCGGAGAGATTTGCTGCAGAGTTTCAAATTTTCAATTTAGCAACTATTGAAAATTATCAACAATTTTCGCATATGGGCCCTTGGTCCGCGACCTATGACTTTGGATAAAGTATTTGTTTTTAAACAGAATAATTCAGTAAAATAATAAGCACCGGGTGTACACACTGTTACTGCGGCATCTATTCTCGCATCCAGTGTTCCAAAACTCATATTTAAAGGTAAAAGAAAATAAATAAAAACGCGTGTTTGTGTGGGAGACTCTTGTCTGAAAGCTGAATCAGAAGAAATTCCGGTTTTATTTTATACTCCGGTTTTATTTTATACACGCACCTCACAACGACTTCCAACAAGACTGAAGCTTAAAAATGTCAAGAATAATAAAGAATAGATCAAATGATGTTTCTTTTTTGGAAATTGCCGAGATTTACAGTAATTTTCAGGCTGTTTACATGATTCGCGGATGAAGGACCACATTTGTGGACCAGCACGGTCACTGTTTTTTGAATTACACGAAAAATGTTTAAGTTAAGGAGTTGTCACTTTGCAATTATAGCGAGAGACATTAAATCTATCTTCAGGGAAAGTTTCAGCCCATCAGGCTTTAATTCAGGTAAGATATTTAAGATTATAACTTTTACTCGCGGACCAAGGGCCACATACTGTACAACAAAGAGCTGGCAAAACAAAGATAGAGAAGGAAAACAATAGCTCCAAAACAAAGAAAAATATCACAGGTTCTTACACCGAGGTAAACCCAAAACTTGTCTCCTTCGCAGCCGTTGTTTTAACCTGAAATCATGCCCTCCCTCCCTGCGACTACTAAGGAAAAAAAAAACGCCTGATCGCAGGTTACCGTTGTTTAGACTCGTCACGCAACATCAGCGAGTCTCCCTGGTGGCGAGGACCGGCGAGGTGTCCAGCATTCGTAATTTTCAATGTACCGAAAATAGATGTATAATCTTCTTACCTTTAGTTACCTTAGATGTCTGCCTTCTTCACACTTCCAGATTTTGCACACCGGGAGAACGCAGTTTTACTAGTATTAACCGATAGCGGAAGTGATGTGGGTTCGTGAAGGTTCACGGGAAGAAAATTTGTGGAAATAAAAACAAGAGGAGGGAGGAAGGGTAAAATCAACCGACAATCAACCTCGTTCCCAGGGTCTCTCTCACGGTGTAGATGGCCGGGTTTTATTCATTCGAAGCATGTTACTTCAGGACGGGTTCATTTCTTCAGAGCAAAAAAACGTTTTTGCAATGTGTCATATGCCTTTCTTTTAATTCGAAAAAACGTGATAACTACAGTTGATAAATCGCGTGACAGCTCCTGCGCACCTTCTGCAAAGGAAATATGTCACGCAAGTGACGACTACAGTGGAAATCCGGGGCCCGCGCAGCAAGAGTTTTGAGTGGTGGCAAACGCGTAAGCGTGACAAGGGGGTGCTAATTAATTCGATTTCGTGATAACATGACTTTTATGCGATTTCGGAATTCGTGACTGCCGCTCGTACACGAAGAACTCTGTTCATTCAGGTTTTGAAAGTTTGACAAGGCTATGCACAATTTCTACAGAGTTATGCAATGATGATAATACAGTTTATATATCTTATTACACATTTTAGTGTGTAGTATCGCTGTATATTTTTACGAGTCATGCAGTATTTCGGCGAGCCCGAAGGGCGAATCAAAATACAAATGATGAGTAGTAAAAATTTACATCGATACTACATACTAAAATGTCCAATAAGACGTTTTCATTTCCCCAAAATTCTGACTTGCCAATTGAGGTTTTTAATCTTTCGCGCGGTCGGAGGAATGAGACGAGTACAAATATCGTGTGATATTTGTATTCGTTTCGCGCGTTATTTGTACTTTACGAAGCAGTGTTGGATAATAAAATGTTTTACTGGTCATGTTTCCCTGGTTAATTCCAGAAAATTCAAGTCCAGAATGTCGCAAATCGATTACGGCTTTGAGATATATGTGTTTAATATCGAGTAATCCTAACAAAAAAGTCAAACTAGAAACAGCAAGGGACCGCAAACGGTAACGCTGCTAACGTAGGATCTGGTCAGCAGAAAAATAATAACAAATAAACAATACCGCAAGGCTGATCGTCACACTTTGGTCTTCTTGTCCCCCGAAACACATGATGTGGCAGCGCGTGATTCCGAGGACAAATGAGTTCAAAGTACGGAGCTTGATTTAGTGTAAGGGTTATTTGGCAATCTATTTGCGTTGGCTCTTTAGCTGTCGTCATTTAGATTCGCTACACCGTGCTGATTAGACTTTCTAAAAGTCTTTCGCTTCTTTTGTCCGCTTTCGCGCTTCGCGCTCTCTAAGCTCGACTTGTAGGCAAGTGTACCTGCTGATAAGCCCCAATAAGGACGAAACAGCTGTCCACGGTTGTAATCCTGCTCTATCGGTTCTGGTCTTGGTGTCTCACAAATTCTACTTTTTTCACGTAGTATGATCAGCCTTGCTGTATTGTTTAAGGTGGTCTTATACCCTGAAATATCAATTTTCTCGTGCAAAAACCATTTTTCTGAAACATGAACAGTTAAGATCCCACATCATTTGGGAAACGCATTTTCAAATGATTTACCCTAATTCCGCATTGAAGTATGCCTAAATTAAGAAATCTGCATGCTAGTAGCTAAATTTTAACGTAGCAACGGCCATAGCAACTGTTGTTTAATATCAAAAAGTTGCTTGCAAACTAGACACAATTCAAAATATTCAGATTATATTTTACAGAAAAGCTTGTAAGTCTAATGCAGTGAGAAGTTTTCAGTCATCGTCCTGAATATTGTTCCTACTTCCATTTTATACGAACATGTCTGGCTACTATTTCTATTACTGGTGTGTGATTATGTTTTGAATGCAACATTTATCTAACACCTTTTAATCTATAATCTACCCCCCCCCCCCCCCCCCCTCCCTGTTCTTTTCTTTCTTTGGTCTGTTAAAGCTCTTAAAGATGTAAGTAAAACTTTAAAGCTTGATTTCTCGAATAGCAAAAACAGCCAAATCACGAATATTTCAAGCAGGATATCTTTCTTCGATTTCAACCAAAAGTCCTCAAATTTTCAGGATTGGAAAAAAATACCATTCTCTAGGAGTTAAGCCTCAAACATATTGAATGGATTAAATTGTCGCCCAATCATCGAGTTAATATTAGTTAATATTACCTTTATTAGTTGATAAATTCTCATTTTCAAAAAAATATGACTCAAAGCACGGTTTTTAGAGGTTTGTCTCCTGGGCAACTTACTTCTGGACAGAATAAACTTAATTGCATGCTTCTCGAACCTCTTAGTTTTAAGATATTGTGCGTGAATACCTCTTTCTTTTAAAACTTAGGCTGGTGGTTTTTCATTAACTATTGTGGCACGTGACGTGAAAAAGCCCATTTTCGATGTCAGACTGTGGATTCCTTTAACTTGATGGCAAAACTGCCCCACAAAGTTGTTTTACGAGAAAAATACATTTTTGAGTATAAGACCACCTTAATCGAAACAAAACGAAACGTGAAGTTAGTAAAATGCGATTTTTCATAATGTTTATTACCACTGTTTGTTTCATGTTTTTTCCATCGAGAAAATTTTTGCAATCACGTACAAACGACCCAGGCCTCTTCCTTGGTTACGAGGTTGATAATTGTGCATGACCCTATACCCACCTAGGGTTATGGCTATAAGTCAATTGTGCATGGCTCACTGTTGACTGAAAAATTCTGTAAGCCTATAAGGAGGGTTAGAAGAGATGTTGAATGCTCTTTTATTACTTATCATATCAATACAAGGTTAGGGGCGTAGCTAGGATTTTTCAAAAGGGGGGGGTCACACTGTGTCACACCCATGCCAGGGTACTTACATAGTCCACTGCAGAGGTTCGGTCCTGAAAGTGTAGTATGCAACTACCTAGCACTAGAAAAGATTTATGGCCCGTCTTGACTTTATTTGTGAAGCCTCCGTAGGATGGGCTTTTTTTTTGGCTACCAGTCATTGTAGCACGAGCCATGGTTCTTATCCAGATTTCCTGCCTTTTTTGCCCTCGGGGTTTCTTTATGGCAGGTTTTTACTGGCCTCCGTGCTAATCACGTTTTCGTTGTATGCGGTTGCTCAGCTCCGTTAGCTTATTTATTCTAACGTTTTTTGATTTGTATTTGCCTTCTTGACTCTGGCTGTTGTAGGCGGGATTTTATAGTTCCTATTTTACTGTAAGTAGCCTGCGAATACAGCCGCCTCTCATTCGCTCCCGGGAGCGAATGAGAGGCGGCTGTATTCGCAGGCTATACCGTAAGTGACTCGCAGTATAATGTCATTGTACTTCAGTATGAGTTGTGTACTTATTGTGGTTTGTACTCTCTCTGTAGCCCTATCGTGTGTAGGTCAAGGTATGCATGAGTACAGGGCTTCATTAACAGAGAAAACCATCCATTCATAACAGTGATAGTGATTATTTTATTTAACAAAATAATAATACTAAAATATCGTTCATATCTTAATGATATTGGCCATAACCACAGCCACGGTCTTGCCATTGATGAGTAAGTCTCGTATTGTTATTCGTGTCGCGTAGTACAGTTCGTTCTACAACTATAAAGCATATAATTACGTCTACTCTTTAGTAATGGTTTTGCCTATCCCTAATAATTTCGCAATGTACCAATAATATTCTATTAATCCTGCGTTTTTATAAACTTCTAATTTGGTGACATTTTTTATTGTTCCTTTTTTCAATTTTCATTTTAATGCTGAATGTTACTACGTGAGAAATTGAGTGAAACTAAACCTAATATAACTGAATGGATACAATCTGCTTGATTCAGCAGAAAAAATAAGATTTAATACTTGAAATATCAACAGCTAGCTTTTACTGATATAAAAATACATTTTTAAAAAATGGTCAAAGGAATCTTATCAAAAGAGACATTCCCCCTGAACTAATACTGAATTAAAATGCAATTTAACAAACGCAAGTTCAACTCGTAATCAAAATAAGTACAACTTCTTCACTTGGAAGGGAATAAATACAGCTTATTCACTCAGAAGACATTAATTACAAGTATGTATATAATGAATTGTATATTTTGATTGATAGAAAAAACGAAAGTTTGAAAGTCTAAAAAACGCTAACAAATATACATCGTATTCATCTTTTTTATTGTCGGTTAATTAATGAGGTTGAATAAAAAAAACTATGAATATAAATAACCCAGCTTTCAGCCATTTAATTTCCTTCTCATTTTTTACTCTAACCGAAACTCAGAGCTCATAAATATAAATAAATGGCGCAAATTACCTATTATGTTCCTACGTTCGCAACTTCTCAATTTAATTATCAACCCTATAGATTCTATTTTCCATGCCTTCATCTATTTCACGTTTCATTTATCCCTTTCATTTAACTTTTAATTCCCAAAAAAGGCTTCTTGAGCGAAAACCCCGACTAAAAAGGTCAAAACGACGATAAAGGTATAAATACCATTAAACGTAATTATAACTCCCCCGATTGAAAAGCCCACAGTGGGCAGAATACTTTCAAGGTAAATAATGTACTTTTCGTAATTAAACTTTCTCTTTTTCTTTGTTTTTGTCCTCCACTGGTGAAATGTCTTTGCCATGCCAGTCAGAAAGTTTACTCTGGGTAGAGAATCTTTATTTTCATCCGTGTTATTGGCAGTTTCCTCTCGAGAAGGAACTTGCAATTGTTCAGTGATCCTCTCGCCGTCCGAACTTCTTCTCGAACTTGAGTAACTGGCGTGAAATTCAGAGGAAGTCGTCAAAGTGTCGCCGGAAACGGAAGTTATTTGAGTGCCTTGATTTTCTGAAGACTGCGAGCCTTCTATGTCTATTCGAACCACGTGTGACCGAGATCCTTCTTCCGCGACGTTTTCGTTTGATGAACTTCCGCTTAATATCGCTTCCTGGTTTTCAAGCGTTCGATCCACTTTTTCAACGTCTGTTAAAGAAGATTCGCTTCGCGACCTTTTCAAATACAAGGTTTGTGAGGGGGCGACGTGTTCCGTTACTTCATCACAATCCGTCAGTAATATCTCGGGGGTTCTATTGAGCGTTGTACTTTTAAGAGATCCTCCTTTGACTTTTGATGTTCTTTCGTCGACAGAGAAATGTAAAGATATTTCACTGTTTTTCCTAAAGCAATAAAACGGTCATGTTAGTGCGAGTTTAATGTTCACGCAGCTATGACAAAAACTTTTAGAAATTCGGTCATCTTTTAAATATCATTCAAATGCTTTGACAATTCTTGGATGCTAAGTACTGCCACTCTTCAATAGCGGTTGCTACAATAATGGTATCTAACGAATGCCTAAGTATTGGTGAACATTTTGAACAATGTGATCATTATTTTTGTAAAATATAAAAAATGCGGGAAGTAGTTCAGCCCAACATTAAAATTTTGAAAATTTAAGTGCTAGAAACTGCTTTCTCGTCCCTGTAGCTATGCGAGCGAGCTCTACACATAAAATTACCGTAATTGGAGGTTTCATTGAGTGAACTGATCGATACGTTTCTTAGAAGTCATCAACTTACGTCCAAACGTTATAGAAACCACAACTACTCACCTTGTTTCTGTAAATCAGTGAATAACGAAAAAATAAAAAGTATTGGTAACAGATTCTATAAAAGAAAAACCGCCTTGATGTGTGCTATTCATCGAATGAAATTGTTACCTCGAGTTAGAAGGCTTCTTCGATTCGTTTACGACAGCCTGTTTGCTTTCGTCCTCTTTAAAGCCTTGATTTTTAACTCCAGCTACATCGTGCGTCTTTTCAGAAGTTTCTTGAGTTTTTTCTGTCTTCGCCATCCGTCTTATCGTCGAGCCCCATTTGGTCCTTACAGGCGAGGGAGACCTGGAGCGAGCGTCCGAGTTCGACTGGTGTAAGAAATCATGCGCAGAAGCCTCGAGTTCGTGCTCCTGTAAAAAAAAAGTCATCGTTATTTTGTGGTGGAGGACACTCCATTATCTCGTACTAATAAACTGTACTGAAAGATTTATAAACATGGCCGCTCGTTCTTTCAGTTTCCATATACACTGTCTTTAATCAGAAGCCATAATTATGGCTCTACTGTACATGTAATACCAATATGCGGGAAAAAATGTAACTGACACACTGTGACTATTCCAGGTGGCCCATCAGGCCGGAGGTTGTCCCGATTTCCTTAGCATGAAGCGACTAGGAGTATTTCTACTAAGTCCATCGCAGGGTTTCCCCCAGCAGTAAATTAAGAGAGGTAAGTGTCTTGCCAAGAACACAACGCAGTGTCTCGGCCAGGGCTCGAACACGGACCGTTCGATCCGGAGTCCAGCGCACTAACCATTAGGCCACCGCACCTCCCTTTACTATTCCAGAATGCTACATAAACATGGTACTTAGCTCCCATTTGGACATCTGGAAGACCGCGAATTGGCCTGATTTGGTTAGTCTCCCATTCTCATGGAATGTTTACTCTTTTGAGGCATTGAAAGCAATTTCATGGAGAAAAAAAGGTGAATTGACTTCATTATTTTTGAGTGAAAAAAAAATTTGAAGAAGATACACTACTTTTAAACTAACCACAATCACCTTAATATATAAAAAAAAATAGTACAAAAACAACACATACCTCAGGAATGTCCACCCAAGCGTTCACTACCACTAGTTTGTACTTCACGTAAGTCTTGGTAACCCAGGCCGCCCCGGTGAGAGGACAGACAACCCATATTAGGGGAGCTATAGCGAACCACACGTAAATAGCAAAGCGTTTTAGGAAAAGGAAGTTGTAGGCATTAAGAACGAAGGATGTACTACAGGCAACCAAAAGCGTGGTAAGAACAACCTGTTGAAAAAGGAAAGCATACAAATTGTCAGATCGCTAAACCACTTGATCGTTGATACTTTGATTAGAGCATATCGTTATTAACAGCGTGAGATCGCGACCTGAATAAATTCGCGCCGAAAAGCGCAGCTAAATTGTTGACTATTTGCAGATGATCTAACGCCGACAACTTGGCCGATATAGAAGTGAATCGCATAGCTCAAAGAATTCTCGCGCTCTGATTGGCTAGAGATGCGAGGGTATTCAGCGCGGTATTGAGACTTGAAAGTGAGGCTGCGCTAAAATTCGCAACATTCATCACATTTTCATTTTTAAAAGGTTATGCGATTCAAGGAAAATCAATTAGCTGACTCGTGAATTCCACGTTAAATTTCACTTGAAAAAACGATATCGCACTCATCGCTTCGCGTGAAATTTAACCTGGAATTCCCTCGTCAGGTAATGGATCTTCCTCAGATAATATCAATTGATGGAGGTAGTGAATATTTCAAGACAAACAGTTTTTATCTTCGCAGTTCCCCATGGACATCAAACACAAGTATTAAATAGTTGACAAGTGAAAGAAAAAGCATACTTCCTATCTTACCGTGCTTTTTTGACTTGCTTCACGAACGAACTTGGCGCGAGCAGAAAACAGATTAACAGCTTCGGGAAAAGCAACTTGGATTGGATTCTCCCGGAAAAGTTTACCCATACGATCTGCAAAAAGGCACAAGTTGGTTACAAATGTTAATTCTTCATCGTAAAGGTTTTGCAATTAACGTCAAGAAACGGAATAAAATTACTGCATGAAAAGAAGTACTGAGATAACCGACAAACCAGGTAGGAAAGTGTCTCGAGGTTTTTAGACGAGATTTAATCTTGAAAGGTTTTGTGAAAAAAAAGGAAAAAGAAAAATCGCAATATTGTTGTATAGAAGCTTGTAGACGAGGTAAGAGTTTGAAAACTAGTATATTGCAATTCCTGAGTTTTGATTGGTTTACGGGCCATAGTGTATGAGCACATGGCTGGTGTACACGTCAGCGAGAACAGCCGGGAAGCTCTTTGTTTTTGTTTTTTTGTTTTTTTTTATAAAACAATTATTTCAATCGCGCTTTTGGATATGAGATAGAGGCCCTGCCAGGGTAAATTCCGACAAGCGACATGGGCCAAAAAGTAGCGACAGCGCTCAAACGAAATAGCGACAAACGACTCACGAAGACAAATGTATGTCGCTAAATTTCCGACAGCGTTGTGTAGCCTTGACAAAACGCCGACACGAGACATTTTAAAATTCCGACAAGCGACCTGGGACACCCCCCTGGCAGGGCCTCGAGATAGTTATAGCCAACTCGGCGCTACGCAGCTTGTTGGCTTCATACCATCTCATATCCAACGCGCGCTCGTGGAATCTCTGAAAATTTCTGCACACTGAGACAAATATTTAATGACTTATCCAAGAAAAAATGTATACAATACGGTTATCGTTAAAAGCTGTCGTATTTATTTGGTAATTTGTTTCGGAATCGAAACCGAGAATACAAAATACGATAAGTGAAAAACTTACCATTGAATTCGCGCATGGAGCTTTGAATCATGAAAATTAAGCTCAAGTGAAACACCAGCAGCAAGCAGAAGCCATAGAAGATGTGGAACAGGCTCGTTGCCCTGAGGATGTTGAAAAGCACATCGATTCCCGCTGGGATTTGAACTCCTGTTCTATTGGACAGCTTGGAGAAGCTCAGCCGAAGTGCCCCATCATACGCGTAGCAACCAAACTGGCCCATGGCCGCACCCATGGCAAACATCACCACCACGATTGGCATAAACTAACGGCAAAAAAAACACATCAAAACTGTCAGTACAAAAGTCGAAATCTCTTCACTGATTGTCATGCAGTTCTTTTCAAGTTCATTTTAAAAAATTGGTGGAACTCGTTGACGAATTGTTTTATTCTCGTCTTTAAAGATAACATGAAAACGTGAAATGAAAATCAAAAAAGATTCAGAAATATGCCTGTGACCGCACAATGCGGCTTACAAGAGTTCGGAAAACGATTTTGAATGAGTTCTAAAAGGATTATAAAAGGCTTAATTTTAACAATCTGCAAAAGCTATAGTATTCTTATTATTTTAGGATATTTTATTTTAGGATTTATCTTTGGACCTAGAATTCATTTATTTAGCTATCTTTTCATTTATGTATTTATTTTCTCGGTTTAATTAGCGGCACATGCTAGAGGCCAAACAAGCCTCAGGTAAAACCGACGGTAAATAATCTATCAAAAGCTACAGCTTTGACTCTAATATCCAAATATGTACAATTCAACGAAGCAATATTAATATACGAGTGTGTTCGCTAATGGCATTGTGGGCTAAGCGGAATACATAGAGTATTCTTTTTGTAATAATAATCTGTTCAAAGATTGTAAAATCTTGACTGCTCATCCCACAAAACTTTTCTTTCAACACGCTCTTTGTTTGAAGCAGTGTTTAGTGATTTTCTGTACGGCATTCTTGCGGATTCTTGCTCAAAAGGCGTACGTGATCGAAATCCTCAATTTTAGACTCTTTCAACAGACCAACGACAAATTATCAGTTATGGAAACACTGTATTGTTTCGTTTCCCAAGTTACGGCTCTCAGAAAGAAAAAATCGGTCTAATGAAAAGAAAATTTGAACAT
This sequence comes from Meandrina meandrites, assembly GCA_963693305.1. Classification (NCBI taxonomy): domain Eukaryota; kingdom Metazoa; phylum Cnidaria; class Anthozoa; order Scleractinia; family Meandrinidae; genus Meandrina; species Meandrina meandrites. Next base: position 16,317,332 of record OY855904.1, read on the forward strand.
TGCAAAGGCGTTGAATAATTATTTGCTAATTTTATCCTGCCTCCAAGGTAACCATAGTTTTGTTTCAGTAAAAATACACCTCCAGTCTTCTTGATTTACATATTTAATCAAAACATCGGAAAATAAATAAATTTTATATGTTGACCTCATGTTTATTTGGTGTACTTTAATTGGAATCGATATACAATCAAAAATTCGAAATAAGACTTAAAAGCGAAGTGACCAAAATTGGGAGAATGAACATAGCAGACAATTATAAAGTTTCAGATTAATAAAATAATCGATCTGTTGCATTTCTGATTAATCTTAGTTTCTTCAATCGCACTTGAGATGCACGATTGCAATAAAAATGTATATCAGAAAGATAAACAGTATATTGCTTTCTGCTCTCTTTCTAGAATTACAAAAAACATTTTGAAAATTCATACCTGAAAATTCAATCCCCTTTCTAGCGAATGTTTCTTTTTTGAGAGCTAATTCTCGGTTACTGACCTCATGCCAGTAGAAATTTTGATTGAGAAAAAACACTCATTTAGCGGACTCTGTGGTATGTTAGAATGCTTTCATACATACCACGGGGAATATTTAAATATAAAATCAACAAAATACCAGCAAAAGAAAACATCCTCAACACATGCGATTCTGTGTAACGCAAACAAGTGAAATTTTTAATTCCAAGGTTCTCATTGTTGAAAGATCAGGCAAAGTTTCATTTTTTTTTTCTTCTTATTGCCGTAGAAAACTTGACAAGCAACTTTAAGAAATAGTAAAGATTAAACGACCCCCCATCAATTAGGTCGAAAAATAAGTTCATTGAATGATCGCTGACAGTATAGTTGATTAGACTCACGTGGTTCCTTAACGACACATTTTGATTGTCATCACATCATGTATCGTGGGAAAAAATTTAAAAGCGATAAATGATTTGTAAGACTTAACTTACAATCCGATCAGCATTAATATTTTTGAGATCCATCGCAAAGGAGAGTAATCTTGGTTAATCTTGTAAAAGCGTCGAGAGGACCGATGTCGAGGGCTGTCAAATTGGTCACAATTATACAGCAATAGGATTATAGCGATGGTTTAGCGCAAGAGAACTGAAACATTAGGGGTTCGATTGCAATACGATCTCAGGGCTATCGCGCGCTAGGAAATGCTTTTAGAACGAATTTGATAAAAATCAAACAATTTCATTTCGAAATCTACAAACAGTAGGGGATTAGGACGGAGTCGACAATGGACACAGCACTTACCCTGAATATAAGGTAAACACGCCGCAAAGTCTTGGGGTAATGTCCGTCTTTCTTGAGCTTTCTTACCCCTTTGATAAACCAGGGAACTGAATGTTTTATCATTGAATAACAACAGGCAAGGAGCGTTATTAGAAACACTCCAATACAGGTCGCCCAGGACACTTCAAACACAAACACCGCCTCATAAAAATCCAATCCAAAGTGAATGATCACGTTGACGATCCATATCACAAGACCGATCCATCCTTTGAAACGATTAAAAACCCGATTTGTATCCCCTATCCCTGCGGATAGTAAGTATGTCCTCCGCTGGATCAATCCTATGTCGACTGAATCGTCTTTTAGTTTGGCGTCCGCGGCATCCTCGATGCCGTAGCTGTCTGTCGCGGATAGTGGTAGTTTATTAGCTGTGGAGTTGCTTGCTGATCCGTTACGAGTCACCACTCGGCATCTCGCTGTCGACCCATTAGCAACGTTGGCTAACTCTACATCTGCCATTTGGAGCGAATTAACTCTTTAAACTGCCCTCTTATGGCGTATGCTTGATGATGTGGTATAAAAGCAGGTCGAGACACGCTCAAAATACCACCATTAGATCGATCATTCCGCTTCAAGGAGGTCCAAGTGCATTGCTTGTCAATATCACGGAGTTTACAAGCTGAGCTTTCCTCGACAATCCAGCCGAACAATCATCTCAGTGAGGATTTTCACGGCGCAGCTGAACGTTGAAATAAAGTAACAACAATTAGTGATCCTAAATACCCCTGTTTCAAGTTAAATGTTACTTAGGATCAAAATTTTATTTATATAACAATACGTGTGTCGATTTCCGGTCTTTCAATTCCATTTTAGGCTAAATGATCGGCACCTTGAAGTTTTATCTGTAGTTTGACGCAAGTCTAAATAAATCACTGCGACTGGCTACTCTGATTTATAGAAACTTCCATTTTACAACAAACTTTTTAGACGCAGCTTTGTTTGCAGGTTACAACACTAATGCGCAACATCACCCCAACCACACAGACAAATGATGGCCTAAAATTCAAGGCAAAGAATAAAACAGTACTATAAAGATTTTCTTCGAGCACTAACCTCGTTTGATTGTGATTAGAATGTCTAGAACTTTTTCCAACACAGACGTTTACCCCAAACACAGCGCTTCATCGAGCAGGTCAGCGAGATTGAAGAGGAATTCGTCAACTTCAAAACATGTCATCAGCGGAAAAAAATGTTGAATATAAAACAGACTTGGCTTGACCCGCGTGAGCTGAGCTGCCTTACGTGGAAAGCTGAACAATAGCTGATGAAAATTCTTTTATCTGTGACCAACGAGCCAAAACAAATGAGTCCTTTCAGTTCGAGTCATTAAAATCTCGGAAATGTTTTTGATTCCAAAATTGTCGTGAAGTTGCACGTACTTCTACCTCAACAGTCTAAAAAGTAGATTTTTGATATTTTGGCAGGATTGGCTGTTTGTGGAAACTGCGGATGCAGACATTTCGTCTTAGCTGTTTGACGTCAATACAAAAATCAGCTTATTGTTTGTAAACCCTTTGATTGGCCGTGAAATGGTCAAAGCAATTTGGGCTGCAAACTTCATTCATTTGATTCTATTGAACGCACTCATTTTATCACATTTATTAGTCAACAAAAAGAATTAAAAGGAGCACAAACACGGCTGAGACAAACAGAAAACAAACCTAGTATAAAATTGCGTCATGGAAAGATAGTGTTGCCTGAATTTATTTGTATTTTAAAACTACTTATAAAACATATTTTCTTTCCTGAAGATATAATTTAGACAAAAAATTTATGTATTCAAACTGCAAATTAATTCCAGTTTTCAATGCGCTTAGGGCGCAGCCTAGTGATAAATATATCACCTTCGGCAACAAAGGTAAATGCATTAGAGCTGAGTGATATGGTAAATGTTTTCATGTCGATAAATGTGCTATACTATTTTTTGTTTACTCGCACAAATCCACCTTATCCGTTCTGAAGGGCAGCAGGTTACGTTTTAAAGTCGAACTGACGCTATCGTGACGTCACACGATTTCATCATGACGTCACGAGTAAAGTAAAGTACTAGGGTGACTAAAAGATTTATTATTGCCCCCAAGTTTATTGATCCGTGTTCATTTGAATTTACTGCCAAAATATTGAACCTCGCAAGCAATAACCCCTGTTATCGCTCCGGTCGCTTTGGCGATAGACTGGGAGCTGTCTCTCGTTTGCTCTAAATTCCTTGTGCTCTAAATTTAGCGAGAGCGAGTGAGTGAGCGTGATAAACGAGAGGCGAAGCCTTAAAAAACGCGAGCTGAGAGAAGCACATGCGTCGAAATAAGAGCTCTTCTTGACGCTTTTCTTCGAGCTCCCGCAATATTCGCGTCCTTGCTCGTTGTTTTCCCTCACCCCCCCCCCCCCCCCCCCCCCACATATAATCTGCGGGATGTACTTCGCCTATTCGCTTAGTTTCGAAGTAAAGATCCACCGAAATCCTTTCTTGGCACTCGCTTTAGCTGTTCAAAAGTAGCGCCAAGAAATCTGAAATTAAAGAGGGCCACTGCTTTCTGAACTTTAGGGTAGCTTTCCAGCATTCTGACACAAACATTGACGCGGAATCAGTCATAAAATTTGACTGAAAGAAAAACCTGAAAAGAATCGACACAGCACTCAAATAAACAAACAAACTAAAGACAACAACAATTTCCCAAATGACCATTGTCATCGTTTTATTTTCTATTTATTACACGAATTTGCGTTGTAACTTTAACACACCATATTTTCAGTTAAAAAACTGTTTTCTGTACTATTCTGGGTGGAGCCCTATGTACATTTGAATTAAGACGCGCAACTATCAATAGACATCCGTTTTCTTACCTAGTTATACCAGAACTTGAGATAGAAACCCACGGGGCAGGGTTAAAAACTACTGAATACAGCTTCTGGTCAATATGTCCCGTTTACATGTACGCTTCTAGTATTACAAGCTCCTGACCAGCTGAAACGAGAGAATACATTATGACTCCGCCGTTAAACCATTTTCTTACACACTGAACTACATTTAAACCGTGAAACGGTCACCGCCTCTGACCTTCAAAATTGACAGCAACTGACTGTATATACAAAATTAAATTACATCATTGCGAATCGCCACTGCAACTTGAACAGTGTCATGCGTTAACAACTCAATCCTCATTTTGTAGCACGTCTAAATTAAGGTTGCATAAAACTTAATTTACTATTTGTGTTACTACATTTGGATAATAGCTCCATCGGTAAAACCCCAGAAATGAACAGCCCTCAGAATTTCCGGCAGTACCATGTGCTTTATCTTTTAACTCCGTTCGGCGAGATTGCATTGTTTTCGTTGGCTTTTATAAGAAGGTATGATTCATGCATGAAATACATTTGTTTTAAATATGGGTGATGTTGAAGCGGATAAGTACGAAATAGCTGTGTATAAGGGTTGCTGTCTTTGCATCTGCAGTTTTGCAGCAATGACGTTCTTGACCATGCGTAATGCTTTTAAGATGAAAACTCCGTTACCGCCATTAATTTCAATCTGATGTCTTCTACAACTTCCTCTCTTGGTATGGCCGCAGAAACCTGCGAAGGGGACAAGAAAACGCGAAAAACTATAATAAACCGACTGTTGTCATCTGCCAAAAAAGATTTTTGAATAAACTTCAGAGACCTGAATCGACAGGATTCAGGTCTCATGTCTGTTTCTCTGACACTAAAAATGTTGTTGATGCGAATTACCAAAACTATGATACACTAACACATACATTCCAGCCAATGAAGGTTTTGCATGCGTCATGCCTTACGGGCTAGGCAGCCTGGCCTTCCGAGTTGTTAAGGCGCTGATCTTGAAATCCAGTAGCCTGCGAGCAGGCTTTACCCTCACCCACGCGCAAGCAGCGAAGCCTCGATATTTAAATAAAAGTGAATATAATATTGAAATAAAAGCGCCGGATCGCTTTGCTCGCAGATTCGCTCTTCGCATCGCTCGCGCGTGTGACCCAAAAGTGAGCATGCTCGCAGGCTAGTAATCCGAAGGTCTTAGGTTCAAGCCCTCCACCCTCCCACTATTCCAAGATCAGCTCCTCGGCCATAACATATATTTCACCTCTCATCAGTTTGGATTCTTGTATTTTGAAATGCTTGTTTCACATACACGCAACAGGGCTGCAGTCAAAAAAGGTGCAAGTCGATTTTCCTGCCGGCCAAGTAATTTTTGCATGCTCACTTACCCAATGGGCAACTAAATATGTCCCGAGCAAGCAAGATTTGAGAGCTGCTTGACCGAAAGGCAATCTAGAATTAAAATTAATTTTCAAGCACTGCGCAACTTAACAAACTTTAAGTTTTCTAGCGTTCTAGTTTTCAGTTTCTTTACATTTATCTGTCTCAATCGAGTCCTTACCTTAACGGCTTTGTTAGAGTCTCCCAAACTGTTCATGGATCGCGTGTTTTCATTGTAAACCTCCACTTTGGTTTTTGATATTTCCTCGGTATCGTCTTCTCGCTCTGACGTTTGTGCTCTTTCTTTTAACACTCGGTCTATTTCCTCGTCGTTGCTTTCTATTACGATGACTCTGTTGTAATCAGACACCTAAGCCAAAGTAACAACATGAAAATGTCACATCGCATCTGTTTGTTTTGAAAACAAAGAAACTTCAGAACAATCCTTGGTCGTTTTGTCGTGGCCCTGGCCACGCCACACACGTACACTGCTGTATAAGGAGACACGAGGGCTCCATAAACGACCCGTCATAGGATATTCTCTTTCTTGAAAGAGAAAATAAGGCTTCAAGAGGAACAATTTACGACGTACTCACTGCAGTCTCTATAAAATAACTTAAAACGTATGCGTTCGAGGTTACCATGCTAATATTTTGGAACGTTTTTTCAAGTAACCAAGGTGAATATTGGGTACTGTTCTAGAAATGCTGCAACCGCATCATGAATGATGATTAACAAGTATGACAGCTTCCAGGACTTAGCCATTTGGTTTTTGTATATAGCATTTTTACTCATCTTGTTCAGTCGTAGGTTACCCTCACTCTCCCCTCCCACAGCATTCAGCAGCTTGCCCCAATAATTCACTTGTACCCATTTGTACTCGCGGGTGGAGGGCTGCCCTTGCGAGAGTCAAGCACACTCTTTTAATCCCAAGACCGACACACTAAACCGACGATTAGGCTCCCATGTTGCGAATTTGGAAACTAATTACAAATGAGGCGTTTTAGCATTCTAAAAAAGTGTAGAAATAAGTTCGATTGTTTGGTGAATGAAATGCTTTTCATCAGAGACCTAAAAACCACTCTGAACGTGCAAAGCGATTCGATTCGTGCAAAAGTATTTATACAATTAGCCTCCACTGTATGCTAATTTTAATGTCACACCTTGCCCCAACTTTGTAATTTTCATTTCTCCTTGACAATGGCGTCATGAAGACACCGAAACGTCGGTTTTTATGGTCAATTTTTGCCTGTCTTTGAATTACAAATGTGAGGTACCTTTTGTTTAAACTGATCAAGCTGCTCCTCTGTTCGCGGGTAGCCATCTATGCAGTACCCATTCAAGTTCTTTTCTTCTTTCTCCAGCGTTCTTGTCAGCAATGCCAGAACAAGGTCCTAAAAGGCAGTCAAAAGAAATCTGTTACATTTCTTACGATAAGCTTTTGGAAAATGCTCTTAACCAGATCCAAGGCCGACTGAAGGCAGTTAACAATAAATGTGATCTCAATCCTTTTATTTTGATGCAACTTATACGAGAAGAAATGTGGCTGTTTTGTCGCAACGTCTAAATTCTTAAATCTTCCGGTGCAGCAACCTACTTTTTCATTGTAACGCATTTCTCATATTTCCTGGATTTGAAATTTTCGTTTCGAGAGGTTTATACGCAAAGAACCATACATACCGTAGCTACTAATACTCCCATCTTAATGGCTTGATCAATCATTTGAGCCTCCTCTGTGTCCTGTTTCGCCTCTTCTCGTAACATCTGACCAACTGACAAATGTGTTCTTCCAGTCGCCTCTGCCAGCGTTCGACCCAAGTCTGCCTTTCCCACGCCAGGTGGACCTACATCAAAAACATTCTGATGTTAAATCTTGAGTCAACTATTAAACTTTTAACTCTGTGATTGTCAGCAACCTGATGTTTCATCAAGTGTGCGACGAAAGCCCTAGTGTGTGGCTATTCAAATGAAAGATACTGAACAGTATTTTCACGTGGTACTGTCTATTATGATGCACAAGATGGTTCAAACTTTCAGTCTTTGGATGAAACTCGTGTGTGTGAGACGACTCATTGTCTGAGTGTCAGTTACGTGGACCCTAAGATGATAACAACGAGAGAAGAAAGTAGGAACTGGGATACAAATTGTGTCATGATTAATACCTGTTATAAATGTGACGTCATAGTCATGAAGTGACGTTGATTTCCGGTTCGGAAGATGTTCAAAGATATTACTAACTTGAGCGAAGACTTCATCGGGGGAACCTTCAGCTAAAATCTGGTGAACAATCAAGTAAAAAAGCCATCAATGGCGTGGCAACAAAATGGTTTTCCTCTCTAAGAAGTTTCTCGTGCTCGAATAGGCTCCCAGTGGTTCACATAAGGCTATTCTAAGCAACATTTCCAGGAACTACCGTTTTCTTGATTCATAACACTCATCACGTGATTGGTATAATGATTCACGTCATGGTTGAGATAAAAAATCCTCTCCTAAATTCAGGTATCTAAAACTAAAGCCCTAACACACCTGGTAATAATGCGTTCCTCTCTACATAGGAAACTACTTTTATTGTTTACATTGCTTACATGTCTGTTATCATAAACTACGAGAATTTTCCAATTTACATCGATGAGTTACCTTTTTCACTTTATTTTGCGACTCGTAGTATTCAATAACAGGCTTCGTTTGGTTTTCGAACGTTTCCAGTCGTTTAGCGATCGTTTCTTCGTTGTCATCCACGCGGCCACTCGTTTCTCCTCGCGCCACAAGCCGTTGTTTCATCGTTTCCGGTGAGCATTCAAAGTACAGCACAAACTCACAGCTCGCGATCTGTATGTTGAAATAATTTGGTTAGGAAATAACTTGAAGGTCTAAACAAAGTTCCTCGGTTCACAAAAAATAACGGAACCCAAAAGCACCATACTTACTTCATTTTCAAATTCTTTTCCCTGTTCCATTTCTCTGGGAAAGCCGTCAACAATAAATCCTTTAGTGTTTGGAATGCCCACCATGGCGACTCGCAATAATTCCAAAATAATTCTCTGAAAAACATTAAGACAAATTTTCTTATTAGAAATCTGCACGCAGTCTCCGGCCCTCATTACTCCAGATCCTACGCGCGAGCCAAAATTTATTGCCAAATCTTTTTGCGCTATGGGAAAAGTGAAGAAAAGAAAAAAATTGCCAACATGTATAAAACTATAAATAAAGTTTTTATTTTACTATAGTTCAGCGCAGTGTCATCAGCACAGTTGACAACAAGAAATATGCACCACAAACTAAAGCAATAGATTCTATGACTGAAATTCTATGAGTAGTTTAGCTTGCAAGGAAAACACAAGTTTGAAAAGGGAAGAGAGACAACAAAAAAATTGCTCCACCTTTTTTCGCGTTTCCCCCTCCTTTTCCCGAGTGCGCTTGCAACTAAAGCTGCAATTATTCTTATTTTGTAAATTGTCATTAATCAGTACTGACCGTAGGAATAAGTTCCCCTTTCTCCATGATTTGCACCAACTCTTTGCTTCTTGGTGAACCAGACTGAACTTCTTCTCTCAGTAAATCTCCAGTCGACAAGTGAGTGTAACCGAATGTATCCACGATACGCTGACATTGAGTTCCTTTGCCAGATCCAGGACCACCTTGCCAGAAAAATGTGATAAAATTAAGATGAGTACATGACAAATGTATTACTGAGGACGAAGGCACAAGCTCCTGGAGCCATAGCAGGCCGGTAATAATTGAATCGCCAACTGCATTGTCGATACAAAACTTTCGATACAGAACTTCCCTGCATTTCCCAAAGACGGAATCTTTAGTTTCCAGATCCTTCCCAAACAATATTTTGGTCGTCACGCAATGCTGGGAGAAGCGCTTCGCAGTAACGGCCACTAGGGGACTATGGACTACTTAGCAAGATTTCATTGAAAGATTCACGCATTCCTTTGTAAATTAGAACATCCACACAGAAAAGCACAACGAGAAGTTAACTATATAGCACGTGAATCAAGGAGCCACAAACAGGCAAAATAGAGAAAATGTGCTTTACATTAAAAAAACACGGGAAAAAAGTAGTTAAGCTCACCAATGACGAAAATAACTCTAACATTCAGTAACCCTTTTCCTTCGGTTTTCGCGATGCTGCCGTCCATAACAGGAACAAACTCTTCGGCAACAATCGGCTGTTCGTAAATTGGAGTTCTCGGCTCTTCGTCTTCTTCCTTCTTCTTTTTCTTTCTTCGTCGTAATTTGATCGGTTTTCCGTCCACGACTCGGGACAAGTCGTCAACGGCTTCGGCAAGTTCGTCATATTCCGAATCTTCTCCGCTCTCAGCTTTTTTACCTGGAAGGTAAGGTTTGAACAGAGTAAAAAATGTAAACTAAAACGGCTGAGTAAATTGAAAGCAAGTTATCTACTTTCATTGCAGAGAAGTTTAAGAAGGAAAACTTATAAAGGAGGAAAAAAATTCTACACTTCTACAGAGTTAAATGTCTATTTGCAAATAATAAAACAATCTTGGCGTTTGAGTTATTGAACATTCTCCTGAAAGTAAAAGTCTCATTCTGGAGTATTTGATAACCAGGTCAATGCAATACAAAAAAATGGAAGCAAGCAACAGCTAAAGCTATCGAAAGTTTCTCTAAGTCAGTGTCTAAGTGACTGTCTAAAAAAAGGAAATCTTTACATTTCTTTCTTCTCTTCTTTTCAAGTTTAGGAAGGTCTCCAAAGATTGTACACACGTCCGCAAAAACCTCATCCACAGAGCGTGTCGCATCCACCTGCGTCGGAAATAACACAACATATTAGTACTCATCTATTTGAACAAATGCACCAGCCCAATATTGAACAATCTTTCTCAACACAAGTAACCACTGAAGCATTTTCCCAATATCGGACCCAAAACGGCTTTTTTATACATGTACATAAATGCCTCGCTCAACAAAATCAGGCTTCCCTTGTGATCATTATCGCTACAATTATAGTACAAAAAGTGGCACGAAGAGAAGCGATCACGGGAGGGCACGTATGAGCCACTTCTCTTTCTTTATCCGTAGAGGTTTCAAGTTAGTCTACTACCGCTCCTTGTCCATTCTCCGATAAGATAAATGCGGACAGAGAGGGGCGTGAGTCGCAAATCTATCTAAGCGAAGAGTCGTTTCATCCACAATTTCTTGAAATGAAGGATATTTAAACATGTTAAATAATATGGTTAATTGGGGTGTTAGAATATGGAAGGCGTTAAATGGGCAGTTTCTTGAGTAGCATGAAACAAAATCACCAACTGGTCGAAAATTACTAAAACTAATCTTGGGGTCTTTCGCGCTACCGCGATCACCGATACGACAAGGCGGTTGTAATAAGTCGAGCGAAAAGAAAAACGAGCTGAAAACAAGAAAGGTACTCTCTACATACCCTTTTAACTTTGTTTTTCTCTTCATAACTCTGCAGGAGTGGCACGGTTTTTTCCACAAATGTTCTGAATCGTTTCTTGATTGTCTCCGCATTATCGTCCACCCGCCCGCTTGTCTCTCCTCGTTTGATGAGCCTTTCTTCCATTACTTCTTCACTGCATTCGAAGTACAAGATGAAGTGGCACTCTGCAACCTGTAAAGAAAACAAATCGATCAATTTCTCAGTTTGTCAGCGGATAGCTACGATTTTACGATAAATTTGCCGTTTTCTTCAACAATAACGCATGGAAGTCAAATTAAGAAACACGTCCTTTTCATTTCTGCATTACTGGAGTTTCTTGATTTTGTACACCTGCTGTTTCCATAACAAATCTCTCGTAGATTGTTCTATCATTATGTTAAAAGCGAACAAGTAAATCATGGGCCGACTAGATCTGGAACAACTTTTGAAAGATAAAAAGTTTTTTTTTCCCCGTTTCTTCTGAAAAATAGCCTCTGAGTCATTCGATACGTTACAACGTTATTAATTTGGCGTAAAGCATAAGATAAGCTGTTTTTTTATTACCTCTTCTTCAAACTGTACACCTTGAGACGCTTCACGGGGAAATCCATCAATAAGGAATCCCGGCGAGTCTGGATATCGCAGCATGGCGTCCTTCAGAAGTTGAATAACAATCTCCTAAACAATCAAAACACAACTACGATGATAACGGGCTGGCTCAAGGAACGAATAACCCCTAAAAATAAATTATACCTAATCTACCTAGATCTCTTTTTGTGTCGCATTTACCGGCGCGACACCTCTGCTAAATCCAGTTCCAGTTCTGTTGTTGTCACTCATTAGATTTCATCAATAATACGGCCTGCGTGCTACTAGCCAAAGGTTTGATAACATAGGAAACACTTACCTGAGGAACGAGATTGCCTTCTTCCATTATTTGAGCGAGTTTTTGCCCTCTTTCGCCGCCACTCTCAATCTCTGCTCGCAGTAAATCGCCAGTTGATAAATGAGTGTAGCCAAACTTCTCAACAATACGTTGGCATTGAGTTCCTTTACCAGAACCTGGGCCACCTGGGAAAGATAAGAAATTTTCAATAATTATTTGAAAAAGAAAAGGACGTGCAACCACGTGCCAGTCAACACGTGCGACCACGCGTTACTGGCACGCCCATATGAACTAATCCGAAACCAAATTCCTGGAATGAACAAACATTTTTTACAAGGTATAGCTCAGCTTCTACTCTCATTTACCTAGGAACTGCGAAGAAATAAGTGATCTTTCAGATACACGTACCTAATACAAATACTATCCTTTGACCCGAGAACTCCACAAACTCATACTCGTCTTCCTCTTCATTGGCGACAACTTTCTTTTTCTTTCTCTTGATTTTTTGAACTTCTTTTGGAGGAAGAGCTCCAAAAAAAGCTCGCACATCAGCAAAGACCTCGTCAACAGTACGATTCGCATCAATCTGGAGTAAGACATCAGAGAGTTTGTGGTCACATGATATTATTCAATACTGTTCAGGTACGTCAACTAGAAAACGATGCACTGACAATGGAATGCTCTCAGTCAACACAGTACGTAGTGTGGCCACTTTTTTTTTCTCAGAGGTGCCCAAAGAACGTTAAGACCCACTGACTGCTGCATAATATGGATAATAATGTCAAACAAGTAACGAACTAACTGTTTTCATTTCAGCATGCGTAACTAGCAGAAACAGAAGGAGAACTTACTTTCTTTACTTTGCTTTGTTGCTCATAGTGACCAACAACAGGTAATGTTTTTTCCACAAACGTTGCAAAACGTTTCTTGATTGTTTCAGCATTGTCATCTGGTCGCTCACTTGTCTCACTGCGCTTGAGTAACCGCTCCTGCATAACCTCTTCACTGCACTCAAAGAAAAGTAGGAAGTCGCTCTCAACGACCTGTTGAAACAAAAAAGCCACCATAATGCACCTGGGATACTTAAACATATTTATATTTTACTCAGACTGGAGGCGCACTCAACTGTCCAATTCTAGGAGTTACAAAGGGTGGATACAGGTGTATGTGACTAGATGTCCCCAGCAGTTTGTCCCTTTCTGGGAGGTGTCTCCTGACTAGACACCAATGCATGGCTCGAAATATCTGTTATTACAGTTGAGCCGTCAATAATATATTCTTTTGTTAAGCAGGTATGCAAATGAGGCAAAAGGGTCAACACATCAGTTAAAAAAATGCAGAATTACCCTTTCACCTTGCTTGTACGTCAAACTTCTGATAACTGCAATAACAGCAGCAGAATTCCTGAATGGGCAGTGTAAGGGAGGTTACAAAACAAATGAAGTGTAATATTGCATGAATGTGGTGGGATCATGAATCAGTTTGCTCTTATGAGAGTTGCCTTCTAATTCGAGGTTAGCCTGCTCCACAGGGTTGGGGAGTAGCATGAAAAAATGGGAATAGCACAAAGTGCAGCAAAAGGGAAAAAAGATCACTGGGACTTTGCAGCACCTTAACAGCTCTAAGAAATTAAAATAATTTTGTCAATTAACTGCTGCAAATGAGGTAGAGTAGGTGCAGTGCAAATGAATACAAACCTCTTGTTCAAACTGCAATCCTTGCTGAATTTCTCTGGGAAAGCCATCAATAAGAAATCCTGGACAGTCCTTGTGTTGTCTCATAGCATCTCTTAATAGCTCAATGGTAATTTCCTGAAATGGTACACACATAAAATATAATAGATACAATTTATTACACATAACTTAATAATTTAATTACATTTACAACATGGCAATGAAAATAGCAACATCTCCAACTACATTAATTTTATGCCAAAAACCAAAATTATAATAATATTTGTAAGAACTTTATACTAAGTGCAGATTTTTTTATTTTCAGGACATTAAGCTTTTGACTCAACTGTTAACCTTATACAAGAAGTGAGTTTGTCACGTTATGTCACATTACTGTTATGGCATTACTTGCATTTGATTATGACGTCACACGCTATTCAGAGTTCCCGGATGAACTTGTAACTCAGCTGGTGTGTAATAAATAGCTTTCAACATGGAGGTCTTGTGTTTGTCTCTCACTGTATAACAAGTTTCTTTTTACCTGAGGCACAAGGTTGCCCTCCTTCATGATATGTTCAATCATTTGTCCTCTTTCATTTCCCTTGGCCACCTCTTGCCTTAACAAGTCCCCAGCTGATAGGTGAATGTAGCCAAATTCCTCAACGATTCTAGCACACTGTGTTCCTTTGCCTGAGCCTGGACCTCCTACAGACACAGAATAAGCACATTTTCAAAGAAGGATAATGACAATTACCGGTATGTATAAATAGATAAAATTAAACAATTAAAGAAATGTGTAAAAAAATAAAAAGATAAATAACTAAATAAATAAATAAATAAATAAATAAATAAATAAATAAATAAATAAATAAATAAATAAATAAATAAATAAATAAATAAATAAATAAATAAATAAATAAATAAATAAATCCTATAATTAATGCCTATGGATCTGGCATTCAGGGGACAGTTAAATATATGCATGTACGACTGGTACTCAAACTATACTTTTTTCATTGGGTCAGATCATCAATAATTTATGTGTCATTCCAGAAAATGTCCATATTCCCCCCACAAAAGGGATTGAAAATTCCTAGGGGTGGGGGGGGGGGGGGGGGGTTCTCAAAGGCCAAAAATTTTAAGGAAATGTATAAACCTTAATTGGAATTTCCAGGGGGTGGGATGGATGTGGATATTTTCTGGAACCACACTTGTCACACAACTGATGATGAAATCACTAAAAAAATAATAATTCATCTAGGGTTAAATATTAGAGGAGCCTATCAGGCAGAGTACATTATCCTTGTATGAATAAAATTTTGCAGGTTATTTTTGGGTGATTTGTACCAATGGACAAATTGTAACTAAGGGAAATGAAGGCAGGGGAGGGAGGAGGGTCCACAGATTAAAGTGTGAAACGACATTGTAAACTGGAATTTCCACAGGGGTGGGACAGGTTCTATACAAAAAAAACATATGTAGGGGGTATGGATACTCTCTGGAACATTAGACACTGTATAAATCATCATATCCTGAAAATCAAAAACGTGTAGTACTGTACTCTAATTATAAAAAACATAAGCTTTTCTACAAAATCCAATACATCTAATCTTTAACAAATTGCACCATTTTACTACCACAGGACATGTACCGGTAATAGCACTGTTAAATATTAAGGTGCTGCACATACTGGCAAAGAGAGTAATGGCGGCACTCCGTAAATGTGTAAATTGCTAATGCCTTTGGAAAAGACTTTCTTGCTGGTTGGCACTTAGGCCAGAATTTTATCCCTTGCTTTTAAGCGATTCACTTACCAAGAACATACACAATCCTCTGTCCAGAAAATTCCACCTCTACCTCCTCTTCTGAGTCAGATGTCAAAATATTTCTTTCAGTCAACTCTTTGTCGTCATCGTCAATAGATGGGCGAGCACCAGAACCACTGATTGGAGGAAGAGGGGGTTTCTGCTTCATTTCAGGTTCAGTAGTAAAAGTACGGATTTCATCCCCAGCCTCTGATTTGATTGGTCCATCTGCTTTTGGGATGGGTGGTAGGGGCTTCTTGCTGAGATCGAGGAATGAGTTCCACTTAATATCCTTTTCCGTTTTTGCAAGGGATATACAATTTTCCAGAAAAGCCAAGTGGTCCTCTGGCTTGTGATACAGTAGGCCGGTCAGCATCCCCTGAAATACCATAAAAAGAGTTGTTTCACTTCACTATTATTGTTGTACTGTCGAATAAGACTTTCTCTACATTCCATTTTTGACCTAGTTTTTCACAAGACCATAAAAAAATTATAGGTAAACCATTTTACACCCCTATCCCTTCCCTACTAAATTTGTGAATTGAATGTACCTGCTGGCAGCTGCAATATCATATATACCTGTGTAAATAAAATGCTTCTGGATGAATTTCAGAATAAAAAGTTTTACTCTCTGTTCACACTTTGCAAGGCTAAATCCTCTTTTTTTTGCTTGATTGTTTATTTGTTTGTTTGCGTGTTTGTTTGTTGCTTTAATATTTGTTGATAAATGTATAAGCAGACTTGAAGAACAATAATTTATAAATGTTGACCATTCTGCAGCTGCCATGTATACACTTACTTCTGAATGCACTTTTTACGAAGTCCTCAACGTCTTGTCATTGAAACATAAATTTGCCCAGTGGCATTATAAAGACTTCTTACATGTGCAAAATATCGCTAATTATAAGACCAAAATTGTATTCGTGAAATGAGAGAAACAAAGATCCCCGCTTAATTAGTTTGCAACATGCAGGGTAACTTCACAATGAAGTCGCGATCGTGAGTTCCTTCTATATAAACACCATTCTCATACCGTATGCTATTTTATGAAGGCAAGAAAGCTTATTTTCGATTCTTCCATGATATACTGTGTAAATAAGTAGGATCTACCTATTTCCATCGACGGGAAACTGCCAAATTAATTATCTGCAGATAAACTTATATTGGTCGCGACAAATTAACACTAAACTTCTCGAACGTACGACATTGCGTGATTTGTACAACTTTTAATACACGAGCAAAAAAATTTAGAAACGTTCGAGAAGCCATACCAAGATGGAAAGAATGAACACATACGTTTGCAAGTTAAATTTCCAAAAAGGAAAATGAAAACAAACCTTTGCTCGACTCTCAATTCACAAACAGTTCCTGAGATTTTGGAACGACGCAGGAAAGCTAAAAAAAATCGTTCCGCGCGCCTTCGCGCCTTTTTACTGTTCCTACGTACCTCAAAAAGCTGATGGACCTCCGTCTTTGCCATGTAGTCTTTACTTTCTTCCGCCGTCATGATCTGTATTTTTATCCCTCTGTTTACATGCAAGGTGAGACGAATGGAAACCAATGCAACCGCACTTTCGATCGAAGGTTCTAACAATTCTACTTGACTGGGATTCGATGGTTGTTATGACAACATCGTAATTACTAGTCGTCATGAATCGGAAAACTTCGGTACGAAGCTTGGAAAGCTGGATCCATTGACATCTTTAGCGATAAAAGAAAATCTAAATGTTGACAAGATAGTTGTTTGAATTAAAATTATATTCTCATGTCTCTAAAAAAAAGTGACCCTCATACGAAATGTATAACAACTAATTCGATATCTTCGGCGAGCGGTCGTCGCAAATCATCGGTCGGGAACGCGCTCGAGCTGGTCACACAAAGTCGTCGAACAAAGACCCAAGATGCCTTGCAGTCTTCTGGTAACCAAGATGGCGGCAAAACTAGCAAAGTTGGTGCTTTTGGTTGTAACTTTATTTTCCCACTTGGTTCCTGCAAAAACAGACAAGTCTTTTGATAGGTTCCTTAAGAGTGATCACACAAATAACTGGGCTGTACTGGTGAGAATATAACGAGATTACTTAACTTTTCAGGATGAGATGGCAAGCGGCTCTAATAGTTTATAATTCTTTACGTCTTTTTTCCTTGATATTAGGTGTGCACCTCTCGGTTTTGGTTCAACTATCGGCATGTAGCAAACGTTCTTTCCATTTATAGAAGCGTCAAAAGACTTGGTATCCCTGACAGGTACGCTGCTCTCTTTTTATAGTCATATCTAGTGTACACATAAAAGTGTCTGCTCAGTCTGAGAAGGGCTCTGCAGGGAAGGTCTCAAGGAGCAAATTAAAAATAAAAAAACAGTTGTGGTAAATTTAACACCCATAAGGCAACAATATCATGTAAACCCCAACAATAGTCTTCACTCATATACTCCACATATATGACAGGTCTTAACAAAGTGGGAGTCATGCAAGCCATTCTGGGTAGCCTAACGGATCACGAATAAAAAAAATGCTTAAATCATGTTTCATAAGAAAACAAATGTCCCCAATCAAGCTTCATGTAAAAAGTATAGGGAACCCTCAATAAACACATTGGTTAGCCTGAGGCCCTGCCAGGGTAAAATAATTCTGACAAGCGACATGGGCCAAAAAGTAGCGACAGCACTCAAACGAAATAGCGACAAACGACTGACGAAGCCAAATGTATTTCGCTAAATTTCCGACAGCATTGTGTAGCCTTGACAAAATGCCAACACGAGACATTTTAAAATTCCGACAAGCGACCAGGGACACCCCCCTGGCAGGGCCTCTAGCCTTAATACATTCTTGGGGAACCAGAGGCAGCTAGTCGTATAGTTAGCTTAGGAAGCCTGCAGGTAGCTTTTATATTGGGATTAGGGATTTCTGGCTGACATGGCTCGCAAGTCATGAAAGTCATGCAAGCCTTCTGGTTAGCCACTCTTGTTAGCCTAAATAGCAGTCCAATATTAGCCTACAGCAAGAGTAGGTAGCTTGTGGTTAGTCGTAATATTAGGAATAGGGATTTCTGGCATACATGGCTTGCTAGCTCGGATATTGTACACACTCGTGTATGACGGCTGTGGCATTCCTCTGTAAAGGGTGTTTAGTCTAGGACTTACCCTTTTTGGACTACATAAATTTATGCACACAGATTAATGAAGTTTAAGGGGTAGAGTGGGTAAGAAGGGGAAGAGTTGGCAAAAAATGTGCTTCATAAAAGGGGAGGGTCAGGAGAATTTGAACAGAACTGACCTCTATTGGCACCATTCCTATCCCCTCCCCCCCTCTAAATAATGGCGGGTCCCTAACTCCTACGTAATGATCTTTTCTGGTTACCTCTGTTTAGTCACATTATTGTTATGCTTGCTGATGACATGGCCTGTAATGCCAGAAATCCAAGGCCAGGTAAGTTAGTCTCTCACAGTGCTTCTCTTCATGCAGATTTATGAAAGAGTACCAGGCGGCAAACTAATCTTTGGTACATTGCCTCACTACGTTACATGATGTGTATCAGCTTCTATTTAACACTTTATAGATTACAAGCGCAAGTTTTCTACGAGTGAATAGGTGACAGGATGCAACTGGGTGAACTATTGTGTGTAGAAAACGAGTTAGCCTTACTGTTAAAGTAGATAATTGGAAAACAGCAAATAGAAAACATGAGAGAACCAATGCTATCAGATTTGCAGATTTCCCGTAGAACACACTGATGTGCACTAATTTGTGACATTAAACATTATTTCATTTTGATTGCGAAGTAAATTAACAATGAATATTTATTTAGTGATGCACCCACTGTAAACACACACTGCATTACAAAATTAGGAGAACTTTCATTTACTTACATGTTCTTTGAAATATGATGATCTTATCAAGGGACAGTGTTCAATAATGCAAACCAGCACATCAATGTTTATGGCGATGATATTGAAGTTGATTACAGAGGATATGAGGTAAATAGGCATGATTTTAATTTTCTGTTAAACAGTAGTCTACAAATAAATGAGACTCTAAACTTAACTAAAGAAAGAAGGCTGAAAAACTTCAGGGCTGAATTTTTTCAGGCTTCTTTCTTTGCTATAACTTTGCTTTTCTATAACTGCAATTTCACTGCGAGGATCATTTCTTTATTTACATCTATCTGTAGTTCAGATATGAATTATTTCATATACTTTACGCCACTTTTCCAATTCATTTCAGTTGAAATGGTTGAAACTGCAGGTATTGAAAAAATATATTCTATCAGCCAAACCAATCAGAACTATTTTCTTTCCAAATGTAGAGCATACACAAAAACAGACTGTTAATTACTAAATTATATATAGTTAATTGCATTGCTTTATCAATCATTATTTTGTTAATATTATTGTACCACATTATAAATTGATTGACTGCTGATTGAGGCTTATATTTTGCAGGTTACAGTGGAAAATTTCATTAGAATCTTGACAGGTAAATCATATAAATACTTATTACTTTTTCATACATTGTACCCTATGCACAATCATTACCCCTTCCACTTCCTTGCGATCAAAACTCACATCCCAGGACAATGCAAAACATACAAATTTTAAGTTGCTGGCCAGGATTGCTCTGAAAGCTTGTCTAGAGCTTTAAAATTCTAATTCAGATCTGCAAGACATCTTTTGTTCAGTAAATTTTCCAAGTGTTCAATTGGCCATTCCACGAGTGGCTTGAATGGTATCATAAATAATGGTATCGTCTCTCCTATTATGGTACTACAGGTCGTTTGCCACCCCGTGTGCCGAGATCTAAGAGGCTACTTTCAGATGAAAGAAGTAACATTCTTGTGTATATGACAGGTTAGTGGCTGTGTTTACTTTATACTTGGTAAATTAACACTTGAATTCTTCAAACATGACTTCATTACCATTGAAAGTTGTTTCTTGGAAAGTGCAAACTTGCAAATTAATAAGACTTTATTAGTATAACCACTCACAATTTCAATACTAATGGCAATTTAGAACATGGCTTTAGACATAATAAGGCTACTGGACCAGAACTGTTCCAAACCCAACCAGACCAGATCAGCTTCTGTTTACACAGGACCATTCGGGAAACCGTCAAAAATGGATACAAACAGTTCCAAAACTGGACCTGCTGTTTTGGAGGGCCAGTTTCGGATCCATTTGAATTCATTCTAGACTGGTTCCAGAATGGCCCCGTGTAACCGGAAGGACCGGATCCATTTCCATCCGTCTGGAACCGGTCCTGTCTAAACATAATCAATGGTAAAACAAAGAAGGTTGATTAATATAAAGCTGCCTTTGTGTGTATTAGTGAATGTGAATAGAGAATGTAAACCAAGATAACATAGTGAATCTTACCATGTTTTACCATAGCAGGTAATTATCTTGATAATCACAAGATGACCAGTTGATATTAAATAGAAATCATTAATAGGTGTTGTCTTCAGTGTCATCCCTGTTGTTTGCTTGATCCATTTAGTAAACATGCTAATGCTGTGCTTGTGTTTGTATCCAGGGCATGGTGGTGATGGCTTCCTCAAGTTTCAAGATGCTGAAGAGATTACAAGCATTGAGCTGGCAGATGCTTTTGAACAAATGTGGCAGAAAAGAAGGTAACAGCGGTTTTAGTTACCTGTATTAATTAAATATATTGTATTAATTGTACAAGAAAATTGTCTTTTAAGTACCAACCAGCATTCAATATCTTTGCCAGGTACAATGAAGTTTTCTTAATTGTGGACACTTGCCAAGCATACTCCATGACGCAGAAACTCTACTCACCCAATATTCTAGGTGTTGGCAGCAGTTTAGTGGGAGAGGACTCCCTTTCTGTGAGTACACTTTTTTGTTACTCAATTTGAAGAAGAAAGCCTCATGATATATAAGTGCTGTTCATGCCAGCTGGTCCTCGGTCCAGTTCAAATTGGAATTTGAAAATGTTGCTCATGAGAGACAAAAGCTAGGGGACTTTAACTAAAGAAAAAACCCTGGAGCAAGGCGAGAGAACCACCAACAAACTTGACCCTTACTTGATTCCAGCTAGAAATGAATCTTGGCCATGTTGGTGAAGGTGAAGAGATGGCAGGACGTTTTGGGATCAATACATCAAGGGTGCACCAGTAGAAGTGTTCATGTTACAGTGGTCCTGATTACTATTACTACATGAAAAATTCATTGTTAAATTTTCTTTTTCATTATTTATATTTCTTAGCATCATGAAGACCCAGCTATTGGAGTACATGTGATTGACAGGTATACCTATTATGTGCTTCAATTTTTGGAAGGTGTCACTCCCAACAGCAAAGCCACTGTGGGAGAGTTGGTGAGTAGTTTTGTATGTTCTTAGTTTTTGCTAATGTGATAAAGTCGGTCCTTTTTTTGTTTGTTTGTTTTTTTTGTTTGTTTTGTTTTGTTTTTGTTTTTTTGTTTTTTTTTTGGGGGGGGGGGGGGGGTTGAGAAAACCTGTGCATGTTAATTTTATTTAACATCACATCTTAGTACTTGTCAGGGAAAAAAGTAACTTGATTCATGTGTTCAAAATCTCACTATCACTTTTGTATGTAAAGTTCCCTCACCATCTTGCTGGAAAGAAAGTGGGTTGAATGCATTTTATCATTATTATTTTTATTACTAGAAGTAATCGTAGATTATGTCATGTGTTCTGTATGCTCACCATTGAGGAACAACGTGCTACCTGTAACTTGCCTTGCGTGAGAGACTGTTAATTTCCCCATGATGGAGAAATTCAAGATGTTTTGACTGAACATCTTCAGTCTCCATCGGTTTCAAATGTCACAAAGGCTGTAACCGCTTTTTTAATGGTTCACTATTTGGCACATGCTACGATAGCAAACACCACAAATCGATCGTTGCATGAGATCAAATCACGCAAATGATTTGTAAAATTCCTGGTATTTCAATACGCCCATTGCCTGAATTGGGGTCTCACCCAGAGTGCCAACCTCAAGGAAAAGTCTCTTGTCGTGGTCCCACACTCTGTTGACAGTGGTGGCATGATCAAAACCCATATAAGATATCACCAATGCCACTTAAGTGAGATCGTCAAACTGAGGCCAATCAGGAAGCGAGGCAAATGTGTGTCCAAACAAAATCTTGATTAGGGTTGCATTCTCTTATCATTGAATGCAATTATTATTATTATTATTATTATTATTATTATTATTATTATTATTATTATTATTATTATTATTATTATTATTATTATTATTATTATTGGGACATGCTGAGTCATAACAAATTTATACAAGGTGTACCATATGACTGTTCTTCCAGTTCAAATATACCACACCAGCTTTGGTGATATCCACACCAGGAGTGAGGTCTGACTTGTTCAGAAGGAACCCTGACAAGGTTCTGGTTACAGATTTCTTTGGTAGTGTTCACAGCATTGAGATGTCAAACTCATCGACTTTTGACCTTGTGGAGGACACTTCATGCAGGTATATGACACATTTGCATTGTACCCACAGTGAACTCTATTGAAATACAGTCAAAGCTCTCCTTTTGATCACTCTTGTAAACAACCAGCTCCAGTTGGGACCACCTTCAAAAAAACCCATTTGAATTGTCCTTCAAGCTCTGTAATAAAAAGCTCTCCTGTTCCCATAAGCAACCACACCTTACAAGATACAAATTCAGTATTTTAGACTGAGTTGCTACAATCGTGGACAAAACTGTGCAACACTTGGCCAACTTTCTGTCAATTTGAGCATCACCAAACCACTATTTTTTTCAAACCTCCTTCCTCCATTTCAATGTTGTCAATGTTGTCGTGTTGTGACAACGAAACTGGGTGAATTGCAAATCGTCTGGAACGATACTTAGCAGGGGATAAAATATTTTTGCCTGCTTGTAAGTCAAGACATTCATAGAAAGTGTGCGACATTGCTTTCTTTCAACTAGTTTTGTCCAGTGTTGTGATTCACTTTGTGTGTTATTCCAGAGGAAAGCACTGTCCGGCATCAACAGAGCAGTCAAGTGCAAGTCATCAAATGTCAGAGAGACGTTCTTTACACGAACAGTTTCCAGAAGCAACAGAGAAGGTACATGAAGATCATTTACCTTCTGTCTACTCCACTACAGTTAACCTGCAACCAAAACTGCCGTAGCCAGACTTTTGACATTGAGGAGGCAAGATTTGCCATCACCTCATAAGGAATTTCTTCAGAAAAATCAATTTCGTTCAACTGGGGATTATTTTCCCAACTGAACATATTTGTTAAAAATTTTGGGTTAAAATTTAGATGATGCCTCGTCTTGCCTTTTGCTAGCTAGCTACAGCCCTGAGCAAGTTTTCCTGTACAAATGAAGAGTACCCAGCTATCAACCCAATTTTAGCATTGCCAATAGGCTCTTCTTTGAGGGGAATGCTTGCTACACATGCCACATTGCAGTAAGCCCTTGCTTCTATAGCTATGATGGTAAATAGCACTATACTCACTGGGTCTATATCACAATTGTAAACGCTGAATTTGAGAAATTTTTGTTGTTGTTCAAACTCATTTGTTAACGTTTTGGAACCGGCTACACGCCTCTTCGTTTACATGAATCTGATGAGTAAATCCTGAAAGGGAAGCTGAAAGAAGTTGCACATCTTTGATAGCTGAAAAAAGAAGCTTTTTTGACAGTGATTTCATGACTCATGTGAAATTGGTTTATGTTTTTACTGATCTGCATGGGCATTGATGAATTGAGAAAGAAATAAACAGCTTTATAATGCCCGTTTTGTTTTGTTTGTTTTCACATTTACAGCAAGATGATAAAGAATGGCGATTTTCCACTGAATTCCTGGTATCCCTGACTGTGTTCCTGGTTATGATTGGAGTGGCCTCTCTTACATGAACGAACTACTTCAACAAATGCACAGCTACAGGCTCACTCCTCAAGGAGAATCAAATTCAGCCTACAAAAACAGCTTCAATTAATAGAGTGTAACTCCTATTGGCATGAAATATGAAGAAAAGATTGCTGGGAAATTTATGTGGAAAACTGGAAGAAAGCAGTGGGCTGGGTATTCTGCAATCTAGCCGGAAAAACATCCTTTGACAACGAATCTTCCTTGCATATGCAGTCTCCTTAGGGAAATTGTGTGCCACAACATTCAACATGTTCACTTGAAAAAGAAGTTATTACAGTTCGGTGGAACAAAGTGGAGAGCATGGCTAATTTGAAACACCAGAGAACGCAAACATAGTCAGCTTTATAGAGTCTTACAAAACTTAGAATTAAACTTCCATCCGTCTGGGTAGGAGATTTAATTGGAAATAAAACAGATACAAATGCATGTCAGACGCCCTTTAGAGGGTCAAAAATCCCAGTCTATCCAGCGGCATCATGATATCCTGTCCACGCAAGTTGTATAAGTAACTCCGTTAGCAGCAGGATAATCAACTGCCTTCTAAATAAGTGCACAACTCTTCCCAAGGTAATACATCAGGATAAAATTAACTTGTAATAAAAGACGCTTAACAAATCGATTACATTTTTCCATTGTCTACTCTCTTAATACACATAGAAATTTTGTCATAAAATGTCCAAAACTCAAGTGGAACCACGAGCGTTAGAAAATATGCTCGTAATTTTGTTGAGCATACTGTTAATAAAAATCGCACAACTCTGTCGTAAAGACCCGTGAACTCTTAAACATCACTCATTCCTATTAATGACAAATTGTACTAGATTTCCTATACTTGTTACAATAGTACATCATTTCTACAACAATACAAGACTGTTTATTACAATATTAGCTAAGAGCGTTTCAATCAAGAAAACTAAGGCTGCCGTTTTTTTTTTCGTTTTGAGGATATTTCCATTTAATTTTCAACCAATCTCTCACTCTTGCACCCAATTTTCTCTGTAAAATGTCCACTCGTTCAGGTAATAATTTTCTTCGTCCAATATAAACGTTCAAGTTGTGAAATCCTTACCCTTTTGGGTGGAGCCACTCCACTCAGTACCCCTGGGTTGTGTCTCCCAGCAATTTGGGTGATTTTAGGTCCATCGATTACATTTGTTTTATATCAATTATATACCATAAAATTTTGGCTATAAGCCCTGGGCTTATACAACTTTGTAAGGGGTTTTGGGTGGGCTTATAAACAGAGGGGGGCTTGTAAACAATTAAAAAAAAAAATTTGAAACGAGTCATGGCAGTGTTGATTGAAATACGTTTTAAAGTTAAAAAGTCACAGTAAAGCAACACTTATCCCAAGGGGAGGGGGGTACTCTGTATATTTTTGGGTAGGGGTGTGCCGCTGGGACTGTGAAACCCTTACCCTATACCAGATCATGTTCAGCTGATTTTGGGACCCTATACTAGACTAGACATCGAAAATCCCTACCCTATCCCAGACTTGCTCTTTTTAGAACTGTATCACTATTAGTAGGTTGATACCCTTTTCTAGACCAAAACTATCTGATTTCTATACCCAGACTAAACTGCTTGAAAACCATACCCTTCACTTAGCCCTGTTCAGTACTGTCATCCAGCAGAGGGGGGCTTATATCCAGAAGGGCTTATAACCAGATGTCTTTTTTTATTTCCAGGTAAATGGGCCTATAACCAGGGGTGCTTGTAAGTGGAGGGGGGTGGTATGATATGTCCTTTGTAGAGGCATAACAATTCTGATGTCTGCAGGAAATGGCAGATGGGGAGGGGGCCAGGCTTAACAAAGATTCATGCAGGAGGCTTCCCCCCCCCCCCCCCCACACCCCAAGGTCCAAACCCTTGTCCTTTCATATAACTAGCACCAAAGCTGCACCCCAGACTCTGTGAAAAGATAGGGTCATTTCAGTTTATTGTGCTCAAAATTGGTAGCATTTCTGGAACTCTCGGACATTTTTGGCCTTCTACTTTATACACAGCAATGTATAGCGGTGTGATCCACATTTGGTAATATTCACTCACAAAACTTAATTGTTGACTGATTTTTATTTCTCCAACTGCAAGACCCTACATGTAATCAAAATAATAATGTCCTAATTATATTTCTGTAAAGACAAAGTCTAGGATTGCTTTCCCAACTAACATGTTTCTTTTCCGAATTTTGTATTGACCAACTTGACTTTTCATAAAAAAAATTTTTTAATTTTTCCCTTATCATGCATCATGCACAAACCCTTTGCTACCCTCAACTTTAGGCTAACTGATTGGTACAGACAGGATTTATTCTTATTCAGTAATTCAATAGGCTGCATTGCCAACCTACTAATCCCTGGTATACTCCTGCGAACGATTAGCATGTCTGCAATGCAGGCTTAAATTCAACTGAACAAGAGGCAAACAGGAAAAAGAATGAGTGCTATCTAACGTCTTTTCCATCTATGGGGCATCTATCTGATGTCGTACTTAGCCATGTTCTTATACAATGGCCATGAAAATGATGCCCACAGGGAAGAAACTTGCGTACATCCCCAGGGATATAGTCTTCTATGCATATACTACAGATATCATCTAACGCACTTGTTACGTTATCTGATTGAAGACTGTCAATCTTGGCCTCTGATAATGTCTTCGGCCTAACAGAACAATCCAACTGGGTAAGTAAGTCGTAATCTTCTGGTGTAATCTCGCGGTTTTGAAGTTCAATTAACAGATTGATGAACGCTTGATCTCCAAATTTAACAGTACTGTTCCCTGATCCGAGAACAAAATCAGAATTGTTGTAATAGGAGAGTGGGTTAGTTGTTTGGTTAATTTCGGGGCTCGTTTTCTTAACAGGTTTCCTAAGGCACCTTGAAAGAGGTTTTCTCTCACTCTTAAACTGCACATCAGTTATCCCTTTCACTTTCTTTGTATTTGTCTTGTTTTCCTTCTTTCTTCTGGCATTCTCTATCCTTTGGTCCTTAATCCGTAGTTCTTTGTTACTTGTACCACTCTCATCATCTAAAACCCGCTTGCTGATGGATTTTGACGACGGTAGCGCTACCTTCACATTTCGTGAGCAGTTTCTTTTAGACTTCAGGCCATCTGATAGCTTCTTTCCTCCGGTCCTCCTGGAAACTTGACCACGCTTTTGGTCGTAGAAATCTAACTCATTCGGGTAGTAAGAGAGCAAGTAATTTTCTTCTTCAGATAAATCAAAATCGTCTTCGAGGGACGCTACATCAGAAGTGTCGCTGTCCTCCCTCACTGGTCGATCAAAATTGAGAAATGGCAATATTACAACTTCCTGAACTTTCAACAGTTTCTCGCCATCTTGGTTCAAGTCGCCTTGGGTTTTGGCTGCTGGACCGGAAGGTTCTGTCATGGTAAGGAAAAACAGAGCGCCCAGTATGATTACTAAAGAAGTATGAAATTAAAATTAATCTAAGGAACGATTTATACCTGTACAAGTCCAGATACCATTACATCAATGAGATAAAAATATCCCTTCCCCAAAACTTTCAGGTTGTGGTGCAATCTCCTCACCAGCGCCCGCCCGATCAGAAATATGAGAAAATTGAAAATTCCAAAAATTCCTGGGAAGGATGTTTAAAATCGGCCCAGTCTTCCGTATCACGGGAAACAAAATGGCGGCAATTTTGCTCCTCATACATGACGCATGAAACACTGTTTCTAACTAACCTCGAGCACTTTTATTAATTTTTATGTATTCCAAATTGATATATTTGGTAACCAAATTGAAACGGCCCATGGTAATCGCAGTCAAATTATGATAAGCAATGAATTCTCAAGAGGTGACTGCCGAACTCGACCATGAACGCGGAAAAGAGGAAAACCAGCAGTCTTCAGTGACGGAAAATGAAGAAGAGTTCAAAGGTCCAAAATTTTATCCACCGGTGTATCGTCGACGATATGCTGCAGTATGTGAGCTGGTAAAGAGACACCAAGCAAAAAAGGTTCTTCTATATATCTTTACTTATATTATAGAATGTGCGTTTTGCCCAATATACTTTGTTCTTTGTTCAGTGGTGGTAGGAGGATAGAAATGGCGGGGGAGGGGTGGGGGGGAGGGGGTGGCAGTGGTCAGGGTCACAGGGTCTCAGCTCTCCTGCTTCCTTATCCCTTTATTGGTGACCAAGGTTTTAATAATAACTTCCTACTTTCTTGGAAATCGTGGTTCATATGTCAGTCCAGGTCAGTCCCCTTTAGCTGGACAGGGTTTCCCAAGTGCCCCTTCCCCATCTCACTACTATCCCATCACTAAGAACATAAGAAACTGCAGTGTTTGTATGGCTATGAGAATCCAATGTAAATCATTTCGGCCAGAATGTATATAATTTCCTAGGCTTCTCCGCAGGCAACTCAGCTTCTGAGGGAAGACTTGGGACCACTGAAAGGGGAGTGAACAAGAAAAACCAGGGACAAAAGCATGTCAAAAAAATGAAGAGTTTCTGCTTTCTTTACTCCCTGCGGGTCTCCCAGCATCCCACAACCTGAGGATGTGTTTTCGTTCCTAGTCTTTCTCGTTCACTCCCCTTTTGTTGGTCCCTAGTCTTCCCTCAGCAGCGGAGTTGCCTGCAGAGGAAGCTAATAATTTCCTGCCATTTGTCTTCTCAGATTCTCAAAGCAGTCATCATTGACATCAACATTACCATCGTTAAATCTTTTAAATATATTTAAAGTACATATATGATAGGTTTCATGTTTTGTTATTACCCAGTATTTGTGATTACCTGTGATGTTATACACTCAGTCTTTTTGTAAGCCCTTTTTCCACAACCCTACTCACTGTTATTCTTGGAGGTTATGATCTTATGATTTTACTAATTCCAATATTTCCAGGTTCTTGATTTCGGTTGTGCTGAAGCAAAACTTATCAAATCTTTGATAAGCCAAGAAACACTGACTCATTTAGAAGAATTGGTTGGTGTTGACATCAACAAAGAACTTTTGGAGGAGAACAAATTCCGTATACAACCTCTCATATCAGATTACCTGAGACCTCGGACTCACCCATTTAAAGTCTCTTTGTATCAGGGTAAGCCTTGCTTGATTTATTGCAGAAGTTTCACATGAAAATATTTTAAAATCTATGCAGATCACAATGTTATGTAATACCATTTAGACACTCACAGATCATAATCATCTTGTACAAAGAGATAACTCCAATGATTGATGACTCACAACAAATTTAAGATATAAATGATAAGTGTATGTAAAACACTTTCCATAGTGTATAACTGATCATGACTAGTGGATATGTTGTGGTTCAATTTTATCCTAGGTTCAAATTTTATTATTTTTTTCTTTTGTTTTTGGGTATGGTAATGTATGATGATATAATTTGAACCAAGGATAAATTAACTTTGAACCACAACAGATATATTCTGAATTTTATGGTTTGTTATCTATTATTAAATTACATGTAGGGTCCATAGCTGAAGCGGATGAAAGATTCATAGACTTTGATGTAATTGCTTGTATTGAACTGTAAGTATTAAGTTGTGTCTTAGCTGCCATAATTGGAAGTTGATTGTAGCATTCTGTACCCCCCTCCCCCCCTCCAATCAAAATGCCCTTCCCAAGGTCTTGCTTTTTAGCCTTTTGTAATTGTGACACTTTTTTCTTCAAAGTCATGTCATTCTATGTTGTGGCTAGGGTCATTGTGTTGTGTTCTTGGGTAAAATGCTTTACTCTTACAATGACTCTGTCAGCCCAGTTGTATAAATGGCCGGGTAACCCTGTCCTGGGATAGACTAGTAATTTTCCCATCTGGTGGTGGGGGGGGGGGGGGGGGAATTATCCTTGTTGTTGAATCTGGGGGAAGCGCTGGCACTGTATTGGGCACTTGGCTCAATACAGTCTTTTTAAGATTAAAATTAAGATTAAGATAACAATCTCTACCTTATACTGAGAAAGGTAGTGATTACTGCATTTGATTCTGGATCAGGAAGTCCAGGTTTGAACACTGCACAGAATCACTATGTTGCGTTCGCGGGCAAAACTATTCAACTCTCACAATGCCTCTGTCAACCCGGAAACAGAAAAGTATTGGGAGGAAAGCTGTGATGGACTAGCATCCTAGCCAGGAGGAGTAACAATACTCCTGTACTCTTCATCATTGGGCCATCTGCAGCAAGGAGCCACCTTGCTAATCCAATCTTTTCTGATCAGAGTGGACTTTATATCAACAGTTGATAAAGTCCACTCCAATCAGACAAAATGAGACAAAGTAATATTACTTAATACTGTTTTTCCTTGAAAGATTTCATTTATTCGTGTTCTTGTCATTTCCTTTTCAGCATAGAGCATCTTGAACCTGACATTCTTGATTCAATGCCTAAGGTAGTGTTTGGTCAACTGTCACCCAAGGTTGTTATGGTAACAACACCCAATGTTGAGTTCAATGTCTTGTTTCCAGATCTCAAAGGATTCAGACATTATGATCACAAGTTTGAATGGACAAGAGCAGAATTCCAAGAATGGTTAGTTATTGCAATAAATTAAAATAGCCATCAGAGTATAGTTCATGCATCCATAAATTACATTAATTTTATGACACAACAACTTTACATAAACTTAGACTAAATGAATTTAATATATATGGGTTATTGACCAAGCGTGAGGTCAAGATGGTAGGATATGGGCCAAGTTCTTTGCATATTTATAGCCTGAGATAAGGTCGAGATCCAAAAACACGCAAAAGAAGAACAAGGCCAATATATATATATATATATATATATATATATATATATCCTGCCATCTTTGCTGAACGAGTTTGGTCAATAGTGGATTTGTTAAATATCAACAATGGTGATGACAACAACAAATTTGAGGAAAAATCATGGGCACTTCTGAGCTAGCAAGATAGGCCTATCTTGCCCGCTTGGGTAGCCAATCAAAATGCAGGGTTTACCTCATCTTGCCCACTCGCGGAGCATGCCATGTAATAATGCAGATTATTCCACTCTGTGCTGTTTTGCTACCAACTGCGTGATTACCATTAAAGGTTTTATTAGGGTTGACCAACCTGGCGATGGCCTTTTGTTGGATTATTGGTCAGTCTTGACACTTTGCTCTCAAAGGGCCTCAGTTTAACTAGGGCTTTACTTGTGATAGATTAGCTTTCTATCTATAGAGAGAGAATAGTGATACTCCCAGGCTCTTCATGCTGGTCCATGATAGTATGGCATCATTGTTTACACAGGAAGTTATCCCAGTGTTCAAAAAGAAAAGAAAGGTCAAGACAACATTTTTGCAAAACAGCAGTTTGATCTGGTCTGAATTTTTTTTTCAGGTCAAATTGCCAGGCTAGCAAGTACCATTATACTGTAACATTTGACGGCATTGCTCCAGGACCTGAAGGTACAGAGCACGTGGGTTGTTGTTCACAAGTGGCTGTGTTTGAAAGGATTTCATCTTCAATTCCAAAAGATGAGTCAGGAATAGGCCAGCCATATAATCTGGTAACTATACATCTAATGAACATTCTGTTCAAATTAACAATTTTGGCATGTTTTTTTTTTACAAATCTTTTATTCCATACCAAAGTGAATACACCTGCCCATTCAAAGGTTGAAAAGCTGTTAATTGACGTGACTGAAATTCCCCTTTGTCTTGTGGGGGATGGACTTATAATGTTAGGGTCCCTTAATTAAGGGGAATACCTGGAACCCTGGTGCTCTGATACTTTTGCTTTGGAGCTGTGACCCAGGTTTATCTCTTTTTGGATCCTAGACAAAAACGATGACTCTCATTTGTTGGTAATGCAATGGAACCTGGAAACCCTATATACTAGCTAAGGCCTGCGCAGGGCTGTGGCTAGCAAGGGGCAAGGTGAGGCACTTGTGGGGTTGACCCATTTAATTAATTTTGAAAATAACCCCCGATTCAATAAGATTTTTCTTTCTGAAGAAATACCTTATGAAAAATGTTGATAAAAGCCTTCAGGGATTCTAGTTTTCAGAATTCTCTGGGGCATGTCCTCAATCCCCCAAGCAAGATTGAGCCTTGTCTGTGCCAAAAGTCTGGCTATGGCCCTGCTGTGCCCTGAAGTCTTAACCACATTTTTTTGATCCTGAGTTCAAAAAATGTGAAAGTAATAATAATTATTACTTTCACATTTAATCTAAGGAATTTAATTTATTTAATCTTTTGAAAGATACAAGAAGCCTTCACGGTTTCATACTCGGCGAAATCCTTGGCCTCCCGCAGAACTGAACTTAGTCGCGATTTACTTCTATCTTATCGCAAGTTTAGCTCGAAACCAGCAGCAGAAACAATGCAAATCTGCAAAGGTCTTGGACTTCTAAAATACAGAAGCAGGAGAAGAGGGCGTTCTCGAATTATTTCTCCATTTCCGTATCCGAATGAAATACAGTCTATTAAGGTTGTGACGGGTCGTCGATTGGAACCCCAAGGAAGAGAGAAACCGAAAGATCGATGTCTTGTGCAAGTTCCGCGTACTTCAGCCCAAACACCTACCAAATCTCTGTTAGCTGTGCCTAAGTTAATGTTTATTAACATTTGCTCTCTCGGAAAAACCAAAAATCGTGTTAGAGCTTCGGTTGCAGTGGAAGCAGATTTGAAAAGTATGGATATCGATATATGTGTTGTATCAGAAACACATTTGAAACCGGATGTGCCCGATGCTTTTGTGAACATTCCCAATTACACGATCCACAGAAGAGACAGAAATTATGGCGGCGCTGATAAAAGGAACAAGGGTGGAGTTGCAATTTATACAAGGAAAAATCTGACTGTGATGGATGTTTACAAGTCTAAACTATACGAACTTATCTGTGTTACCCTGCTTCTTCCCTCGGGACATCGTATGTTAATTTGTGGCCTTTATCATCCGCCAAAATTCAACTACAGGGACACAGAATTAATGACCTATCTAGTTAACATCTTTGATGACACGCTAGATAAATACCCTGACACAGTCTTTGTTTGTGGTGGCGACCTCAATCAATTGGACTTAGATCGTTTGCAAAGTATGACCGGATGGAATGTTCTCGTGGACTTTCCTACCCGTGGAAACTCACACCTCGACAACTGTTTAACAAACCGCCCGGACCTATTCAACACGTGTTACCCTTTCACAATGTCTGTCAAAACTGATCACACCGGCTTTGTTGTTCCAGCTGCGACAAAGCTAAAGCCGATTCGAACAAAGGTTACCATACGGGACTGTAGAGCTCATCGGAAAGCTGATCTCTACGATGCACTTGTCAAGGAAAACT
Source organism: Meandrina meandrites (assembly GCA_963693305.1). Taxonomy (NCBI): domain Eukaryota; kingdom Metazoa; phylum Cnidaria; class Anthozoa; order Scleractinia; family Meandrinidae; genus Meandrina; species Meandrina meandrites. The sequence goes on from OY855904.1 coordinate 16,350,767, forward strand.
GGGACAGAGTGCTCGCGTCCTCTAATGTGGATCAGGCTGTGGGTCTTCTAGAAGAAAAGATCCATGGTAACATGGACAGATGCATGCCGGTTAGATCTGTCTCTTTTTCATCACGCGACCCACCATGGATGACACCTCTCTTAAAATATTTGATTAGAACTAAGTCGAGGATTTCACCCCGAAACGTCGATCGACTACGGGATATTAATAAACGGATATCCAATCTCATCTCGGAAAACAGAAGGAATTATATGACAGCCCCGCTAGGGAGCCGCAATTGGTGGAGAGGAGTTGATGCATTGTCTCAGCGGCGTGGGTCCTCCGGTAGCATTCGCCTCGAGAATAGTTTCTTACAGGAGTTAAATGACCACTTTGCTCAGATCTGTACGGATGAGAACTATACAGAGCCCGCGGCTGTTGTGATCGACAGTGATATAGAAATACCAGAAATCTCGGAACGACAGGTGTGGAATTCTCTAAGAGCGCTAAAAAGAACTGCGACAGGGCCGGACTTGATCCCTTATTGGGTCTGGAAAGAGCATGCGGAGATCCTTACGCCAGTCATCACTAAAATCTGGAACTTATCAATTTCTACACATTGCTGGCCTTCTCCCTGGAAGTGTGCTAACATCAACCCCCTTCCTAAGGTGGACATTCCGAAAGCAATGGGTGATTACCGTGGAATTAATATTACCCCTGTGATTGCTAGAGCTTTCGAGAAGATTGTCTACCGCAGCTATGCTCAGGACGTCATAGAGGATCATCTCTGTTCAACACAGTATGCATACAGAGAGGGTGGCAATTGTACTGGCGCTCTTTTGGCCCTGCAGCACAGGATTAACGAATTTCTAGACAACCCAGACTGTAGGGCAGTGCGTCTCTTTACAATGGATTTTAGTAAAGCTTTTGATTCCGTTAAACATGAATTGCTCGCAAGAAAGTTGAAAAGTCTCCAATTAAATCCATATATAATTAATCTATACCTAAGTTTTTTGAAAGGTAGAAAACAAAGAATTTGCTATAACAATTTTTCATGTGACTGGAAATGCGTGAATCAAGGCACTACTCAAGGTAGCGTAAGCGGACCTTATCTATTTAATATTTTCATAAACGATCTAGAGATCTACTTAGACACCCTGCCAGTGTTATTCAAGTATGCTGACGACTCAAATATCATTGCTCCTGTTTGGAAAGACAGAGACATGTCTGAGGCATTGGTTACACAGTTCTTAGACTGGACTGAAAGAAATCGTATGTTATGTAACCCGAGCAAATGTAAGGAGGTTACAGTCCTTAAGAAGGGCAACCATGAATTGTACCCTCCTATTTTTGGAATTCCTAGTTGTACCTATGCTAGCATTCTAGGTGTCACTTTTCAGAGTGATTGTAAGTTCAACACACATGTGAAGAATAAGCTCGTTAAGGCAAATAAATGCCTCTATGTCCTTAGGTCTCTACGCAAAGAGGGCTACAAGCAGGCAGAAATAGACTTTCTTTTCGATACCTTAGTACTTCCCAATTTCACGTATGCCCTTTCAGTCTATGGAGCATCAGAGTCCGACCTCACTCCAGTACAATGTTTCTTAGATCGTTGCTGGAAAAGGAATTTTATTACAAGGAAGTATAACATACGATCAATTTTACAGAAGCAGGATCACAGCATCTTTAAGAGGGTGTTTCAGGCCGCCAATCACCCCCTGTTGCCTTTTATTCCGCGTGTAAAGGCCTGCTGCTATAATTTACGGACGAGGTCTAGTGTCCGACCAAGCATCAAAAGTGAGCGTTTTAAAAGTACATTTGTTAATCGTTTAATTTTTAGATATAACTTAGCTTTAGAATAACAAGGTCAGAGACTTTTAACTTATTAAGTAGTACATTTTATATGCTTTTAGAACTTTTTAATATTGTAAATCGTTTTTAATTTTTATTGCCTGTAACATAAGATATGTATTTTTATCTTTTGACTCAATAAAGACCTTTATTATTATTATTATTATTGATTTGTTTTAATTTAGATTGCAGAGGTTCTGCACCCTTTTAGAAAGGACACAAGAACGGAGGAAGAAAAAATCTTGCATGAGGTGGAATATATTTTGTGGTTGTTGTCTTCCAAGGAGGAGGAGGGAAATTATCCAGCTGAAACTGACAAGGAGTCAACTGGCAGTGATGAGGACACTGTGGGTTGCCATGTTAAAGATGAACATTGCATAGAGTGTACAAGTAAGGTTGAAGGTGATAAAGGTTGCATATACTCACTTGAGAACCTACTCCGCTTTCAATCTCTTTACAAGTTGTGTGGCGACATTCAAAAGCTCAGGTAAGTCATCAGTGCAAATTGTTTGAGATTAGTCTTTGGATAGCTGAAAGACTTAATTGTACGTCCTTGTCAAACCTACGGATGATGGCTGGTCCAGATAGCCTTTCAATGTAAAGGAACCTAAATGTATAACCAAAGGGAGATGCCCTGGTTATCCTTCAGATATTGAAGATTAGACTGTACATAGCTCTTTGTGTAGTGCTAAAGGAAGAATTTATAAGTTTCTGGTTTTTTTTACACATGATAGTAGTACCAGCAGTAGTAGTAAGTATATATGATTTGCCCTTCGTAACTTAACATAGAAGTACAGCTGAAAGTCTTGTTTTATTGGAAGAATCCATGAACAGCTCAGTTTACTTTGGGACTGGTGCAGCAATGCTTCACTAAATGCAGTCTAGTCTAGAATGATTCAATGACTGAAATGTGAATTTCAGACTGTAATAAGGCCAGGGGGGGACAAGGTGCAGTAATTGGGGCAGGAAGCGTACAAAATGTGGGAAAGAGAGGGTGGAAGGCAGCATTCCCAGGTTAGCACAAACCAGGCGAACTAAAAAAAAAATGCTCAACATTGCATAATCGTTTTATAATGGAAAAATCAGAAAGAGGTGGGACCCACCATTAAAGGAAAGAAGGTATGGGAAGTGGGAAGTTCAGACCCTCCCTGCCCCAGCCCCCGAGGGGAGAGGGCATAGTTCACTGGCCTTATCATTCTATATTATCCACTGCAGAGGTGTAATCAAGGCTTCTTCATCGTTTCATCTTACTGAGGATGGCAGTGGAGTCCTTTGGCAGCACCCATCATCACAATGGAGCAGTGATAAAAGCGACACAGGTTGGGATTCATGCGATGAAGATCAGGTTGCAGAAGAATCCAAAAGACCTGCTCCAGCATGGGAGGAACCTGAGAACTGGGATGAGGATGAGTACTGTTCATCTTGTGATGCACACAGCTTTAATGCGTCAACCGAGACAGAGGTCTGCTGGGATTGTACAAATGATTATAATGGTAAATTTTGGAATGGTAAGGATTGGAGTGAACTTGAAGACAGTGGAGATCAGGAAGAGTTTGACGAAGAGCATAGTACAAATGTTCATTACAGAAACAATGCAACAGTTCAACAGGAGAGTGATGGATCTTTGGGCAATAACAGTGACGACAATGACATTGATGACCTTGTTTGGATTACAGAGAATAGCACAATAACTGATTCCAACAGAAAACAATAGGACTTGTATTAAATGCCACATTCAGTCCCCAGTCAATGCATTAGGCTAGATTTTGACAGCTTTTACCTCTGATCATCCAAACTTGTAAAATAGATTGTCTCTTTGAGGAGTCCAAGATGTCAAGGCTGCTGCCTAAGGAAATTTCTAAGGAGCCCTTCGGGCTCCTAACATCAAAAGTTAGGAGCCCAAGCCATTACTTTAGGAGCCCAGCCTAAAAGTTGCCACGGTCGATCCTCGGGGGAGGGGGGTGGGGTAGAACAAAAAAAATCTAGGGGAGGGGTCTGGGGAGCAGCCACCCCCCCCCCCCACCACCACCACCGTCCCCTTCCACATGCACACACATTTTATTTTGTCAGTAGAGCCTTTGTACGTGAAAAGAAAACTCCTTCAGACAAAATTTTTTTCTGAAAGCTTCTGAAGGTAGCCTCCCTCAAAGAGTTGTGTGAGAAATTCCAGCTTTCTTAACTTGAAAGTTTTTTTAACCGAGCCTCTCCTTCGATAAAACCCTTTTTACACTGATTGGGTGACATGAACAGGAGTGTGTATATTAGAAAGTTTCTGTAGGCTTAAAATGAGTTTGAAAATCCAACCAGTATATCGTGCTGTGATGAATGTTGGATAAAGTAAGTTAAAAATGTGTAGAACAAATAAGACAATGTTTAATAGGAGTTTTGAACATCCAAAGTTTTGAAGCAAAATCAGTGAAGCATGAAGCAGCAAAATTATTATTTCACTTTTGCACAGCAAGCTCACTAAAGAACTTGAATTATTGTTAGTAATTAAGGTTTAACAGAACCAAGATTACAATTTAGCAGGTCTATTTGAAGGTTGAGGCAAAGGTAATAAAAAGTCAAAACACCTGTGTAAACACTTTAATTAAATTCTGATCTTATCTACATTTCATAATCAGTTGTCAAAAATAGACCAGAAAAACTAAGTTGTGAAAATAAAAACAGTTTCTAGGCTTATCAAATGAGTTGCTTATACAATAGATTTTAGTAGTTTTTAAAACAATTCATGTTATTCAAACTGTTTTCAGCAAAGTTTCTAGCACATTATTATTTTCAAGAGTAATGTTCTCCTTGCACGGTTCAATAACCGAGATAAAACACGAAACAGTTGGAATGAACAAACAAACAAACTTGATCCACAAAAAGCGCTAGCTGATAAGAATGTCACAGAAAAGGCACACATTTTCTGTTGTTATGAAATTAAGCATTCTCTAAAGTGAAAAAATAAAAGTTTGAGTTAAATAATAAGGTTAATTACAGTAATTCGTAAGTGTAACATCAAAACATTCTGCACATTATTTTAGGCGTGTTGAAAAGGTTTTTGTATCAAGCTTTTGCAGATTAAAATTGTCATGATCAGACCTGATGCATGAATGGCCAGGAGATTGATTTCACTTTTGTATCCGTAAAATGTTTACTTCACATTCACTATAAACTCCTCCAAAACATCAACGCAGCGAACGAAACGTGAAGCAGCCCATAATACTATTCATTCTTCATTCCATATTTGGGAGTCAGTCCCAGTCCTAAACAGTCGAAAATAATTGGTTTTCGAAGTTGCACGTATTTATACGCTAAAATTATCTCTATTGTGGACAATTTTAGTATTTCCGTTTTGAAATGAAGCACTTATGATTTTAAACGGGATATATCTTACGCCAGTGGAACAAAGTTACAAGGAAATTGAAGTCATTAGATGAGAATGGAAAATCTATGCTTAGGCGCCCATCCGGGCTCCTTGAACAAAAATTTAGTCGCCCGCACTCGTAACTTAGGCGCCCTAGGCGACCGGGCGACCGTTAGGCAGCAGCCTTGGATGTGCTCTGAAATTTTGAACAACCAGACTTTGGAACTCATCTGATCACTATTTACTGGTAACAATTAGATTAGGAGCTCTCAATTTCTATTAGGGGATGGTTAAAAAGGCCCAAGACTGAATCAAATGGTTAACCTCAGAGTAGACTGAATTTTTAACATTTTTACATTCAGTTTACTCTTTATGTTTGGGGGTTATTAACCAGGGGTTTCAATAACATTAGTTATAAGCGGCTGCCGAGGGAGGAATTGATGGCCGTGAGCACAAAAGGGGCCTTAAGGCTCCTCTCCCCTGGGTTGGGGGCATGCTCCCCCAGAAAAACATTATTTGAAATCTAGAAGCTCAGAAAAGGAAATTCCCAGCATACTGGGCATCAAAAAAAATCTGCTGTTGATGACTGTTGTTATTAACAACTTGACTGCTTTATTAATTTTATTATTATTATTATTATTATTATTATTTATTTTATAAATAAAATCTTAATAGATGGTGGTAAGAGGCCCTATAGGCCGCGGTAGACCGCCGGTAACAGGCTCTTATTGAAGCTCCTGTATTATCACAGGGGCCCCTCGCATCAAATTAGAGTTCAATAAAAAGATAATCTTACATTCAGTCGGTTCTGTGTTTGTCTCTGTCTGTCTGTCGTGTCTGTCTCTCTGAATTTCATATCTGCTGAGAATGGTGAAAAGCTTGGACCAGAAAAGTGTGGGGTCTAGAGCAGCTGTAAAAATTCTGAAAAATTTCAGAACGTGTGTAAATCAGTACTACATGGGTATAAAATTCAAAATGGCCGCCATGAATACAAACAAACACAGAACCAATTGAAGGTAAGATTTTATCTTTTCATCACACTCTAATAATATTAATGTGAGCCCCCTGCCCTGTGCTATTATTAGATGTTAAGTTTCAACCACAACTTGTGTAAATAGAAATATTAAATAGGTTCTTTATTTGATTGATAGATGTACATCCATATATTAATACAATATAAAAATTTACTATCAGAAATTATGTGAACAAGCTACATTACATTGTAATATTCCATAAAGGCTAAAAATGAATATAAAACTCTAATCCCTAAGTTATATTTAAATGCTTATAATGTATTTATATTGGTCCCTTCCTGTGGATATACGTACTTCTTAGTTTTGTATATGCACACACCATCATACAGTAGTTGGGACTATACATGGGATTTAAATTATAACAACATTTCTTTCATGATAACCTTTAAAATGGGACTTTTTCATCAAAATTTAAACATGTATTGTTGTTGTTATTGTTGCTGATGAGAGATGCATTCATGACTTTAGACCAACTGTTCTGTGTTTTTTTTTTTTCTATTTTGTTTCTGCTGTTTGTGAGATTCAATGTTACATGGCTTGGCTGTCAAGTTGTGTTTGTCTTGTTTGCACCACAGTTCTCTGGAGTTTTATTATAGGATTGCACCATTCAGTTCTCTTTTTGCTTAGCAAAGTTTTTGTAGTTTTACATTTTAGCAGTGTTATTTGTTTTCTTTTAGATCAACCCAGACTGTTAAAATAATATTTTTCAGTTTATGTTTGTATTTACCTTGTTATTATAAATCAAATAAAATTATGTGCAGATTTTATTATTGGAATAATAGAGTTAAGAATATATATATATATATTTTTTGTAACAAACTTAGAACAGTCCATAGTTCTTCTGTTTAATTCTGAAGAAACCATCGTGAAAGTTATGGTGTTGTGAGGGTAGGGTGGGACAGATAACTCGCTCATCCCTGTCCCTATACTCTGAAGTGTTTTGCTCTCACTCTTAACTTTCAAGATGGCAGCTCAACAGGGAAACAGCTGCCTTTTCTATTCGGTATCTATTAAATAATAATTTATATATCTACCCACCCACTCCAACATACATTTTTTGACCCAAATTAATTAATTCTGCTATTATTTTGTTAAAATTGGTATTATCTACTTTAAAAATGTTGAAACCCACCGGCCAATCAAAAGGCCTAAAGCTTGACATAAAAAGTTTCCAACAACAGCTCCTATGACGCTTCCAATTACTGGTAAAGAAATGTGGTAGTAGCCTAAGGCTGCCCCTCCGACCCCTCCCACAAATCCTGACACTATGGGTGTTACTCTTTTGGCTTTGATCTTTTCAGCATCCACAGGAGTCACATGACCTTTGCTTCTTGCGTTATCAGCCATTAACACCACATAGGCAATCCATATAGCATCCTGAATTAGCCCTATGAGCACACCGACTGCGTGTCCAACAAGTAACAGTGACGTCTGAGCTAATAATCCGGTAGTTGAAGCAACAATGAACACAACACCCCCGAAAATACCTTGGAGGATCACTAGCAAAAGTCTACCAATTGTCCAAAGCACGTCAGAAGCTTGATAGCTTTCTGGCTTGCCTGCTTTGCATTCTCGGCAAAAGTGCTCGCAGTTACTTGTAAACGCGTTGTAATCGCGCTCTCCCATTCGCTTTCTCGCCCGGCGAACCACCTCATCGGAAGGAAACACCACCTTCCCATCGACATTATCCGCAGGGGGGTATTCTACCCGGTACACTTCCTGCTCTGACTCGAGAACGAATTTAGTTCTAACAACTTCAGCTTTACCCGTTGGGTTGCTCTCTCCGAGGGATCGCAAACCGGTGTCTTGATCGCCAGTCTTGTGAATGACCCAGGCAAAATTTGGTTTTACTTTTTCCACGATAAAATGATGCCAGTAGCCGAAAGGACTTTCTTCCATGACATGATCCCCTTTACGAAGCTGTGCCAGTGACGTAATCTTCGTTCGTGGTGAAATTCTTCCGAAAGGAACCGGCGGCTTGGTTTCCTCGAGGTTGAACATCAACGTGCCTTTCTTTGTGTCTTCTGGAAAAGAGACCGAGTAGAAATAATGGCAGGAATGTTAAAAGATGTTCTCAGAATTCTGCTGGTGGAGAACTTTGTACCGTCTAGCCACAACGTCACAGCTGACACATTGTCCACCTACTCATTGTAAACTCCAGAAACTCTCATCTGGACTTTGATACGTGATATTGCCTCATGTCACACATCTGTCGCTTGTTATTGTTCATCCAGTGAATTTGCGTAAAAACCACACCATGCCCACACATATCATCGGCTACATCTCAAACATTCGTTGCAGGCTGATTGTGCGTGGATTCAATTCACATGAATTCATAAATGTATCAAACCACTGGATTAAACTCAGCATATAAATATATATAAAATTCTAAGTTTTTCAATAAAATAATTCCAATGAACTGCTTAATTTTCGATTTATTTTTCCGTCTTTGTCTCAGAAAATTGGTCAGCGGTTTGTTTTGTGGGTACACTGCATTGAGCCATACATGAAGTAGTTTTGATAATTCAAAGATGGCGGACGAGGATGTAGAAGAACTTCAAGAGAGTTTATCACAATTTGTAAGTCTTTTTTGTATGTATTTAACCTAACAAAAGAAGATTCTTACACCTATTTGTTTCTGTAGCGTATAGAAGAACCAAATACCCACCTGATCTTGGTAGCTGCTCAGAAGTGCGTCAATCATGGAAAGTGGAAACAACTTGTAGATAGTCTTACTCGACCTGAATATAAGGTAAGAAATCATTGATAAAGGTCCTTTTTTTAATTTACGACCAAAATGTGTCAACTTAAAATTAACCATTCAATTGTAGTACTACCAATTAATATACTAAAGAAAGAAAACATTCCAACGCAGCTTTTGATTTATTTTTAAGAAAAAGGAAATCGAAGTGTGATGGTTTTCTTTATTTGTGTTGAAGGATGCTTTGGAATTTGTTGGCTGGGAACTGATTGGTGTCATCTCTCAAGCAATTCTTGATGATTTTCAATCAGATGCTTTTCAAGAGTGCAGAAAAATTCTCAAAGTAATTGCTGAGGTGAGTAGAGATAGAAAATTGTTACATCATGTGGGTACTTGCTGTCCTGGAAAGGGGGGGGGGGGGGGGGGAGGGTTGGAATTTCTCCCTACATTGGACTGTAAGTGGGTGCCAGTGAATTGTTGGGGCAACCTGACAGAATGCTGGGGGTAACCCTGCGATGGACTATCATCCCATCCAGGGGGAGTGCTAGTAGCAATACCCCTAGCTGCTTCATGCTGCAAAGTTAAGTTCCAAGAGCTATGGGATTAAAAGATTTTTCTTTTCGTCTGCTATTCAGGTATAGATATACATTTATTTATTAATAAACAATTTTCCTATGGCAGGTGTATTCACAATAGAACAAGTCCACCACAAGGCATAGAAATTGAACTAAACTTGTGTGCTGTAAAACTATAGCATATTAAATACAACTTTTAAATTCTACCAAACTTGATAGACTGGTGCAAACTCAAGTTTTGAATCTTGATAGTCCCAAGATAGAAACACTTTTGTCAATGGTCATTTATAAGGTACCTGTAATTTATTTAATTAATACTGTATTAATGTCTCACTCTGGCAGAGATGTAGTGCAAAGGAAGTTTGTATTGGTGTATTAGAGCAGCTAGACTCTGAGTCAGCTTGCCACTTCAACAAGTTTGTTGCTTTGCTGGACACTCTTAAAATAGGTAGGTCAGTCAAAGCAATTTTAGCAAGTAGCAGTGACAACTATTAAACAATGTGTAAGTAGTTTATCTTCTAAAGACTTTGAGTCATAAAAGAATAAATCACAGAACAAATCACTTTATTTATCATAGTCTATTTGTCTATGTCAGTGATAGTTTTTGGTCATGTTTTATTGTTATTAATATTTACGTTCGTGGGAGGCGCGGTGGCCTAATGGTTAGTGCGCTGGACTCCGGATCGGGCGGTCCGGGTTTGAGCCCTGGCCGGGGCACTGCGTTGTGTTCTTGGGCAAGATACTTTACTCTCATAGTGCCTCTCTACACCCAGGTGTATAAATGGGTACCGGCGAATTTACTGCTGGGGGTAATACTCCTAGTCGCTTCATGTTACGGAAACCGGGATAAGCTCCGGCCTGATGGGCCCCTAGGCTCGTATACAGACTTAACTTAGACTTAAATATTTATGTTAACCTGTATATCAAACTTTGAAACTAGAAAATTCATGAATTAGATGTGTAAATATTTTAACAAATCAAAGAACATCATCTCCAAAAATCATGCAAATTCACTGCAAGAATTTTGTGGCCTTGGTTAGACCAGGAATCCCCAAGCAGAAGTGGAGAATCTGTCAGTCTGAAAATTGTATTCTTCTGTTTTATAGCAATAAATAGGTTGAAGGAGAAGAAGTCAAAATTTGTTGGTATGGTGCTACCTTGTATTACACGATACATCAGAGGTATTCAACTATCAGATGAAATAGTGAATCAAAAAGAGTCTGGAAGTAAATGCCAAGCAATGCAGTCTGTCATGGAATATGTGCTGGATTTTCTCAGGCCTCTGGTACAAGAAGTCAGCATACAGTCATGTTCTGAAATGGTAAGCTATAGTTTAAGAGTCAAGGTTTCTTTTGTTTTAACTAAATGAATTTATTAAATAAATGAGTTTGAGAATGCTAATTAATTATATTTTTACCAGTATATTATGAGACTGATCTTACAAGAAAGTTATATTTTACATTTATGGTGCTGTGTTTATAACTTATTACTAAATATTAATTTTTGTTGTATGTTTTCAGACTCCCTCTAGTTCATACATCCCTAGTTTGCAAACAGAGATTGTCACGTGGTAGGTATATGTGTAGTGGCATACATTTTTCAAACCAGTTTTATTCTTATTTTTCATTGTCTCATATTTATTATCATAACCTGAAACAAAGGGAAATTAAAATCAAACTGGTTTAAAAAACTTTAAACCAAAGATTAATTTTGGCCGTAACATGTGTACCCACTCTTGCTATTCCTTTTTGAATTCAACTTAATTTTAGTTTAAAACTGATAAAATTATTGTACTCATATTGTACTCATAATTTTACATGGAATTTACTTACCAAAAAATTTAATTCAGGATTAAACATTGAAAATAGTGTATTATTTTGTATTGTATTTTGTTTAATTACCAAAATCACTTTAATTTGCACAGCTTGATTCAACTGCTGAATTACCCGCTCGCTTTCCTAAATTTAACAAAGGAGGGTAAAGAGGTGACATCCTCTGATGATGAGGACGGTGAATCAAGCTCTGAAAGCAAATCTTCTTCAGTGGTATTACCATACAGGCGGATTGCACAGGAGATCATGGTATGTGCCTTGTAATAAACTTCACACAGAAAGGTATAGACAGTTCCTGAAGTCGTTTAAACTGTTTTAATTGCATTGCCGAGTAATATACAAAACACACACACCGACATCGATTCGTTCTCTAAACCATGTGCTTTTCATCTGATTCTTACACTATGTATCATGCACAAGGTGTCCCATTACAGCCTCTTAAGCCCATGTTTATTTCAAAATGTTCAATGTGGTGTTCACATGGGCTGCTGGTAAACAATGAAAAACATGTTTTAAGTTATGTAGCAATTTAAGAAGTTTTAGACACTGTGTAATTTATAACATTTTTACAATGATTATTCATCTATATCAACAGCAATTTATTGAACTGGCCAATGGGTCATATTTGTATCTTATGGAATATACATGGAAAAATAACCAAATCAGTGATGAAACAAACAAAACTTTAAATGGGGATCTCACTACTGAGGAAGCATTATTGGTTGATGAAGATGAGGAACAAGGTGAGAAATACAAACATTTTTTTATAATAATGACAGCATGTGAAAGTAGCAGGCCTTCCCTTGCTCTCTTGCCATAAGCCCCATTTGCACGCATTGCATACCTATAGGGCTAGTTAATATTTTTGCAGTTTTTGCTGCCAAGGGCTTAGTTTCCTTCACAGCCATCCACAGCTGCAAAGGAGACCATCAAAAAAAAAAGCTTAGAACATGTTAATAGCAATTTTTATATATATAGTATCATAGTTGCAAGTTGTAGTAAATATGCCTCGACTTTGTAACTCCTGTTATAGTATGAATTTAAAAAAAGCATGTACACGTCAAGAAAATAGAATGACAACATTACTGTGTCACGAGGGTAAAGCAGTCAGATGTGAGGTGAAGGAGCTGCAAAATATAAACTGTACCAATCATTATCCCTGGAGTATGATCTGAATACAAACTGCCATGTCAGAGTCAAGTCCAAATGTTTACACTTTTTAGATTCACTCAGTAACCTAATTTAAATGTCAGCATTGTTCATTGCATTTCATACAAACTTTGAAGTGAATGTTAACACTCTTGTAGTTAATTTTTTTCTTCAGTTAAATTTTATTCTTCCTTTGTTTTTGGGTATGGTGATGTATGATAATGAGTTTAAAACAAAGGAAGAATAAAAATTAACTGAAGAAAAAAATTAACTGCAACATATCCATTAAAATTGTAATTTTAATTTATTTAATTTAATATAATTTGTCTTTTTCTTTCTTTTGTCAAGAAAATAAGATGTATCCAGTGTTAGGTCTCAGCTGTTTTGTTTATTTGCTTCTTGTGGAGGAGATGGAAGATATGAACTTCCCAGCAGTTTTTAGGTAATTGCAAAGTGAGCAGTAGTTTGTGTTACTCCATGAGGCTTGAGCTTTCCCATTTTGCTCAGAAGGCAATTTATTTTTTTGTTAACTCATTGGACAAGGGAAGCAAAACTCTGTTGTCTTGAATCCTTGGCATTTAATTTGTGCAATGGCATATGATAGCTGTTTTGAATGTAGCATACATGACTATGAACAAGGTGCCAATCAAGACCTTAAGCTTGCGACTACTGACAAATTGCTAACAAGAGACTTATAACTAAGTTTCGTTTGTACAAAAGTACAAATCGTTTACTTCCATAAGTGCAGGCCAGTAAAATAGAATGGAATTCCTGAGCTTGTACAGCTGTGTATATAACAATATAGTTTATTATCTAATTACAAATAATCTGTTCTTCTATGTCCAGCTTCAAATATTTACTGACAGTTAATATGAAAAGCATCTTCTTTCTTCTAAGCAGGTGAGCCGTGACATTACACTCTAATTAAGGCCTTTTTTCAAATCGGCTTTACAGACTTGTGAATGTAATGGATAATTTTTTTTAATGTTTTATGTACCACTATGATGATTTTTGAATATTTGCCTTGCAGAACGGAACATTGTGTGATTTACAAGGGTTTGGTGTGTATTTTGTGAGTGCTTGTGTTTCGGAAATTGTTATTACATGCAAAATGTTTTTTCTTGCATTGCTTCTATTTGAAATCGAAACATGTGTCCATTCAGCCTTCCTTTTCTTCAGGAACTCTTGGATTCATTGTCAAAAAGGTTGAAAGAAAAGAGTTTAGTGTACAGCCACCAAGAATTCAAAGACATAACTGACATTGTAAAGGTGCCAAAGTTTAATATTCACATTTGTTTTGTACTTACTTTCAGCGGTGAAATTTTATACATATTTTGTTTGTTTTCTTACTAGGCTCTCATAAACGTTATGACAATGTGTTCATCGAAGAAACTGGTACGTAAACGGTGTTCATTGATTTCTTCATTTTCGTTAGCTTTAGACCTCTTGCTTCAATCAGTGTATATAACGTTAACATAAAAATTTTAGTAATTAAAATAGACAAAAAACCGCAAATCAGAAAACATTATAAAAAATCTGAGGGTGTTTTTCTTTTGCCTTATAGAGATTAAAGGGAGTTCGAATCCTTCCAAACCTAGTGTCAAAACTAGACACAAGGAGTCGATATGGATTACTGTAGTAAGTGTTGGTCACATCAATTCACAGAAACAGTCTCTGTAAGTTACAATTCGATTATACATAACTAGAATTAAATGTATGAGGAAAAAAATCTGGCATTTTAATTTGAGCCTGGCATTGTTTTGCCCTTTTATTAAGAAAAAAATAATTGATGTGCAGTACTTCGACTCTTGCAGCACCATCCTTGAGGACTGCAGTCATCCTGGTGTGGCGGGCCTGTTGATTTATCTCTTAAAAGAACAAGTTGACCAAGCACTTAGTGTAAGGCTGAACATCTTTTCACTCTCTATTCGAACTGAGGTTGCTTTTCATTAAGACAAGAATCGAATTTGAAATATTTCATTAGAGTAATTTAGTTCCCTAACAGTGCTTTTAAACACCAAACATGCATTAATAACGCAATATAATGGACCAATCAAAACTCAAAACAAAAAATGCAACGGGAAAAAGGGGCGAGGCAGTCATACTCGTGCATCAATTTTTCTTTATCGCAACACATAAAATTCTACATTGTCACTTGTTTGTAGTCTTCAGTGGATGAGTCCTGGTTCCAAGGCAGCCGTCTGATGTCTGTACTTCAGCTGGTTTTCAGACTTCCCTCGGATGCAGGGACTGAGAAGGACTTGGTGCAAGAAACCGATAGGTAATTCATGAGTTGAGGATCATTCTAAAAACAGTCTTTTCACTTTTCTTAACCTAATGTAGGTTTTTCTATTTCTTGCTTTTTGCATATTATCTGATTTTTTTTATTATCATCATTATTATTATTTACCTTTCTGTGATTGATTTTCTCTCGTAGGGTCATGGCAGCTCTTAACTGCTTGAGGTTTATTCTTCTTAGAGATGAGAGTGACAAGGTACAAAATGAAGTATAGCTGATCTAAAGTGCGACGTTGTCCTTTAAACTTCCTTACGCTAGTGATAAAGGCATTTAAGGATCTGAATTGCTTTTAGGCGTTCTTAGGTGGTTGTGAATTGGCCTTCCTTGTTGATAGGCCGAGCAAGAGAAAAAGACAGTATGAAGGTTTCAAAAGGACCGCTACTGGCATACCTGTGATTAGCAAGGGGGAGGGGGACTGTTGGGTTCTCTCAAGCAAGAAGGGTTACAAAACACGACCGCGACCAGAGAACTAACCAACCAACCATCAAACAAACGAATGAACGAATTCCGCTGACTTTTTTTGTGCCAGTAGCAAAAGTTAAAAGCGCCGGCTATTTCCGTTCAATCAAAATATGTACCTATTGTTTCGGGTCAAAACGATTACAAACTAGTTAGATTTGTGTTTTCTTTTGTTCCAAATTTATTACCATAATCCTTAAACAAAAAAATACAAATCAAGCCGGTTGGAATCATGCTTGATTTTTCTTCTTCTTCTTGTTGTGTGCGTACATATTAATCCATGGCTATTTTTAAACTCAAACTCAGACAAAAGTTTGGGAAAACTTTATAGCAATTGAAAAGGAATTCATGGAGCCTTTAAGGCAGACGCTAAAAGTAACCAGACTACAATACCAAGCAGAGCTAACAAACAAGCGGGATGAAATAGCAGGAAATAAAAGTAAGGATGTTACTCCTAATGATATGTATGTTGACCTCGACGTACAGGAGTCGAGGATTCCCACTTAAAGCCCTCATTTCCTTGTTTTAATTTTCCCCTAATTACAAGCCTTCTAGTTTGGTAGTTATCCAGTTACAAACCTACCATTTCCCAAATTTAAGATAATAACAAATGTTAACACCCACCGGTGGGGGGGGGGGGGCTTCCATATATGGAAAGGGAGGGGATTAAGACACCCTAAGTGAGACCAACCGTAATTTACACCCCTTAGCAGGACGACAAGCATCCCGTCCTTTCATATGACAGTCGCTCCTCCCCTCCCTCCGCCCTTATGAGAGTTGCACCCCCCCCCCCCTCCTCACGGCCCATATGATGAGTTCCTTTACCATCCTTGTACATTTCTGAAAAACGCTGTGCGATGTCTGAAATTCATCAAATGACAAGGTCGTTTTCAAAAAGCTCACGAACGAACGAAAGATTTCTCGGTCCTAGACTTTGCATTATCTCTGTCACCCTGTTTTCAAAATTCACGGGGTCCGCGACGTAAGCAAAGGCATCGGATAAGGTTAGTTTCGTTATCTCTTATTTGTGAAAGTCCCCTGCTAAAGAATTTCCTTTCAATCTCATCCGGATTTTACAGAAGTTTTTTTATTCCATGAAATGAAGTACCATTTCCTGTATATATCAGGTAAAAAGGAGAAGCAGGGGAGCATAAATTTTGACGTGAAAAGCCCTGATGGAAAGCCACTGGAACTAATGCCACTCAGTGATCAGTGCGATGTGAGTTGTTCGGAATATTAATTCTCCTTTTAATTGTCATACATCTCTTAGTCCTGAGAATTTCGTGACGTATCAATAAAGAATCCCTCCTAAATCAGTTTCTTTATTTTCGTTAGTTAGGACTAACGACGAGTTGTGGTTCAATTTTACCCTTGGCATAATTTGGTGTTTTCTTTTATATTCAATATCATATATTACCATATTCCAGAACAAAGGACTACTTAATTGCACCAAAGGTAAAATTGAACCACAACATTTGATGCAATGTATTTTTGGTTGCTTTAAATGTTTCTTAATTCACTTGTAAATTCATTCTATTCTTGTATTTTATTTGTATGTGAAGGCGCTGCAATCTGGCCTGTACTCTTTAGACATGATGGAGAGTGTACTAGCCAGGATCTCAGAGATCGCTAGCAGCAAAACCAGAGGAGGAAAATGAGATGCCTTTAAGCGTTCGTCGCGGAGTGACCGGTGTGGTTAGTTCCTTGTTTGATTCTGAAGGAAGCTGATGAAGGTTTCCAAGGTGTACTTTGGTTTGCTTTCTCAAGAGATACCTGAAATAACAATCTGAGTAACATGCTGAACCACAGTCAGACATTACTAACTGGTCGGGAATGGAATCAAACGGCTGCCTGACTGATAGTGGGTTGAACACATTGTTGTGCCGTGATATCAGTCAGTTGGGTGAGCAGGGTGACCCAGTATGCAGCTATAAAGCTACAGTTGCTGTTAGAGCATTGGAACTGTCATCAGTATGTTCAACTCAAATCTCAGGAGTCTCTGTCGCGGTAATCTCCTTCACAGCCGTTACTTGTGGGTCGCCGTGACAAGGAGTATTGCGTGACAATCCAAGAGTTTTACTCTACAGTTTTCTTAATAGTTACACCTATCTGTTTGATTTAAACATTCTCACACATCCATTGAACTGTTATTTTTACTTACTGTTTATACAATTTTATCGACTATCATTTTGACTTGATAATGACGTTAGCTCAACGTCGAAACATTATCGTTTTTTAACAAACTTTCTTAATATGCTTTTAAGAAATATTTTATCGCGATTTTCTATAGTTAAATACAAAAAAATCCAGATGCAAAATCCCTTCCAAGTACACGCCGAACGTTTTTTTTGAAACGCTATTTTCCTTGAGGCCCTTCGAAATTACCCTGGGTGCCAGAAGGTTATCTTGCGCGATTTCTGGTGTCGGTAAGGGTACTGCGAAATAAGCTCTCCCTAAAATAAGCTCGCCAAAAAGGATTTTGAACAAAAGTAAGGCCGGGGCTTATTGGATTTCACGGTATTGTGGACAAGTTGTTTTAAAAAGTGATAAGATAGTTTAAAATTACAGGCTGCTTGTCGCGAAGAGTTTGTTTCAGCCAGTCAATTTAGAATACAGTGCAAAAAAGATGTGGTAATGTACAAAGGTGATAATGTTCGCACACAGGTAATTGTTTCCTGCTGTTCACAGCTTTTTAATTGACCTCCAAAAATAAAAAAAGTCATTACCGGGGTTGATATTAGACTTTTGTATTCCTTTAAAGCAATTGAAAAGTAGATACTAATTGCAACTGTAATCATTAGTCAGAGTTGACATTTTTATTTTTAAAAGGTGAAAAGGTACGATATTGAACTCATATCACACACGGAATACTGGTGCATCTAATGACCCTTTCAACATAATCACTTAGAAATGAGAGTATTTTTTCCCTAAAGATGACGTTGAAATCATTTTAGTGCACTGTATCAAAAACCTTTTTGATAAGTTCGCTACTTAAAAAAGCGGCTGGAAAGTAAAGAAGTTTATCTTTGCTTCGTACGATGAACAAGTTACTCCAAAAAGGTGTAGGAGGAATTTAAATTCCCATTATAAAGCGGAAGTAATCAAATAAATTAAGTGCAAAAACAGAAAGTATATCGTACGTCTGCTCATTATTCGTTGCGTTAAATACAGCTCGAGTGACTCAACAGCTTCGCAAGCTCGTTTTTCGTTAGCTGTAGGTAAGACAAACATGTGGACGGTATCACCGGATCTCTTTCGAGGTCACAAACCGCCAAAGACCTGGAAATTCAGCTTCTGCAGTTAAGAAAAGGTGGCTACTACAACACAACAAAAAGGCAGAGAGACGAACAAGCAGGACAATCTCACGAATGGAGCTTGAATTGCCAACGATCCAACCATCGTCAGCACATTTTCTAAGCAAAGACGAGGCTTTCGCGTCAAAAGGTGCAAAAAATCGGAGCCGACAACAATCTGGTCCTGCATTAAGTAAACTTCAAAGCATGGCTCTTCGTGGCAATAACTTTAAAAGTACAACAAAATCCTTGATCTCAAATACACTTAAACAAACTGATAGAAGCGGAAAAAATCAAGTTAATTGCTTCGAGAACTTGGAAAACACTGGTACGCCAGGGTTTTGTGGACCTTGCTTCAGGCCTTGGTCGAGAGGAAAGAAAGAGAAAAAAAGGAAATTCTTTATACAAGGCGACTACAATCAACAAGAAGCAAATTTTCAGCGGTTTTATTTAAAGCATCAGCGCTCAAGAAGCGATTGTTTCAACCTAAGTAAGGTTCTAAGCGAGGTTACTGAGATAAGCAGGTTCAATGAAAACCACGCGAAGAGAGCATTGGTTCCCATGACAAAGAGTTCTGACATGTTGATGCCAGAGCCAATAAGAGGCAAAGGATTGCTCCAACAAGAATGTCTGCCAAACGATTCAGAGACAACGTGGACAGTTCCGATAAAAGTTATCCCCGTGAAAAGAGAACAACGCTTCAAAAAACGTCTGCGGGGACAACTGATATCATGCTACGATCTGGGGCCTGTTGTTGAGCCTTTTGACGTCATTGTGGGAGAGACATTGAGTCACAAAAACCCACAGTGTGAAGTGAAGCTGCCTGATTTTCCACGAAGCAAGCGAGAGATTTTCCCTTTCGCTGTGCCGTACCTACGACTTCCACTGTTGCCTTCGTCACGAAACGAACTCGTGAGAATATCTAACGTGCTGACAAAGTGTGAACTGTTTCCATGGCAACTTCAAAACATTAACTTGAAGTATAAAAGAGGGCGAGCTGACTTGAAATCAAGCATCGGCCCAACAGGAACAAGCCCTAAAGACATTGAGAAAATTAAGAGTACCACAAAAGAACGCGATAAATCAGCACTTCAGATTTTTGTTCCAGCGAGTAACTGACATAACTTAGGAGTGGTTCATAAGCCTATCCAGGAGTCCCCACCGCACCCCTCTTCTAAGTCTATCTGTTCGAAAATGCTAGACCTAAATTTTTCTCACTTTATAAAGTGAGGAGAATTTCTTGCCCCCTTCTTCTCCGACTCCTTTTACAGCACCCTGCTACTACAATGTCACTTTAATTTCCAAGAGCGATCGACATCCAAGTTCTCCTTGCGATATCAATACATTGTCAATCAGGCACGTAATGAGAATAAAGTAAGTCATCAACTGGTCATGGTGGATACACTAAACTCTTGCACAGTGGTCCAACAGAAATGAAAATTGGTTCAAGAAATCGAGGGTAAATTACAGCAGGACTGAGAGACGGGAAACGACTATCGGGAAGTTCGAGCAGTCTAACAGGGGTTCAAGAAATCCTGATTCCACTGTAACAATTACACTGAGCTCAAGTTTTTCTTAACTCAATTTTGTTTAGCCTATCCCAGTTGCTGTAGCAGTTGTAGTTAACACAGAAAATCGATTAAACTGGTTAACTTATTGACAGTTTCACGAAAAGTCCTACTAGGCTAAAAAACAGAACCCCCCCCCCCCCCCCCCCCCCCCCGCTCAAAAATAAATTCTAATTGCTCCTGGAAGAGTTCCAGATAGTTTTTGCGGTCACCGTTCTTATTTCATCATGCATCTGCACAAACTTTTGGCAGGCTGCTGTCGTTGGCTTGATTTATACCGGAGACGGATGATCCGTCTGAAAGAATTTGCATTTTAATAATATTTCGCCTGGACGAATGATCCGTCTGCTTGCCCGTATACACAGACGAACTGAAAAATGCTTCCCTTATAAAAAAGGAAAGTTCGTCTAGACGGATAATCCGTTTCTCCATTCTTTTAAAGTGGGAGTATACATTTTTGTTCAGGGAAACCCAACACGGAACTCGTGAGACATAGTGAGAGCCCTGGGTTACACTTTTTATTACCCCCAATTAAAAGGCCTTCGCACCTCCCCCAGCCTGAGGCAAGGATCCGGAGACAATATTCAAAATATGTATTTTTGTGCCAAAATTAAATCTAGCTTACGCTTGGATGGAGCCCTCCCATGGACCGGGGATTAGGCTTTTGTACATTATGCTAGCATTTTTTCGAGCATTTTAGTGAGGCAAAAGCATTGAACAATATTCGAGCATTTTAGTGGCATTTTCCGGGAAAATTAATTTTTTGCGAGAAAATAAAAAAATAAATTATTTTATTTAGAGAAAATGAAGTCTAAAACTCAGAAGTCACAAAAACTTTTACAAAAACTACCCCTAACACAGCTGAGTGGAGACTGAGGACGAGTCAGCGGGTCGCCAGCGGTTGAGTCTCTATGTTAAAAAACTTTGAAATTAAAAAAACCGTTTGTATAATAAGCATTATCCGAGCATTTTAGTGACTTTTTTAGGGGAGACCGAGCATTTTAGTGGGAAAAATGGAGCATTTTAGTGGGGAAACAAAAGCATAATGTACAAAAGCGTACCGGGGATGCTGCCTGTATTGCCTGTACCTATTTAGGGACGGACCATTAGAAAAGTGATGGGGGGGATGGGGAAAAAACCAAAAAAAAATTCATGCAAGGCAAAATGTCCGAAAAAAAAATTCATGCAAGGAAAAACCCAAAGAAAAAAAATTCATGCAAAAGATGGGCCTTATTTTGACACTAAACCAGAATTGTAATTCTTCTCGAAAAGTGCTTCAAAATGCACCAAATGGCATTAGAGCGTGTCCAGATTTTCAAAACGGAAATGGGCCTCCCGCCCATCTTAACACGGCAGGGCTAATTTGCGGAGCGCAGAAGGCCGAACGCGAAACAAAATCACCGAAGCAAGCAAAACTCAACCGGAGTGCTTGCACTTAGGTTAGCCTAAAAAGCGTTCCGGTTAGTTTGGATATCGCTCAGGTTGGCCTAAAAAAAGGCCCAGGTTAGCGTGTTTATGGTTAGCTCTCGATAATGGTAATGGTTTTGCTTGTTTCGGCGATTTTGTCTCGCGTTCGGCAAATTTCGCCTGCCGATTTTAATACCTTATTGTGACTTAATATTTCGAGAAAATTGTCAAAATACTGAACTGCATAAACAAACAGTTAGTCTCAGAATTGGCACAACTGATTTTGCATGACGAGCTTTGGCCTCAAAACATTATGCCCAGGAGGTTGCCAGGAAATGCGACATGAAACAGGACCGCAGATCTGTTCCTTTTGTCACGCAGTCTCTGCATTCGCGGTTTTGAAAAAGGTCTCATGTGGTCGTATAAATGTATCCAGTGACATCTTCATCTGTTTCTTTTTTTCGTTCTCTCTAGGGAAGCCGTGAATATTATAAACTGCTAGAAAGAGTCTGGAAAATATTTTTGATCAAGTTCGAAAAGGTGTTACTGCCAACACGTCAGTAGATGGTGCTTATTTTGCGAAATACGTTCTTTTATTACAGTAATAATAAGCCATGGGTAGATTCAATCTACCCTTAGCCTAATTTGCATTTTTTTTTTTCGATGGCAAAGTTCGTCAGTTTCCATAGCAATAGTTTCCAATGACACTGAACAGAACCATATAACAAAACGAAACTGAAAACAGTTCGACATTTTCCTTTCCAACAAAGCAGAGCTAGTTTAGCCTGCGTACAGCCGTCCCGCTCCCCTCAAAAAAATCAGGGGAGCGGGACGGCTGTACACAGGCTAAGCTAGTTTGACGACTGCACCAAGTACTGCAGAAAGATGATATTGATTCAGAAGAAGAGAGCTCGAACGCCGAAACTTAAGTATTAAATTTCGCGAAAACCGTTTTTTGCGGGTCGCGATTTTTGAAAATCGCGAAAATTAAGTCCCGCGAAAATAAGTAACAATAAGGTACATCACAATCAGTGCTAACTTTTGGGCCCCCTCACCTCAAAATTCATTCCTACGGGCCTGAAAGGTATATTAATTACACAATTTTTCACTATACACCTGTAAACTGCCAGTTACTTTTTGAATTTGTCATAAAATAAATGGAAAGTGACGTTAAAGTACAAGCTATGTATTAAATAAATCAAAGAAGCACTGTTTTTAATAAATTCAATAGCAAATTGTGCATGAAGCAGATTTTATCAAAAAAAAAAATTCGTGCACAGCGCTGCTTTCAAAAAAAAAAAATTCTTGCACAGGCAATAGGCCAAAAAAAAAATTCTTGCAAGCCAAAAATTCCCCACCCCCCCCCCCCCCCATCACTTTTCTAATGGTCCGTCCCTTATTTGGAAATGACGTTTATTTCCAAAAATAAAATTGGCGGGAATTTCCCGGAAGTCACTGAAACGAGGCCGACGTTCCCATAAAAGAAAAACACTTCCGGAGATGTGTTCTTTTATGCTGCTGTCTTCTCAGGATGGCTTCTGCCGTGAGCAGCATAAATAACGCTAAATTGGCATTCTGTCGCCTCGTTGAAGAAACGAGTGGACGCGAAACGCTCAAATACTTCGGTCCTGGTTGCCTGGTAAAGTTTAAAAGCACAGAATTTCTCCATTCGGTGGGAACACCGAACTCAAATTATTTCTTAGTGGTGAGTAACCAAGTGTTGCCAAAAGGTCTTCTTGGAGCCCTTGAAAAGCAAGAAAAAGAGAAACGTAAGAAACGTGAGCCGACGGTTAAGATGGTGGCGGAATTTCAGGAGATCAAAAGCGAGGGAAGGCTCGAACGCAAACCGTTGAGTGAGTTATACCGTTCACTCGAAGACGATGTATTCGAGTTGGATGGAATTACTTACGTGGCTCTAACTAAACTGGAACATGGTCTCTTTAGGAAAAGCAGCCTGCTAAGCCGAGCCTTGGAAGTTGTTAATACTACGGAGGGAAATTCATCCACCGTGTTGACTTCGGATCAGCTACAGTGCTTTGTATTTTGCAGTGACAGAACAATCAACAGAGAAGACAGAAACGTTGGCGAGTTGTCAACGAAACTGTACGATCTTTTGCAGTTTGACAGCATGCTCGCCAGCGACGAGTCACGATTCTCGAGTTATTTCTTACGAAATGAGGAGAAAAAGCGCTTCCTTAGAGAAGATGAATTTCAGAATTTAGACGGAAAACCTTTGGGATCGATCATTCTCGACAAAGATTGTAAGTTTGGAGGAGTGTTAAACTTCGTCAATAACAACCCTGCACCTGCCATAGTAGGAATTAGTGGGTTTGACACAGGTAAACTTACAATTATGCATTTTTGTATTATAAATCACCTTTGCATTGTTATCTGAAAATTAAATTATTAAATAGGTTGCGCTGATCTCTGTGACGTCAAACTGAATCATATAAAATTGTGACTGAGGGGAGGGGTTGATTATAACCCAATAAAGTTAAGCATTTGTGTGGCGAGAGAGCCAAGGAAAGGTATCAAAACTGTGTTATGTTTTATTATAGCACATGAGAAAGTTGCAGGAGCTTGTACTGAGGAAGAGTGGGAACTAGGAGTAAAGGGTTAATAGGAAGTGGGAAGTTCATTCTCTTGTCTCTTCCCCAAATAATCTCGGGTGGGTCATTTGACTTACTTATTTGACCCCACCCTAATGCCAGGGGTTGAGCCAGGTGTGGAGAGGGGAGAGGAGGAGGGGGGGGGGGGGGGGGGGCACTGCTGGAATGGAGTGATGTATATACAGAGTACCTTATCTGATCAGTGGCTACTGATCTCAGACCATTAATTTGTTTCTCTCTACAGGTTTTTCAACAGCTGGCGAGAAGTGTGATGTAACTGAAAGAGAGATTCATGCTGGTGCGTCAGGAGGAATTTATCCAATGGTGGATCCTGAAATATTAAAACATGAGGTAGGAACAGAAGCTGCAAACGAGACTGACGTGTCCACTTTATCTAAGCCAGCAGTCACGCCCTCAACAGGAAATCAGTTTGTGGCAGGTTTTGGAGATGAAAGCAAAAGTGAAGAGAGCTCAAGAGATGCTGGTGCTAATAATCCACAACAAATACAAGCTGTGGATGGAGAGAATGCGCAAGAAAGAAAAAAGCCAGGTATACCTTTTATTAATTCAAGAATATTTTTACAGATAATGTTTTTCTACCTTTAGTGATCAAGAAAAAGTCTTTTTATAAATGCTTCCAATAAGTAAATTTTCAACTTCACTGATTGTAAAAATGTAGGTTATACAATGCTAACTTTCTAAAATTCTTGTTAGAAACTCTATACCCATTTTTAAAAGTATTTTATTAAGTCTTCTGGTTTCACTTGTAGGTCTCTGTACATGACAAAAATTTGTCAATGACAGTTTAAAATATGCATTTTTTTAAGAGGTTATATTTAAATGCTATTATTGAAGCAAGTATTTCTTAGTAATTTATATTAATTTTATAAAACTACTTAACATATACTTACTTTGTTCACATCGTGAGAAGACACTTTTAAAAACAACTTTCACATGAACCCAACTCCTCCTTTGGAGATTTACAGCAGATTCAGGTTGAGCATTTAACAGTCTCAGTTGTTGCGTTCATTGTCATGGTTGAATTGATTGCATTGCAAGGCAAAATGACAGACGTTGCTAGGCGGGAATGACAACGGTCTGTCTAGGAAAACCACAACATGCTTTTTCCCAGGCAGAACGTTGTCATTCCTACCTAGTAACGTCTGTCATTTTGCCTCGCAACATTATTAGTCAACCGTGACAATGAACGCGACAACTGAGACCATTAAATGCTCAACCTGAATCCGCTGTAAAAGTAAAACTGATCTTCACTGAAATATTCACATAATTTCTACCTTCTGACTTTCTGTGGCCATCTTTAAATTTGGGGGATAGATTTGTTTTCTGAACTGACAGTTCCTGGTTATTTTTTTTTCAGATTTTAGTAATGGGAGAGCTTCATCACCAACTGAAAACTCCTACAGATCTCATAGCAGTTCCCACAATGGACAAGATTTCAAAGGAATAATGGATGTAGTGAATTTGCCTCCTGAGAATGGCATTAAAGAGGAACCACCCCAGGAAGAACCAGCAGATGACCAGAGACATCAAGCAGATGATGATGATCAGAGCCAGGCCCATGCAGGTGACAGACTGCCTCTCGATCAGGTGCAGGACAGATCAAGGGATTCCTCTCAAGGCCAAGGAAGAAGATCAAGTTTCCCGCCTGATCCACCAAATAAACAGGAGCATCTACCAGTGCAGCGTTCATCTAGTGTTTTACCAGCTGGGGAGATAAGAAAATATCAGCTCAGTAAGTATAACTTTTGTCATCAATTAATGGAAGTAGCAAAGCATATGTGTTGTTGTGATTGGTTAGGGTGAATTAGTATTAATATAATAATTGTGCACAAACACTAGAAAATGTCAGGAGGAAAGGGGGGGGGGGGGGGGCACTGCTGGAATGGAGTGATGTATGTACAGAGTACCTTATCTGATCAGTGGCTACTGATTTCAGACCATTTATTTGTTTTTCTCTACAGGTTTTTCAACAGCTGGTGAGAAGCGTGACATAACTGAAAGAGAGATTCATGCTGGTGCGTCAGGAGGAATTTATCCAATGGTGGATCCCCAAATATTAAAACATGAGGTAGGAACAGAAGCTACAAACGAGACTGACGTGTCCACTTTATCTAAGCCAGCAGTCACACACTCAACAGGAAATCAGTTTGTGGCAGGTTTTGGAGATGAAAGCAAAAGTGAAGAGAGCTCAAGAGATGCTGGTGCTAATAATCCACAACAAATACAAGCTGTGGATGGAGAGAATGCGCAAGAAAGAAAAAAGCCAGGTATACCTTTTATTAATTCAAGAATATTTTTACAGATAATGTTTTTCTACCTTCAGTGATCAAGAAAAAGTCTTTTTATAAATGCTTCCAATAAGTAAATTTTCAACTTCACTGATTGTAAAAATGTAGGTTATACAATGCTAACTTTCTAAAATTCTTGTTAGAAACTCTATACCCATTTTTAAAAGTATTTTATTAAGTCTTCTGGTTTCACTTGTAGGTCTCTGTACATGACAAAAATTTGTCAATGACAGTTTAAAATATGCATTTTTTTAAGAGGTTATATTTAAATGCTATTATTGAAGCAAGTATTTCTTAGTAATTTATATTAATTTTATAAAACTACTTAACATATACTTACTTTGTTCACATCGTGAGAAGACACTTTTAAAAACAACTTTCACATGAACCCAACTCCTCCTTTGGAGATTTACAGCAGATTCAGGTTGAGCATTTAACAGTCTCAGTTGTTGCGTTCATTGTCATGGTTGAATTGATTGCATTGCAAGGCAAAATGACAGACGTTGCTAGGCGGGAATGACAACGGTCTGTCTAGGAAAACCACAACATGCTTTTTCCCAGGCAGAACGTTGTCATTCCTACCTAGTAACGTCTGTCATTTTGCCTCGCAACATTATTAGTCAACCGTGACAATGAACGCGACAACTGAGACCATTAAATGCTCAACCTGAATCCGCTGTAAAAGTAAAACTGATCTTCACTGAAATATTCACATAATTTCTGCCTTCTGACTTTCTGTGGCCATCTTTAAATTTGGGGGATAGATTTGTTTTCTGAACTGACAGTTCCTGGTTATTTTTTTTTCAGATTTTAGTAATGGGAGAGCTTCATCACCAACTGAAAACTCCTACAGATCTCATAGCAGTTCCCACAATGGACAAGATTTCAAAGGAATAATGGATGTAGTGAATTTGCCTCCTGGGAATGGCATTAAAGAGGAACCACCCCAGGAAGCTCCAGCAGATGAACAGAGACATCAAGCAGATGATGATGATCAGAGCCACGCCCATGCAGGTGACAGACTGCCTCTTGATCAGGTGCAGGACAGATCAAGGGATTCCTCTCAAGGCCAAGGAAGAAGATCAAGTTTCCCACCTGATCCACCAAATAAACAGGAGCATCTACCAGTGCAGCGTTCATTTAGTGTTTTAAGCCAACCTGCTGGGGAGATAAGAAAATATCAGCTCAGTAAGCATCACTTTTGTCATCATATGGAAGTAGCAAAGCATACAATGTTGTTGTGATTGGTCAGGGTGAATTAGT
This sequence comes from Meandrina meandrites, assembly GCA_963693305.1. NCBI lineage: Eukaryota > Metazoa > Cnidaria > Anthozoa > Scleractinia > Meandrinidae > Meandrina > Meandrina meandrites. Next base: position 16,378,447 of record OY855904.1, read on the forward strand.
ATATACTTAGTGTGCACAAACACTAGAAAGTGGCAATTGTGAAACCTCAGATCATAGATCATAGTCCCCTCTATTAACTATGCTCAGATGCAGGACGAATGGACTTCCAACGAGGTCATCCTTTTTTTTAGGGCATGTGTATCAAGCTCTGTCAGCTTGAAACAAAAATTTTGTAAAATTCAATTTTCCAAACTTTACATGGCTATTTCAGATAGAGATGTAGTTATGTCAAACTTTGCCATCCACAGCATGCAAAAAGCAAAACTCTGTTTCAGAAGTGTCCATTAAGTTTGCAGAAGCTTCAATGAAGTATGCTCACACATATTGTGTAAGTTAGCAGTTCATAAATCAGTCCAAATTCATGCACACTTAAACAACTGGACCATTAATTGTAAAATGTTAGGTACTTCATACCATAAAAGCTCTATTAACCTCCCTCCCTAATAAGCCACCACCACCCCCCCCCCCCCCCCCAAGGTGAATTTTTTAATGACCCCCAACCCCATCCATACAAGCTAAATCATGAACATTCATGAACAACAAAACAAGGTAGCATTACACTTTTAAAGTTACATGTTCATCCACCACAAATGTACTTTTTATGGTTGATATTTGTAAAATACATTACTAAACACACTAAACCTTGAAAAAGTCCACTTAATTACTTTATTTCTACCTAGCTAGGTGATCTATAGTTTTAAATAAGCCCCTCCCCCACTGCCTGTCAAAGAGTATTGTAAAGAAAATAAGCTCCTGGGGGCTTAATAGCAGAGCTTTTACGGTAGTTCAAATGCTGCTGCAGTTTTCATGTGATTGTACCTGAAATGTTTCCTGTAACAATTTAGGTGACCCATTAACCAAGCCCCTGCTAGGTTCTCTGGAGCTGTTAGAGGAATCAAGTAGATGTTTGGATCAAGAATATAAATATGGTCGATGCAAATGTTGGAAGCACATCGCTGAGTTTTTTGACGTTCCAGAAGAAGATTATCAGAACTTTAAATGTAATCAAGTTCAAAGTCCTACCGAGGTCATGTTTGAGTATTTGGAGTCGGTTAGGCCTGATATCACAGTTGGTGTTCTTAAAGATGGATTAGCCAAAATTGACCGGCAAGATGTCACAGATATACTCTTGAAACATGAAAAATGTGAGTCAAAGTGATCAATACAATTTAATTAACGTACCTGTGTTCCATCCTGTACGTGTTTATAAATACTGCAAGACTCTCCAGTGCCAGTGAATGGAGTTAGACCTGGTAGTGTGCTCTGGCTGTTTATTTTCTTCCAGTCAAAATAGATGACTCAGCCAGCCATCTCAGCAGAATCAGTTTTCAGTCTTCTGCATGCCAGAGACCCTATGAATCCACATCATGAACATTCCAGTCTATTATTACCGGTAAATAACTAGATTCTTCCAAACCTGGCTATACTAGATTTTGCAAAATATAGTGGGTTGGAAATCTGATCGAATAGCTTGTAATTAAATGTGTTGCACTGTTGTACTGAACCAGCTTTAGTTTGGCATATGATTGCCTACAATAATCCTGTAGTGGGCCTAGAGACCCCAGCAGGTGGGACTCTCCCTTAATTATTTGACCCAAAAGGAACATGATTTTTTCTTTTAATTTGGTTTTTAAACAACATGTGTCTTCTTAAACAGGGGTTATTAAGCAAAATAAAACAATTTTGTCTTGAAATGGAACAGGGCTTGAAGGCCTCAAGAGTACCAAGCTATCAAAGCTTCTGTTAGTTGTCCCCATGGTGGGCTTCTGACTACAGTTACCCTGGCAGGCTTTTTTCTTGCTCTTTGGATTTGTTTTTATTTCAAGCTTACAATTTAAACCAATTGTTTTTTAGGGGATCCATGTGCACTGAATGATGGCACCTTTGTTAGTAGTCTGTTTGACAGTGATCCAGACATTATTGGAGAGATGGCTGTCTTCTTAGACAAGCAGAAACCTGGCTTGAAAAACTGGTCTCATTTAGCAGCTAAATTGGGTGTAACAAGGAAGACTTTCAAGACCTTTGAAACTTCCAACACTGGAAATCCAACAGAGGAGTTCTTTGAAATTGTAAAAGTTAAATTCCCAAAATTGACTGTGGGGGAATTGATTGGCCATCTGGAAGCAATACAAAGACGTGATGTTATCAATGCAATCCAAGAGAGCGACAAGGGTGAGTCTGACTGTTTTGTTACATATCTTACAAACAAGAGTTCTCTTTCTTTGTCAAGACAAGGAAACTGGAAATATACAGTCACATGCATGAATGGGGCTCAATGACAACCGCCACCTTCTAGATCATATTGAGTTGTATTGTTCCATAAAGAATCCATACCTCCCCCATGGAAGGTTTTTTTGGTTTGAAGCCCCCCAACCCCTCTGTAAATTCTATTTCGGCTTCATACATGTACTTCCCTTTAAACATTTGGCTTTTGCAAACCCATCCCCTCAGAATTTCAAGTGATCTTCTGTGTGGTGGGTATAGATATTCTCTGGAACAACACAATGTTACCTATATTTTTATCAACCAATAGTACCTCAGTGCAGGATTTGGCCATAAAACCAAGTCAGAATATCTGATCCTACTAACACAACTGTAAGTTATGGTGTGTTTTGTCCCCCAACAAGAAAACAACATTTCGTGTATATTCTCCTCTCTAATACCACGGCTGTAGGCAGGGGGCACAATGGGCGTGTTCACACCCCCTCATGGGCCGCAAAGGTCTGCTTTATGTGAGAGGGAGGGTTAAAATGACTCTCAGAATGCAGGAAAAGTGTACTTCAGTAACTTAATTTTTTTAAATTTTCCCAGGGAAATATACCCCCAGATTCCCCCTAGACACTCATGCTTCCAGTGCTTGCACCCACCCAAGCAAAATCCTGCCTATTCGCTGTTTTCACCATTCCCATAATACACCTTGTCTACCCCCCAAAATTTTTGCATAAGCATTGTTTTCTATTTCTCTTGGGATTTACAATGACGTACAATCGTCCCTAGAGAAATTGAAAACAATGCTTATGCAAAAATTTTGGGGGTTAAAGAAGGTGTATTATGGGATCGTGAAAAAGGCGAATGGTCCTTAATACCTCATAACAGAACTGAAATGTTGTGTAACAAATTGTTCTTAAGTGAAAAATAAATTGAGGTGAAATTGGGTGCTTGTCTACCTTAAAAGGTGTGCATATATTTGTTGGTGCAGTCAGGGTGGTATTAGGAGCTGAAACATTTATTATTGTATAGATAATAAAATGAGGTTACCAGGTAAAGGGTACAGGGCCGGTAGTGATTGGCATGAAACTATCAAAACCTCCCAACCCAGTGAGCCAGTACTGCATGGATTATTCTTTACATATAACTTGTACAAACCATATCATTACCTGCTGTTGTCCATAAGTTCTCTTTTTTGCATAACTGGTCTATTGTAGTTACAGAATGCTCTGTGATAAAAGACCTGATTGCTGACGTGGACGTCATGGACAATGTGTGTGAGCTTCTCAACACTAGAAAACGTGCTACCAAGGTGCTGGGATTGAAACACCTTGGAAGAAAATTGGGAATCAAGAAGGAGATTTTGGATGACCTTTTGCGCACACAAGAAGAAACGCAAAGTCCTACCGAGGCACTGATCCGTCACCTTGGAGGAAAAAATCCAGGCTTAACTTTAGAAAACTTAATTTGGGCGGTACACTTAATTGACCGGCCTGATGTCATCACTGTGTTGGATGTCTACTTGCCAGGTATAGCTTAAGGTGTATATGCATTAAATTATTGAAGTAGATATCTGCTGGAAATTATGACAGCTGCAGCTGAGTTAGCCTGACATGATTATTAACCACCAAGAGTGGCATACAAGCTCTTCAGTCATAATTTGATGCAACAGTGTTGAGATGTCTACATTTAAACTCCAGTTCTTGTGTTTTGATACTTGTTGTTTTAGCTTCCTGTGATTTTTCTTTTTTATTCTATTTAATAACATTGACTCTGAAAAGCCCTGTAGCTATAGGGACGAGCCAAGTAGGTAGGTAGGTAGGTAGGTAGGTAGGTAGGTAGGTGTTCATAACTACAACATATTTTATTTATCACCAAGATTCTCAGAAAGTGCAGAGGATGTAGCAAGTTGTGGTAAATAGACATTCGAACCTCTCCTTGGAGACACCTCTATGATATGAACACCTCCCTATTACAGACAGTTCACGTGGTCTGATAGAGACAAAAATTTATATAATCTCTACCTCTGCAATTAATACAGACACCTCCATAATGCCCGCTCTTCCCTTTGGTGTCCATATTAGAGACGTTCGACTGTATGTTCTTCTGAGAATATATTGGCCTCTTTACCTTGAAAAGGTATGCAGAGAGGTTATAAAGCAGTTATGATTAATAGTTAAGATATATGTAGCAAATTTGCTTTATTTTCTCTACTTAGATGGATGTATTCCAAACCTCTTGAAGTCGTGTACCTGTGAGAGATGCAAAGAGACTTCACTGAAACAAAGAGGAGAGGGTCAATGACAGAGTGCGTGTAAAGCACCTGAGGTATTGGTTATCTCAACAGATGGCAAACACTGTGGCAGTTGTTTACTCATTAGTTGACTCTGATTGAGTATAATTACTGGTAATTTTTTATCCTAACTTTAGATTTGGCAACTATGAAAGCAAAGTAGTTAAATTTTATGGTAAAACTTTTTGGAACTCTCCTAGGAAGGACCGTAATTACTGCAATTCAAGTTATCAAGGTTCTAGTTGAGGCCAAGGGAAGTCACACTTTTTTTAGACTGAGTAAGGGATAAATGATAAGAAAATCCGAGAAAAAACGGGTTTCGTTTAGAGATACAAAATAGTGAGGATTTGACAACACCCCTGGCTAGTGTTCGAAACAGTGGGAGCTTACTGTGGGTTAAAGTGGTACTATGATCAAATTTTTACCCCTTGCAATTTTAGGTGTTTCAAAGAGTATTAAATGAAAGATTAAAAATTCCGTTTACCGTTTTCAAATATCTATTTTAGTTCCAGAGATATTTAAGCTTAAAAAAATCGTAAAATATGCAAATTAGGGAACTGATGACGTCATCTACTCAACCCAATTTTTTGTCAAGTACAAAAATTAAGTTATCTCGGTCATTTTTCTGCAGAGACCAATGAAACTTGGCAGACTAATAGTTCCTCATTTTGTTTCTCATGTAGAGTACTTGTTAATATTTTAAAACGGTTGCGAAAGAAAACATGCGAATTTCATCATAGTAGCACTTTAAGAAACCACAAAATTGGCTTCCATGGCATAGATCTGATAAATTAAGTTTTATTAATAATGTATTTTTAATGTATAGGTGACTTTGTGAGTAGTGTGACTTTTTGTCACTTTTTACAGTATTTTTTTTTAATATTTTTAAAGCTTTAAGAGTAGATGTATTACCGGTAGTTATATTATTAGGAGTAAAACTCCATAGGTCTTGATGACAAAAAAAAATTCCAGACATTTTGCGCTTAACAGTCGCATAGAAAATGTTAATGAAATGTCACAAATAATTAATGTATTTAGGCATGTTAACAGTAGTTTCTCCATTTGTAGGAGAAACAATTTTTCAAATAGCTGATTATCAAAATTCATCTGTATAAAGTGTACATAAATCAATAACTAAGATAACCGATTTTGTTGAAAATTACCCCCGCCCCAAGAAATCACGTGGGTATTTAAACAACCCCACACACCCTTCACAACCAGAATCATTCTAACGCATGGGGAGGGGGACACTTGATGCCTTAAAGTCACAAAATGTTGTAACAACAAGCAAGGATTAGATTTGGCAACTATGAAAGCAAAGTAGTTAAATTTTATGGTAAAACTTTTTGGAACTCTCCTAGGAAGGACCGTAATTACTGCAATTCAAGTTATCAAGGTTCTAGTTGAGGCCAAGGGAAGTCACACTTTTTTTAGACTGAGTAAGGGATAAATGATAAGAAAATCCGAGAAAAAACGAGTTTCGTTTAGAGATACAAATTAGTGAGGATTTGACAACACCCCTGGCTAGTGTTCGAAACAGTGGGAGCTTACTGTGGGTTAAAGTGGTACTATGATCAAATTTTTACCCCTTGCAATTTTAGGTGTTTCAAAGAGTATTAAATGAAAGATTAAAAATTCCGTTTACCGTTTTCAAATATCTATTTTAGTTCCAGAGATATTTAAGCTTAAAAAAATCGTAAAATATGCAAATTAGGGAACTGATGACATCATCTACTCAACCCAATTTTTTGTCAAGTACAAAAATTAAGTTATCTCGGTCATTTTTCTGCAGAGACCAATGAAACTTGGCAGACTAATAGTTCCTCAGGTGACACACCTACAGCTGTAATAAAATTATGTTACCATGGCAACTCACTCTTTTCCAGTCCCCATCAATTTTATTTTAATATTTCAGAATTTTTCAGTTCGGAAAAATTAAACCCAGGCAAGACGTCTGCCAAATCCATTGATATGCTTGCTAGATCTCGCATGTAAATCATTATTTACAAATATTAACGGAGAATGCCAGAATTGGCCAGAAAGGCGTTAAGCATTTGGGGGATCTGGAACCTAGTATGTTGCCATGGTAACCAAGTTGTCAAGTTCATATTGTGAAACACAACTAGCAGAGTGTTACTGCAAAGAATCAGAGACTTTCAATACAAATTGGCTGAGATATCACTTTCTTAGTATTTAATCAGAATTTGGTTGAGTGTATGACGTCACTACTTTGCTAATTTGCATATTTTAAAAACTTGAATATCTCTGGAACGAAAAGAGGTATTGAAAAACAGTAAACGGCATTTTGTTTCTCATGTAGAGTACTTGTTAATATTTTAAAACGGTTGCGAAAGAAAACATGCGAATTTCATCATAGTAGCACTTTAAGAAACCACAAAATTGGCTTCCATGGCATAGATCTGATAAATTAAGTTTTATTAATAATGTATTTTTAATGTATAGGTGACTTTGTGAGTAGTGTGACTTTTTGTCACTTTTTACAGTATTTTTTTTTAATATTTTTAAAGCTTTAAGAGTAGATGTATTACCGGTAGTTATATTATTAGGAGTAAAACTCCATAGGTCTTGATGACAAAAAAAAATTCCAGACATTTTGCGCTTAACAGTCGCATAGAAAATGTTAATGAAATGTCACAAATAATTAATGTATTTAGGCATGTTAACAGTAGTTTCTCCATTTGTAGGAGAAACAATTTTTCAAATAGCTGATTATCAAAATTCATCTGTATAAAGTGTACATAAATCAATAACTAAGATAACCGATTTTGTTGAAAATTACCCCCGCCCCAAGAAATCACGTGGGTATTTAAACAACCCCACACACCCTTCACAACCAGAATCATTCTAACGCATGGGGAGGGGGACACTTGATGCCTTAAAGTCACAAAATGTTGTAACAACAAGCAAGGAATGATTAGTTATTTGATTATTTTCAAAAGCGACCACAGTTGTGGGCCCAACTTTCTCCGAGAACACAAAATTGCCTTACTACTGAGACCAAGTAAAATCCTTACACGACACTGAAAGGAATTGTCCTTAAATGTGTCTGGCTAAACAATACGAAGAGGCTACTAGTAGCTTGTTAAGAAGATACTTAGGAAGGGAGTTGGAGAATTTTCGCATCGTAAATCTACTGTGAACATGCCTTGTGAGAATGGTCAGACATATTGCTAATTCTTACTTTTTATTTGCTACTTAGTGGCAGTGTCGAATCAATCGGCGTCATTTATTACCCACACAATCACAATAGTACCCTGCTAGGCCAGAGTGCTCTTCGACCATCTTAACGAAATCCCTATGTGTATTATGAAATCCCTATTGTTATCGGAAGATATGACGGGCCAGCTAGTAGTGATTGATTGACTGACCGACTGACTGATCGATCAATCAATCAATCGACTGATTGACTCTGCTCAATTCGGTAATGCATTAGTTGACGAACGTGCAATAAAAATGAAATGAAGGATGACTTGCGGCGTTCATTTGATCATGAGTTCTTTTGTTGCTTGTCCTCTTGGACTGCACTGCAGATGCCAGAAATGTGCAGCCCTGACCACATTCTGTGTGGGTATGTTGTGGGATTTTTGGTTTGAAATTGTTAAAACCAGTTTGATTACTTTCATCGTCTCATTCACTCTCATACTCTAAAACACTGGGAAATAACAATCAAAATGGCTTGAAAAATTTAAAACCAGAGATAAATTTAAACCGCAACATGTATAATAAAGATCGGCTATATGCCAATGGAAAAACTGGGTCGCTGGTTGGCAACTTATATAGCATATATGTATACCTCGGAAGGTATTCCTTTTTCCCAAGATTTTCAGATGAGGGGAAATGTAAGTGCCCACCGTATTTTCACCTGAAGGAACCTGTTTTTCATCAAATGGTGAGACCATTTTAAGGCTCATTTGCGGGCCAAGGAATTTTTGTATCGATTCTAATACGAAGTAAGTGACAGTAACTAATTCCTTCCGACGAGATGATGCTGTTTCACCCAGGAATGTAATAATTTCTACATGACTGATTGACTGAACACGTAGTTCATTGTTTTAGAAGAGCGATTTTCGAATGACTAAAAGCCAGAACCATTGGTTAAAACAAAGCGTGGGTTTTCACTCGCGTGTTCTATAGAAAACGCGCGAACCTTTAGTTCAGTTACTTTCAAGTTACTTTCAATAGGTACCTTATCGTTGCCTATCGATAGCACGTTGCCCTGAATGAAACAAAAATGTAGCTTTTCACTGCTATCCTTTTAACCTGCCTTTATTGAGTTATTTTTTTCAAAAAAATAACTCTTAGTCGGCGTGAAGACGTATTTGGCTATTAAGTGGGTGGATGGTGGATGGTTGGGTGGATCATTCATGTATGTATTTCACACCAATCAGATTTGGGATTCTATCAAGGACCAATCAAATTGCGGCTTGTATATATGGATCGTTTTTATGAATAATTTGTTTTCGGTTCAAGGTACGGCCATTTTTGTTTTGCTATAGATTCAACCTTATTGGGCCGTGTTGGTCTGAAGTCTCTATTCCAGTTCTTGATTTTTATGTAGCTTTGGGTGAGAACATTGTGTGTGGGTTCTGAAACCGAAAAGTGTTTGGAAATTTGATGGTGGTGAAGGTGATTCTCTCGGTTTACCGAATCAACTAGTTCAGTTGACGACAGAACATGGGTATAGTATTTGTTGACCACTTTTTTTTAAATTTTATGATGTTTTTGAGTAGAATAAATATGTGTATTGAGAATAAATGTTGTGACTTCCATTTTTAATGTCAGTGTTGCGGGTTTGCGCAACGTTTTGTTTTGGTCCCCAAATGGAACAAACTGATGCACTGTGGGTTGTTTGTAAGGGCGAGTGTTAAAGAAATTAAACGAGAAATCTTTGAGATTCTAACCGCGCGGTGTTTAAACTGTTTTCTCTCGGTTAAAAGTATAGCATTAGTAGTTTTCCTATTAGTAGGAGGTTTGGCTAAGTAATAACACGAGCGACCACAAATCTCTCAAGATTTTCCTCCCAAATTAAGAACAACGTAATTGTAATATGTCGAGGCATGTGCGTTTATTTGGGTTTGAGAGTTGCCAAATAATTGGTATTTTCGTGAGGTTGGAATGTGGCCGGAGACGGTTCGACGTTTCCTGCTTAGGAATAGTAGGACTTCACATGGGCGGTCATGAGTTATTGTACGATCGTTTGAAAAGCTCATGACGTGATGATGTTACAAGGGCGCGTTTTTAGCGTTCCAACCCCGCCAAAAATCAACTTTGGCAGTCGACATTCAAATTTAACATTTAACATCCAACTTACGAATTCAACATCGAATTTAAGCTCTCAACATCCGATTTTGGCACTCAACATCCAATCTTTAAATGAACTTCCTGTCTCTATAAACGATGTCGAATTGGCAATGATATCTATTTTCAGGTTACAAGTTTGAACATTTCAACGCCATGCCAAAACGCGACCACGAACAGTATTCGAGTTCGATCACGTTTCGATTTTAAAAATCGACACCGGCGAAATGTACATCGCGCATACAGCTTTGTCAGTCAAGCCCGCTATAATAAAGCTGTTGCGAAATGTTGACTTCGTTTTGAAATGCTGACTTCGTTTTGAGACGTTTACTTCGTTTCGAGATGTTTACTCTTAGTCGGCGCGCTGGACCGTGCACATGAACCTATGTTTTTTTATGAGCGATAGTAAACTCAGCTGCGTCTTCGTTGACAATGCACATTTACTCGGGCTTGTAAGGCCTGGCTAAACTAGGAAACATTGTTGCCGAAACATTGTTCCTTGTCATGTTTCCTGGGTGGCTAAAAATTAGCGGGAAACAAGAAAATTGTTTTGCTGCCGAGTGGCTAAACTAGGAAACAATGTTCCGCAACATATGTTTCCCGTGTGGCTAAACTGGGAAACATTTGCGTCCGCAACAATGTTTCGGCAACAACGTTTCCTAGTTTAGCCAGGCCTGTAGTCTCAGTGAGTTAGAACACATTCGAAGGCTTCCTTGAACCAAAAACAGAGCTCAACAAAAACAAACGTCACTGTTTAATTCGAGTGTCAATGGAAAACCATTCTCTGTGCAACTCTGGCCAAGTATAATAGAAATCAAAGTTTGTTCGGGACATGAAAACACTGTAAGGTAAGATATAAGGTAAGCTGTAAGGTATGAAAAATGTATTCCCCGACTGCATTAATAAATAAACGGCACGCAATGCATGCAGAAGCGATGACGTTTCACAAGGGGTCTTAAAGAATTTTCAGGAAATTTGACAGAAAATTTCAAGAAAGTTAATAAAAATAGCTGACAACTTCTGTGTTGAATGATTGTTCGACAAAAGTTGCGTTATGTTGCAGGGAGATATCTGATACTGACGACATATCATACAAGGTCAAACGCTGTCTTGAAATTGCTGAGCCCTTTTGTTTTAAAAAAAATTAAAGATTTCTGTTTACTAAATCTTATAAAACACATCAAATATAGTCTCTTTCACTTATACTTAGAATTAGTCCTTTCTAACTGCCCGGGAGTATTTTGCTTTAAGTTCTACGCAGTGCTTTCTTGTTGAGTTAAACTTGATTTCTTTTCTACTGACGTTTATTCCTGAACAACTTCTGTGTTGACTGACTGTTTGACAAAAGCTGTGTTATCTTGTAGCGCGACATCCGATACTGACGACATACGATACAAGGTCAAACGCTGTCTTGAAAATGTTTAGCCCTTTTCTTTTAAAAAATGTAAAGATTTCTGTTTACTAAATCTAATAAAACACATCAAATATAATTTGTGTCTTTCCTTTATACATAGAATCGCTCCTTTCTAACTGCCCGGGAGTATTTTGCTTTGAGTTCTACGCCGTGATTTCTTGTTGAGTTTTACTTGAATTCTTTTCTACTGACGTTTATCCCTGAAGTTAGTTCCAAATTCTATTCGGTTCTAGAAAGATCGGTCGATTGCAACAGACACACTCGCACGACGACAAGAACAAGAACACAAACCATGCACATAGTTCCCAATGCTCTTCGGTTCAATTCAGGGAGTAATCGCGCTCACACTGTAACACCAAAAATTCCATAAATTCCATCGTTTTTTCGCTTTACAGCATTAACCGATGACGTCATTCTATGACGTCATCGCTTAAAAAAACACTAATGACAACCACGAAAAATTCTACATTCTTTATTTGAGAAAATAAATTTGTCTTTTTTCACTAAATATTTAAAAATATACACAACTGGAATGATTCCATGTTTTATTTTTAATTTTATTTTATCCCATGCCTTGCAGTGTACAGTTGATATTCGAATGTCACCCGTAATATACTGCAGAATCTAAACTCCATCAGATGGAGTTTAGTTTCTGCAGTATATCACGGGTAGTATTCGAATTTGACATTCTGGGCCCAGTTGTTCAAAGCGTGGATAACGCTATCCAACGGATAAACCCGGGGGGGGGGGGGGGGGGGGTACTCCCATATATGAGCTATATAGGTATGTGCCGGGGGATAGGGTATGGTTTTTGAGGTTCTCGGTCCTTAAATAGGGTATCACTTTTGTTCCTTTTGGCATTGTGTTCCCGGTGTGATCCTTAGATAGGGTAGCTAAATTCTATCAGCTCAAATAAACGCCCAGCTAAACGAAAAAAAATTGTTAAAACTGAACTGTCCGTCATCAAGTATTAACAAAGCGATTTTGAAAGATTTGAGCTCTGCCGTGCGCGGTTAGCCGTTATTTGAGTCGTCACGCAATGCTTCTCCTCCCCTTGAATAGGGTGTCAATTTTCGGGTTTGGGCCTTAGAAAGGGTATTAATTTTCGTTTTCTTTATCCTTTGATAGGGTCAGGGTTTGAGAACGTTCGCGGCACACCCCTATCCGAAATTTACGGGAGTACCCCCCCGGGGCGGATAAATCACTATCCAGTGGATAAGTGTTGGCAAAACAAACTACACTATCCACTGGACAGTGATTTATCCAATGGATGGCGTTATCCACCCTTTGAACAACCGAGGCCTGTTGTTGAAAGCGTTGGAAAAGCTAACAAGAGATTGAAAACTTTACGCAGAAGTTTAGGAATTCGCCAAAAAGCAAACGAAAACCAAGAACGGTGCTGTTTCATTTGTAACTACTGCCAGAACTGGCAAACAGAGTAATCTGAACCGCACACGGCGACATTAAAAGGTTTACAAGTAGGTTTGTGCAACATATTTACACGAAGTTGTATTTTAGTGGGTCTCTTAGTTGTGCGTATGAAAAAGGCATGGGGTAAAATTATTATGCAATGTTTTCTCGTGGCATACTATGAATATCCCACATAGGAATTGTTTTTTCTTTTTATACACACTTGCCAAAATGCTAAAAAAAATCATAACTTCCCTAACCACTTAACGACAATTATAAAATCAGCGACTATTATAATCATTTCTCGTTGTATAAAGGTACATCTATCGTTCAGTATCAAAAAAATCTAGCGATGCTGAATTTAAAAGAAGCATTGAATAATGACTTGGCAAAAATATCCGAAGTCTGCCTTATATATTGAATATTTTAGAGTCCATTTGGCTATCTAAAATTCTATTCTTACTCTGACTGTAATGTTTTATGCACTTGCAATTTCAGCCACGTGTATTAGTAGCCATTTGTTTCGCAAGATATCCTATTTTCTAAGCTAAAATAGGTGACAAAAGTGTTGAGACACTGCACTTCCTGAGTACCTTGTACAAATTTTGCCAGCCCTTTTTCGATATTAACCCCTCCCCCCGAAACAATGTTGTAGTTACTATCTGCAAGACTTGCTTCGTTTCTGTACAACATTGAAAACGGGTAGAGGGGTGGGGGGGGGGGAGCGTTTCCCAATCTATTATTTGAGCAGGAATAATTGAAATATTGAAATAAGCACTCATTTAAACCACCTATCTGAACTACTTTTGATAGTTTTGTCGCCCATTTGTAGTTCTTATTTGTTCTAGTCATAGTACAGGGGACTGACTACCTACGCCCTTAGACCTCTTTTATCTAAATAATTGTCTTTTGAAACAATTCAAACATCTATAACAATTCATCATGTGTTTTCTTTGTTCTATTTGGAACGCCTTTATAAGGTAAGACAAAAGACATTCATTCCCTTTTCTGGCATTCCTTCAGCCTTTCAATTTGTTATTAAGCACATGGCACGTTTCCTCGCCATATTCATACCTCATGCATGTAACTGCAGACAGAATTTTGGCTCGTTATCTATGACTCAATAAAGATGTGGCATCTAACAGTTTTCTTGGAAGGAATGGTTGTCAGTGATGGTCGGTATTTTTTCAGCCATCGTGGGTGCATGAAAATCAAACTAAGGGCTTCAAAGGAAACTAAAAAGCTGCCGGAATCCCTCGGACTGCTCCATTCTCCACCCAAGTGGACATAACAGTGGGTCTCCGCTCAGTCATTTCTCTTGTCAGGCTCAGTACATGCATTTAGTCTCCCCTCTATCTCCACTGTCCCTCTCCAGTTTTCTAATGGGCGACCAATTTCCTCGATCCAACTAAATGCCACTTTGGAAAGCAGGCGACTGTTCATCCTTTGTAACTATTTCTAACTGCTCGACGAATTTATTCTGATTCCAGTAAGTGCCCATTGGTGGGTTGTTCAAAGTACTTTTTAATGTCTCTTACTACATCATTTCTATCAATACTTCGAAGAGCACTACAGAGCTGACCCACTGTTAGGTCAGTCTTGTTGGCGTAGATCCACTCAAGTAGCAAGATGGTGGGTCTCTTGGGTTCCACTGGATTGAAATCCTTGTAGATATCTCTGGGAACTTTAAACGCACTGGCCAGGTTTCTCCAGTTCTTCAGTACTCTGTTTGGGTTGTTGAGACACACACAGATACCTCTCATGGTATCAGACTCTAGACTGATCACATCTTTCATGAGCTTTTCACTATGTTCTGATAATTAAAAAAATGATTTTGGTGATTGTTACATCAACGCCAACTACTGTAATTACACCAAGCTTTACAACCAACTTGTTACATGTACTTATTAAGTCAACTTTCTTTTACCTCAAAGAAAAGATCAGTGAGTCATTTCCTTAATTAAGGACCCCTTTTCAGTGAGGTTTGACAGTTTTCGGATGGCTTTCATTTGGTCGAGCCAATCAAAGTGTAAGAACCATGAGAAGATGAGTTATCAAGTCCCATGTATGCCCTTCAACAATTGCCAACTCTGCCTCCCTCATCCCTTTGTACTTTAAATGGCCAATTTAAAAAAATTAAATTACATTAAAAAAATATAATAAAAGCTTTGTCAAGTGGGAATCCCTACTCTGTTAACAAGAACAGACTTTAATTGCCATTGGTGGTCAACTGAGGGTTCTACTATACCTTAACCACTCAGCTTAGGCTATTATTACTGCACATTTACCATACATCCTCGTTCAATTTCTTATTTGCTTTTTGGTGACTGGTATTTTCACAGACTTTCTATTTTTTTCAAAGGTCCATCCAGAGCAGACAAGCAAAATATAAACCACAGCAGATTTAAACAAGTGCAAACATCTCGAGTCTCATGCTCATTGATTAGCTCATATAAAAAAGAGATGTCTGTGGGCAGACAAGTGATTGGCAATGAGACCACTATGTCACCAGCAAGTAACTTCAAATAATTAACAATAACTATAATAGACCATTTCCAAGTTGCCCTTTGCCTCATTTTCAAAACGAGTCCTCATGCGAAACCATTCAAATAAAAATGAGTTTGATTTGCATGAAAATGGACGTGCAGGTGATACACATTTTCATATGAATGGTTTCGCACATAGACTTGTTTTGACAAAGACAAAAGGTAACTCGAAAATGGCCTATTTGGATGAGGCTGAGCAAAATATTGCAATAATTTACAGATTTGCTGAAGTTGAACGCTGAGGCAAATAATTGAATTGCAGGCCACTTAGAAATCACAATACTTTGGGATGACCGAGTACTATTCTATCATTCAATCACTGAGCTTGTTTTGGCCTAGTAGAAATTTCAAATCATTCTCCAACAACTAGGGAAAACAAGCTGCCATTCTTCTTGAAAGTGAACACAACTGCTGTCTACGCATGAGCAGAATATTACTTTGCAGCAAAATCACTGTCAGATGCTAAAGCTCATGAGCAGACCATTATTTGCTTTATTCACATCATGGGGCTTTCAGCCAATGAAAAAGGAAGAGAAAACTGTGTTGACTGATAACATGTAATGCTCTGCCAATGCATATTACCATGTTCTGTATCACCTAATGTAAGCTCCTTTGCTTAGGTTACAGGCTAAGCTACTGGAGTTTTCTTTTTTGCGTTTTGCTCAAGGGCTATATCACATTACCATGGCAGTGCAGCTAGTTAAAAAAAACTTAAAATTTAATTTCTTCTGTTCTCAAAAACCTTCAATCAGTCCTTAGTTGTTTGTGCACAACAGGATTATGGGAAAACTTTAACAGAGAAATTACTTCCTACTTGTGTTGTTTATCTACTCTCTCTTTTGTGGAGCCAAGCTTTCATGGTACATATTTTACCAAAAGTGAAAAATAGATTTAAAAATGTAACTATAATCAAACTCACCATTAAGATAAGGTTTTAATTTCTTTAAAACATCATTTCGATTCAAATTCTCCACCTCTTTACACATTTTTTTCACCGTCAGATCTGCTTGTTTGGAATAAAGGTATTCCATCAAGGCTAACATTGGATTGAACTGTCCACACTCGATCTCTTTCAACTTTTCACCAGAAATTTTAAATTGCTGGCCCAAGTTTTTCCAGTATCCAATAACCAGTGACTTCTGATCCAACTTAGTGCACATTTTCTTTAACAACTCACTATTAGTATCAGAACCAGCAAAGTCACTGATTGTTTCTGTTGAATTTTCAGCATCTGTTGGATAAAAAGTGACAGAATTAAATTCACTAACAACAACATTATTATTATTTGTACTGCACTATTACATGACGTGATGACAAGTATAAATGTATATAAGTATACATGTGGAGGGGGGGGGGGGGGGGGTTTGAGGTTCTCTGTCCTTAAATACCAGTAGGGTATCTTTTTTGCTCCTTTTGGCATTGTGTTCCCGGTGCGAGACGTGCGCAGTTAGCCGTTATTTGGGTCGTCACACAACGCTTCTCCTTTTACCTCCGGTAAAATAGGGGACTGTAAACAGTCTAGTTTTTCACTCCTCCCAAGCCTCCTCTGTTTTGAACTTTCCCAAATCCAAGATGACGTTCTCTTGCTCAAAATACACCTGCATTGCATACTTCTTGAGGGCCTCAGTGAAATCATACTATTTGCATTTGTTTTCTTGTTGAGTGCTGTTTACTCTTGCATCTGACCTCGTAACAATTAATGAAATCAATGCGACTTTCAAATTCAGGAGCATCCTGACTTTGATTAGCCTCACTAGCTACTTCAGGACACTCCTACATTAATATGTAAAATCATCTTCTCGTTGAGTTATTTTTTCCAAAAATAACTCTTTAGTTGGTGCGATGGACCGCGTAGTCAGTCAGTCAGTCAGTGGAGTATGTTTGTATGTCACACCAATCAGGTTTGAGATACTATCAGAACCAATGAAATTGCATTTTCTAAAGGGGAAGTAATCTGACACAGTGTAAGCGAGCGATTTCATTCAAAGATTTAAGATTTGTAGGAGGCGGAATCGGTGAGTTGTGAATTAACCCCGGATTTGAAACGCTCGCCTGCTTACAACGCACACGCCGCCAGCAAAAGACCCAACACTAAATTGTTATTCGAGCGTTCGCTTAGGATGGGCTAGTTTCGCTGACCGTGGTAGAAATAGAGTACTAAAGTGTGACGTCACGGTGTCATGACAACCAAATTCTTGGTTCTAAACAAAGTCATGCAAAGCTCAGAGCGACGCCATTTTGGATATTGTCTTCACTTTTGTTCGTTTAAAACCTTTGTTGCATTTCACTGGTGATTGTTTAGACTGAAACAGTACGTGGTTTTAGATACAGACTTTGAGTTCCTCGCAAAACTTTACCGCTCTACGAACGAAATAACGCTGGACGCGAACGGATGCGGATGTTTTCGATCGGTTCGTAGCTAGGTCAAGGGTCGCCATGGTACAGTGCTTTGCTCCGGATTGTAAGCATCAATCGGAATCCCATACCTGCAAGTTTTTCCTCTTTCCAAATAAAGAAAAAAACAAGGAGGAATACCGTCGCTGGGTTCGTTTGTTGAGGTATGAAACAATGTTGTTTAATACTCCATTTTGATACACGATTATGCAGTGAAGAATTTGTTGTGGTTATGCACATACACGATTCTCTGGCCAAAGGTTTCGAGGATTTCAGAACCTTCCATATAACCGTCGAAGTAATGGGGTATTATATGTGTTTTGTAAGTGGAAGAGGATAGAAAATGTATTTTACTTACTTACTGGTGTATCTAAAAAATGTAAACATGCAGGATTAGAAGCTAAGATATTGTCATAAAAAAGTGCAGAACTGTGTTGTGTTGCAGACCTTTACAGCAGTATAAAATTAATTAGTTTGTGCAGTAGAAAGAAAGGAATCCTTTTATAAATGTTACCTTGACATGAGTCTTTCTTTTTACTTTTTCTCAGGAGAGCTGATAGAGAACCAAGCAAGTATTCAAAGGTGTGCAGCTGCCACTTCAGAGGTGGATTAAAATCATCTGGACCTGAGATTTTTGAACGAAATGTAGGCAAACTGTTTCCTTCACAGGAAAAACCCCCTCAGAAGAGAAGGAAGCTTAACTCAATGCCTGAAGAATCTGCAATCAGTGAAGTGGCAAATGTAAATGATTCTGAAAATATCTCAGATAAAATGCAAAATGGAAGCATCTTAACTGAGCGAATAATACTGGAGGTTGAACTTGATTTGGCAAAACAAGAGCTATATTCTCATAAAGAAACTAAGCATTACCAGAGGACACACTATTCTGTATCATGTTTGAACTCAGAAGTCATCAGGATGGAAACAGGGCTTCCTACCAAGGAAGTGTTTAACATTGTCGTGGAATATGCAGCTAATTTTAAAGAATCAATTTGTTATTATGCTGGGTGGAAAGTAGAGTCGATCTCGTTTGAAGATCAAATCTTTATTACACTCATGAAGTTACGTCAGAACTACACCAATCTGCACCTGGCTCAGCTGTTTTCTTGTAGTGTTGCAACAATATCTAACATTGTCATAACACTCATTCATGTCCTCCATGGACTACTTTTTGATGACCTGATGACAACAATCCCTTCCAGAGACAAAAACAAGTTGTGTTCACCATCATCATTTTCTACCTACTCAAGTTGCAGAATTGTCATTGACTGTACTGACATTGAAGTTGCCACACCTAGCCTTATGAGTCAGCAAAATGCTACTTACTCAAGCTACCGAGGGATGAACTCATTTAAAGTTTTGACAGGAGTAGCTCCAAATGGAGTGCTGACCTTTGTCAGCAGACTCTACCCTGGCTCCATCTCCGACAAGGAAATTGTCCAGCAGTCTGGTATTTTGAAGCATTTTGTTCCTGGTGATCTAATCTTAGCAGACAAGGGATTCCTCATTCAAGATGTTGTTCCCAAGGGTGTGTCTGTGAACATACCACCCTTTCTTGAACATGGAAAATTTACTGAAAGTGAGGCAAAGGTGACTAAATCGATTGCCAGGTGTCGCATACATGTTGAGAGGGCCAATGCCAGGCTCAAAGATTTCAAAATCCTCAGTTTTGTACCCCCTTATTTGAGGTGTTACATGGACAAAGTGTTCCAGTTATGCGCTGCTCTTGTGAACTTACAGTTTCCTTTAATTAAGGAGGGGTGCGAAGGAACAGACTTTGACTGATCAAAGCGTATTGTTATGCAAAATGCACTGAGTTACATGTAAATAGTGAACATGATTTTCATACGTTTGTTTCAAAGGGTGTTATATGAGTGATGTTTTCAGATAATAAGTTGTTTTGTTAGGAGCTAATTCACTCCCACCTTGAATTAAATAGACAATTATGATACTGATAATTTGATTTTATCTTTAATATGTGGACTGAGTCTTGGAAATCAGTTGTACTGGAATGTGAGATCACTATAGAGAACATTTGGGTTACATTTCAAAAACTTTATGTGGGTTTATATTGTTTTTGATACTTGAAGAAGGGAGTGGTGTAGGAGAACAGGTCTGTCACTGAATCTGGAATTGTTACACAAAAAAAGATGACAGCTAAACAAACAGCAGGCCAGTTTTACCATCTGTATTATACATTTAATTTATGGTATGTCACAAACTTAAAAGCTTTTTAACAATGTTAACTGTCAAGAAATTTTTACAATAGCTAGCTGTAAATACCCCTGCTTGTATGTTACAAGCTTCAAAGCAATGTAAAATCGTGCCTTTACAATCATTTTCTCAATTTAACCTTGTGTAGAGCAAAACCTTTGGTAGAAGCTTAAATGCAAACAAAATGTCACTACAGTTCACCTTCAATTATTTTCGGAAATAGATGCTCAAGATAAAAATCTTTAAGTTGCTGAACTTTCTCAGCCCAAGAATTGTCCCGGTAGATTTCTAAAACAACAAAATCCTTCAATGTCCAAACTACAAAGTAACATTTTCTTCGTTTAGTGAAGAACATGTGGCCCTGGGTTTGGTGCCAGTACACGTGATCTTTTTTAAGTTGGATCTTTCCATCCTTTTTTTCCAGGCAGAAGGAACTGTCTTTTAAGGCCTCCTCGATTGTTAAATTCCTTTGGGTGTATGGGCACTTTGCTTCCAGAACACTGTCATCTTCAACCAGGCCATCTGGGGAAGCACCAAGTACTCCTGACTCATCCAGCCACACTCCAGTCTCTACCACCTGTAGGCCGGTTTTTAATGAGAATGCTTTCAGGGCTTCTGGCTCATTTGTAACACCCCATTGTACAGCTTTTACCCTTGACAAGTTGTAGTCACCGAGCAGGCGTTTGAGCAAGGAGGGTGTTACTCTCTTAGCATTCAAAACACATCCAAAATTACTGGCAGTCAGTCTACCTTTCCTGACCATTTGCCAGGAAGGATTGTCTCTTTGTCCTGCAGTAAGTTGGCCGACTTCTTTTATGGTTGCCCAGTCCACTTTAACTTTTTCCAGCAAATACTGACGCTGCCCTTGGATATCTGTTTGCAGCAGAAATTCCTCAGAGAAAATAACCTCTTCGATGGTTCTAACAGGTAGGGGCCTGGACTGGTTCTGAGGTTCAGGGCTCATGAGCCAGTACAGTCCTGTAAATTTTCCATAGCTTTTAAGACTTTGGTACAGCTTATTCCGATCCTCTGCTGTCGGATTTCTTAGGAGAGCAGTGTACCCTGGTTTTGCTGGAGGAAACATTTCAGAAACTGATGGGAGGAACGTGTTCGTGGACTTCCGTTTTCTCCACTGGCACTCTACATCTGTTCTGCTCAGGTTGTAGATTCCATGTATAAATAACGCAGCAGCATGACTACATTTGAATTTTCCTCTCGGGCAGTCGCAATCCGTGGATTTAATATTCTGCTCCTCGTCTAGATAAACCTACATTAACAAAAATCGTGGTTATCTTGGTGTTTGTTTCATCTAGCCAAGCAATAAAACATCGGTCGAGTTTCACGAAACTGTAATTTCAAATCGTGCAAATAAAACTTACTTCGAGAACCTTTTACTCTAAATACTTCAATCTTCATAATGACTAACGATGACTTAAGCCAAAGATGTTTTGTTGGCGTATCGGTGAAGGTAGAATAACTTTGAAACGACAGAAAAGCATAATTTGTCTGCAGGCCTATTCGAGTGCATTTTAATATCCAGTACTTACCGTCACTTTATATACTTTTTTCTTCATGCTTGCATGGACTTCACCACGTATTATGCCATCAGAATACGTAAAACTTTCCACATGATTCGACTTGTAGTGGTTTTCACCTCTCGTTAAAGATTTCTGCTCATTCCCGAAGAAAGAAACTAGCGATGTAATCGACAGCGCCGCCATTACTGAAATCTGTGCGTTTGTTTAAAACCAAGTTTTTTGGTTGCTGAGCAACGTGACGTCATCGCTTTAGAACTCTATTGCATAAAGCATTTGCACAAAGCAGATTTGAAGAATAATGTTCTCATTGTGATGTTAATACTGTGTTTACAAAGAGTCATAAAAATGGCAAGGAATCTTCTTCAGAGTGTGTTGTGGCCTCTTGTTTTAACAGTTTGTGACAAGGAAACTTCTTAAATTTAATACTGCTTGAGACTCCGTGTCGCCAACTGAAAACCGCAATTAATTTAATTAGTCTCTTTAGCGTCTTGCTCTGGCGATTCGCTGACTCTCAGGCAAGTAGCCTTTATGTTTATACCTTAAACACACCACGTTTAGACATTTAATTAACCGGTATGGGTATTGACTTTAAAATGGTTTTGCTTTTAAAATTAACTACGATCGATAGCGGCAACAGGCTAGAATAAGAGCATGTCATTCCGTGACAGTTTGATAACTAAAATTAATTAGTTCTTGTTCCTGTTTGTTGAATGAAAATTTACATTTACGACAGGAAACAAATACTCCAGGTGTACTACGCTCTAAAAGCTTTCCCAAAAATATAGTTTTTGATTTGATTCGTTTATTACTTCATTTATTACTTTTCGATTACTCAATGGAGACATGGTGTTTTCAAGAAAAACAAAAGTGTCATGTTACATGCATTTTAAAAAAACAAAGGTATCGTTTTACAGTGTTTGACAAAAACACAAAAGTATCCTGTAACAAACAAAAGTATCGCGTTACGGTTGTAAAAAAGCTAGCAACAAAATAAAATAAATAGCAATTAAATAAATTATTAGTTCTTGAAGGTGATATGTGATCTTTGCAGTGAATTTCCAATTTAAGCAATTGGAATAAAGAAGCCTGAAAAAAAATCAGGGCTTCAACGGGATTTGAACCCGTGACCTCCGCGATGCCGGTGCGATGCTCTACCAACTGAGCTATGAAGCCACACCTTGGGAGCGAGGTCAATTGTGAGTTCATATTTTCCCATGAAAGGAGCGAAATGATGTAATGTAAACTATATGAAATGATTCATATATGAACTGCGGATATATGTGAAGGTGATATGTGATCTTCGCAGTGAATTTCCAATTTAAGCAATTGGAATAAAGAAGCCTGAAAAAAAAATCAGGGCTTCAAAGGCGAAGATCACATTAAGCCACCGTGCTTCCCATAATTGGTCCTTAATGCACTACTTCAAAGGGGAACCCAAATTATGTGGCCAGTTGCACATGTGATTTCTGAACACGAGAACATGTAATTAACTCTCATTATCTTGAGTGTATCAGTATCATTGTACCTACATAGTTAAAATTAAATGTATACATACATACCAGGATAAACATCTGTAATAATCTTCACTACATCATGCCTCCCTACAGGTTTAGCCTTCAATGCTGCAATCAAGTCCTGTACGGTTTTATCTCCCTTTTCCGCCACCAGAAGGTCAATAAGCATCTGAGTGCAACTGTTTTCACTGTTCAATTTACATCGGAGGCGAGTCTCCAGAGGTGCGTTCACTTCCCTTGTACAGGACAGATGCTCCCAGTTTTTTATAACATGATGTGATGTGCGGTCAAGTTCACCAGCTAACTTGTCTTCAAGTAATTTATTTTTGCGTATAACATCTGAAACTAATAAAAAAACTGTTGTGTTAGGCAAAAATTATAGGCACTTTGCATTAATTCTGCAAATTATAATAAAAATCCGGGTCTGTCGATTTCATGAGTTCGAGTTAGAAATGTCGAGTTCGAGTTAGAATTTCGAGTTCGAGTTAAAATATCAAGTTGCTTGCGGTTAGCTCCACTCCGGTTTGCTTGCGGTTAGTTCCACTCTGGTTTGCTTGCGGTTAGTTCCACTCCTATTTGCTTGCGGTTAGCTTTCATTTGTTGATAAGGGCGACACTATGCGTGACCAACTGCGAAAATGTCACGCCATGTTGTGGGCTTTTCATTTTCGTTTTATTTTTCTCTTTTTTTCTTTTTTTCGTCTTCCATCACAAAATCAGTAACTTTTCAGGCCCTTCCTTTTAACTAGAACTCGAAATTTTAACTCAAAATCGAAATTCTAATTCTAACTCGAACTCAAAATCTCAAACTCGAACTCGAAATTTCTAACTCGAACTCATAAATTTAATACACTCTAAAAATCCATCCATAATCTTTTTCTTATCAATAATGATTTTGTTATAAACAAACATGTAAAAACTAGCAATATTAACTGATGTTTTGGAGTCTGCATGATGCCATTGTTAAGGAAAGTGTATAAAGATAACAAATTCTGTGAGTTCACTAATTAACATGTTACAATAAATTTACTTTATTAGTATATACACACTCAGTGATCTTGGCTATTCCAGCAATCTGATTGGTTACCTATCTCGGGCTAATGCCACATTATTCACTCGCTACCAACCAGCTGGACCATCTCTTTTGCCTGGAAAAGAATCCAGGCAAAAGAGATGGTCCAGCTGGTCGGAAGTCAGGGGCGCAGCGCAAGACAGGGCTAGTTGGCGAGAGACAGTTACAGCCTTGTGCGCCTCATGGCGTGAAGAGAACTAACTAACTAACCGAGTGGATAATGCATTATCCCATAAAACATAAAACAAAATGGCCGGCGTAAACTCGCGTTTCGCTAGGGTTTCAGAATCAAAAATAGTGAAAATAAAAGACGAGAGCGAGCCAGAAAACACCAAGAAGGCAACGAACTCTGGCCTAAAAGTTTTTAAAGATAAGTGAAGAAGTCATGTTTTGCAAACAAGTGTTTTTCAGTTTGTTTATCGAGATAATTACTGTGATCAATTCGACCTATCGCTAAATAGGCAGCAATTAATCTTCACGACTACAATTTGTCTCATTACGAGTATTTTTGTAGACTGGTTTGCCTGACAGAATGAATTTCTCACCGAAATCGAGGAAATAGAAAAAGAAGAATAGAAGTTTTATATCTCCGCAAGAAAACAAGACAGGTCATATTACAACAAGGCAACACTCACCTCAATTCGAGCCGCCATTGACAGGCACCTTCGCAACGAGCCAAACAACAAGCCTTTCTCGATAACTTCGAATACTTTGTTTGACCAGTTATCGATTTCCAAGCAGACTTTCGATTAAAGTTGCCGATTTGAACTGTGTAAAAGGACCATTTTGATGAGGATTTTATCGAAGATTGTGTATTTGCCATCTTAAAAGAATCTGTAAATAGTTTTGTACGTGTTTCACGCATGAATTGAGACGTCAAATTAGACGTCAATAAAATTGCCTTTCATAGGTTTCCTTTTGAAAATGTCTAGATTGTCTCTTTTGAGATCACTTCGTGTGTATATACTAAAACAATTATTCTTTTCAATCTCGGTGAATAGCGGCAGATTATATTTACCTCGCCGCTACGCAGCTCGGTAAATATTCTGCCACTATTCACCTCGATTTCAAAGAATAATTGTTAAATAATATAAAGCATGCATTGTTAAATTACAGATTTTTACTTTTGCACAAATCAAATCAGATTGTGCGTTGAGAGTTGGTTTTAGTTCTCTGATCAACAGCATCCTGTGCACCAAGCAATCAAATTTATTTCTGCATTTCTTAAGAACATCAAAGTGCCTCAGTAGGTCTTCAAGGACCTTGCTGTGTTTGTGTTGGTAATGTGTATATATGGAAGATGACTGTTGTTTATGTTCATCTACACATGTGCGTAAGTGTCTGCTTGATGGCCCACATAACCCCCATCATTCACACAGGTCACATTGAAAACATAACACAACGCATTGTTGGTTGATGATCTGTGACTTCGTCTCTTCTACTTTTAGATCTTGGTTAATTTTATGGCTAATGAACACGGTTTGGACATGAAGACGTTAGCTAATAAGGACCCAAGTAAGGACCCCATAGCAATGCTATCAGTCTGTTTGTAGAGAGTTCCATTGAACTGAAACAGTTGGCCTTTGGTGGTTACCCTCAAGAGATCGAATAGATCCATTCTGGTAAGGTTCAAGTTGTACGTTGTATTGAACGAATTCTTTTTCAAGATTAAACTCAAAAAGTTAAAGAACATGTTGTTTGCTTTCTATCATTGTGAATGAAAGAATTGCAACTTAAATTTATCATACCAAATATAATGTGCAAACCACACTAAATTATGCCAAAGTTGCTATCAATATCATTCACTTGCAGACAAGCTTGTCACTTGCTGATTAGATCTAACTAACCCCTTCATTTTCAAGAGCAAGACAGAACTGTAAAAGTCTTCTATGAGTATTTCACAATCAAGGTCAAGGTCTTTATTAAAAATTCATCATGGTCTATTGCAAATAATTTGTCAAAGTAACTTGATTGATACACAGCAACCCCCAAGAAGAGTAACAACTCTCCAAAAGTAGCAGTAAGAAAAGTACACTAAATCCAAAAGAGTGACAGTCAAGCGCGTCGAACCGTAGCCACCCGACTAAGTTTTTGACATCTTTTTGACAAGTTTTTGATTAGTTTGATGGCTTCCGGTTGCACAACAATTCATACGAATGATCTGTGAAACGTTCAGTTTCAACCGGTTTTACAAACCCAGAAGACATTTCCTGTATGAAAAGTTAAGTTTGACCAAATTTTTGTCGGCATAAAATTTATTTATCACCAGTTGAACTTGGCATAATCGCTTGTGCGAAACGCTGTTTGAAACCCTTTCAAACTCTGACGTTTGAAGACAAATCATGCAACGGTTGATACCCCGCCTTCCATTTTTAAAGGCATCTGATTGGTAGTTTAAAGCCACCAGAAGCCGTTAAACTCATCAAAGTAATCAAAAACTTGTCAAAAAGATGTCAAAAACTTTGTTGGGTGGCTACGGTTGGAGGCATTTGACTGTAAGAGTTCTCCCTACCTCTTGGAACTTTACAGTAGCAAACAAAATTGTTCTCCTATGTATAGTGTCCTGTGTGCAACACTATTAACTTATAAACAACAATTTACTTACCAAAAAGATGGCCATAACTGGTGGCCGTTTCCTCTTGTTGAGTTGTTTCATCAACTGTGGTCCCTTCTCCAACTGTGCTCTCTGCTTCCTCTTGGACAGGAGTGCCAGTCAGACTTTGAAATGGGGGCACTGTTGCTGTAGGGACAATTGGTTCCTGACTATCGTGAGCAACACTGTTGGAACCAACAACTCTAGTAGTTTCTTCTGCAGTAACAGCAGCAGCAGCAGTAGTAGTAGTAGTAGTAGTAGTAGTAGTACTAGTAGTGGTAGGAATAGTAGTAGCACTAGCAGCAGTAGAAGAAGTAGCAGGGCCTGTTGTCCCATGGTTACAATTCAGAGCTTCTGCAATCCTTCCAGAAGTAGCAGCATCTATCTCCTGGTTGTGATGTAATTCATGGCCTGAAACAGAGTCTTGGTCTCTAGAAGCTTCACTGATGGGATTTGGAGGGACTACTCCACCAGCATGAGCAGGAGGAGACAGATTCTGCTCCTGATTGTGAGGTGATTGACTGCCAGTGGCATTAACTACAGAAGCTTCACTGTTAGGATTTTGAGGCTGTCCAACATCACCTGAGAGATTTAGTTCCTGGCTTCTGTTTACTGCACTACTTATGGAAATACTAGAGACACTTTTAGCATTTGATGGCTCTTCAATGTTGATAGATGTCAGGTCATTGTCTTTACGTGGAGCAGGAATAGTGGAACCATGATCATTACTTCTATATGCTTCAGCAGCAGTAGTAGCCACATGATCCTCTGCCATGGAAGATTTTGGGCATTCTTGATGAGGAACTCCCAACAAATTTGGATCAGACAGTTCTGAATTTAAACTGCCTTGAGCTGATTTCATATCACTCTCTTTCAAGCTACCAGATGACCCTTGACCTGAGACTGATGGCTGGGAAACTGATGCTTTCCCATTTGGTGCATTACCGGTACTCACAACATCTGGCAAAGATTCAAACTCTTTTGTGCCAACATCCTTTTTGTTTGCAGCTATAGAGCTACTCAGTCTTTGTCCTTCCTTTTCCCGTTCCTGTTGAGACTTGTCATCTGCATTTTTTCCTTAACAAATATTAACAGAACAATATAAATGATGAGGTAAATGATTAAATAATCTATAACTTACATAAATAACTTTGAGACTGTTTAATTTTCATGCCAAGTGGAACATTAATGCCAGTGCTAATATGTAATGGTGGTGGTGGGTGGGGGGGGGGAGGGGTGTCTAAACTTCCAGCTTCCCATAACTTTTACTCTCAGTTCCCACCCCTTCCTAATTAAGTGGCTCCTATTTCTCTGATTGTCTAAATTACACTGCATTATAACACAATGCTGCAAAGTTACACATACCGCTACTTCCTGTAGTCTCTTGTTATTCCCCGTACCCTCCCGCGGGATATTCCCCGGGCCATCATGCCTATATTTACTTTCCGTAATGGACATTAAAGATAAATGAACTTATATGCAAATTCCAGTGGTTCATATCGAAAGTGTATGATCATGCAAAAGGAATCAAATACTGTAGTGGTGGATTTTATTTAGGTTTGTGAGAAAAACAAGCTTACCTCTCTCTTTACCAAACTTTTTCTTCACGGCGTCTTTGGTCTTCCTGAAAGCGCTCGCCATCGGAACTACTGAGCTGACTCTAGCATAAAAAAACTATACTTTGGCCAAAGGTGGCCCTTGAACAGTCTACACCAGGTGTACAATGTAGATGCGCTAAGTAGAATAGTGACAATCGGGAAAATACGACAAGATCAGAGAGCTGATCGAACCAAGAGTCAAACCAAGAGCTGATCAAACCAAAAAAGAGTTTGTGGCGAGCTCGTTCCCAAGGGCCCGGTTACCAAGCTCACGAAGGAAAAGAAGGGAATTATTCGAGGATTTTGCAATTTAACGTACACATCGGTTTGTTTTCTCCGTAAATTCTGTTAAGATGTGATACAAGAAACATCGTCGAAAGAAAGAAGACGATGTGGTAAGTTTACAATGTCATAAGCCAATGAATAATCTAAGCACTCGTTCATACTTACACCGAATAAAGCAGTGCAGATTTTCGAAGTTAAAAAAAAATTCCCCAGCAAGAATTGAATGTTGTTCACTACTATGCATGCACTTCCGGTATAATTTGTACATGTCCACGTCTGTAGCTTAGGTTTACTTATAAATAAAGTCGCTTATAAAAGCACTTGCTGTGGAGACCAACATAGTGGTATTGAAATAGGTTCTGCTGGGATTTATTCTTCATTGCTTTGAATTTCAGATCAACGCTTAGCCATACAGGTTGGCCAACCACTTTTCATCCATGAGTGTGTGTAGTCAAATGGGAAATGGCCCTAGCAAAGGAGGTAACAAAAAGAAGAAAGATCATATAAAAGAAGGAACTCACTTCGATGATGACTCTCCAAGCGGGCCACAAGAATTGGAAAATGGCAATCTCCATGAAGAAGGATCAGAGCTGTTTTTAAAGGAGCGGTCACGAAGAAAAGATTTAGCAAGGGAAATTCGCACTTTACACAGTAGTGGTAAAGGTGAATCAAATGCTAGCTCTCTAGAAGGTGACAGGAGTGTAGGTGATAATCATGCTTCACCTAATGAAAGCACACAAGGTGATGAAAGATTCACTGTACAAGAAGAAAAAGACCTAATTAGTACCTCTGGTGTCTCCAGTTTGGCCAATGGTCAAGTCAATACCCATGAATCTGATGGGAACTGTGATGATATTGTGGCAGGTGAAGTAAACCTGACTGATCCTGTGCCAGGTGGCACAGGTCCAAACCCTGGTGATCACCCTGTGGCTGCTCTTGGGACTACTCCTGTGCATGCTTCTGGAGCTTCTCCTGTGACTGTTCCTGTGACAGCTCCTGGGACTGCTCCTGCGCATACTTCTGGAGCTTCTCCTGTTGCTGTTCCTGTGACGGCTCCTGGGACTGCTCCTGCGCATGCTTCTGGATCTGCTCCTGTGACTGTTCCTGTGACGGCTCCTGGGACTGCTCCTGTGCATGCTTCTGGATCTGCTCCTGTTACGGCTCCTGGGACTGCCCCTGCGCATGCTTCTGGAGCTTCTCCTGTGACTATTCCTGTGACGGCTCCTGGGACTGATCCTGCACATGCTTCTCGATCTGCTCCTGTGACTGTTGCGGGGACTACTCCTTTTGATGTAGCAGTTGGCACTTCTGGTAATGGCCATGTTAATGTTCCTCATGATGTCCTTGGTGATATCTCTAGCACTGTTCCTGGTAATGCTTTTACTGAAACTCCTAGCAATATTTCTGGTGTTGTTACTCAGTCTTGTTTGAAACCTAATCCTCTCTTTCATCCTTGTCAAGCCAACCCTGCCCAACTGGAAATGCCAACTACTGGAAATAATTCAAGCAAAAACCCAGAACAAACAAGATCACGAAAGGCCCAACCTGAAGAGCAGAATGATATCTCAGATACAATCCCAAATCAGTCTATTCCACCAACACCTCAGTCAGAGATAGAATCCAGTTCCCCATCACCAATGCAGATTGTCCCAGGTATGCATACAAAGCCTGCAGAAAACTTGAAAGGTGAGAATAACAGGGTTTTTAGTAATTAAAAGTGCAAGGTTACAGTGCACTGCATTAAGCATCTAATTTGTAACTGGTGAGATGCAGATTGATCATTAACATGACTGTGTTATTATATGTGGCTGGCCCAGTGAGCAGACAAGATGAAGTAAACCCTGCATTTTGATTGGCTACCCAACCAGGCAAGATGGGCCTATCTTGCCCACTCAGGATTGAAC
The DNA here is from genome assembly GCA_963693305.1 of Meandrina meandrites. Classification (NCBI taxonomy): domain Eukaryota; kingdom Metazoa; phylum Cnidaria; class Anthozoa; order Scleractinia; family Meandrinidae; genus Meandrina; species Meandrina meandrites. The sequence continues at coordinate 16,408,748 of OY855904.1, forward strand.
ACGATTCTCCCGCAAATTGTTGTTGTTGTTGTTGCCGTCATTGTTGCCATATCATAAACTCTTTATGGACCAAACTTGTTTGGCCAAGATGGCCGAATATTGGCCAAGTTCTTTTTTTGCATGTTTATGGATCTTGACTTCATCTTGGTCCATAAACATGCAATATCCTGCCATCTTGCCCTCAAGCTCAATCAATAACCCATATATCTGAAAAGATTGCGACATGCATGGTTAGCACTGTTTGATTTTGTTGCAGCGTCTTGCATCTGCTTGGTGGCTACACAACTGAAACGTCAAAATCAAATAAAAGCATTCATGTTATGACTTTTATGGATCTGTGGGATGCAATGAAATCGAGAAATAATTTGGATAAAACTATGTACATTCATTCTTGACCTCTGAATTAAGTAAAACTTGTCTACTAATAACTTCTTGTCACAAAGACCGAAGAAATAAAGAGTGTAGCTTTCGACCACATCACACAGTCTTTAGATATATTATGTGTACACAAAATGATTTACCAAATTTATAGGAAAAGAAAGTGTTACTTTGCTGTTTTGCAGTTTTTGGTATTTTTCTATGTTGAATTTTTTAAAATATTGGCCATTCTTAAAGTTCTAGCATAGTTTGAAAGGTCATCATTTAATTGACATGAACATTGAATAGACCACAAGGACTTACAATACAACAGAGTAAAATTCACTGTTATCATAGTTAATGAACATGTTAGTTTTAATTGTCACACATTCCTGTCCAAATTTTTCATCATTTCTGCTGTAATCGAGAAGGAGTAACTGCTACTCATACTTAACATTCTGTAAAGGAATATGTCATTAACTATTTCATTCACCTGATGCAATCAGTCGTAGGCTTATAGAGCCCTTTGATTCTCTTTTTAGTTGCAGATCAGCTGTTAGTTTCAAATGTGGTGACAGATAATACTCTTCTTTTGGAGAAGCTTTCAAAGTATTTGGATAAAGAGAGTAGAGTAATAAAGTGTTGGAAACACTTGGCATATGTTCTGGATGTTCCACCTGAAGAAAGGGAACAATTTGACATGTACACAGAACACAGCCCAACAGAGGACTTATTCAACTTCCTCAGTGATATCTGGAACCCCGACTTGACAGTAGCAGAGTTAAAAGTGAAACTCAAAAATATACACCGCAATGATGTCATTGAAAGCTTAAACAGAGGTACATAATACATTATCAAACTAAAAATGTTTATTTTACTCCACTGTCCTGTACATGAATAATTTGTAGTTTGAAACATTCTTAATCTAATCTTCATAACTCAAATCATACGGGGAGCTAACTAGAAAATCTACTGGTTCATTTAGCTTCCCAGCTCGCACTGTAATTATACTATACAAATACAATTTGTAATATAAAAATCTAATGTATACATATTTGTATGAGCTCAATTATTATGATTATGATTATGATTATTATTGTTATTGTTATTGTTATTGTTATTATTATTATTATTATTATTATTATTATTATAATTATTATTATTATTATTATTATTATTATTATTATTATTATTATTATTATTATTATTATTATTATTATTATTATTATTATACCTTTTAATTTGTTTTAAATCCCATGCAGAGGGCTTCAAAGATGTGATGAAAGTGAGTGACCTCATCTCTGGCAAGCCAACGTTTATTAAGTTGCTCTCACCCAAACTTGACATAGAGTCTAGAACAATTGGTAACTGGAGGTCACTGGCAACAGAGTTTGGTATCAGAAAACAGAAAACAGAGCAGTTTGGATTACGTGGCTCTGGGCCAACAGGAGCACTGTTTTCACACATGCGAACAGCCAAGGGACTTTGTGATTTGACCATGGAACAGTTGCAAAAACACTTTCAAGAAATGGAGAGGAGAGATTTGGTTAATTTGTTGTCCAAATATGAGATTGAAGGTTAGTGTTTTGTAAAGGGAAACAATTGATATAAATATTTTGGAATGTGATTTGATTTGGCATCCCATTAACTTTGGCATCCCATCCCATTAACTAGCAATACCATGGTAAAGTTTTGTGTTGGTTTTGCGTTCCATGCATTAGTTGAAAGCTAGGGATAGTTGTCATGTTCATATTAAGGCTGTACTGTTAAGTTCCATAGCAATGACCCTTGTCACTTTCCTGCTAACCTATCAACTTTCAAGTGGTGGCTACTTTTGGCTAACTAAAACACATTCAAAGCTTAGCAATATTATTCCTATCACAAAGTAATATCTTGCCTTTATGTGTCTCATCCTTGATGCTTGGAATGAGCTATGTCTTCTTCTGAATATGTTGATCAATAACATCTATAGCAGAGCCCCATAACCATGGAAATAGGAGAATCATGCATGCATAGAAATGGGAAAACCGTGCATTTAATTTTTCATGGTCACCATAGGTAGCAGCATTGTTTGCGGGCATGTGCGCTCTGTGTCCATACATGTACATACAACAATGTTGCATAACATGGTGCCCATACTCCAGAAATAGGTTGACCATGATCAATGTTAAGGTTAACGTCAGCTTACATCTTTGATATTGGAGATCCAAGTTATGATCAACTGACAGCTATTCAAACAAGGTATCTGCTGACCTTTATTACATGACCATATTGCTGGCTTGGGTATAGAGCTCATCGAGGTCCCTGCTGACCAGGTAATGGTTTTCCATTTGATCATAGGATCAAGTCCTATTTTTTCTGTCTAGGATAATGACAGGATTTTGTCAATTGATGGAATTTCTGTGATTGGAGTTGATGATCTTTCTTTGGCTATGGAATCTTTCTTGGGTAGTTGCATATGCCAGGCATATTGAGTAACTTCAGTGAAAGTATATTCAATGAGAGTATTTTCACAAATTGTTAAGAACCAGCAAAATATGTATATGTGGAGCTCTGCTTCTAGGCTTGGCTAAATCTATAGATATCAACAAAATATTAAATAAATGTTATCACCACCCCAGTAAATAATGTTATTTCATATAATGTGTATATGTTGTGGTTTAAATTTGGTTTTTGCTTTTTTTCTTTGGTTTAAATTTTTTCAAACCAGGTTGATTTATGTTCCCTTTGTTTCAGATTATGATAATGAATATGAGACAATGAAACATAAAAATCAAACTGGTTTGAAAATTTTTTAACCAATAATAAATTAAAACCACAACAAGCATACAGCATAATTATTACTATAAAATCGCACTGTGGTACTCAATAAAAATTATTCATTTTATGAGAGTGATATATAGGACACTAATGTCTTAAAGCTTCCTCTATCAGTCCATTTCTGCTCTTACCTCACCCATCCAACCTGTGGTAACCAAGGAGATCAGATCAGACCAGATAACACTGTGCCCAGTACTTTGATATTTCTAAGGCTGACCAATTTTGAAAGTTTGTTTTTGAGTTTAATTTGTACTTTGGATTTTGTGAAAGGAAAATTAAGTTTAATCACATTTTTCTTCAACACAGGATCATGCTTGGTCAAGAAGGAAGTGGTGGATGGATCAGAACTCTTAGCAGACATTGGAGAACGTCTCAACAAAGAGATCAGAGCTGTCAAGAACTGGCGTAATTTGGCATACAGACTGAAAATCCCTCCCGAGACCTACGATGCATTTGATACATCTAAAGGAATGGCAAAGAGTCCCACCAAAATGATGTTTGAATGGCTTGCCAGATGGAAACCAGATCTAAACATAGGCAATTTACTCAAAGGCATTAAGGAAATTGATCGCTTTGATGTGGTGGAGATAGTAACTAAGGAAGCTGAAGCTGGTGAGTTTATGATTTATTGTACAAACTAAAATACATTAGCAACTTAGTCATGGGAGGCATGGTGGCCTAGTGGTTAGTGGGTTGGACGCCGGATTGAACTGTCCAGGTTCGAGTCCTGGCCGGGGTCATTGTGTTGTGTTCGTGGGCTAGACACTTTACACTTTTAGTACCTCTCTCCACCCAGGTGTATAAATGGGTACCGGGGAATTTACTGCTGGGGGGCAACCCTGCAATGGACTAGCATCCCATCCAGGGGGAGAGTAGAAATACTTCTAGTCCCTTCATGCTATGGAAACCAGGGTAACCTCCGGCTTTATGGGCCACTAGGCTGGTATACAGACTTTACCTTTGCAAGTTAGTCGTTTAATATCATTATAAGACAAAGTACACAATCTTTGGTAGTAAATGGGACTAAAGGTTGTTGGGTGCACCCTGGAGTAGAATGAGGGTGGCAGCAACACACCCTGTAAAAATGCATGCAATAAGGGTGGCAGCAGCACACCCTAAACTGAGTAATCCAAAAAGGGTGACAGTGACACACCCTAACAATGAGGGATGCAGTGAGGGTGGCAGTGACACACCCTGCAAGGTAATGTATGAGCCAATGAGTGAGGCACATGACCCACCTAGAAGTGAGTAAAAGCTAAGGTGGGGTAAGGGTCCCAACCAGCCTGCTACGTGCATGTAGAATGGCAGGTGTGCACCCAAGCCAGAAGTCCAGGTTTATTGAAAGAGGGGAAGGGTGTGGTGGGGAATATAGACAACTAATGCATAGTAAACAATAAATTGAAGATGATACGGCATGTGCATGCAATGTAAAAACAAAAGAGCACATAACTTGCATTTAACAATTATCCTGTGAAATCGCGCAGAATATTGCCTGATAAGTAATAGATATTGCAGGATAATTGTTTTATTATTCAACAAATTGTCCACAAAACGCTTTTTGAAGCGAGAAAAACTGTGGTCATGCAGCACTTTGCAAGATTTTGGACGAATCTTGGCAACCTACGTATATCACAGGATATCTGTTATGTACGGATGACGGATAACAATGACTTTCTGACCATATATGGGCATCGCACGAATTTGTTGAATAATAATAATGGATATAAGCATAGCTTGGTTTCAATTACAGTTGCTAACAATGAAGACTTATTTATCTTGATGCTAGGATCATTAGTTTAAATTGTTAGAACCCCCACTGCCTCCCCGTCAGAATTGCTAATGACCTTTTTGGGACTGTACATGGATATTTCCTGGTGTATTTGCCTAGTCCCAAGAATCCTGTCTGTTATCCAACTTCGTGGTGGCATGTTAGCCTGTGTTCTGTGTCTATGAAATTTTACAGTAGTCCTTTAAGTCATTAAAATTAATTTAGTTGGTTAACATCTTGATCTTAACATTAATTGGATAATTTATTTGTTTGATAGCTTTGGAGAAAGGCAAAAAGGATAAAGAAGATTCTACACAGCAGTGTTACTTTGTAGATGGTGAAACTCGAAAGCCCACAGGTAATTTGCAATCTTTGTAAAGTTGGTTTTTGTCTGTCATTGGCCAATATTGCGAATAATATTTGCAGTATTGTTGTACATTTAAGGTTTAAAAATAATTTGTGGTTTGGCACAACAATTTAAGTATGGAAGGCACGGTGGCTTAATGGTTTGTGTGCTGGCCTCAAGATTGAGCAGTCTAGGTTTCAGCCCTGGCCAGAGTCATCTACGTTGCATTCTTTACTCTCACAGTGCCTTTCTCCACCCAGGTGTATAAATGTGTACCAGTGAATTTAATGCTGGGGGAAACTCTTCAGTGGACTACATTTACATTTATTTATTTATTTATTTATTTTTACCTTTTTTCTAGTTGCTTTATGCTTGGAAACCAGGATAAGCTCTGGGCCTGATGGGCCATTAGGCCCGAATGCAAAATAACCTTTCTTTAACCCTTTCAGTGCCAAAGTCAACTTTTGCCGACATTTGGAGGAGTGGTCATCGAACCACTTATTACGTCATCAGTTTGCACATCAATCAACTTACACAGCGTGGATTGATCTTTCCATAGGACTATGCATTTTGTATATCGACTGCATTCTGACAGAGCTAGTCGAGAAAAACACGGTCCGTTTTTGGTGTAAAATCGGTTCATGAACAGGCCAATGCACCAGTAATTGATCAACTTCCCCTTTTCAGGGTTTACTGATGATTTTGTCCAAACTTTTCTTGCCAGAAAGACGGATTTTTTATGCGCATGCACCAAAGTGAAAAATTGTACATTGTTACACGGAATCGCTATCAAAATGTTGCTGCAAATATTATGTAAAAAAGTGCTTTTATAGCAAATTTTGGGCAAAATTAGTTTCGTAACAACAACAAAATTTGGTTTAACAGTTAAAAAAATGCGTTTTGGGGGGGAAATTCAGCAGTGAAAAGGTTAAAGAAAGTGACACCAAAACTCCCAAACACAGTATATGTAAATAATGTTGGAACGTGATATTTACACATTCATGTAAAAGTGAGCAATAAACACTCAAAGAAATTAATAAATGAATTATTTTTTTTCATTTTGGTAGCAAGTGAAGTCTTGCATGATCTTCAACAGATGTGCCAAGATGCAGACAAGAGGAAAAGCAAGACAACGAATTTTTTATCAGATCTGGAAAAGAATGCTGAAGACAAGGGCTTCACGGTTTCTGACAACCCAGGAGAAGGAGATTGTATGTTTTATGCGTTGTCAGAACAGCTGGAACTCGTAAAAAGAATCAAACTTTCAGTGGCAGAATTAAGAAAAGAATTGGTCCAGTACCTCAAGGAACACCCCAAACTGGTCAGTATTTGACATTGAAAGTGAAATTTGGAACATAAGCTCGGAAGTATACTCAAACCGTTTTCACCCTAAACCCATTCCCTGTATACCTCTGTCTCTGGCTGTGTTTGTCAAAATGGTTTTAGCCTGTATACTTGTGAAAACTTCATGGGTGAGATTAAGCAACAGAGGCGATGGGAACAGAAGAGAATGAAAGTAAACCTTTAATCGTGTATTTTTTCGAGCTGAGAAACCGATTTTGTTCACTTTTTGTTGCACTGAAGGTCATGACGGTTGTATGTTGATGGGACAGCCATCTGAAACCCTCTATATTCATTAGTGAAACTAGACTTGTGTAATACTTCAGATTTTGCTTTTCTCGCAGGCAAATGGAATATATCTTTTCAACTTCATTCATGGATATCCATCATGGACTTTCTACTTAGAGAAGATGGCAAAACCTGGCACCTGGGGGGATAATGTGATCCTCGTTGCTGCAGCAAATGCCTATCAAACTCCCATCCGTGTGGTCAGCAGTTTGCCAGGTCATGATGACGTTATCATCAATCCAGATCCTTCCATTTGTCAAGGCACTGGCAATGCACTCGTGCTGGGACATGTTCATGAAGAACACTATGTTAGTCTTCGACCCATACAAGGTACGGCTTTAAATATCATCTAAGCAATAACACTATCATCATCGTCGTCATTGTCATCATCATCATTATTATTGTTATTGTTATTGTTAAACATTTGGTTACCGTTAGGAACAATTATATTGTGGAATCAGAAGGGGGCGATACCGGCAAAAGTCTGGTACAGCATGCAGGTTTATATCCTGAAAGAAAATTTAGCATAAGATGTCGATATTGCCACTTTCTAAGGACATTAATAAACCGATGTGACAAAAAATTGGCTTACAAATGGCCCTGAATTAGGTATCGCTTTACCTTATTGGGTCTATCACTCTTTTTGTCTACTTACTAATTACTTTTAAATTTGGTTACTAACTTGTTTGTTCATGTCAATATTAGTGGCAGATGATTTGGTATTTCCAAGAGGAAACCCACAGGTAATGCAGATAAATGGACCGGAGAGCCCCTATTTACAAAGTACACGATATGGAGAGCCTCCCTTTTCCGCACTATACGTCAAACAACAGGGAGATCAGCAACGACAAAGAGAACAGCAACAACAGGGACACTACCATTTACAGGGTTACCAACAGCAACAGGGATTCCAGCAACGATACGGTGACCAGCAACTACATAACCAGCGGCCACCATGGTCCAGAGATGACAGAATTGCAATGAAAGTGTATAAACTGCCTCCTAAAGAAGTTTACTCCAAAATCTGTATGAAACTTAACATCAGGCGAGATTTGTCTTTTGATGATTTTCGGATGGTGGCCGAAAAGCTTGGTATGGACAGAGACACCACAGAATATATCGGGCAACAGAAAAATCCAACGGACGTGATTTTCTTTGAGCATCGTCCAAATGTCACAGCGGGTGAACTTGTAAAAATTCTTCACAAAATTAAGCGACTGGACGTGGCAGCAGAACTGGAAAAATGGATTGATCAAGAAAGTACCTAAGTACCAAAGGGTGGTGTGTCTGTGGCAGCAGGTGTACTGAACTGTACTCGGCATGCAGTACAGAAAAAAAACTGACTTTTAACAGAAATACCATCACAATAGTATTTTCCACTCAGAAACACCCAAAACCCAAATTGATTTATAGAGATAGTGTATCAGAATGAATTTCACTGCTTTCTGCAAACTTCAAAGGTATATTATTGCCTCATCAAAACGTTCGTTTTTGCAGAAACTAGGCAGGAGGTCATTCAAACAAACGATGGTCTTTTTTTATCACTTGCAGTACTTACAATATTTTACTAACAGTAACAGTACTTACTGGACTTCAAAGAAGTAGTGATACTTAGACGTAGTTTTGTGTTCTACTTCCGGTCGTTGCGGGAAGCGGAAGTGGAGCGCTTTGCGGCAGTGGAGGACGTTTTCAGTGGATGCCGAATTTTAAAACAAAAGAACATATAGAAGATAAGGTGTGTGCTAAATCTCTTGGACTGCCATTAGTGTTTGAAACTAGATGGTCAAATTTGCATCTGTTGGACGCTGTACGATCCAAACAATGCAGTTTTATTTACCACTCTGAAGTGCCCTTCGAATTTGGTGATTGGAAGCTTTCTTGGGACAAATAGCTCAACGTTGTTGCTCCCAATCGGTTTGGAGTTTATAAGAGCTCGGAGCATGAACCCAAGACAATAGTAAAGTAGTTTGCTTCTCTGCTTTTGAATAGCTGACCATTATTTACGGTGTTCGTGCTTAATGGATTTTTGAGTTGTAAAGTAGTAATGTTTTTATGAATACTGTACTCAAGATAATGTTTTATTGTTGCTTTGAAATACAACTATTAATTTTGCTGGAAGACTAAGCTTTTGGCATTTGAACAAATTACAGTCGAACATCCGTTAACGGCACTTCCCATAAGCGGACACTTAGCCTTCGTACCTGCCTTAAAAGGGGAAACTTGCTTCTTTATTTAACAAGCAGTTTGGAAAACTATGGGTCAGCGGACACATGTCGAGGATCCAGTGGCAGATCTAAACTAGAACGTGCGGTCAAACCGCCATCATATATATTTGCACGGTCCCTGAAAGACCCCGCCAATAACGTAATGTGGGAAGTGAGAAGTTTTCTCTGATGAACATCAAAATTGAATTATTATTTTTTTAACGATTGACTAAACAGAATAGACCTTTTTCGCTTGGGCGTTTTGTTGCCCCATTACAGACCATGTCATGATACTCTTGAGAATTCTTGCTTTCAAATTTTCAAATAGTCGCGTGTATATGAATGAATAAATTTTACATGGATAAAAGAAAAATTCTGTACAGAATATCACGTGGTCTGTAATGGGAAAACAAACCGCCCAAGCGAATAAGGTCTATTGCATTTGACTGTACACGATGTAAAATAGCTGGTTGCATTAGATAAACCCGGAATAACTTACTAAGTGTAGGTATTTTATAATTAGTCTAACTAAATGTTGTTTCTTTAGTAAAAAAAACACTAGACAGAGCTAGTTTTTGTTAATTCATGTTTTGGAGGCTCGATTTCCCCGAATACAGTCCGAGAGCGATGAGAGGCGGCTGTATTCGCAGGCTATTTCCCGAACAGTGGCTGGCAATCGAGCCAAGTGTTTTGGTTATTTAATTTTTAAAAAAATGGGGATATGCGTACATCAATTATCCAGTGTTATTAGTGAGTAAATAGGTTTGTAAATAAAGAAGATTACAGAAATGCTGTACGGACTAATTGACCGTTGCATTTTAAGTGCGAAGAAAAAATCAATTTTTTCAGTATATTTAGCTTAAAGCCAAAGACCACTCGTAGGATAAACCAATGCTGCCGTTGAATGTTAACATTTGAGATTCGCACCGGGCAATAGATGAAGCAAGCTATTCATAAGAACAAATTTTGACTCGAAGCCAGACACAGTTAAGATTTTACTGTGCTGTGTATGGCATGATTTTTGCGTGCTCGAGGAAGAGGGATAATTGCATTCGGGGTAGGGAGGGGGGAATTTGTAACCTAATTTCTCCGAATATTTCTGAGGTGCAAAAAGTACAAGCTGCCTGCTGTGGACTAGATTCCGTCTAGTCTATAAATAGGTTTAAGTGAACGTTTTTACACATTTTTTTTTTCACATTGGCTAAAAAACGATTTCTTTCACTCTGGTTCAAAAACGATAAAAAAAAACATCTCTTTCACTTTGACACAGAAACGATTTGATTTGCTGGTTTTTCAAAGTGACTTTAAACTCAGCTCATAACATGTACGGTGATCAATGCTGATGATCTATGATGGAAGAGGGACGCATATTGAAAGGGCAAACGGTGGGTTGAATATGTGGCAAAGTCACTGGACTGACCTTGATGGAAATGATTTTTTGACTAAGGGCGAAATAACCTTGGAGTTGGAAGAGAGTCGCTTTTTGCACGGACTATGATGGGGTTCTAATTTTGACCTTCCAGTCTGAGATGGGGTCGCTGAATGGGGAAAAATTATATCAAATTTGTTTCTTTCTGCTCATCGAAATCAGGTCGTTTTGAAATGTGCGAAAATAAGTAGCGGCTGTTGTAGTATACGTATTATGGAGGAAATTTGAGATGGGTATGCAACTGTCGTCTGAGAGGTGCCAAATTTGAGCTTTTGGTCTGAGACGCTAGACGCGGTTGGGGTACCTAGATACTATAAACGGAACCAAACGGAACACCCCCACCAAAACTTTTCTAAGTACCCCCTGACGAGGGGACTAAAACAGTAGCCGCAATCGCCGTAGCCTGGAAACGAAATTCTCCCCAGCCCTGTCCTCCGTCCGCTGTGCAGTCGGGGGAACAAGTGCCAGTTGATGGCGCGATCGGCGCGATCACTTCTCCGAGAAGTGACTGAGCCCGCGGTTTTCGGGTTTGACCAGTGGGTTGCTAAGGATACGCTTTGGCTGTGAAATATAAAATGGTTTCGCGTCCTTTCGCACAAATCGGACCAAATCTCGCGGGTGCTTCAAAAGTAAAAACAACGAAGTCGGGAAACTATAACATAAATATAAGCCCCGGGCAAGAACCGGTCGTTAATCAATCAGGTCGACTTCATGCTAGGGGAGAGCGTCATTTTTGCCGAGGTGCTGCAAAGAGTGTCACGTCTTTACGAAAGATGTGGTGAATGCACTTTCACTTTCCAAAAGGAGTCAAACTCTACCTACTTTTACGAGCACGATTCAGTAATAACGCTTGCGAGAACAAAAACCCACCGTAAAATAGAAAGCATTATTTCGAAAGAATTGACGAATTGAAGAAGACGTACTCAGGGATGAGCTCCGAGCAAAATGGAAATATTATTAGCTAGTTTATACCCGGGTTTGTAGGATCACCGTTTTTACTCAAGGAAAGGAAAATTAATGCAAACAATGACCGTATTATAAAACCAGATTATAAAAACACGGATTGAAAGCCTCGTGTTTAATCCTGCTTTGCACACTATGTATCAGTTTTTTCACTTCAGATTTTTATCTGTTTTATCGACGAACAGACACGGATTATCCCAATTCATTAACTAACTAATCTAATCTTTACAATGAAACATAATTCCTCAAAATTCAGGATTAGAATTCACTTCATCCAATCTCTAAATTAGAAATCAATGTTACATAAATGCCACTCCAGAAATTAAATCACTGTTAAAACCAGGTATTCTTAACACTAATAAAATTTGAATGCTTCCATTGTCACTACACAAAATTTCACAATAACAATTTAAGCAATCCCAGAAATTAGGGTCAATACCCTTGTAACATCTAAATTTATAAATATATAAAGAAAAACCGGTGGTAACAATGGCATCAAAACAATGTGGTTCAATGAGTTTCCTCTCTCATCCACCATTCTGAAATCTGGATACCGATCACAACTTCAGCCCAGTACCTGTCAACTCATTGACCTTGCACAAGGTATGCAAATATTTAATTGATTAAATAAATTTAAAAAATAATGTCTGCAAGGTTCCTAGGAGACGATGAAGAAAATAAAATCTTGGTGGAAGCTGTGGAAAGTGTGGACAAAGCAGATATGGAAAGACCAGGAAAAATAAGATCAAGGGATTGAGGGTATAAATCAGAAAGATAGATAAAGAACTTTACAACACAACTATTAAAGATTAGAAAATTCAAAATGTTCTTTTATTGTAATTTTAATTTGCACTGAACAAGGCCAGGACTAGACTGCTTGCAAGTCTTTGTATATGTAAGCCCAACCTGTAAGAAGAGGGGACAAAATGATTACCCATTAGTATGATTTAACAGCATTTTTTATAAGATTTGTGTGTAAATACACCTGAAAAATCTAATGCTAAAATAAAAACAAACAAAACAAACCCTGAACAAGACTTTGTTTAAATTATTATAGACAGCCTTGTTAGTAAAGTAAACATGATATTCATTTTACACTTTCAGTTTAGTTCTAACAGTCCCAAAATCAGGACCTTCCTAGCACTTACAGAATCAAGGCTGAATCTTTATACGGTAGTCTTAAAAAATTCTCCCCCCTTAAGAGCCAAATTAACAATTTTGCCATAAACAATAAACAATTTGTTTTAATTTCAAGTTTTATCATGCACATCAATAAGCATATCTGTTTTACATGAGACAAAACATAGCTTCACATCAAAACTTATTACAATCCTGATCAAAGCAGAGAAGCCTGACACTAGTAGAAATTCAATCATTGAAAATCATAATTTTAACAATGATTAAAAATATTAAAAAATAAATTTCGCTCTAAAGATTTAGCATCTTTTCGGAAAATAAGGATTTCAGTACACTCAGCATATAGCCACAACCTTTTCAATAATTGATTACACAAACCAAACAGATCAATAAATATTAGTATTAAAGATACTATAGGAGACAAAGCTAAACAAACCCATAATAAATAAATTTCACCTGGAAGATTTGGCAATTCCCTAAATTAAGTTATTTTAAATCCAATTTAGGGAATTGCAACATCTGTAAAGATTGTATTAAAATACGCACTTGGTCTTAGATACAATCTTTACAAATTAAACAGAACTTTGACGTGTAGATATTTGTTAAAATCTAAAGTTCATCTGAAGAGAAAATTCACCCTGCCATAATTTCCGTGCATCTGCCAGTCTGGTCTCTCGCGTTGTGTAAAGATATTTTTGTGTAATTACAGAACTACAAGTATTGTCAGTACTCATATTGCAAATTGTTAAACAAAGACAAGTCATCATAACAGAAAATACCTGTTATAAAAATGTTAACTGCTGAAGTAAGTTCTCTTTTAGATAGATAAATATATACTTTATTTATTTTCGAGAAACTGGGCTTTTAATTCGTTTTACAGACTACAGTGTTGTACTGGTATACTGAAAACCCCGGGATGAAAAGCTGCCGCCTTCTATGCCGTACGGCATGTCAGTCACAGGTTTTAACTGGCATAAAGTTCTAAATTAAGTTTAAATTTAGCGACAAATATTGATGTTTCTGCTTACCTTGTCATTTAGAGCTTCCCGTGCCTTTCATGCATAATTTTGTTCGATGTACATGACATAAACATCTTCCACCGAAGTCCACACGTTTGCAAACAACCTTGGGCAACCACAGTCTCGACCTGTAGCTGCTCAAACACAAATGTTTTAGGCGATTGAAATTTTTAAACCTTTTTCTCCAATCAAGAGAGATTCGGTTCGATCAGTTTATGGAAACCCGCGTAGCTAAAATCGCCATTTTGAATACTAAAACAATCTCTGGTCTCTTCGAGATATTCGTAAAATACTCTCATTGGACGAGATCAATCGGAACCTATTCGGGCGATCATCGGCGAGCACACGAAAATTGCCCAAAACCAGTACTTGTTCCCCCGACTGTGTGTGTCGAGAGAGACTGAGAACATTCCCATATCTCCCACAATGCATTGTGGGTGTACAGAAAGCGCGCACATTTTACAAAATGGCGGATGGACCCAACGAATTTCAGCTTGAACAACCACCTTCTGATGGAATTTCATCTGTCAAATTCAGCCCTAATTCTGCTTCCTTTTTAGTGGTGTCATCATGGGATACAGTGAGTATCTTCTCTTTAAATATTTACTTGTTAATTTATTAATTAATAGTCTTTTTCTACCTACTGAACACGGGTTGCGAGGATGTTTGTGATTAATTCGTTTATCCACAATTTTCATGAGTTTTGTATGTTTTACTAATCCTTCAACAGACAGTCAGACTCTATGATGTTCAGAACAACAATATGCGCCTTAAATATAACCACTCCTCTGCAGTACTAGACTGTTGTTTTCAAGATGGTGTTCATACATTCAGTGGAGGACTTGACAATACTCTGAAAGTGTAAGTTGGTTCAAATCATCCTAAAACTTCCATTTGAAAGAAAAATTTTAATTAACATACTTCGTCTTACCTCGAGGACAAGAACAAGTACACCAACTAATGCTCTGGTGCAAGTAAAATAAAGCATCTTAAATTTATACAATTTGAGTTTTTAGAGACCTTGGCTGTTGCTGAAGCTGGGAGAGAAACGTCTGTAGGGCCACTTTTGAAGGCATATGTACCGTATTTTATTATGCAGTGGATGAAGTGATGGCTTTCATCTGACATAATTGACCCAATTCAAAATTCAATAACCAACAGCTCTGTGCCAGATGATTTATACTTGCCTGTTATGTTTTTGTTGTCTAACACTTGTCTTGTTTGTTCAGTGTCGACCTCAACACTTCAGCGGAGCAAGTGGTAGGAGTGCACGATGAAGCAATAAAATGTGTGGAATATTGCCCACAACATGGTATGATACATAATATGAATGGATTAAAAAATTAACCTCTTACTAACCAAGCACTAGGGCTGTACTGGGGAGTTTTGGCTCGAGGCCATGGCAGTACGGACAAAAATGACAGAGGGTCAGTATTCCCCAGTACGGCTTGAGCAAGTTAGGTTTGTAAGTAGTTGATTATATGGCACTCATGTAAGATGGAAATTTTGAATTTTCTGGCTGGATAACTTGTTCTCATTCTTGTACTCTTACTCTGATCTGAAGATCCCTAATATAACAGTTGTATCCCACATTACAACCACCTTATGAACACATTCTTTTTCCTAAAAAAAATCCTCAAACAGTCATTTTCACCCCTTGAAGATGGCCACACTGTAAATACAGCCAGCATTTGGTGACCAGATGATCGATGGCCAGATTAACTGGCTCTCATTGTAGCTAATTCCATTTAGTTAGAAATAATGTGATAGGGTTTTGATACTTGAATGATATTTCTAGGCTTAATTGTGACTGGTAGCTGGGACAAGTTTGTCAAGCTGTGGGATCCACGGACAAATCAGTGCACTGGAAAATATGAGCAGCCTGAAAAGGTCTTGTAACTGTTGTAGACTCCCATCTTAATATATAGACACCTATACTCCTTTGTGTATATGTACAATGTAGATCCATAGTTTATCATAAAGCATAAAGTTCTTTGTAGTTCACAGTTTTTTTCTGTAACCAGTAAAAATACTGTACATAATATTGTATTTCCCCGTCTCATGTATGTCTTTCCATTTTTTTTTTAGGTTTACACAATGGCATCATCTGATGAGCGTCTTGTTGTTGGCACAGTAAGACTTGGTTCATACAAATAATGACTTGGTGTTTTATAGAATTACTTTAAATAATAAATAATTTTTGTGATAAACTTCCATAAAATGGTTGGTTGTTGTTATCTGTATTAGCTTTAACTGTACATTCATGATTTCTTGATGTTTATATCTTCAATTAGCGCTGACTAGCAGATGTCAGTTTTGATTGACTTTGACTTATGTATGTTGTGGTTTAAATTTATCTTTGGTTTAAAAATTTTCAAACCAGTTTGATTTTGGTTTTTCATTGTCTCATATTCATTATCATAAGCTAAAACAAAGGGAAATCAAAATCAAACTGGTTTGAAAATTTTTGAACCAAAGATAAATTTAAACCACAACATGTACAAACAGACTGAGAGTTTTAAATATATCTACTTAGTTTACGATGGGAAGTGAGCATTAAAAAGAAAAGTGATAAAATAAATGCAAATTGTACTTATTTTGTTGTGTTGTAGGCAGGGCGACGTGTGATGGTATGGGACCTAAGGAACATGGTAAGAGTTAACTAATAAATGCTATTGTTGCCCAGTGTAAGATACTTTGCATGTTACAACTGAAAACAAGAATTGATTTAACAATGTTTTTAGTTGCAAGCATCACCAAAATAATATTCATGTTAATTGTATTTTAATCCACGAAACTTGTATTTGCATGAAAATTTTTTAATCATCCAGAGCATGATGTATTAGCTACAGACTAATGGTCAGTGTAAGGTCAGCAGCCTTGCATTCTGCTAATTTATATGTACATCCAATTGTTAAATTAAGCTTGGGTCTATAATAGTAGTAATAATATTGTTTGTGTACAATTTCTATTTTAAGGCATATGTACAACAAAGGAGGGAGTCTAGTTTAAAATACCAGACAAGGTGCATCCGCACCTTCCCAAATAAGCAAGGTAAGGCTAGTTCTAACTTCTCTCCACTGCATCACATTATTTGACGTGCTGTTAATATCATTAAAAGTAAGAAGCATTCCCCAGCAGGGCTGTAGCTTGCAAGAGGCAAGACAAGGCACTTGCCTTGTCTAGATTTTAAACCAAAATTAAAACAAAATATGTTTGGTTGGCCCTATCTCCCACCCAGGTGCAAAGAGCTAAGAGATGTTTAGTTGATAAAATAATTGCCATTTGAAAACCATGGATTTTTATGAAACAATATGTTATGAAAGTGCTGACAATAGCATTTCAGAGCTGCTCTACTAGATTTCAAAATTTTCTGGGGAGCATGTCCCCAGAGCCCCCTCAGTGGTTCACACCCCAGTAATCGCAGATCTTGCCCTGTCTATGCCAAAAGTTTGGCTTGGCTCTGCCCAAATGAATAGCTTTCTAGGAAAATAAGCCCTCTAAGTATATACCACACAAGTGAATAGTGCTGATTGGTTAATTCAGAGGCGATTAGCATAGTACTATTCACCTCCAAACAGTCAACAAGAAACAAAATGGCTTCGTGTGTGGCTTTTGGTACCGAAAGTAATGTTATGGTCTGCCATTATTTAGCTTGTGTGATATATACTTAGTCTAACACAATTATTTACTTCAGTGTCTGCAAAAGCAGTGGATATTTACCTCGAGGCTTTGTGGCTCAGTAAATGTCCACCACTATTCACCTCCACTTTGGTGAATAATTGTTAATTATGTATTGTTAACTGTGGCCTTGCTTTCATGTCACAGGCTATGTGTTGAGTTCTATTGAGGGCAGAGTAGCTGTGGAATATTTTGACCCAAGCCCAGAAGTGCAGAAAAGGAAATACGCCTTCAAATGTCACCGTATCAAGGAAGAAGGAATGGAGAACATCTATCCTGTCAATGCAATATCATTCCATAATGTGTGAGTGAAAGCATTTTTCACTTTATAGCTGTCTGTTCAAATTCCAGGAACTGGTACTGCCCCAGTTACTACCGATCCCAACTTGGCAAAGAGATTTAGCCCAGCTTATGCACTGTAGGCCATTTTGTACCTCAGCTGTGGTACAAATTAATGTGAAAACTTCCTCCAAGGGTCACTGAGTTACAAGTATTTCACTAACTGACTTCATTGGAGTATCCTAATTACATGCAACTAAGAGTTTACCCCTTTGACTAATACCTGATTCACACCAACAAAACATGTTTAGTTAAACCAGGTTTAAGAAAATGAAAATCAGCAACAGACAACTGATGAACTAAATTCTACACGGGGTTCAAGTATGCTCTAACTTGTGCTTTCATTGTGCTAACTTTGAATTCGATAAACATCAGTCAGCAACTTCCATGAAGAAAACAATTTTAAACCGTGTTTAACTAAACAACATTTAAACATGTTTAAGGAGGCTTACTACAGTTTTGAAGGGGTAAATGAACCCAGCTTTTAACTTTTTAATAAAATGCCCAGAAAGGTTTTAACTTTCACTTATTATTGTTTGTAGCATCCTACAACCAATAGATGTGATATTTGAGCAATATAGATGCTAATAAGCAGCCAAAATGAATATCCGAGTGCTTAAGAGGAGACTGGACACTAGTAGCTTCAATGGCGTTTTTCTCAAAATCTGCCCGTACGACCCCACCTCAAAAATTCAGAAAATAGAAATTGAATCAGATAAAACATTCATGCAAAATAAATTAAAAATCTGTAAGACAGTTTTTTTGCAAAATAGGAAAATGTGGTTTTTTGCCTATTTTAAAAATAGCTCCAAATCTGTCTTACAGATTTTTTTTAGATTTTGACAGTTGACGCGATTCACCCCAAAAAGTTAATTGTGAAAATTTCATTATGGGTCATACGGTAGGTTTTTGAGATATTTTGAGCCGAAGTCAGGTTTTTACAACCTCCGACAAGAATCGAATTGCGCATGCCCTTTTATTTGAGCGCGCGCTCGTATGACGCCACACGTTATCAGCGATGAAAAAAGCGGATTAGAACTCCTCTGTCGGTTGTTTATCAACCTATCTGTAGTATTGTCTTCATCCTATGACATGTCTAAAACCTTCTGAAACTTTCTGAAACTGTTAACGTTCGAAGAAAGGGCTCAAACTTGTTTTCGTTTTCTTTAGTTTTTCTAAAGTTTTGCGAGCGCGAGCGATATTGACGTCAGGCAGCCGAATCGTAGCGCGCGCTCTTGCCTCGTAAAAACTGTAGTAAGCCACCTTAAGCTTTGGTGTGAATGGGGTATAAGTGTTGAATTTTGCATGTGCATGATTTTGTATGTTTGGTGCTATCATGCTGACAATATTTCAACAATAAGACCAAGAGAAACATTTTTTTACAATGCATCTAGAGTTTATATAATGGCTGGAAAAGGCCTTATTTGTGACTTGTTAAATGCATTTTCTATTGTTGTCACTGGCCCCACATATATTACAACAGCAACCCATATTGACATTGTCATGTGACTGACCAAGGCGGTTAAAGTTTATAAATATCACAATGTGTTGTACCAGAAAACATCCATACCCCTTCCACGGAAGGTTTTTTGGTTTAAACCCGACCCCTCTGGAATTTCCGCTCAAGCCCCATAGTTTCCTTTTAAAATGTTGGCCTTTGAGACCCCCCACCCCCTCGGAATTTCCATTGACCTTCCATGGGGTGGGTATGGATATTTTCTGGAACTGCACAATGCATGTACATGTAGTTTTATCAATCTTTTTTAATAATTTTAAATTGGTGATGGATGATTTTTCTTATATGCAATTTAGTGTTTTCCTGTCATTAATTTTAGGCACAACACATTTGCCACTGGTGGGTCAGATGGTTTTGTAAACATTTGGGATGGCTTCAACAAAAAGCGCCTTTGCCAGGTACAAAATATTTTATAGCACAAGTTCATCTATGCATCCAGCACTGAAGTGTCTACATGACATACATCCTTGTCATCTAGCCTATCAGTGCCTAGGTGGTACATAGGGCTTCAGTAATACTTTGGCCAGAGTGAGTGGTTAAGTATCACTGAAGCCTTATGTGATGCCTAGGCACCGTTAGGATAATGATGATTAAGTATGTCATGCAGACACGTTAGTGCTCAGGGTTTTCAAAACAAGCCAGCAACTGCCAGAGTTCCACCGGCTACTTGATTATATGTCGCTGGTTACTCTGCGACACCTTGCAACAAACAAGCTAACTTTTCATAGCCACCTACTCTTCCAGTCACTGATGCCTACTTCAAAACATTTTGAAACCCTTGGTGCTCGATGCCTGATATACAATAGAAGTTAGTAAAATTTATTTTAAGCAATTTATAAGTAAGAAATTTATGTGCTGACTGTACATGTCTGCAATATCAAGATTTGTACACGTATGTTAGGCAAGGATGAAATGGAATAATATTCTCACAATGTCAACCCTCCAAGTTTATTTTTTTCCTTAGTGGCCATTTGACCACCGACTGCTCAAGTTTGGTCGCCAGTGAAAAATTTTATTCGCTAATTTAAGCTCACGCTTTCAATACTTCTATTTAATTTTTGTCGCCAGGCTGGCGACTTTGGTTCCAATTTAGTCGCCAGCTCCAAAACTTTAGTCGCCATGGCGACTTAAATGGCCTTAACTTGGAGGGTTGAATGTTGCCTGTAAAATGCAGCCAAGCAATTTCTCTGCGCCCTTTGGGTAAATAATTAACAGACTGATGTTGAACTTGGTTAGCTGAGCTTGAAATTGAATGTTACATTTGTTTCAGTTTCATCGTTACCCCACCAGTATCTCATCACTGAGCTTCAGTAATGACGGCAGCCTGCTGGCCATAGCTGCATCATACATGTATGAAGAGGACGAGAAGGAGTAAGTATAGACAGTATATTATTGCATAATTATTGGAAACCCTTCTGCCAAATCAAACACTGATTATTACAAACCTGACATAATTTTTTTTTTTTTACTTTGTCAGACACCCAGCAGATGCAATTTATATTCGCCGGGTTTCAGACGCTGAAACCAAACCCAAATGAATTTGGCTGTGACGAAGGAGTAAGGAAAACATCAGGGCAAAAACCAGCATGTCTACCATTATTAAATGTGACATATTTATTAAAGACACCTTTTATTGCACTGGTAGGATTCGGATGGTTAAGCTGTGTTAATTAACTACAAAGTTTCGCCTGGATAAACCAGTGACAGTGATAAAAAAAAACACAAGCCAAGATGAAACTGTTCCATTTTGCCTGTGTTGGGACCTCATCCAAAACAAATACCCAGAGAGAACATTACTGAACAGGCATTTTATGGACATAATAACTTTTGCAGTTACTGTATAGTGCAATTTTCTCGTTTCTATAAAAAAATGAAATGTTTTTATCATTAGTGAGTAGTAAAGCCTTTCTTTATTAATAAGCCTTGTAAATAATGAGTTTTTTCCTCATAATTTTGTTCTTGTCAAAAGTTACAAGTTAATACATAAGATAATATTATAGGGGATCAGATTTCGGAAAGAAATGTTTAAGTACCCAGGGCCAGTTGCACAAAATTAAAAGAAATGATGCCAATTTGTCACTGTCGAAGTGGAACCTTTTAAAAAAGGACCGAGGTGGCAGCCATTTCACAAACTTCATATTCAATCTTCATCTTTAGAAGTCCATCCATGAATGATTATGTCACTCGCTTGTTGTTAGTCATTGCACCAACTAAAGAATACTCTATTTGTGGTTGTGAAAGTAAACCTACTGATTATGTTTTGCCTCTTGCAGATAGAAAATAAAATTATGCATTTTAATTCTTACTGTCAGTTTCTGTAATTAAAAATGTTATTCTTATTACATATTATTCTGATGGTACAGTACTGAGTCTCTTTGACTCCCAAGAGCAGTCATATCTAATTTGTCAATGTCAAAACATTGCTAAAAGCTGACTGGTGATGAGAAATTCTCATCACTATAATAAGCTTGAGGATGCAGGGGTTAAACAGCCAACTGTTTTGTGTCGGGGAAAGGTTTTCCCTTTCACTTTGAAAAACAAACGCTGTTAAGTCTCCATCCTCATCATTCAAGCCACATGTGTGCTCACACCAGAAGTTTGTCAGCTTACTGGTGATCTCATGTTTTCAACTACTCCAAAGTGTTGTATTTCAATAGTAGCCCACCACTGTGGCTAAGCCAACTGTCAGAGAGAGATCTTCGTCCACTCTGTGAACAAGTAGCTTGTTACCATCATCTTGCACGTTCTTTTACAGGAGATGGGTCACTGTGTGGGGGAAGTTTATCCATGATACGACCGGCAATTTCTTTGTAGGCAGTACTCTGTTTAAAGCAGATAAAAAAAATCATCAAATGCTTACCTACAGTATGTACAAGGTTTATTATTGAAAACCCAGTGTTATCAGTATAATTTTTCAATGGTAAATTAAATAATCCAGAGGCCAGCTTCCTTATCATTTTATCTAGTCTGGGCCCAGTTGTTCAAAGAGTGGATAACACTTTCCATCAGGTAAATCTCTCTCCAGTAGATATGTGTTGATAAAACAAACTATGCTATCCAGTAGATAGTATTATCCACCCTTTGAACAACAAGGTCCTGGATTTCAGTTCAATTGTCATCTTACTAATTTACCTGGGGACTGTCTGGTTGAGAAACCACAATAGGTTTTCCAGAATCTGATGTTTCTCTGATGTCAATATGAAGGGGAATATCACCTAGGAACAAAATGACACATTAGCAACAAAGGAAAAGCAAAACTAGTACATTTGATTAGAAATGATTCATTTCAGAATTGTTTGCCTGTTACTGGCCTATTCCAAGATTTTATTTACTAAGGAGACTTCGCCCTGTGAAATAGTAACTTAACTTCAGATACTATTACACACTAATTCCATGGTTTTCTTTTGCTTAGTTTTGACTATTATGCCCTAATTGTTAGTTGTCGTTTCATATGTTAAATAAAATCACTATTACATGACTAAAACAACTGAGAGGGTCAATACCGGTATCTAAAATCAGAGAACTTTAATTATTTTTATTTGGAATTTCATACATATTAGATAGGGTCAAGTTTCTCCTTTACAATCATCAATATGAGTATTACCAGAAACTCATAAGGAGTTGAAACCTATAACGCGCGTTCACAGCGTTCGAACATTCAGTTTGCCAAGTACCATATTTGGAAACACAAGGAGCTTGTACGCGAATGATTTACACATGTAATGACACACACAAGAAAATTTTTGCTTTGCGGTAAGTCACTTGAATTCCGACCTAAACGCCGTGAATTACTCACAGAAACTAAAGAAATTCACCAAGAGTATCCAAGTGAAGTTCTCCGGACCATAAAATGACGATGAAACAGGGGAATTTAACCAAATTTAACTCTATTTAACCAAAGTTGTTTAAAAACAAGATTACGCCATTTAGCGCGCGCTGTGTATTTAATCCAAATATTGCAATTTTGATTGGTTGATTTTTTTCTCGTGGTTTTCCAAATATGGTACTTAATGGAAACGAATGTTCAAACGCTTTGTACAATGCGAATCATAGGTAGTTACACGTTTCAACCCTTATGGGTTTCTGGTATTACAGTGCAGCTACCCAAATCAGGCCAGTTGGAAAAAATTGACCAATCAAAATGTGAATTGAAAACAATGGATGGCTATCTCTTTTTTATCCATTGTTTCCAATTAATGTTTTGATTTGTTAATTTTCTTCCAAGTGGCCCAGTTCAAGTAGTCACACTAAATCTCTTGTTAACCAAGCTTGCTCACAATGTCAACCATGCTGGAAGAACAACAACCCTCAGTCTCCTTCTCAATATGGGCCTTATGCAACTGCCAACACTAAGGGCTAATATAATTGCAGTAAGATCCTTGTGCATTCTGCAACATAATAAGTTTGTACCTAAGAGATCAAGATCCATTTCCTTGGCAACATCTCTGGCACCATCTTGTCCAAACAAGTAAGCTTTGTGTTGACACTTGGGGCACACATAGTGACTCATATTCTGGATTAATCCAAACACCTTTGTTAAAAATCAAAACACAGAAGAAGTAGATGAGTGAATGCTTGTTAAAAATTAACATTTTATTTAATGTTTTGTCTCAGTATTATTGTAACTCACTGGTGTAAATATTGGGTTTCAAATACAGTAAGAATATCCAATTTCTTTTTTACAATAACACTTGAGCCAAGAAGTGTAACAATTTAGCTGGTCTTATTTGCAAAACAGCCGGCCATCTAATCAGCCACGGCAATAGCAATTTTGCATTTTCTAAATTGTCTTTTATTTCAAATAAGGCCTGCTGCAAAACCTGACGATTACCAAAATGCACTTTGTTTGCACAAAAATAACAGCATTATTTATAGAACTAAAAAATTCATGTGAAAGGCTTTTGAGAGAGGACTATGGTCTATTTGCTACGGTGGCCCATATCTGCCACGGCAAAACTTACTTTTCCACGGCAAAACTTACTTTTCCACGGCAAAACTTACTTTTCCACGGCAAAACTTACTTTCTCACGGCAAAACTTACTTTTCCACGGCAAAACTTACTTTTCCACGGCAAAACTTACTTTCTCACGACAAAACTTACTTTCTCACGGCAAAACTTACTTTTCCACGGCAAAACTTACTTTTCCACGGCAAAACTTACTTTCTCACGGCAAAACTTACTTTTCCACGGCAAAACGTACTTTTTAAACGGCAAAACTGGGACAGGATGTAAACAGAATCAAGATGGCGGCAGCTTATAGTGACAACGAAGACGACGGCAACGAAGACGAAGAAGAAATACTCATAAAATACTATTTTTATCGTGGTTATGAATACAAAGATATCTTAGATTTCTTAGCAACTTACCACAATATCGAAATAAGTGAACGGACGTTACACAGACGACTGAGGATGTATGGATTATCAAGAAGAAATCCTGAATATGACATTGATGCCATAACTGACGAAGTTCGAAATATGTTAGATGGTCCTGATTGTATTTCCGGCTATAGGCATGTATGGCATAGCCTCCAGTTAAATGGACATCAAGTTCCACGACAAGTGGTGGAGCTCTTACTTAGGGAATTGGATCCAGACGGCTGCCAACAGAGAAAAGAACATGAATTAAAAAGACGTCAGTATCATAACGCTGGTCCAAATGCCGTCTGGCACGCTGACGGATACGACAAACTTAAACCCTACGGTTTTCCAGTTCATGGCTGTATCGACGGCTGGAGTAGAAGGCTGTTGTGGCTGGTGGTTACACGATCAAATAACTCACCTGACAACATTGGATCTTACTTTTTGGATGCCGTTAAAACATGCGGTGGGTGTCCACGTGAACTAGTCACTGATTTGGGTACAGAGAACAAAATCATGGCCTCCATGCAAGCCTTTTTTCGTGACGATGAAAATGCCCACAGATATGTTGCATCACCGCGAAATCAAAGGATCGAGGGTTACTGGTCCCAGTACCGAAGAAACAGATCCAGTTGGTGGATAAATTTATTTAAGGATCTTGTTGAAACAGGCGAACTTAATACAAGTGATGCTTTACAGAAGGATTGCTTATGGTTCTGCTTTGCAGAATTGCTGCAGGAAGACTTGAACGCCGTGAAAGAACACTGGAACACACATCGCATAAGAAAAAAAATCTAGACACGACACAGTTCCTGGTGTTCCAGATGTATTGTATTATTTGCCGGAAGGAAGAGGTGGGGAGTCAGGTTTGCTACTCTCTGTAGATGACAATAAAATTAGCTATGTCGAAAATCACTTAATCGAGAAGGAAGAAGGTAATGAACACTTTGAATATTTTCAGTATGTGATGGATTCTCTTGGCCTTGAAAAGCCTACAAACTGGAGAGAAGCCTTGCAACTGTACCGCAAACTTGTGTCAGTTTCAGTATCAGGTGCATGATCTATTGTAATCCAAGACGCTGATAACTCATACTGTTATCTTACATTACTTCAACGAAAGTTTTTGTTACTGTAGCTTCCCTCGAAGCTACTCTGGTATGTAAAACTTATATAAAAATAATCCACTTAATAATCAACTATAATAAAAATAATCAACAGGTGTTTGTGTTCCACATTTATTCAACATCAATATATATTTATCTCTGAGAAAGACTGAATACGTTTATCATTAACTGAAGAAACAGTTCCAGAAGTAGAACAATCCCCTATAACGTTGCTTTCAAACTGAAACAATTACTTTTAACAATGTCAATTGACCCTTTGGAGCTGGGTGTCACGTTACCTTCCTTATCCTTTTGAAGGTCTTCAACTTAACAAATACTTCGAAAATACTAGAATTACAGAACTGATGGTATGATGAAATTCTTAAAACATGCACCAAGGTGGCTGCAGTAGCCTCAAACTTTTCAGTCTTCCTGGTACATGCTACAAGTTGTAGCCCGTAACATTGATGTAAGTAGTTCAGGCGCATGTGAGCACAAGTGAACAGCTGCAAGGGGCCTACAAAATCTAAATAACAACAGAAACGCAACATGATGGTAACAGTTTCATATTACAAACAAACGAATAGTAATTATTGTCAGTTTTGTCACACTAACAAAACAATGCCCTTCAATAGTTCATTAATGACATGATTGAGTCTTAAGGACAAAAAAACGCAACATACTTAAGTCAGCAACGCAATACAACGCAACATACTTAAGTCAGTTCATAATTTCTATAGAGATGCGCAAATATTAAGTGCGGAAAAAAAATTGAAGCCTGTGGGGTTAATTTGTTCAACCTCAACACTCGTCTGGCTTTAGATGTACCCAAAATATTACTTTTAACTAATACCTCCGTTTGAAAACAAGTGTTGGTGCACAATCTTTCATATGGAAATCAGTGTCACGTTTATTGCCTCACAAATGAAAATAATTTCAATATGCAAGTTTTGTGCACCAGGACCTGAAAATGGCTTACGAAATATTATATTTTAGGTCGAAGCTGTCAATATGCAAACATATAATTAAAAGCATTGTAGAATACTACGACAGGAATGTTCATTCCTCTTCCTCAATTTGCTTTCTCTTTTGAAGCTTAATTTTCATGGTCATTAAAAATGACCTGATAATAATATTGAGTCAGTACAATACTATCAATACCTAAGGTTTGGCAAATGCTTGTCCTTTACAAAAAGCAAGGATAAAGAGCTCTTTGAACTCATCAAAAGAGCTCATGTGTACTACAGGAATGGTTAACTCTTTGCCACATGCTCCTATAATAGGAAAACATATTGTGTGGTTGGGGTTGTACTTAAGGCAGTCATGATTAAAATAAACAGTCACCTTAAACTTTTGACTGTCAATTGGCTTGTGTTTTTGTCCAGTTAACCATCCCATAACTCCTGGAACTGTCAAATCAGGATGGTGAAATGCTTCTGCTCCTTCTGGAATTTCGTTGTCAAGATTGGAATCTTTATAATTCCATGCGACTGCTGCAGAGTGACCCACAATACTCTCATCTTCAAACAAATTTAGGCAGTCTTGGAAATGATCCATTACATCTTCCTCAATTTGTCTTCTCGAAGAGCCAGATGGTGAGTACTGTGGATCCATCAGGGAGAACAAGTAGTTGGCATCAGGTGTCAGCTGCTCCTTTAAGTTTCCACTAACAAACAGTGGCTGGCATACAGATGGGTGACTCTGTATCAACTCTGCCAATCCATAGGTAGACATTCCCATAAGGAATTCTTTCATGTACAATGACCGGCGATTAACAAGGCTCACTTTCAGAGATCTCAAAATTTCGTCAACATGGTATTCGTCTACTACACCAGTGTATCCATGCTCGAAAATTATGTCAGTGTAGTTCTTGCAATTTTCTCTGACATCCTTCAGAAGTTGTTGTTCCTTTGCTGTCAGATCAGCATCTTGAATGTTCGTCATGTCAACACTTTTTGATATTGATTCATACACACACTGCTCAAGGAAACATGGGGGAGGTCCTCCTTGGGCCAAAGAGACTGCCACGATTTCACCACATGTGCGGAAGTTGCCATTTTGAACGTGGTAGGTAGAGTCTGCAGGACTTCCATCTGGGAACATTTCCTTTCCCATGTCAGAAATAACTTCTGCTAAGAATTCTTGTGACATGGCCCCAGTATCAATACCAGCCTCACCATTGTAGTGCACTCTCAAGACACTTGTGGGCGGAGTTTTTTTGGCCTGCCTTTGCCATAATGCAAGTGTTCTTGTGAATGGTGCGCAGCGACGAGAAACAAGAAAAAATTCTTGCTTGTGATCTACTCTTTCTGATACGATTTTTACAATTTGGCTTGGATCTGTCACAACAGTGGCCGGTTCTACGATGATAGAACCATCTGTGATTTCTTCCAAAACCTCATTGGTGTTTTCCAATTCTTGGAGCACCTCTGCTAACTGAGCATCTTCTAAAATCTGTTGTTGTGCTGGTTGAACACTTGGATATGAGACGCTTGGATATGAGACACTTGGCAAGTCACAGTGTAAGGGTGGAGTGCCACTTTCGTCAAGAGAGCTTCCTAATGAAGTAATTACTGATGCTGACTGAAAGTCATGTGATGAACTTTCAGACTCACTGGTTGTTTTAGAAGAACTCGGTTCTGATTTGCTGATATTATTGTCTTCTGACATTTCAAAGTCAGCTGTTGTACACAGGTACATAGTAATTCTCTTATAGTCCTTACCAAGTTCAGTCTTGTATTTTTCAAGTTGCAAATCTTCCTCTTGGCCTGGTAAACTGAGTGCATGGCTTCCATCTTCGTACAACAGAACATAATCTTCCTCAGGATCAAACTTTCTGTCAAATGCCTGCCACTTTTCAACCCCTTTAGACATTATTCTCGCATAACCTGCTGATTTTGGCACTTGAATAGGCAGCCGCTTGCCCCAAATTGGTTTTAAGTCGTTTCCAGTATTTCTCATAAGACCAATGTTAATTGTCACATTTTCCTCAGGATTAACTTTTACTTTCTTTTTGGGGCGGAATTTTGAACCTGATTGTTGCTGTTTCGTTTTACACACCATGTACTCCTTGAATGACTTCGTGTTTAACTTTTCCTGAAGAACCGGCTTCCCAAAGGAAAGTTTGGGACCAGTGGTGGATGCTTCTTGAGCAGAC
Source organism: Meandrina meandrites (assembly GCA_963693305.1). NCBI lineage: Eukaryota > Metazoa > Cnidaria > Anthozoa > Scleractinia > Meandrinidae > Meandrina > Meandrina meandrites. The sequence goes on from OY855904.1 coordinate 16,437,577, forward strand.
ATAGGTAAACCACATTTCCAACAAAATTTTCCACTGGGTTTTTGTTTGGCGGAACAAGAAGTACAAAACCTTAGGAAGCAGAAAACAAATGTCTGTAGTTAGAAAACAAACTAGTGGACATTGTGAGTTCATCACTCTTTGATCGATCTAAGAAGGATGCAAAAAAACTGTGGCCCGCGCAAGGTAAGTGTGTTTTGTTGCTTTGTTTTCAAATTTCGATTCACTACACTTGTGACTTTTAATTTTCTTTACAAAAACAGCTAATTCGTGCCGCGCGCGAGGAAGGTGTGATTTTTTTCTCTTTGTCTTTACAAGCAATAACTAAAATCATGAGAACTTTTTCAATGTATTTTGCACTTTTTCGATGTAATATATATTGCGAATCGACCAAGATCGTGTCGGCGAAACGACTTCGATGTATGCGAATCGACCAAGATCGTGTCGGTGAAACGACCTCGATGTATGCGAATCGACTTGTATGCGAAACGACCGGCTTCCGAAAGGGTCATAAACATAAACATATCCAACAGGGATATTTACAACGCAAACTCTATAGTTCACATTATGTTATGAGTTACATTACGTATAGGCGGCAGCAACTATTATCTACACTAAAATATAAATTATAAGAAAACCCGATCTAAGCGAAAAGATAGATCGAATTTCGTCGAACGAATCAATCAAATTGAAGCTAGTACGGGATCATTGATTTAAGTCTTTGAATATAAGCTTACTTTCGATACTGCTTGTTTATGTTTACATCTACTCGTTTAACTTGTTTATACAATGATTACAATTTTCAGTCATTTGTTTTCACCATGCGCCTAGTTTTCCTGTGTTCAGTTTACATCTGTGTCCTGACAGAATATACTCAATACAATTAGCAACTGTAAAATCAAATCAGTCATACTTACACGAAATCTTCCTCTTCCGCCATGCTGGATCGGAGTACGACGAAAACTTCCTGGGCTTGAAGCCGGAAGTAAGTTTTGCCGCGAGAAAGTAAGTTTTGCCGTGAGAAAGTAAGTTTTGCCGTGGAAAAGTAAGTTTTGCCGTGGAAAAGTAAGTTTTGCCGTGAGAAAGTAAGTTTTGTCGTGAGAAAGTAAGTTTTGCCGTGGAAAAGTAAGTTTTGCCGTGGAAAAGTAAGTTTTGCCGTGAGAAAGTAAGTTTTGCCGTGAGAAAGTAAGTTTTGCCGTGAGAAAGTAAGTTTTGCCGTGGAAAAGTAAGTTTTGCCGTGGCAGATATGGGCCACCGTAATTTGCGGTACTCTTACCGGAACATTAACCTTTCTGAACATTTCTGTTCCTCTACGAGCATCAAGCAGTGCAATATCTTGAGGAGTGGTTACTATCACAGCACCTGTCATTAATATTTAATCCTTTTTACTCTCAAGAAAGCCCAAGCTTGGACTCTTGAAATAACATGCAGGACATTAACTTGCATGAGGTACTGGCTTTTATCTTCGATTTGCATATTATTTTATTCATCAGCAATGTTGGACAATCTTAAAATTGGATGAAACAGTGTTATATGTGGTGCACAACAGTTTAGTGCAGGGTAATTAGGGACTGTGATAATTACCTGGAGGGGGGTTGGGAAACCAGTGGGGGCATAGGGGGAAATCACAACTGGGGAGGGGGGCTAAAATTAATTTTTGCTTAGTGAGAGGGGGGTGCCCTTCATTTTGAGCTGTATTTTACCCATTTCCCACCCCCCCCCCCCCCCCCTTCCAGGTTATTATTGCACTGTCCCTTAATTAAGTTTATATGCACATGTAGAAAGAAGTCACAAATCATTGTTTACAATAACCTATGCACCAAACTGCCAATCATAATACTCGAACTAAAATTCCTTCAAAAACATGTAATAAAGTGAACATAGTTCTATTTGTGCCAATGCACATTTTTAAAGCTTACCTGAGATCGGAATTAACTGTGAGATTGACAACTGGGTGTCTCCTGTCCCAGGTGGCATGTCAATCACAAGGACATCAAGCTCACCCCATGCCACTTGCCGCAAGAGCTTTTCAACAGCAGACATAACCTTTGGGCATTTTGGAACAAAATCATTCAAGAAGGTGTCAGTCATTATTTAGTCACTAAAAAAGAGAGATACAACTTGTTTTCTGAGATGGGTGTCAATTACAAGAAAGGCCAACTGAGGGTCAGCACACTTGGAAGAGTAGCCTACTGAGGGCCCCGCTGCATAAAGCATTTTAAGCTTAAATAAGTGTGATTTTGTACAACTGCTTAATCTGTGTTCCTTTTCGTACCGGCATTGTGTTTCTTGTACTTTTTTTATCAACTTCAGGCTGATTTATCCATAATAGCATGCAAGAAGACCTTGCGGAAGGCAGGGAATGGTTGCAGAAAATCCCACGTAATCTAAGTTGCTTTAGGGGCCCAGGTTCCACCTACACATTCTCCACGTGAATGTGGTCATACTGAAGTAAACAAGCATTCCACTTGCGTTAACTTGCATTGGCTTCAATCAAAGTAAATGCAGCTCATCACTGACCATTGCAACTTGGCAGTATTGCAGTGACATACTAGTAAACTCACCATTAATCCTCTCCAAACAATTGGTGCACCTTCCTCCACTAGAAATCCCATGGACATACTGACAATGCAAACTTGAGAAGTTACCAAAAAAAAGCTTTGTCCAATAGATTATTGGCTTTTGTCAAAACAAAATTATGTGCTTAATAAATAGGTTACATCTTCTACATGTGTACCTACTTGTACCCAGAAAAGCAATTATGTCAAATAGACAGACCTAAAGAGAACTGGAGAAAAACAGAAGAGAGGTTGCGGTTGGCGTATGTGCAAAAATTTGGGATAAATGGGGGAAAAGATTCTTTAGCATTTAGCTCTTCATGGAGCATGGACCATCAACGAGCACCTCCACCACACCCTGTTTTGCAAAAGCCTCAATAGCATGCCCCACTTACAGCCTGCCATTTTCATCTCATCTTCTACTGTTCTTCTCCATTAACCTTTTTGTCTTCTTTTGGTCTTTACTGCCCTGTGGATTCCACTATGCAAAAGGGGCAAGAGACTGCAAGGCACTATTTACATTGGTAAGAAATGATAATGATATGTCCTGTTTGGAAGAAACACTGCCCCAGCTGAGCCCCCTAGGGACTACTTATACTAACCCTTCCCCACCCCCATCATTAAATCCTGGATCTGCCCCCACTTATTCCTCTGTGTGAGTATAGATCTTTGAACACCCAGCATTTAGCAGACAGAGAGGAACCCTTGTTTATTTTATCTGAGTAGCAAGTAAATTATGACTAACTGTATAAGGTGTTAAATATCTGACATGGGCGGTTACAAAAATGGATTGTTTAATCGCAGTACATAATCAACACAACAAAGTGTTCAGAAATGACTGTCCATGTCAGTGCCAAAAAATTTAATTTGGGAGTGTCACAAGGAAGGTAGTCTAAGTAAATAAGTGTATTGTAGTATGTAAAGTAATTATTAAAAAAAAAAAAAAACAGCCTTACCAAGGCACTCCGAAGTTAATCAAAGGCTTCATCTGGTTTTCTGCCAAGACCACAAATAAGGCACTAAATAGAACGTAAGGTCTGTGCTTGGGTCCAGTGTCCCATCAGGCTGAAGCATATCCTGGGCTTCATAGAATTAAGCAACTTAAGGAACTTGTGTTTTCTACTCCTCCCTGGATGAGGTGCTTCAGCCTGGCATTTGAACCCCTGCTCAATTTTGAGTTCATTGCCTAAACAATTAGGCCAACAAAGACCACAAAAACAGTTTATTAAATATTAACTATGGTTTTTGGATATATACATTTTAGTGGAAACACTAAACTGTAGTTTGGCTGGAGCCCTATAGAGAACTTGTACTTAAAATTTACACAAAAAGGTCCTTTGTACTAACAGTCACATGTACCCTTTCACTTCTGGAATTCAATGGACTCCAAGGAACAGGAAGGAACCAAATTTGTGTGTAAAACCCCAAGAGGCTCTTTCACTTCTCCACAATGATCAAATTAACTTACGTTCAGTCAGCTCTGGCTCTCCTCTTAAGTTCATCATCCTGGGAATGGATGGACCATAAATATCAGCATCAAGAAGTCCAACACGCAGTGACTAAGGAAAACAAGAAAGAATAAAGATACATTAACACAATATAATGAAAATCTGCAAAACAAAAGCAGCATGTTCTGCTGTGTAAAGGGCAAGAATTCTCTCCAATAATAAGCCCCATTTTCCCCTCCCAATACAGTATGTAATTAAGTCCTCCTCACCCCACCCCCAAACAAATTTATGTCAGTCATAGTCCTCAGAACAAATAGACTGACTGATTTAATTTTCAGATGCACACAGCTTTGCTGATCGAATAACATTGTTTCCAATTCCAGAATCTTGACCTACTATATAGAGAGGTCAGCACTCGAGTCACTAGGTTTAAAATTTATCCTACACAAATTACTACACACCTGGTTGCTTGCTATCATTCCTAAAGCCAAGTTAACTGCAATAATCAACACCAAAAAAAACACCATGTGAGATGACCCAGCTATAACTGAGCCAAAATATTTTCACTTTGACTAGAGCTATTGAAATTCGAGTTTATTGATAGAGCAGTGATCGATCTATAACTTCTCATTACTCAGCATGAATTTTATCAAATGTTAGAAAATCAGTTGCAAGGAGAAATAAGTTTCTGACCTTAGACTTGCTATACCTGAAGTTGTAGACTTCCCCACCCCTCCCTTGCCAGAAGCTACCACTATCACATGCTTGACACCAGCTATGGGCCGCTTTTTTGGGAGACCACGAGCCATTTGTTGCTTCTGATGCTGTTCAAGTGATTTACTCTTGCCAGCAGTGCCCTACAGAAACACAGTAAAGAAAGGGAATGAGACAATCATTTCTTTTTAACATTTTATAGCCAGAAGAGTGTCCAGGTGTGCACAGGATGCCCATGTTTGAATAAATTTATTTTCATTTACGTGGCTGTCAGAAATTCAACATATTGTAACAGATTCTTAAACCTTTTATGAGATTACAAAAGTACTTCAACTCATTTCATTTCCCGTATTTCTCCCATATAAATAGAAAAAAGAAGTTTTCCTGAACTGTTAGCTGATCTTACCCCCGGTGCTGATAAGAGCTGCATTATTTTATATCCCTAGGGAATAGATTTTTTATTGTTTGGACCACGAACAAGCCCACCATAAACTCTAGAAAGTATAAAAATATGAGAAAAGAAGAATTTAAATATGGTCAACAGGTTCACAGTCACTGCTTATTATGATTGACTGTAGTCCAGGAAAAGAAAGGCATAAGTAGTGCGCAATCAAACGCTCAAAACGACATACAAGACACCCTACCCACCAGTGGATCTTCATGGGTAGAAGCTAGTGCTACTCTCGTGTGGATCGTTGCTTTACGATTGTACAACTTTAGAAACGACGAGCACATTGACCGCACAAGAAAACTTCGCGCCACCGCCGCCGCCGCCATGTTTGCAAACGATAGGTAATGTAAGCTACACTAATTGTACCGTCAAATAGAAGGACTATCCCCAGCTTTCGCGCGGATAATGAATACCTCACCGGAAATTACTTTCCGTGTTGATTTTGTTCATTCCTTCCTAATTATTTTGGTTTTGTATGTTTACTTGATTCAGACCATGTTTCCTCGCCTCGTTGTTCCAGCAGACCTCTTAGTGTTAACAGGTGCAGTTTTATAGTTTAGCCCAGTCCGGGAGCTCAGTTACAGTTTACCTTAGTAAAATGTTAACCAGCTAATTAGTTCCAATTTGAGAAAATTGGCTGTAACGTTCTTGTTAGTCAATATCTATGAATGGTGCTTTGAATTTTTTTGCCTCACTTACAAGGCATCCTCCGTCCATATTTTCCTGCCAGGGCCGATTTTTGACGAAGGAGCGGAAGGAAAATGCATCCGCGCATACTATTTAAAATTCTCTATAGTCATATATGCCAGCCTGCATGTGAAAAAAAACCGACGAAACAAACAAATGTGGTTAACAGAAGTTAAGATAGTTATTTTCAATATTAATTAGCAGGGGATCGAGCCCACGAGTATTACGCGCGATGCGATCCACGGCAGGTTTGTTTCTTCTTTCCCTTCGCGCGTGCCTCACGCTCTACATGCTCTAAGCCCCACAAAAACACTTCTCCCGAGTCGAAAAAAAAATATAATAGTACAAACTATGAAATTCTTTAGGCAGAAGTCGACTGTGTAGTCCGATCTTATGAGCTGTTGAAAACATTCTTCTAAACAGCATTGCCATGGAAACAAGCCATTATTGGCAATTGTGTGCCTTGATTTAGCAATCTCCCATGATAATTGACTGATGCACTATTGTCCCAATCGATATATTTAAAGTCTATCTCTAGAAAATGTCGTTTTCCACTCTTGATGATGATGATGACGATACACAAGGAATCGACCCTCTTGTTTTGTCGCTTGAAGAATTTTCTCGCACGTTGGACGAGTCGGCAAAAGCCAGCGATGTTTTGGGTTCAAACGAGCCCCAATTAACTGGCTGGATTGAAGAGCGCATTCCTCAAAACGAAAATAGGCCTTCGTGTCGTCGATCTACTCCCGCTTTAAAGGACTCTAAAGACCTAAGATCGAGCACTCCACGAAGGACTGTTTCTCGTCAGTTTTCGAGAAATCGCGAGGATTTGGTTGAATTCAAACACTTCACACAACCGGGCAGATACATGGAAGAGTACAGGAATGAAAAGACTAGGCGGCAAGAGGCTGCCTTGAGAGAGCTAGCAAACAAGAATGATAGGCGCAGAGCCTCAGATAGTTGCGTGGATATGAGAAAAAACTGCGATCACACGGAAAATGTAACGTCGAAAGACGTCCCTAGTGTTGTAAGCATGAAAGAAGTACAAACAGTCGAAGACGACAATACGGTTAAGCCGCTCATTGTTATTTCGTCAAAAGGATTGAGCAGACCAGCTAATTTGCCAATGTCGGGACAATTTTACGGAAGGAAGCTTCAGTGGCGACCGACTGTTAATAACAGAAAAATTGCTAACACAAAAGTATCCCAATGGTGAGTCTTTATTGACATGAAATCGACAACGCCGCGTAACTTACAACATCTGCACGATCACAATGTTGATTTATGTAAACACGCACGTAGTAACACTAAATGGCGCTTTCGCACCGCTGTAATAAACTGGCATATAAAGAAAAGAAAATTCCTAATGAAATTGAGTAATTGGCCTAACTGATGTATTTGCAGCAGCTGATTCGCAAAAAACACTCATCATTACGATATGAATAGTTTGGGCTTTTAATTATGTTTTAATAGCTTTTGATAGAACGTTGTGGATCGAATAAAATGCAGAATGTCAATACAGTCATTACAATAATGACGTCTGTGATCAAGGTTAAATTTATTGAAATATGTGGCGTTGTATTACCCAGAGTCAGGAGTACTCGTTTTTTTGGGAAGAGAGCCGTAAAATGACTGATAGATTGTTTAGCCTATTACTCTGCATCTGGTATCGATAATTACCTCTAATTGTACGATAGTCTAATTACGGTAGATTTAGTAACGCAATCTCTGCCACTGTACTGCATGAACGCACATCAAATTCTCTTTTCCAACTTATTTGCGGCTAATAATGCGACATACAGCTTGTAAAGCATTTGAGATATCCCGCCTACTGATTAACTGAAGACGAAGTAACCGGGCAACAGCTTGCCAGCCTCCGGGCAAGCTCTCTTATTGGCTTTAACAGAAGATTTTATTTCAGAAAACGCAACATATGAACGGCCTAGCTCACCAAGAGTCTCTCGTAGCTCAGTGGTTAGAGCCCCCAAACGGTATCTGGGAGGCCATAGGTTCGATTCCGGTGGGGACTCAAGATTTTTTTTGTCCCACGCTTGTGACAAATGAACATGTCATCTTTGTCAACGTAAAAGTTTTTGCTGCGAGAGAAAGAAAAAAAGAAAGAATAAATGGTTTAATGTCGGCCTATCCACAGCCCACGAGCGCAGACGAATTTTGTAACAAACGCCTGTGTTCGTAAGCTGAAGCTAGGGAGGGGAGAGAGGGTCTGCAGCGATCGATCTATTGATTGATTGACTGACTGACCGACAGATCGATCGATCGATCGATCGATCGATCGATTGATTGATTGATTGATTGATTTTTTAGGAGCCAAGCGCACATAGACGTAACTCTTGAGATTAAGTCACAGGGAACTGATGAAGTTGGTCACTTGGTCCACTCCAGCAAACAGGTTAGTGCCTCTATCGCAGGTTAGTGTCTCTATCGCTAGACAGTATTTCTAACTGCATAGCTGCATGGGTAATCATGTGTAGTTTGCGTTGGACTGAGTTCAGTTTCCCGCAGTACTGGTCAGGGCACAAGATTACACATGAACCGTTCCCCACCCTTTGTGTGCACCAATATGAAACAGTTTCCAGCTCAATATACTGATCAATTGAGCAAACCCCAAGACGTGAAATTTGAAAAACGAGGAAGGGAATAATGGAGAGTTTGGAGAGCCCATGCAGTGTTTCAAGAAGAAGGCCAAATCTGTGTAATCTGCGTCCGACGACGCTCGACCTCTAGTTGGTACCCTGCAGGCTAATCAAGTTTTTCAAAGTGGACGAATAAAAGAAAAACTATTGAGGGGAAAAGTGAAGAGCCAGACGGTTAGCAGTTATTTTCAAGGTTATGTGTTAATTGTTAACTGTTTTCAATGCCTTGCTGCTTTTTTGACTTTTTATGTAAACCATCCTTACTTTGTTTCAGAACGAAGATTATAACCCATTACAAGAGAGACGGTCATCTGGTAACTTAGTGGTCAAGAGAGCGGAGCTGGGAGGCTCAGCGACGACAACAAGTCTGCGAACTGACAGCAAAAGCCTGCCTCAAACCATCAGTGCCCAGTGTTCCCCGATAGAAAAGTGCGATGCGTGGGTAAAACACCGAGACAATGACCTGGGTACCATTCCCGGTAAAAGCAAGGAACAACTCAGCTCAAAAGCGCGGAGTATTAATCGAGGATTTCATTCACCAACCGGAAATTCATCACAGTTATCTTTGCGTGGTAATTCGCTGGCATCGCACCAGAGAGACTCGTGCAGTGCTCGAGCAGCTGAAAACTCAACGAGTGCATCAGGGATGGACTACTCAAAATACACAGACATGTTTAAGAACGTACTGGAGTTTTACGGAACGAGACGTTTAAGACCGAAATCTCATTCGGCAGTCGAACAGTTGTTATCCATGAAAATATGAAAAATATCTGTATAGAGAGGGAATTATGGGATCATGTTAGGGAGCGGGAACCCGAAGACCGGAGTGAAGGGGGTGGGAAGACTACGGGAGGTGGAAAGGGGAAAGGAGAAGCCGGATTTCTAAGGTGGCAGGAACTGAGAGAGCGTTAGAGCCCGTTAGGGGGAGAGGATGAAATACATAGCGTTATATTTTGCAACGGAAAATGTCGAGCCCCACCTGTCTATGATATGGGTAAACTACGTAGACAATTATTATTAATAAAAAAAGTTATTTTTGTACTGCGCTCAGATCCTGTAAAAAAAAAACAGTCAACAGTTCTCCTTCCACTTACACAAGTGTTTCCCTGGCTATACATGCCAACGCAGACAAAATATTTCCCATTTCTTCAAGAAAAGACAGAAAATAGCTTTTATATGTGTAAAAGAATTAATGTGAATTATATGTGTAAAATCTTTTTAGTGTGATATATCAAGAGCCTTTATTTAGAAACAATTTTTAAAAATTGTTCTGTAATACAAAATTTCCAAATTTGAATAAACAAAAAGAAATTAGATTTAGCAAAGTAATATAACATTCATAGTAATATAAAGAAAAGAACTATCAACCTTGTAAATACTCAAGTCTATCACTTTGAAAATTTGTTTGCTGCGTAGAAACGAACGAAAACTCGGTTACATGTAATACAAGTCTATTGGAGATGCAATAAAGCCCTTTCCAACGTCGATATATTCGAACTATCAGCACAAAAATGCTCGCCACAACCAGGACCCAACCCGGTACCTCTGGCATGCTAACATCCTCCACTCACCAGTACACCGTGCTATTTTGATCCACAACCCCCCCCCCCCCCCCAAAAAAAAAAAAGATTAATTATAACGGGTGCCCTTCTTAACTGTCATATCTGTAAGAGCTGACCCTTTTGCTATCTCTGTTTAAGCGGGAACCTAACTAATTAGTATGGGTAATCAAATGGTGACGAGTGAAATTAGGAAATAATTTCACGCGCGTTTTGTCAAAATCTAATAATTTCCCTCGCCTGAAGGCTCGGGAAATTATTCGAATTTTGACAAAACGCAAGTGAAATTATTTCCTAATTTCACGAGTATACCATTTGGTTACCATTTAATATCATGGGTGACAAATTACGCTTGCAATCTTAGTTTTTTAACCTTTTTATTGTATCGTCATGAACGAACCGGCTGGAAACAACGCCCGTGTAAAATACTCAAAAAAATCCGCTCAATGCCATTCATGTTGTCGCTAAAAGTTTATAAGACGACCAAAGAAACTGGCCAAGGTGAAGTTCAAGCAAAAATGTGCAAAGTTTAAGCCATAAATCATCTTTTAAAATCCTGTACGCCATCTTGGCACTGAGACATGGGAAACGTTGCTATGGCAATTGTGTAATTTCACATGTGAAATTATAAATTAGCGCTAAAATTTCGCGCCAAAATTAAGGAGTAACTTGTCACCCATGATATTAGATTAATAATCGCCTTATATAAACCTAATTTAGCTCGTGGAAGGAGCTGGAAGGTATGGCGAAGAAATTGACACTCGGCCTTTTGCACCAACTGGAGGTGTAAGAAGGATGATGATAATGACCTTAATGATGATGATGATGATGATGATGATGATAATGATGATGATGATGATAATGATGACGACAACGATGATGATGATGATGGTGATGATGATGAGCCTAATTTCATGTGATAATCAGAGCACAGACTACTCCTGCAGACCTAACTAGTAAGAACAGATAAAACATCGTCCATTACCAAAGCTTGGTTACCGTCGCCAAGTAGACAGAGGAAATTGTACAAGGATGAAATTAACACCAGCACCGTGGCCGTACTTTTGATCGCCGACGGGGCGAGCCATTAACGAGGTCTGGAGGCATTGCCCCCGCCCCTTCCCCCCCCCCCCCCCCCCCCCCCCGCGAAAATTTGAAATCCAGAAGCTCGGAAACGCTATTTTCAAAATTTTTTCGTCTGAAATTTCTTCAGAACAATTTATCTCGCTCAACTGGTAGTTACTTTCCCAACTAAACGTATTTTGTTTTTAATTTTGGGTTACAATCTAGGCGGGGCCGGGGAAGTGCCTCGTCTTGCCTCTTGCCACGAGCGAACGAACTTCGCCGCTCTCTGTCGCCGCAAAATAACAACAAAAAACCCCTCTGGCACACAGGGCAACATGATATCGAGTGTTATTTGTTCAGCTCTAATGAAAATCTAAATTGAATTTTTTGGGTACAAACCATGCTGCTAGAATAAATTGATTTGTGCCACACTATGAATAATTTGCAAATAAACGAATTACGCATTCTTACGTCATTTTCTTGTAAAACCAAAAAGGAAAATCCTTATTTTGTTTCCTTGATGACAAATCGTTGTCGTTTCTTCATTCTTGAAGCGGGCATCAAGGCAGCATAGCTTCTTCGAAAATCCACCAAGCCCTCCGGCCAAGCACGCCTTTAATACTCGCGCTAAAGAGATGCCTAAGCCATCTCTCAACTTGTGGCGAACAATTTCGCTAACATTTCTTTTGTTCCCTTCTCTCAGTTTCATTTTGCCTTCTCTTGGGCAATCTACACCCTCGGAATCTCACCAGAGACCAGGAATCTGGCCGAGGGGCAACTGGACACGAAAGGGTGAAAACAACCTCGTTCCCAGGGTCTCTCCCCCCCGCCCCTTCACCGCGGTAAAACGTAAAAATAAGAAAACTACTTCAAAGATAAGGTTTTCATTTTCACTGTTCAAAGTTGGATACTTAACAAGTATTATCCTGGTTTACTAAATTGTTTGGAACTTTACTAAAAAAGTTCTAAGTGCTTGAAAATGGCGAAATGCCGACTGTCGGCGCCATTGTTAAAGCAATTTTGTTCGGCGTTCGGAGCATTTTAAAAGTAAAGAATCTCGTTTGAGAGAACTAAAAATATATTTACCCTCAGCAGCTATTTTACATATCCTTACTGATGCTTCCACGTTAACGTGAATGATTTCTTTCGAAATAAGAAAACAAAAACAGCCTCATACGTTTGACCGCGGTGAACCCCGCCCCCCTCTTCTCTCGCTCTGTGGGGCGTCCCCTCCTCTTCTCTCCCTCTGTGGGGCGGGGGGAAAGAGACCCTGGGAACGGGGTTGGGGTGAAAAGCGTAGTCAAGAGAGGAGTAGAAATGGATAAGTCGAGAAAATGAACAATAAAGTCAAGTGAATACCACCCTACCCCTTCCTTAGCTGATGGCGAAACAATAATATATAACGAGAGATAAAGTTCCAAACGCACGATTTTCTCTTTTAATTATTTCTTTTTGTTTATTTTGATACAAGGTTCAGTTTGCATCGCTCCCTTTTACTATGTATATGTTGCAGCTTTAAAGTGAATTTCAGGTCAAAATGATTTCAGACTAGTTTGATTTGTATTTTTCTTCGTTTAAAGATTATGGTAATAAATATAAGAGGGCCTCCAGGGCAAAATTTCTTATTTCAATGTACAACATGAATTCGAGAATTTATCTCTTCAGGTTGCAAAAGCATGGTTAAATAATTCTTACTTAATAAAATTACCGTAACTCAATTTCGATAAAACTCAATAAATAACAAATTGACGATAAAAAGTAGCCAATGAGCGCGCGAAAACATTCATTATAATGTAAAATGTTATTTCGTTTATATCCATTCTTATTTGAAACAATTCAAAAGCAAAAATAGATGCATTTTCGTTTTGAAAGCAAAGACATCAAGGGCCATTGGATAGTTGTAAAGTTGCTCATTGCTTCACAGTTTACACTATGCACAACGATATGAACTGTATTTAAATACAATATATATTAAATTATTTCTCTCGCACTCTCAATGTAGCACTCTTCAGACCCTGCGAGCCGTAGAGGTATATCCCGGATGTGCCCATCAGAGATAAGGCTTCAGTGGTGTTTCCCGGATGTAAGGCCCAGTTAACAGCTGTCATAGGATGACGCACACAGAACTCTGTTCTTGAGACTTGGGTCCAAGCTCTCGCCTGCGGTTGGCTGTTTCAAAACAAAACGAAAAAACAATCACTAACCACGGACAGTTGATGACCAATCATGCAACGTTTGATATCCTGCCTTCCATTTTTCAAGGCATCTGATTGGTTGTTTAAAGCAACCGAAAGCCATGAAACTCATCAAACTAATCAAACAAAAACTTGTCAAAAAGATGTCAAAAACTTGTCGAATGTAAATGGTTGTAACCTGGTTAGAAAAAATGGGGTTTATCGTGTCACAGGCCGGGCAAAGGGTTCACAGGTAATTTTTTGCCGCCACGTCGACGTACCAATTTTCAGATTGCTTCCAACTTTTCATGTTACTTTGTGAATAAACGAAAAGAATCGGAAATTTTTCGTTTACTAATTAACGAGGATTTACCGAAAATTCACCCCCCCCCCCCCCCCCACCCCACACACACACACACACTGAGGCAAAAGGCATCCAGAAAGCGACCTTCTTATTAGACTGACTCTTCATGTAAATGTTCCAAATTTTCGTACCTTCTATATAAACATCCCGGATGTATTGGCCTCCAGTCAGAGGAATGCTGTTATGTAAATACAAAATCGCAATTATTAGATGGATAAAACGGTGATACAACGCACAAGCTGCTAACTATTGTTTGCAGTTTGTGAAGTGATTCGGGCTGTGAGATTTCAAAACGAGATTAGGAGGCAACTGAAAATTCAGGCAATTTGACATTAACTTTGTTGTGCAATAAGCACCGGCTGACTGATATTCTGGCTGGTCCTCAAGTACTGTGCGAATTATCGTTGTTATCATCGTGTTTCATCGTTCCCAGATCTTTCCACTCGTTATCTAGTGGTTTTTCGTTTCAAATCTCATACAGCTAAACAAAATGCTGCATCCGATTGCTTTAGACGACACATGAATAATTACAAGTCATTAGAAGCCGTTCCGCTATGTAACGGTTAGGTGATGTTGTTTGTGCCTTGTCAGGAACTTACTTTTCCCGGCATGGGTTGAGTTTGACTTGATAAATACCAAACACCGGCCTGAAAGATTAAAAAAAAAGCCTTTAAGTAATACTATCGTCTGATAAAAATACAGGAACAGTCCCTTAACTAAATAACGAAAGCATGTCAAAGAAATCTTGACTTGAAATGTGCTCTCTTTTGTTCAAAAGTACTCCTTGCCACACAGGCTACACTCACATCATGCAATGGGTTACCGTCATTATCGAGTGTTGTTCTACAAAACAATTGTTGTTGGTGCGTTTTTCATAAAAAACACGCTTGAAACTAACGACAGTGCCCCAATGATAGGCAGATACATGATCTAAACTAACAGTAATATCGGCAACAATTTCCTACAACTTGTCTCGCAACATTGTTGCATTGCAAGTTGTACTGAGTGTTGTTGCGCGTATTACCTCCCGTACAAAGTTGAACTCATGCATGTGCTCACATGTATTTCTACTTTGCACAGCCGGCATGTTGTCGCAACTTGCAACACGGGAGGTAATACGCGCAAAACAACCCTAAAAAACTTCTGCACATTGCAACAATGTTGCTGGGCCAGTTAAACAAAACTGTTGTACGTAACACTGGACCTTAAAGGGGCACTATCACGGCTGATCATAGAAATTTCTATTTTCTAATTTCCTCAGTATATTTCCAAATGCCACCAAATACATGAATAAATTTGATAAATAGATCCCACAAAACAGGATAGAACAGTTATTTTGAGGAAGAAGTACAGGATTGCAAGGATGGAAGTGGATTGCGATTGATTTTTGGACAGGATGTCCAGAATTCAAAGCTGCCATTCTGGTGAAATTTTGAACATTTTGTTAGTCACTGTTTCCTCTTAGTTGATATTTCTTTGCATTTACCACTGTAAGCCTCTTTTTCTTCCTATTGCAAGACAATTAAGTACAATTTATAGCAAGCTACAGCCCATTCTTATAAAATATGATATTTCAGCCGTGATAGTGCCCCTTTAAGGCATGACAATTTTTCTAACCTATGATCTGATGTCTTGACAGAAACACAACTGCTGTAGATGACTGGTTGGATGCTTGATGGATCTCTACTGCGGTAAAGAACACGGTCCTAAAAACAGCAATTAAAACAATATTAGTACTTGCAGTTTTTGGAAGCCTCCTTTGTATATGCTGTACACAACTCTCATTTAGTTTTGCTTTTTAAAATAATTTTTCTTTACTTATTGTTTTTGTGTTGTTTCAATAAAATCGTAAAAAGCCTCTTTGATCACGCATACGACCGCCATGTGGGTGAGTGGGGGGGGGGGGGGGGGGGATGGAGGGAGGGGTGATGGGCCCAAAGAAGGTCTGCGAAGCCAGCTTAGTACCAAACTACTGTCTTTAGAAGTATACAAATAACTCATTTTTAGAGCAACAGTACAATTGTCTTTACATATGACATTACATCCATACAAAATGTAAACTAACTCACCGTCCAAGAAGGCGTCCTGTTTTTAGATGAAGAGTCATAGTTGTCGCTCTGTATGTCATGCTTGTAACTTGGTAAGAATTTGATTGCAGGTTCAGTGAATCCAACAAAAACTTTTCCTGTAAGAAATCAATAGGAAGCAAATGTTTAGAATGATTTTGTTAAATTTATAAGTGTATAAATGTGACACCTGGTGATAAATTCACGGTGATGAAGTCGCCATTTCACTCATCATTTATTCACATTTACCATTCAGACATATTAGAACTTGTTTACGACCTTGCTCACCATGAGTCTCCCATAGCTCAGTGGTTAGAGCATCGAACCAGCCAGTATCTTGAAGGTCAGGGGTGCAACTCCTTTGGGAGTTTAGAAATTTCATTTTCTGAGTAATTATATCAGCACAGGTTTTATTTTTGGAATTTTATGGTATTATGAAATAGAAGGAAGAAGCAAAGATGGCAGTCTTGACACTCACCTTGTTCCATGAGATCTAGAAGTTGATCTTTCTCCAACAAATCCTGCAAAAAAAAAAAATGATAATAATCAGTGATCCACTATTTGGACTGCAAGAAGTTTTGATATTTAAAAAAAACTGAGAAGAGGGAAGGGATGACCACAGGTGTGGCTGTTCAATATTATCCTTGGTTCAAATTTTATTTTCCTTTGTTTTTGGGTATGGTAATGTATGATGATGAGTTTAAAACAAAGGAAAATAAAATTTGAACCAAGGATAAAATTGAAGCACAACATGGCCATATATCTTAGCCCTCAAAACAGATTTCCACAGCAATAAAGTGACACACAATGCAGTTCAGCCAGGGAGCAGTTGCAAATTAAACAGCCATAAATTATCAAACCTAACCCATTCTGAGCAGTTTGTTTGCAATTCTCAAGTTAGGAGCATTTGTCAAGTGATGGCATTCAAGTCAAAAATTGATGATGGATCTTGAGAAGCAGCCCAGGGGGACCTAGCCCCCCCCCCCCCCCACACCCCACCTCTTACTGATGAAACAAATATATAGTCAAGGTCGAAAATTTTGCGGGCCCTTCTCTTTTGTGCACCTCTAAATCTGCCACTGTGTGCTGATACTTTAGTTTAAACTAAACAGTGATTGGCCTGTCGTCTGCAGCTAAGATAACAACTGTTTGGTTATGAGTGCTGCATACTAACTTTACACTCAGGATTTTCCTGATCTTTATATTTCTCAAGCATTCCATCCACTTCCGATCTGTCCAGGCTAACCCTGAAGTTGAAATCGCCCAGCCAAAACACTCGGTCAAAGTTGGCTGTCAAATCTAACTCTGTGACAAAATAGACAACAGTAGTTTAATAAATAACATTACATTTTGAATTAAAAAAATAAAACTGCTTGTTATTTTACATCATTAGCAAGGAAGCTTTAGCTCTTATCAAGTCCAGTACTGTCAAACCTCTTAATACAGACACATTTTATACCTGGCACAACATTGGATAAAAAAGTTTGGTGGGGTTTTTCAACTCCTTGCCAGGTATAACACATTTAAGTTGTGCAATAATCTGATGCAAGGAAGGAGTGAAGGAGAATTATTCTCCCATGACCATTTTTACAACGGCACTGGTTTATGGCTTCACGTTTGATGGCAGACTAAGGAAAAAGACGGACTGCATATCGTCTATGTCTGCAAGAAAATCAATTTTTGAATGCATTTAACATGTAAGAGCAGACTTCAGCAAACCGAACAATGTAAGCTATTAGAGAAAGGAGTACATATGAAAGCATTAATATTTGATACTAAGGATTTTGATTTCTGTAGAACTTCAGGACTGGTGGGTCAGCTAGTGCAAGGAAAGCTTCCAGTTATATCAGATGCTTTGATTCATTCAGCAATATTTTGCTGGCTTCCTGCTTCCTTCAGGAGTGACATGATGCAGCTATGATCTTTATCAGTGCACAAAGACATTGAAATAGAGGGCTTAATCCTTAAATCTAGTGTCATAGGCCCGCAATGGGTGCAAACAATTACAAAGTAATGTACAAACCATTGTGCCTATTAGGCTGATTTTCAGGTGATAATGACAGAGACTTGCAGATTGTCTTGTAATCATTCACACGATCCATAGCTTTGCCCTCGTCAGCTGCAAGACAAGACATAATAATTTATAATTGTGAACAGAAACTAACATGTAATGATAATTCCAAAAAGTTAACCTCCGAGAGTAAAACTACCATAGCCAAAATAGAAAGTGTCCTCAGCAAAAAATGTGAGAATTCTGCTCAACTCATCCAAAATATCTTATAGAGTATATATTTTGTTTAACCCAGACTGTAACAGATCAAAAAGTGTATTACACCACATTTTGGTTACTATCAGCAATAAATATACATGATAATTAAAGTTACTGTGACTGGTTATTGAAATAAAAAATAAAAAAAACTTACAAGTAAAGTGTGAATCAATGAAGAGGAATGATGTTCCAAATATGCTGAATGAAACAGCCAAAGCACCCTGAAGTGACACAAAAACAATGTTAGTTCCTTCTTAGCTTAGTATCATCTCCTTAGCATTTTCCTTAGTTTATCTGTACAATTCATAGAACTTATTTAAATTTCAACTTATGTACCTTTGATTTCATTTCACTGATTGATTGATTGATTGATTGATTGATTGATTGATTGATTGATTGATGGTTTGTTTGACTGACTGACTGACTGACTGACTGACTGACTGACTGACTGACTGACTGACTGACTGACTGACTGACTGACTGACTGACTGATTTGGTCCATGGGAAAATAACCAAAGATAGCACAGAACTGTAATAATAACTTCTTTTCTTTACAACAACAACCAAAATAGAAAACATTGAAATGACCCAACTATATTATAGTCCAGAATGATATGCAAAGGCAGAAAAAGAGACAGTGGCATCAATTTTACCTTAGTTTTGATCATATGTCCAACCCTGGTGGATACACTATCTTCACTCACAGCTGTATTCAAAGAAGAAAGAAAACTGTTTGACATGTTGTAACTACCACAAGTCCCACAAACATATACAGTTAACTCTCTCTGAGTTGAATACTGTCAGGACCAGCTCCAACTTTAGTGATACAATAAGGGTTTCACAGACTTAACATTAAAAGCAGTACTTGTGTCCCAACTATCACAGCTACTTCCTTCATTTTAAGCAACGCAAATCATATCAATATTATTATCCAGACAGGCAAGACAACTGGTATTTGTTTGGACAAACTTACCAGAACAAAACCAAACAAGTTCTCTCCTGATAAACACTGCCAAGTGCAACAATCCAAATGAACAGGAGTACATGAGCACATGGGATGGGCCAAGAGTTTCTTGAAGACGAACCTCCCATTCTTTTCTGTTGAAACAGTTTTGAGATGTTTAAGAATGCTTTCAACATTGGTAATCTTAACAGTATTCAGAATGCATGTCACATATTACCCTTGAATTAGTGCGCAGCTTCAAATAAGCCCCCCCCCCCCCTCCTCCAAATAAGCACCCCTCCTAAGGCTAAAAATGTTCATTAAGTGCCCCCTACCCTCCCCCAAGAAAGAATAAGTTACTGAATGCATAATATACAAGATGCATACAATATTTTTGAAAAATATAACAGAACAGTACAGATAAAGACATTCTTATGTCAATTTGAGGACGAAAATTGATAAATGAAATAAGCACCCCCTCTTGCCTTAGAAATTGCTAATTTGAACATTAATGGTAATTGGCCTAGCTTTCTACAAGTCTCCTTGTAGCTCAATGGTTTAATTGGAGTTGACCGGTATGTGAAAGGTCATAGGCTCCACCTCTATTTAAGACTCCAAATATTTTTTTCTGTGTCCCATACTCACAATAACTGAATTTACATCTTTTGCAAGATTTACTTTGAGCCAAAAATACTACAAATGAATCCACTGTGGTTTTAGAGGCAGGCTTTTGCTTATCCAGGTCTCTGGTAAGAAAATTAATAATTTAAAGGGAGTTTTCAAATCAATATACTTTTATAACCTAAATGCTTAATAAATAATGAGCCACATCAGAAGTCCATAACTAGAAGTCTACATCTGGTATTGGGGCGCGTGCTATGTCTTTCGCGTGTAGGCTATTTTTAGAAACTGATGTCTCGCGAGAAAATGACGTAACCCACTATTTCGACACGATTGGAGTTCTAAGTTGCGGCCGAATATTTTGGAAAGTGGCAGGTGAAATAAATCAAATCACATCAAAACACTTGACAGGCCATTCTCTTTAATTCTCACATTTCGACAGAAGTAGTATCGTAGATAGTGATTTCAAACGTCTGTTCAGTGGCATTTGAAGGCGAGTGAAAAAGCAACCCGTCGCCGGGTTTCCGTAGACAAACTCACAAAACAGACAGGTCGACTTTTTATAATTTACGAGAGAATTTATGAACAGAAGTTCCCCAAACTTTTAGTAGTTAAGTGTGTCTTTATTTTGTACAGCATATCCTCGTGTTAAAATACTGAACAACATACACAACACAATAGCTGCACACTGCGAAGTGCCCGAGAAGCACAACTTGAATTAAACTTTTGACGGATGTGAATGAAATCATCATTGCTCGATGAATTAAACTCGTATTTCTATTCATATTAAAACAAGTACATTACCTTAGTCAGTCTTTTGTTTTCATGCCGTCCTTATAATTCCAAAAACATGCGAAACTCGCCAAACGTGTCGTTTTCTCTGAATGTTGTTCTCAAACGAATCAAACTTCATTCTGTTCATTCCGCGCTCGATGTTGAGCGCTTCAGGGACCACGGTTTTGTTTTTCAAAATAGCAACGAACCTGTGCCAAAATGCACTTGCTCTCTTAATGCCTGTCTTCATCTTGAGAGTACCATCAATCTTTAGTGTCTTCGCATTTTGAATTTGACTCGGAATTAGTCTATCTTGCCCGCTGCCATTTCGTATTCTGACTCCAAAACACTGAGGTCCTCTCGCTTATTTGGATGCTCCGAATTTTTACAACTTCGATGCTATCGTCATCGATGAAAGATGGCCTGATGATTCTTGTCCAGACGATTTAATCCTCACAAAACGGAAATTACGATGACCAACAAACAGAAATTTTGTAATGCCATTCGCTCGAGTTCACTCGTCCTCTGCAGTTCTGCTTTTCTTCAAAAATTTGTTCAACCAATCAAAGGCGCGAATTAAAAAATACTTCAATGTGATTGGCTACTTGTTCGCGGCAAAGCTGTTCTAAAAATAGCCTACACGCCCTCTACACACGAGGAGCGCGAGGTACACGTAAAAGACATATCTCAAAGCCTATTACCAGAGATGTTGACTTCTAGTTATGGACTTCTGGCCACACTAACATAATATCAAATGATGCAAAATGTTTTAGAAATAACTATTTTGATGAAAATACCTTTGAGATGTACTTTCTTGCAAACCAATAACATAAAGGTCTTGTAAGAAATCAGTTGAATCTGGTATCAAGAAATCTTCCAAGAAGAATGGAACTTCCTGTTAAGAAATGGAATAAAAATTAATAAAAAAAAACATTAGACTTTTGCTTCTCTGGCTCTCACAAAGTGTTGAGAACTATTGTAAGTGATACTGTAGACAGAGAAATGAACCAAATGATCCAATTAGTCACATGACCATAACATAATTATAACACATGACATCGTGGTTTTATTTAAGTGACAGGACAAGGCAGTGTGTGGCCAAGTGGTCAGGGCCATGCACTTGAAAAATTATCTGGAGGTCCTGGGCTCAAATCCTGTTCCATATGCTACCTGGAGCTGTTTCACAGTAGACCTGAGTTCAACTCCTTAGCCACACATGTAAAGAGTCAACTGGCTCACCTCCTGCCAGTTGATATTTTTAACCATGTTATGTTTAATTTTTAGTTATTATTGTATCGGTTTCTTATGTTTCTTCCCCATTAATTTAGCACTTGTTCTGAGTCAGTTACCACGGGTAAACAAATGTCAGGGTTCTTAATATATAAGAATCAAAACATCTGACTCGGCTTTCCTTCAGGCCAAAAAATTTGTAAGGTAAAATATCCATTTAGAAAAAAGATCCATAGTTTTTCTAGGTAGTTGTCTGTTTCTTAAATAAACTTACCTTTTCCTCATGCATATTCCAGGTGGCAACAAATATGCCAATTTGTCGGTCAGGGAAGTAGCGCTCCATTTCCTCCTTTAAAAAGTTGCCACTTCTTGTCCGTGCTCTCCTTGCAGACACACGTGGAAGCAAAGTTGATGCAGCTGAGACATTTGACATCTGTCCTGTTGATCTGAAAGACATGTCTGTATCGGAGGCATACCTTTCATCATCAGTAGCTACTTTCTCCAATGCTTTACTGAGTTGCCTTAAATCAGATGTTGAGTTATGCTGAAGATCGTCCTGGTTTCTTTCATTCTGATAGATACCTTCATTCGGACGTATACTTTCATACAAACCAGATGCATTTGTTGCCACAGTTTGGTCATTAAGTTTACCAGGTAGCACTGACTGCAGATCGTTTTGATTTATTTCTCTTGGATGCATAGACTCATACAAACCGGATGCATTCGCTCCTAGAGTTCTGTCATTAAGTTGACCAGGTAGGGTAGGCAAAGTAGAATTAGGGTCCCTTTGGATGGCTAAGTTTTTATTTTTTGTTTCTGTGTCACTGTTACTTATTGAATTTTCTTCACTGTCACTTACACTTGTCAGACTGTCATTTGACGATGACAATGTAACTTCATCTTCTGCAGGAGGTTCATCATACAATACAGTTGATTTCTCACAATTAGATTTAATGGGTGTAGATTCTGTCTGAGTGGAGACGTCTTCATTTGATTCAATTTGCTCCTGTTCTACTCTCAAAGGATGGACGACATTCTTTTTCAAGATCTTCTTACCCAAATCATCATTTTTCGCACTATTCTGGTAAGATTTAAAGTTGTTAATAAGTTCCTTATCGGAACCGATATCTTTAAGAGGTTCTATACCCCTCAGATTGCGATTAGCATTTCTATTTCTATCGCGAGGACTCCCTAAAGATTCACTGGAACCAATGCTATCCAAACTACCCGTGCTTCCTCTACGCTTCAAAGGTAACGGATCCAGCATCACATTCAGAACGTGTTTACGATTTCTCCTTTCATCTTCCGAACCAGATGGAGATGTCCTTGGCGACTCGTAACGAGTTCTTTTGACTCCTTTCGAATTTAACGCCGCCACACGCGGGTTCCCTTCAGACGTTCCTGAATTCGAACGAGGAGAAGACGGAGGATGTGGAACAAACTTCACGTTTTGAGAATCTCCTTCCCTTACTAACAACGGTGTATCTTTTTTACCCCCGGCAGCTTTACCCGACGACGAGTCAAGTCTATTTTCCGGTGATTGTGACTGCCTTTGCTGAAGAAGCTTAGGCCGGTCAAAGGATTGCTGCATAGCTGTCGTGCGAAGATTATGGTTAAAAAACGAGTAATTTCCACCATCAGCCATAATGATTCAATGTTGTACGCATCGTGTAATACTTTCCGATGAAGAATTTCAAAAAAGGCGAAAAAGAACACGTATATTATGAAATAATTAAAATCTGTTTCCATCCGCCATATTGTTTATTCGCTATGGTGATCATGGTATATCAGCCAAATATTTTTTGTGGGAGGAGTAGGTAGGGATGCACGCATCAACGTTTACCACTGGAATTTTGATTGGATTTCAAAGATCAAGCAAGGCAGAAACTTTTAACAAGGCTTCCGTAAAATTTAATGAAATAATGACAATATGCCATGACAAAACCTTTCCGATGCAAGAAATTGAAACGGTTCACAAATGTTCCCTTGCCTTCCCTACTACCACTCCACCAAAAGAAATGTCCGTTACCTCGGCATCGGGTCGAGGCAAAATCAAGATGGCGGACGGAAAGGCTGTGAAAAAGTTCCTGACAAAACATCCTCATTTTGAACTTTTCAAAGATGACCAGAACAGAGATAAGGTGTGCAAAGTATTTAAGAAGTAGATATTTAAACATTTCTTTAAAATTTTGAACGAATTCCGATAGCGTTTCCATATTTCCTCGCACGCTTGTGGGCATATGAGAGGCATGCGTTTATTGGTGTTTGTTTGCAGCCAGGGTTTACCATATTATTTACAAAATTTACAGTCATTACGAATGACTAGTGTATCGTAATTTTTTCAACTCTCGCTACGCAGCATGTCGAAACAACAATCGTTAATGTAACGACAGAGTGAGCTTTTTGACACAGAAAGGAGTCAAAGGACCTGTTCTGGCACATGAGCTGACTCAACTGTGTTTGTCAAGAGCGTGCGACATAACTGAAAAATATACTCATCAGAAAGTAAATCTACAGTTACATGGGAAATGGAAGTATGCTGGGGTTCACTCAGTGATGGACTAGCGTCCCTTCCAGGGAGAACTAGAAATGCGGTGATGGACAAAAGACTGACCCCCAGTCCATGGACTACCCCGATGGACTACCCAAATGGACTACCAAAATGGACTACCCTAAAATGGACTACCTCTAAGAAATCCCAATTTGAATGAGTAGTTTTGAAAGAACTGCCATTTCTATACTAACATTGCATGCGCCTTCTTTATTGTCATCCTCACGGACATTTTACATACAGGAATCGCACCAACCTCGAAATGCACTGGGAACAAGAGGGGTTAGCTATTTTAGCTATTAAAATAGCATTTCTTTTGGTGGCTGGCTACTACTCACTTTGGCTCACCTACTATTCACTCTGGTTAGCCTAGTATTCACTCTGGTCAGCCTAGTATTCATTCCGGTTAGCCTAGTATTCATTCTGGTTAGCCTAGTATTCATTCTGGTTAGCCTGCTATGCACTTCAGTTAGCCTGTTTACGGTTAACTCTTTATATTGTAAGGGTCACATGAGATATCCTTAATATTGTTGGTCCCTGGGAGCTCCCGGGTAGCGAAATAGGATTTTTTAGGGGTAGCCCATTTAAGGGTAGTCCATTTTGGTAGTCCATTTTGGTAGTCCATCTGGGTAGTCCATGGACTGGGGGTCAGTCTTTTGTCCATCACCGTAGAAATGCTCCTAGTCACTTCATGTTATGGAAAATGGGATAAGCTCTGGTGGTATGAGCTAGTTGACCTGACAGAGACTTGACATGGGAAAATCCATTTAGAGTTAACTTGAAAATAGCACAATCATTGATCATTGTTTCAAAGGCTCGCCTAGTTACTCAGTCACAAGGTCACGAAGTCTCTCACAAAGAACTGTCACTGAATGCAGCCTTAAAGCTTTTCTTGTCACAGTTTTGAAACAAAGGCTGTCCTCTCAGCTTCATTATTAGCAGTTCTTTTTCTGGTCACTTTTGGGTGACTGTGTCTTCTCTTTCTTTGTGGGAACCAGTGAAAAATGGTTTTCGGAAGTGCCAATACAGACCACCCTGAAATTGAAGTCCCTCATAAAAGAGGAGTTACCCTCGCAACCTATTCTGCTAACACCACATTTCCCTTCCATTATAATAGGTCAGATGTAAGATAACTGGACATGAGTTACCAGCGAGGCTCACTGAACTTGAAAATTACATAAAGGGGAAAAAGTATCAAAGATTGATCAAAGAAGTCCCAGATAAATCCCCTGGCTATGAAGAGTATAAAGAATTCTTAGTGCCAAGTGAAAAGAATAGGTACTGTACAACAAAATAATAATAAATGTGAACTTTCTTGAAAATTAACTCTTTACCATGACATCAATATAGAATGTTGGTTTGGTAATGCGGTGTTCGTACGGGTGATGGAAAACCTGGAAAGTCATGGAATTCAAGTGTGGGTCATGGAAAGGCATGGAAAAGGATGTTTATTAAAAACAGCAAAATAAATTAGGATTTTTTGTGAACAAAATGGTAAAAACGTACCCAAAATGAAAGGTGATCTCAAAGAAATTGGTCAAATTTCGGTCATGGAAAATCATGGAAAAGGTCATGGAAAGTCATGGAATTTCAAAAGCTCAAAAGAGTATGAACCCTGTAATGCAACCTACTTAACCTTAGAATAACTAGATAAAGTCTCCTGTACAGATGCTCTTTGGGATTGTTGCACTATCTTTCCTCCTCCCTTAGTAAGGGAAGAATGTGTCACCAGCTCCAAGACCATCTGTGCATGAGGCTAAACAAGCCTGAGCGATAAGAATAATGGGAATGCCAGTTCTGAGACCATTTTGTTTCAAAACACGAATGTCAGATTTTATAGTATTGTTGTGCACCATGACCATTTGGTATTTCTAAGACCACCTCTTCAAACAAAGTCCTCTATCTCTTTATATATCTTTTATCATTTAATCAAACAGGAATCAGCTCTATTGCCAGTTGACCAAGAAATACATTAACAATGGTGCCCATCATATTCAGAGACATATCACTGGAAAGCGTTTCAGCAGAGCTCTGGAGAAACGTAAGGCATAACGTTTGCTTTTGGCAAAAAATTCTCATTTTCGAAATGCTTTAAAAACGATGCTGAATAATTTTTGCTTGTGTTAGATCGCGAGGAACAAAAGCTCGCAGCTGAACAAGAGGGTGCTGCAGATGAAGACATGTGGGTTCCTTCTGATCTCGAATCTGAATCGGAACCCGAGGAAGAAGAAGATGGCGCGAAAAAAACGGACGACGAGAACGATTCTGGAGGAGAATTCTCATCAGAAGGTGCGAGCATAAAAGATTTTCTGAAAAAGCTTTGTAATAGTGTTGTCCCGAAGTATTTGGCTTCGTCTTTTGCTGTCGAGATTTCATCGCTCACAACTCGTTTTAGTGCCTAACGTGTCCAAAGGGCCATTCCGTACCTGTGCTCTACAACCGTCTCGAATCCACTGTTTTCTTTGTGGAAGCTCAGAGCCCATCCTCCATTTAAGCGTTGACTCTTCACGTAGTTCGCTATATGGAGGCCAGAGATTGGAGCGGTATGTAGGTCAAATTCGGATTATGACGAAACAGATTGCAAGGGGTGTAACTTGATTATGATGTGGCAAGATCTGCTACACAGTGTTGTAATCAGCAATTTGGAGTCTGCATCTTGCAAATTCTTTACGATGTTTGGTATCGTTGGTACATGTATTTGTTTGTTCTAATGACTGTTTTTGTGATTAGATGAGGAGGATCCGTATGAAAGGAAAGACGATGGCTTGAAAAGGAAATTAAAGGTAAAGCATCGTCCTATATGAACTTAGCCTGCGATCGTTCACGTTTGGGATAGGCTTTTGAGTTGCAACTGCAAGGTAGTTCAAGTTCAGCCGTACTTCATTATCAGAGACTTCTCTATCGAATTATTTATTTTACTGAAAACACGAGCATTATTGTAAACCGAGTGTGTTTCACAGGTCATAAACCATTCGCTCTTCCTCCAAGTATGATGACCTGAGTTTAACTGATCTCTGTTTTTCGATTATTTGAGCAATCAGTTGAGAAAAACACGACACTGGATACAAATAGTTTGAGTAAAGCGTAATGTGCGTTCTCAAGTTCTTATATCCAGTCTCCTTTTAACCAAAGATGATATGCAAAGAAATGAAGACTGGGCAGTAACCTAGAATTGTTTTGGTGACCGCACAATGCGTTGACGTCACCGCTCACGATGAAGCCCAGGCTCCCTTGAGCCGAGAACGCCTGGGAACTAGGCTACCTAGGAATCTGTAGTTTGAAGGCCTGATTACCGTTCATGTTTCTCAGTATTTGCTCGACAGTTAATTTTTAGAAAAAGATTTTAATTCTCACTGTTCTTCTTTCTGATATTTCATGCCAACAGGAAACAGGAAAGAGTAAACCGACGAAAAAAATAAAAGCAAGTAGTGGAAAAAAATTGGTAAAAGAAAAGGTCATCAAACAGCCAAGGGCCAAACAACACAAGAAAACCAAGCCAAAGAAATCCAAGTCATAGCCGGATGATGGCTGGAGCTCGATCTTTGTTCAAAGTTTGCCTCCTTTTGAAGAAAGACCGGGTAGTGTATCACTGACTCAATGCATCCGGAAAGTTACAACGATGGCGCCAACTCTTTCGCGGATTAAGGGAGTGACAGCGTTTTTTGTCACGCAAGCACCTCGCTATCTAGGACTGGGATTTAGTTTTGTTGAGACGACGTGTGAAGATTAAACAAAATTACGAAAAACGCTCCTTATAAAACAAGTTCTAGTGCATGCAGTATCTTTATGCAAAAACAGTGTGTAGTGTATCCTGTAAAACTTCTTCATATATTTGTAAAATTCAAAAATTCCTCCCCGCCTCGTGAAAATAAGCCCTCTTATTGTCAGACGCTAAAATCCTGCCGAATACAAGCCCTTCAGGGATGAGCATGAACTTTGTGAGGGAATGCTCAGAGACTTGTAATGTTTGTTTAACGATTGCAGGACTTGTTTTCGGTTTATATCGTTATATGCATGCACCATGTAGTATTTCTTGTATGCACCCAAAAATGTTCAGACAAAGTATCCTCTAAGTAGAAGCCCAACGATTTTTGAAACGCAAATTGCTATCCCAAGCCCCACCCCTCTCTGATATAAGCCCTCCCCGAAAATAAGACGGGGGAGGCCCAGGGCTATTTTCGGATTTTTGCGTTATGACCAATAAAGGAAACAACATGCAGAAATAATACGATAAACGACATTTGAGAATCCAGTGCGTGGAAGTATAATGACGAGAAAATAAACGGAGAAACATCTCTTGAACATGCTGATGTTGATTTACTTTTGTTCAATGTACATGTATTTACAGAAACATGAACGATTTTCACAGACACGTGAGTGTTTTAAACTGTTCTAGTGAACCTGTGAATGGTACTTAAACAAGTAAGATAATTATTAGGGAGCTTCAGATCAGAGTACGACCTTCGAATTTCAATCCAGTTACGTTCCCAGAGCCCTCACTTCTCCCTGTTGCTGACCAGATTGGAGTGAAATGTGTTAATTGAAAACACTGAAACACTTTTTAGGTTTGAAAAGTCACACTCGTACTCGGATCTGAAGGTCCCTATTATGTCTTTAACACGTCTCAAGCTATCGTGCTTTCCATGTCTTTTATCTTAGGGAACCTAGTCTCAACCTGTTCATGGTCGAGGATTTTTCTTTGCTCTATTTTGAACTTCAGACTAACAAACAAGCATATCACCTACATCTTGGAATATTTGGCTAGCTAAAATATACAACGGAGTTTCCGTAAAAAAAACCTTTCTGTTAAAACTATCCGGCAAATAAAACGTTTGGGTTGAACAAAATTTTTCCAACGCTGGAAGTTATTCCGCTTATAACGGCATGCAAACACATCGCCGTACATCATATACGAATATGAAGAAAAATGTCGGCATGTATGTATCGAGTTAAAAAAAATACAGAAACTATATACAAAAGAAAAGACGGTGTCTGAAATCTTTAAAAGTCAATAAAATGTACAAAACGTTTGTAAAAAATAAAACAAATCGTGCTGTAATCATTCGTCGTGTCTAACCAGCCCCAGTCTCCGCACGAGCAGTCTCACTGCTTCCAAAGGATCCTGGACCGTGTCCAAGCGTCGCTGCCATTTGAGTGAGTTAGGTTTCTTTCCCTTATAAGGCGTGTGCTTATAAGGTGTGGGTGGGGCTAACTGACAGACGTTTTGGTCCGTTTTGGATTTGATCTTGCTCCGCTTCGCTTCCAGTCTGTGGTTTCGTTCAGCAATGTTGTGAATGCTTTTGATGTCATCCACGAGTTTTGTCATGTTGAGTATTTCCTGAGCGATGGACGAGTCCCGGCACAACATGACAAGAAGGCAGCAAGTTTTCGAGAAGACAAAACTTTTGTCCCTGAAATTCGCCAACAGCTCAACCAAGGTGTCGACGGAGTCTGGTTCCTCGTATACAGCACGATAAACGGATGGGTACTAGAGAAGAAGAAAACAATAAAAGGAATCTCTCGTTTAGTATTTAACTAAGGTAAATGTCAGCCGTTTCTTCTGCGCGCTTACGACTTCGGAAAAGATAAATCCAGTGGAACTGACAGACACAAAATATACTGCTTCCATCTGTCCGCCGATGGACATTCCCGTAAGCGGACTCCAAGTCGTAATCCTTGCATAGTTTTTTGATACCTGGACTCCCATGAACCGTTGTTTGGTTTTCGACTTTACAGTAGTTTTCAGTGAGCTATAGACACTCGTATCAAACGCGCACTGAGTAGCCTGCTGTCGTGCCATCTTTTGTTACGTATCCAGTGCAATCTGTTCTATGTGACCGAGACCCCCGCACAAATCCCGCACACTAGCGCCCAGATTCCCAGATGTGTGAGAGAAAAACGTTTTCTGTTTCATTCGCACCTCAGCCAGCGGAAAACCACAATTAACTTCTAAAGAGAGGTCAGCTGACTTCAGATGCATATGAAACAAAGAAACAGGCCTTAGAAATGTTGCTTTCCCTTTTCTTGCCTCTTCTATAAACTTTATACGTCTGTATTTCAGAGGGAGTAAATAGCGAGAACGACAGTTCATTGTTGTCGTACTATAGAACGTAATGAATGTTTGAAATCAAGCATACATTACCCCTCACCTTTACAACATTAAAGAGTATTAATACGGAGTACTTGATGACCTCCAGGTGCGGTAAACTGCGGTTACACTTCTTAATAACTTTGAAGATCACTGGCAGCGCACCATCTTTCACTACCTGCTGACAGCACACCTCGGATAGACGAGTGACCACCTCTGATGGAGACAAATATACAGTATATTGTCGATTTCAAATGTTTTGAACAAGGTTCTTTCTAATTCCAACTTTTGAACCTTACAACCAGATACTTAGGTTCTAAAGATGTAGAAAACAGCCATTTAAACGGCAATTCAGAACTCGAATCAAACTGATCATTTTCTGCTATCACATCTGCTCAGAAAACCCACATAACATTTATTATAGCCTGTTTTGATAAAGGTTATCCTACAAAGCGTAAAAGCATTCGCAACAATGCCGAAAGCGTTTCATCGGAAAAGAAGGAGAAACTATTATTGTAAATCTTCATGCTTTCTCCTTCTTAAGCGCTGCCACTGTGCAACGTACTGCAAAATCAGAAATCCGCTGGCAAACTAGAACCCAAGCACTCCAGTGTGCTTGCTGTTAGTTTTACTACGGTTTCCTTGCGGTAAGCTTTCATTGCTTTGTAAGAGTACCACAATATGCAGAAATGGGTTCCAGTCTCCCCACGTACTCCTCTAGTTTCAACTTACCCAGATTAACAAGCGCTCCGACTATCCTACTGATGTTTTTACACTGCAACAGAAAGTCCAAAGCGGATCTGGTGCGGTTACACAGCTTCATTGATTCAGTTGCTGCAGCATTAGCAGACTTGATGCGCTTGCGCGCTCTTTTAACCTTGAGAGATGACACTTCACGTCTGACTCGGTAACCGCGCCAGAAGGCCTGGTGATACCAACAGAAGACGTCAGCCAACATGTAATAAACGCAGAAATCTATAGAATAAATACTGTTACTTTCGAACTCTAGCTAATGGCAATAAGCCCTTCCACACTGGAGCAAAATATTTGCCAGAAACTCCAGTTGAACACACTAGATTGCAAAAAACAGGTTGCAACTGATTTTTTTTTTACATTTTTACCAACGCTAATTCTAACCTGAATTTGTAGCGCAGATTGCTGTAGTTTTATCAAGTGCTTCCTTGCCACGAATCCTCGAACCAGGGCCTGGATCTTAGCTGCGCCTTTGTGTTTTGTCTCCAGCTTCCTTCGCGTTGCTCTTTGTAGCAAAATAACAGCCGAGCGGAGCCTGGTAAAACGCTGACGTTCAAGAACACCCCGCCACCAGTACTGAGGGGAAAAAGAAAAAAAACTCAGTGAGAACATTGTGTTTACTTTCATGTAGTGTATATGATGACAAACTTATGTAGTCATAAACACTGTTTATCTTTGTGGACCGCAGAACATGTACACGCAAACTTGGACATTATCCGATAAGTTTGGGCCCACTACGACAATGATAACCAATCATATTGCGGTAAGAAAGTACTCCACTTTGAGCAAGTTGTAATCTACAATGATTGACTCAAATAACTGGCATAAAATGATACAACAATGGTTAAAATTTTGCTCAAAGTAAGTATGACAAAGGAAATCACCGTCCAGGCAGACGTAAATTTACAAATTAACTAAATAACTACAAGTATAGATATTCTCGCTCTGGGGTTATCGTAAGGAATGCGCGCGCTTTGGTGGCATATTAAAACAGATGAAAAATCCTCCTTACAACAAGAGTCTACCTGAATAAGAAGTACAGCATCCATCCGGGCTTTCGCCACAGCCATCGCGCGTGCTCGGCGGTAACACCGCTGAATTCTGATGGCGCTCAAATTATGATACACAGCTGATGAAAACTTGTGGAGTTTCACCAAACGCTCAGCCTTCTGACGCTGAAAATACAAAGTTAACCTTTGAGGCTTCACTTTAAATCTTAGTCCGTCGAGCGCGGTGCAAAAAATAAACTCGAGTGGAAAAATGTCAGCGCAACATTGCATGAAGGATAGACGGGCGAAAAAAGAGGATTCTATTCACACCATAAAAATCACTCGGCCGTGAAAGGCCCAACTCTCTGTCTTTCAGTACATGTAGTCCCCCTCTTTCTTTTTTTTTTGCGCGACGCTTTTATCCGATAACTCGTAAATTAAAAAGTGTTCAAATTTATTAAAGCCAAAAGCAAACATGCGTTACGGAGTTATCAAGAACCTCGATGACAACGCCACTTGCAGTAGTTGTTTTTGCGTGACTATTCCATTATTTCTCACACATCATGGAAATGACGCCGTTTGAATGAAAGGAAATCTGAATCGTTGGTTCAAAACACTCCTTGATTCGGACACTTGGTAACAAAAGACAAGAAAACTTGACAACATAGAAAACAATTACTCACATTAATTCTTTTTCTGGTGAGGAATCCTCTCACTGCTGCCTGAATGGTGCGAGCAGCGCGCATGTTATGGGCTATTACCCGCCCGCGGTATCCACGGTAAGCGGCCTGAAGCATAACAGTAGCTTCCTTTAGCTTGCGGTATTCCTCGCGAGTTCTCCTTCCCAACATGTTGCCTCGGAACCATCTCTGGATCAAAATCGCCGCTTTGATTTGGCGAACGGCAAAGCGAGCCTTCCATCCGCGATAACAGGATTGAAGTATTATCGCTCCGCGTTTGACCGTCAGAAATTCTTGCCTGGCCTTCCGAGAGGCAATGTTTGCCTGCACTCTTCTTTGGAGGAAGACTGCCGCGCGTCTAAGTTCATGATAGTTCTTCTGACAACGTCGTGCCTTGGCTGTGGCTTGCAGTCTAATCACGAGTTGTTTCACGCGGCAGTATCTTCGTCTCTGTATCATTCGTCGTACGTTGGACTGGATCAGTATGGCTGCCTTAAGTTTCTTCACTTGTTCTCTTGCTTTGCATCCTCGGTAACAGCTCTGTAAAGTAAAGGAATAGAAAGCAAAGACTGCGTTTAGACTAGCATTAGGTTAGGTCTTCGTGAAAAGAGCAGTTGGAAGAAAAGAGCAGATCCAGAGCTAGAATTTGAACGATCGTCGACTACGCATGGAGAAGCCTTGACCTTGTACCCGGGAATGAAACTCGACCACCGGAATTTTTCAGCACACAAGGATCCTGGCAAAAGAGAAGCCTCAAGGTCTATGGTCCTGGAATTACATTTAAAAACGTATATTTGAACTTGGTGTGCTAGAGGAACGAGAGACCTATTTTAGTTATCAACAAGAAAGAACTTTGAAGAAAAAAAGACAATACCTGAATCACAGTTGCTGCCCATTGCATCAGTTGAAATCGCTGGCGGACCACTTTACCCAGCATGTACGCTCGATACCGACTTTGAATGATGACCGCAGCCGAGCGCTTTTGAAGAAATTTCGTCCTTTCTAGACGCATGCGCACTACAGACTGAGCCAGTACCATCTTTTGTTTTACACGAAGGTAAGCCTGACGCTGGCAATGACGTCTATAGTGAGACTGAATCAGGATTGTAGCATGCCTGAGGCAGTGATACTCGTCATAGATCTTCTTCATTGTAACTTGAGCTGTGTACCATTGTTGAATCGCAATAGCTGCTTGTCGTTTTCTTACAAATCGCTTTCTTGCTTGATTCCGTCGTACTGCTGCTTGCAATCTACTCACGGCTTGTCTGGCACCAAGGAATTTTCTCCGTGCAACTGTTCCACGATAGATCGCCTGTATCTTGACAACCGTCCTAAGATTGCGAACGAATTTCCGCGCAGCATACATACGACATGCAGACTGCAACGTGATGATGGCACCGCGGGTCACGTGATACGCAAAGTACGTTTCCTCCATGAGTCGGAATCCACGGTAATACCGCTGGATCTTCAATGCTGCTGCCTGCCTTCTCTGGTTCTCTTTCACCATCTCACAAACGCGCCGTCTTGCTTTAAAACTACGGAAGAGGGACTGTATTACAATGGCGCTTTTTCGCATTGTTTGGTAACGTTTACGCTGTCGTTTGCAAAGCTGATTGACTCTGTATCTCTTCTGTAACACAGCAGTGCTTTCCTTTAGCTTGTGGTAAGCTATGACCGCCTTTCTCATGCGTACAACAGCTTGTATCCTTATAGCAGCCTCCATGGTTCTTTCGTACTTACTTCTGATCGAGAACATTCTCCAGTAGGACTGCAAAACAACGGTGGCATTCCTCAGCCTCAAGAATTCTGTCCATTGTTCACGAGCCTTGATGCAAGCTCGGCGGTGTTGCTGGATGTTGATTGCTGCTGACCTGATTGTGTTGTACTGTCGTCGGCAGTGCCATGTTCGTATCGCAGTCTGTAGCACAATGCAAGCCTTGCGCTGTGCAATGTAACTCTGTCTTGCCTTCTGCATCTCTCGCTGAGCTCGGAATCTTCGTTGAATGACCAAAACAGCGCCGCTAAGGCTCAGATAGAATTGTCGCGCAAGATAGCACCTTGTTGCTGCCTGGATAATCACTGCAGATGATTTCTGGGCAAGATATTTAGAGCGACACGTGTAACGACGGAAGGCGCATTGGATTATAAGAGAAGAGGACTTCAGCGCATTGTAGTTCCTGGCCACTGCTCGACCAAGAAGCCATGCACGGCATCGAAGCTGTAATACCAGTGCTGCTCTCTTGGTAGCTTCATACTGCTTCCAAGCCAGGAACCCGCGAACACAAGCTTGAATCTTGACAGCGGCAGTGTTCATTCTGCGCAGTCTCGCTCGCACAAGGTATCCTCGGACAGCCATCTGTAACGTAATGACGGCGCCTCGCATGAAGTGAAACATCAGCTGATCACGCTTACAGAGGACTGTCGCCCTGAACCTCCGTTGAATCACCACAGTCGCATTTTTCAAATTGATGAATCTTCGTCGCTGTTGAAGCATGCGCGTTTGAGCTTGCAATTTTACGACAGTTCTTCTGAAAGCGAGGTACTCTTTTCTTGCTTTGTACATCTTGTATGTCGCTTGGACCAACCTCACTGCTCTAAGTCTTTTTGCTAGTTTTCTGTCGAGCCAGCCACGTACACAGGCTTGGAGATGTATGGCAGCGCTTCTTGTAACCAGAAAACGTTCCCGTTGACTCCTAGACTCGACCATAGCTCTGTACCTCTGTTGAAGGACTATCGCAGCGTCTTTCATTTCTACGTACTTCTTACGACACAGGTAACCACGCCCCGCCGCTTGTAACACGATGCAAGCACCCCGTTGCACGTGGTAATGCACATATTGACGCATGCCAATCACGCGGGCGCGGTACCGCCTCTGGAACATAACAGTGGATTTCTGGAGCTCGGAGTAGTATTTTCTCGCCAAATAACCACGAGCTAACGCTTGAGCGCGAATGATGGAATCGCGGGAAATGCTGTAAGACTTTCTAGCAACATATCCTCGATAGACCGCCTGGATTTTAATGGCACTTCGCAGACGTCTGACCTGTTTCTTCGCTTGGTAACCACGAAGGAAAGATTGGATTTTAATTGCTGCATGCCTCTTGCGTTGGAAATTGAAGCGTTCTTTACGGCCAAGCAGAACTGAACGATAGTGAAGCTGTAGAACCATAGCTGCCTGCCTTAACAATCGGTACTTCGTGAGGGTAACATGGCCTCTATAGAACGTTTGGATCAGCGTCGCAGCCACATGCTGACGTTTGAGGTCCTTCCTGACTTGGTAGCCACGAATCGCAGACTGCAAGACAATAGCCGCCTTTAGAATCTTGTAGGCCCGCCTCGCACGATATCCCCTGTAATGCGCTTGAATACGCTTAACAGACGATCGTATGTGCTGGTACCGCGAAACGTGTACACGGGTCAGTAACACTGAGCGATAACGCTGCTGTATCATTGTGGCTGAGCTCTTCAACTGGTGGTATCTTCTTGTAGCGGCGTACTGACGGTACAAGGTTTGAATACGGGTAGCCGATCTGTGCTGGACCAGAAGATGCCTGCGGACAGTGTTACCCCTGACTATGGCTTGAAGGTGAACAATGGCATGACGGATGCGCTGATATTCCCTCCTCTGGCGACGCCCTTGCAGCAGAGCGCGATAGCGGGTTTGGATCATAGTTGAAGCGTGTTTCGAAGCCAAGAACTTCTTTCTACTAAGAAAACAGCGCGCTTGTGATTGAAGGGTAACGGTCGCCTGTTTCACTCGCATAAACTGCTTCCGACATCTGTAACCTCTGTAATACGACTGAATCTTCAAAATAGATGCTTTGGTCTGTCTAAACTTCTGACGAGCGTTCTTTGCACAAAGCAATTCTCTGAATCTTCTCTGGATCGTCACAGCGGATGCCATGAGCTTCTGGTATCTTTTCTGTGCGAGATACTTTCTGACAAGAGACTGGATCTTTACAGTAGCGTCTCTTTTCCTTAAAAAAGTCTCCCTCTGCATGTAACATCTGACAAATGACTGAATCTTGACGCAAGCAGCTTTTTGAGTCTGGTACTTTGTCCTTTGCCGCTGTCCAAGGAGAGCCGC
Source organism: Meandrina meandrites (assembly GCA_963693305.1). Taxonomy (NCBI): domain Eukaryota; kingdom Metazoa; phylum Cnidaria; class Anthozoa; order Scleractinia; family Meandrinidae; genus Meandrina; species Meandrina meandrites. The sequence goes on from OY855904.1 coordinate 16,474,299, forward strand.
TCTGAAGTAGACCTGTAGAATTATTGTGGCATCTTTCACACCAGCAAACCTTCTTTGGGCTTGATACATTCTTGTGTAGGATTGTATCTTGGTGGTTGCCCGTTTCAACAAAACAAATCTTGCACGACTTTGCCATGCATGAACGTGGCTTTGGATTTTGGTAGCCGCTCGAATCTGCCTCACGAGACGGCGATCGCGCTTGCCCCTGTAGAACGACTGTAGCGCAATTGTGCACTTCCTTAGATGAAGATATTGTTCTCCTTCTTTCCTCGCAAACAACAATGCTCTGTAGACTTTCTGAATTAACACAATTGCGCTTCGAAGCCGCAAAAACCGCCTCCGTTCTTTGACTCCTCTGATCAAAGATTGAATCTTCACGCAAGCTACTCGTTTCTCAACAAACTGCCTTCTTGCCACGTATCCTCTCCAAGCAGCCTGCAACACCTTTGCGGCTTGATTTCTCTTCTCGTGTCGTTTTCTCTGATTGGCCAAAACGATAGCCTGCAGTCGCACAACAGTTTGACGGAGGTTTTTGTACCAATCCAGGACCGCTCGTCCCTTTCTGAAGGCCAGATAGTGAGTCTGGATACACTGCGCGGCTTGGTGACGAGTGCGAGCTTGCTGACGAGCCAGGTGACCACGGTACACAGACTGAATGAGAACAGCGGATTGCCTCATGGCTTGAAATCTACGCCGTGCTATAGCTGCTCGGGCACGTGCCTAAAAAAGACATCATGAAGTTAATCGGCTTCAATTCCCGCTAACGTAAACATGATTGATCAAACTATTAGAAAAATACGTTATTCGATCATTTATCTGAAAAGTGAATATCTGTAAGCATTAGTTCACGTTGAATTTATTTGAAACCTATTTATTATATAGTTTACAAGAAATTCACGGCATACTCCGGTTTCTATAGCAATCAATTAAGCACCAAAGGGTTGGTGCTAGTAAATACACATTGTTTCACTACTTTTCATCGTCTTATCTATTCTTACCTGAACGAAAACAACTATCCGCGCAACGTTCTGAAAGAAAAAAAAAAGGGAGAATGAATTTGGTCTACAAAGCTGGAGATTATCATCATCACTTTTAATGTTTTCTAAAGAGAGTCTAGGTATTAGGTTCAGATATCACGAAAACAAAACACATCAATAAATTAACCGTCTAGTGATTCAGTGATTTGATGACTGACCGTGGCGTGCTCAAGAAGCGATATACAAGTTTTGCAATCTCACAAACCTTTTTCCGCTCCAGTTGCCTTTGAAGGCGATGTCGTCTCCAGGCCATCTGAATGCAGCGCGCGGCCTTCGTTTCTTCACGAAGGTCCAACAAGCGCGCGCACAGATACGCCACATAAGTGATAACGACCTGAAAAGAACACAACAAAGGCTGGTAAAAAAGGCATCTTGTCAGCTTGTCCTAGCAGTTGGCCACTACCCATTCATTTATACTGCTGGATGGAAAGAGGTAACGTGGAGTGGAGCGTCTTGCCTTAGAACAGATCAGTGACCTCCCGGCCAAGGCTTGAACCAGGACCACTGGATCTGTGGTGTAACACACTAAGGGTACTGCCCCTCCCCCCCCAGGAAAACAATGCTTTACATTTACCTTCTCATCAGGAATTGTGTAAGACATGTCCGACGCCTTTGTCATCAAAGGAACTCCACCCAGTTCTTGTACCTGAAGTAGACAGGAGTATAAATAATTAAGTACATCACAACACGGCGACTATACAGACCAAGATGGCTAAACTTGTTCTCACCTTCTCAGCCATTGTACGGAAATTTTCGCGCTCGTTGCTTTTCAGTTCCTCCAGAAGTGCGTTTGTACCGGAACCTGAAAAGGAAGAAAAAGAACTTAGCATAGATATAATTTCCATGCAATACTGCCAAAAAACAGCGCTACTATCCGAACTGAAAAGCGTAGGCTAGCGTTCCACAATTTACAGAAGGAGTTTCACGCTCTACCTGGACTAAATGTTGCCGTCCACGAGTTCACTTCCATTCCTTCCTCTCCCTCGCTGTCACTTGCGTCGTGTGCCCCCGGATTACAGGTCAGACTGGTTTGTTCCTTGATAAGTGACCGGGGGAGTAGCGAAGGGTGGTAATGGTGGAGTAGGTAGCACAGAGCACGGCCGTCCGAGAATGAAACAGTGAAGTTCTCGATCTAAAATGATGAAAACAAAGAGTTTGGCCACTGAAAGAATAGATTAGATCTGAAGATCAACTTTCCTTTATCCGTTTATCAATGTGTCACGGCATGGGACATAGCTCACTTCCTTTGCAAAATTTACGAGTGTAGAAGACATGAACTCCTACCTTTAAGCCGTACAGTCTGCAAACCATTTTACACCACTTGAAGAGCAAACGCAGCCGGTCTGACTGGAAATACAGGTCTGACGGGTCACGGCGTTTTCCCGCGAAATCCGTATTGTCGCCGTCGGTCCATTTGTCTGCGGCAGTTAACTGAACGCAGAGAAGCCTGGTACTCTCCAAGTGAGCTATTTCTTCCTTGAGCAGTTTTTCGCTTAGAAGCACACTGACCTGTGATAAGATTTGAAAAAAGAAGTGTTTTAGTCAGTCATTAACACTAATGTTAACGGAATGACACAGTATCACAACAGCTTCACAAGTTTCTTTTTTCATGGAACTGAAAACTATAACCACTTGATTGCCTTCCGTCTAGCCTCGCAGCTTGGTCGGTAGTTTAGAGGTAATCTATTCTGCAGGTTGCAGGTTTGAATCACACCGAGGTCAATTTTTTTCTTTTTTTTGCGTGCTCCCAGTCATTGGGCATTGCTTTGCAATTTTACCATGTGTACTGGAAAAAATATGGGTGGAATTTTTTATCTGCCCAATATTATCCTCAACAATTACTACACGAGACATCCTACCTGAAAATGGAAAATAATTTGCCATAACAGCGCCAGTGTTTTCTCTCTGTGTCCATCCACAACATGGCGCGCGTCAATAGCACCACCTGACGGATAAGAAACAAGCATCAGTCTGCAGAAAGGGCGGTTTTGACGTGTGACAGGTGCGTGTAGTGAGCCGGGAGCACGGAACAATGCACGCACGAAGGTAGCTGGACATAACGTTAGACCTTACCAAACACTTTTCACGTGTAAGTCGCGAGCTTCACGTTAGCACCGTGCGTGCATTTGATTAAGGCGAAGATCATTATAAGTAAGATTAGCGCATTTTTTAAACTAGTAAATCTTACAAAGAAAACAGTTATTCACCGCGTGCAAGGAACAGTCTTACCATTAATTCTTCCAACGAGAACACCTCTTGATTTCAATGCGTTCATGAAGACATCAACGTTGTGGATTTTCTGCAAGAAAAAGAGCAATATAAAATTCATCAACTTAATAAACAAAGTTCAATTGCACCTCAGCGCCAAGATTACACAAGACAAAAGCTACCTCACCTGCAATCTGGAGATGGCTGGGACACGGAGACTTGCCGATAACTGCCAATCTTGAGTCAAAAGCTCCGCAACACGCCTGCGGTATTAAAAACAGATTGATCAGTAGTCGATTTAGACTGTTCACAGCCCTCTATTTTTTTGTGTTTTTTTCGATCGATGAGCGCGCGGTGAGAACAGCGAGAGAACTGGACGCCAGCGCAAACGGCTCCGCGCTCGCTTCGTTTGCTTTTGTGCGTTGAGAAATCGATAGGCTGTGTGCTTGGCTCATCCAAACTGAGGATTGATTAATATGACTGTCCTATTGTCATTGAAGAATTTGCATTCAGCGCTTAAATAAGCTGGGACACAGGATTTCCTTGCGTGGTTTCCGGTCACGGTCAAGTTTCTTGCTCTACCTTCAGCCTATCCGGATGCACATAAGAAAAACGTCTGGTACCCAGGGTGGGGCAAAAGGGGTTTCAAAGGCAAACCTCGTACTTACGTTAAGCGCAAACCATCTCGGAGATCTATGGCGATGTTCTTCACAGCATAATCAACCTCGTCAATTGCTCTCTGAAGGGAAATGGATGTCATGCGTTTTTAGTAATTACGCTAAAAACACTCACTTTTACAACATAAAAACATTCCTAACCTGAGAATGTGTGACAGAGTACCCCAGAAGGTTCAAATGCTTTGTCACGTCTCCTTCTCCTTTAAGGTACTCGCGAGAGAATGTTAGCAGAAGACTGCGACTTGACTGTGAAACAAAATCGAGAAGCCACTGTTAGCATCTCTATAAACTATGCAAGTACACATAAATAATTTGATATCCATGACCAGTGTCTATGATTTACCGAGTGCTCCTCAGTTATAATTTTTTTCCTTGTAAACAACATCAATCTCTGCAGTTTTTCTTCCAGGGAAATAACAAACTGATTGAGCATGCAAAAAGGAAAATCTCTGCTTCCATTTTTTTTTAAGACTCTAAAAAGGAAATCCGCACTAAATACTTGAAATCATTGCTTTGAGCTTTGTGAACAAACCTTGAAAGAAGCTTGTTTGTTGAAGAGGCACGGGTCATGATCAATAAGCCGAGTCAGTTTAGCACGATCCAGGAACAACACCAAAAGAAGAAATTTCTTCAGAGTGAACTTTCCCAGTTGTTCCACGTAGCCTATGAGTAAAAATTACAAAGTGAAAATGGCTATTAGGTAAAGTACTTGTTGTATTGAAAATCGCCAAATGTTCTGTTATTATTACGCACGCCACCGATGTGTGGAATAGCGCCAAGTTTTCACCTTGCTACCCCGCCCACTTTCTTCTACTGCCCTGCCTACTTTTGTCTGTGAATTCCAACCGTCGCCTTGTCGTGTACAATTCACAACTCGCTAATTACATTAGGATCGTTGTTGAATAAAGCGTGGAATAAACAGTCGGTAGAAGAGAAATTCAATGAAAGTTTGGTTAAAAGTGGTGGTGTTAAAATTCTGGTCCTGAATTTATATTTTGGTGCGAAAAATATATATTTAACCAAGATCATTGTTCAAGTGTGGTTCAAACAAACATACTATCTGGCATGCTTAGGAAACTGGGATAAGATGTGTTTCTGTGGGATCTTTGAGATCCCTGCAAGGTAGCTCAAGAGTTTCTCATTACACCAAATAGAGGGGAACGCACAGCATGTAGCAAGACAACTTTGTTGGAGTGGCAGTACTTTTAAATCAGCAGGAATGGTAAAGTTCTTATGTTTTTAGGTTTCCTTTTTTAAAATTCCTGTAATGATCAGCATTGAAAGTAAGCTGGAACTTATGCTGTATATGCTCATCATCATCTTTATTAAGTTGATAAAGCTGTCAAGGCATCGTACCAACTGGAAAGCAGTAAGGCTGGTCAAGTCACTTGGCAGTGAGAAGGATACAGAGACTCCAGAACTACCTGTAAATGTTATCTAAATGAAAAAACAAGATTTTGACAAGATAAAATTACTTTACCTTCCCGATACAGTCCAGGAACCTGTGGATGAGCATACATGCTAGCAATATCAGGGTTACCAAGTAACCGGTCGGTAAGGAAGCGCGTCAAACCAGCTACGTCATTGCTGGAGTGAATGGGTAGAATTTCACCATATATGGTCTGAAAAAAAATCAGTGACAAAGAGTAAGACCTCTTTGACTGAAGATAGTATTAACATTTTAAAAAAGAACAATCATGAATGAACCCCAAGAGAGTGAAGGATTTTACCAAGAATGATTGATACCATAACCCAGCTAGCCACCACCCCTGGGGTCCTCACCCAAGATTTCAGTCAGATTTTGACTGCAAACAAAGGGCAAAGGGGTTGTTATAAGGTCAGTACACAATCCTTTGATCAAGGAAACACCTTCGAGTCACTATTTTTCAGTGTTTGTCTCATTTGCCATTGTGATGACTGCCTTACCTCAAGTCCAATTCTTAGCCACAATGTGTTATAAGAGAGGATCATGTCAACAACTTGCCGCTTGATTCCTAAAACAAATAAGTTTTATGTTTCTATTTTAATTTCGTACAATGACAGAACAAAAACAAGATGTGGTGAGGCCTTGCCTTTCCCCTGGTGAAGCCTATCTGCTTACAAATTATTGTCATCTGATCATCAACTTTATATAAAATATATAATTATACATATGGGAAAAACTAGGAACAACAAAACAAGACCTAGCAGGAGGCAAAGATATAGCCACATTCACTGTCTTAGCATCTCATGTTTCAATTTTGGCAATTTTATAATTTATTATCCGTGCTGAGTCACAGGAAGGATGATGATAAATAAAGAAAAGTGGTACATTTTAAGCTTGATAGTGAAATAAGGAAGATGTTAATGTTTATCATATCATGAGTGTGGGATGAACAAAAAAAATCTGAGTCCTCAATGGGAATCAAACCCATGACCTAGCAACTGGCCTTGCTCACCATGGGTTCTCGTAGCTCAGTGGATAGAGTGCCCACCTGGTGTTTGGGAGGTCACGGATTCGATTCCTGTTGGGGACTCAGATATTTTTCTTAGTGTCATGCTCGTGACATGACGAATATTACTGCATCTTTCTTAGGAAGACACTCCAACTGAGAAAACAGATGCCTCTTGTCATTTTTTCATTCCATCCTCCGCGAAATAGGAGGTCTCAGATGACTAACAATAAAATACATCAACAGGCTGGCAGTGCTAAAGGCCCTCATGCCAGTTATTGCTCTCAAATGTATGTAATAACAGAAAAGTATGTCAACACAAACCTAAATCTGCATGTAACTTTTTGTCAGGTCTAATGGCAAGCCGTCCAATTTCCACCTCAGCTTCTATCTTTCGAATAATGTGCCCTAGTGCCTCTGACTGATATAGTAGGCAAGCACATCTTCGTAAACAAGCCATCTTGCGTCTAGCAGTATAGGTCCTGAAGGAGAGGACCTCTCTCGTGGGGGCCAAGGGTTGAGACTTCTTAACATCTTTAGCTCCTCCAAGGACAACATTTCCTATTACATTATTATAGAAATCATTTCATAAACATTTACTAGGTATTATTCTTTTTGAGAGTATAGAGGAATCAAAATGTAGTCACTGTAATATTATGATAATATCACATATCGATACCTTTACTGTTATCAGCTTGTGTAGAAGAATCTGTTACATCAGGTGGAGTTAGGACAAAGTTTAGCCATTTAGTGAAACCTAATAAGAAGGTAAAAAAAATAATTGAATTTACTAATTAATTAGAAGAAAGCCATCTTTGAATTAATCTTTATCAGTTTTAACTTGATGATAAAGCACAAAATAAAACTGTTAGAGAATGGTATTTGTGGTGCTTTACTATGTCAACAATATCCAGTCACAACTCATGAAGAGTTTTAAAGTTGCACTAATTGCTTTTTTAATTCATAACAAATTTCAGTTTGATAACTAATAGTTGTGCAAATATGTTGGTACATCTGAAGTTTATGACAGGGGGTCTCTTTTTATTCAGCTTCTGGATTATACCTTCTTCTTGTTTTTCAATCCACCTCTCGTCATAGTACATGTTCTTTGCTGCAAATGGCATTGGATGCCGTGGAAGGTTGCTCTTGGGCGTCTTAACTAGCTGTAGTTTTCTTTGTGGTATTCCTTTAGTTGCAACTTTAAGCTTAATCGTCTTTGGCTTGGGCTTCTTTTTAAGTGTTCCTGTCATATAAAAAAGATCGTTTATCCCTATTTCACAGTACAAAGCGAATGAGTACAATATATAATTACAACACCTCCTATAAGGGTGTTTAATCAGTATTTACAGATCATTATGGTAGATCCAGACTTGCACACTATATAGGGATATGCATATAAAGGTAGGAATCCAGATTAAAAAAAGTGAATCAACTAACTGAAAAAAAGGTTTCATTGGTCCTTTGATTCAGACCTCACTCATTTGCCAAAAAGGTATGGACGCTGGCCCCTTCTCTGGATCCACCCCTGCCAGTAGATAACAATTTACTGATACCAATTTAATTACAATTGGGTCGAGTTGCCCTGGGTGAGAAAGTGTCTTGTCTAAGAAAACAACACATGGACAACTGCAGCCAGGTCACAAAGACCTAACCCTTCTGGTCTCCGCTCCAATGTGTGCATGACCAGGGGTCTGTTTCTCAAAAGCACCGAAAAACTTTTTGGGCCTGCAAAGCCATTTTAGTTACCTGCATCATAAATGCAGAGAAGTGTATAAGCCTGACACTTTGCATGAAGGGAACCTCTGTTCATATAATTTAAAATATCACGGAATTAAACAGCTCTGTAATCATAAGGTTTGAGAGTTTGCTATGGTTTTCTGGGTGTGAAAACTTTTTGCACCCTTTCTCGTAGTCGACTTTCAAGAAATGGGCCCCAGGTCACTTGACTGCTGTGTTATGTCTCCCACTAGGAAGCTGAGCAGAACCTAATGCTAAATGAATTATATACACCTTATTCATAAATGGCGGAACGCGCGGAAGAGCTTGGGTCGAGGACATGAAAGCGAGGCGAAAGGGGCTTCCGATTCAAATGAAAACAAAGCAGAGTATGGAAATGCAGTAGTATCTCTTGTATTTCTTGAAATATCTCGTCAGTTAGGCAGTGATTCTTGCCTGTTGATGACTGCTGTTGAGATCCCTGGTTTTACAACGGCGGATATGGCCGTATGGTTTCGAGGTCAACACCAAAAAGTGGGAAAATGTCGTCGGAAAACCGCATCGATTATCTCGGTCTCTTCACTGCTTTATACTCGTGTACAGTTTTAATCCACGCTACTCTAGTTTCTTTTCAATTGAAGACCCTGGAAGCCGAGTATAGAAACAGGATTTAGAAAGGAATGTAGAATTTTTAAAAAAAATTGACACGTCTCTTGAAACGGTAAGTAAAGAACGCAATTTAGTAATAAAAGTTTATAGCACTTCTTTGATGCCAAATCTTTTCTCTGATTTCTTTGCCTCTATTTAATACTGATCCGACTGGTGATTATAAAATGGCACATACATTTGAAAACCGATGCTTGTAGCATTAAATTCTTGTATAGACTTAACAGAAATTTATATTAGCCTGTTTGTGTAGTCGCTTAATGTTCTGCTACAGTTTAGAAGCGACTCGCGTATGATACTTTGAGCTTTGTTGAATAATATATAGTGATTTTATTTCAGAGAATCTTAAAGTTGATTCACTTTAAAGGCGCTCTTTCTACCTTATTTCTGCTTTCCCAGACTTAACCTATTCTATATTTTAAGGATTTATTACAAGTTAAGTCTCTACTGAATGATCAGTTGTTGTGAACAACATTTCTGCTTTTGGAGGCGAAATACTCAGGAAACCTCGGGTCATATAATTGCCGTTCTTTACTTACCGTATCAAGAGACATGTCAATTTTATTTAAGCTCTATAATCCTTTGTAATTCCTGTTTCTATACTCGGCTTTCACGGTCTTCTATTAAAGTAGCGAGAATTAAAACTGTACACGAGAAAGCAGGAAGAGACTGAGAAAATCGATGCGGTTTTCCGATAACATTTTCCCATCTTTTTGGGTTGACCTCGAAACCATACGACCATATCTGCGGTTGTAAAACCATGAATTTCAATAGTAGTCATCAACAGGCAAGAATCACTGCCTAACTGATGAGATATTTCAAGAAATACAAGAGATACTACTTGCATTTCCATACTCTGCTTTGTTTTCATTTGAATCGGAAGCCCCTTTCGCCTCGCTTTCATGTACTCGACCCAAACTCTTCCGCGCGTTCCGCCATTTATGAATAAGGTGTATACACTGCTAAAAGTCTTTGAAAATTTAATAAGAACTGAACATTGTTTTTATTTAATGTGTTGTTAATTGCCATCACCAGGATTATGACAACAAATGTTTAGTTCTAACAGTTTTAATCCTATGTGTCTGTTATTTGTATTGATTTTTTTCAATATCTCCTTTTTACAGTTACCTGAAATTGGAGAAAGTTTCTTCTTTGATACAACTATTTTCTTTGCTTTTGTAGCAACTGGCTTGTTTGCGGGTTTTGCAACCTTTGGAGTTGACTGGCATACAGTGGTCTTGCAATTCAATTGGCATTTTGCACTTGTGACAAGATAAGTGTCACGTCGCAAATTCTCCTCTGAGAGATTTTCCATGGCTGTGTTCTCACAACAAAACACATTGGTGTTGATGTTCTCAAGCACTTTGATACCATTTGTTTTGGCATCGCAAGTATTTGGAACTTGACTTGGTTGAAGGACAGCTTTGGTATTTTTCTGAAATTAAAGTAAAAAGCTTTAGCTGTCAGGATAAATGTTTACTGGTAATTTGTAAATTAGTGATTTCAGTCACAAAGCCATATTCTCGATCATGTTTAAAGTGTTATAAACCCTTCCGTTTTCCTATTTTTTCTATCTCTTCAACTTTTCCTAAACATCAGCTAGGCAGATATCACAGAAATGCAGGATGATCAAATGGCATGTACGTCTTCATCTTTCATGTACCCAGGATGTACCTTGATTATCAGAGGTTTTTAGAGCAGCGTTTCGGCACAGATTTCTTTTTCTTTTGCTCTAGACACCTCTTCAACTTACCCTGTTTATTTGAGGTTTTTTAAAGCTGCGCTTAGCTGGGGGTCTCACTTTCTTTGGCCCTAAAGCCGTTCCAAATACCACTACTTGAAGACGAAGAGAATTGTCCCACTTGAATCGAATTATCTCGCGACAGCTCCCACTCTCTTTCGGCTCCCATTTAATAGATAAAAACATCTCATCATTTGGTGGTATCAACACAAAACTCTCCTCGGAATCTCCGCTTTTGCCATTCCCATTGAGATCTAACGTGAAACCTTTATCCGTTGGGCACTTTTCTATCTCCAAAGTTTGGCTCAGCGGATGTGGGTTGAATACGACAAACGTCTCTGTTTTGCTGCTTCCGACATTCACAGTTCCGAATGATATCTTAGGAATCGTAGCAAAGTGAGTTAGTTTAAGAGTCGGGGCATCAGGCTCTGGAGAGAGAAGTATTTTAGGAGAATTCTTGCACGGACTGTACCACTGAGCACGTTTTGAATGAACCTTGCTGAGCTGCGGACAGTTTTCTTTGCTCGGCGTTATACTCGGCTCCAACATAGTTTAAATAAGAAACTTCTTCGGTTGATGTTCGACTCTTAATAGAAAGAAGTTCTTGCTTCAGTCTGAGGTCTTATGTTTGGCGGACCGTAATCTCTTGCAAGGAGATGTTGGCTACATTTCCCCTTGTTGAGTCACTGAAATCAGATGTTTGACAACTGAAATGCAACTGGAATCGATCGAACTTCGATTGAAAATACCGGGCGTGCAAAATTGACCAATCACAACTCGTCTTTTATTAGCAATAAACCAATCAGAGACTGCAGTAAGTAACGGCTCTAATAAACTTGGCCCCATGCCTCCTCTTGATTTCTCCATGCTTCCTTCTTCCCTTCCCATCGTTTAGACGCAAAACCGCTCATGATAAGAACTCCCAAATATGCAGTAATCTCTTGATTTTTATAGTACATGGTATGTTCAGAGAACGAGAGACAGACCGAGAGAGAGTTGATAACATCAGAGTCCCTTGAGCTGAATTTTTTTAGACGTAAAATATCGAAAGTATAAGTTTTTTTTTAAACAGAGATAAACCAAAAGCTTACCTTTGAACGCTTAATGCCATCATTCCTTTTCTCTAACCGACCTAACAACAGCTCTAGCTTGGCAATAGCCATATATGCTTTTATGCATGTAGTCATTTTTAACGTGTTTAACCAATGTAGAATTGTTCAGTAGTATCTTTTTAGATGATGTCGCAATGTCCGGCTATTTCATTGTCGCTTGGAAAAAACCTGAAATGCGCGTGAAAGTCCAACTAACCCAAAGAACAAACATGCCATTCTCAGGCACGTAGCCAGGATTTTGCATGGGGGGTACGCATGAGCGCCTCTGGCACTTCGCCGGCGCGACAACTTAGGGGGGTGTGGGGGTATCCTCCCCCAGGAAATTTTGAAAAAATAGGTTATCTTGGACAGCATTTCGTGCGTTTTGAAGACAGGTTGTTAGGAAACAAGGCAGGTAAAAGTGAAGGACATTAGGTAGAATGTATCATTGAATCACAAAATTTGGTCCAAAATATACCACACGAATTTACAAATGGTGGACCTTCAACCCAAAAGACCATATTGAATGTAAATAGTCAAAGCACAGAAATACAATTTCCCTTTATTTATTTATTTATTTATTTATTGATTTATTTTGATAATGCTTTTTTACCATTTTTCATTGAGCGGGGGGCGGACGCACCCATCGCACACCCCTCCCTGCGGGCCTGCTATTCTTATATTCCGGCCACAAGCATTTGTGACCATTTGTTACTGAAAATTGGCAATTAGATTTTATGCCCAAAATTGTTATGCCGATTGACTTGAAGTAATTGTTCACGCGAAATTGTGTTAGCAAATGCCGGATGCTATAAGGCAAGATTTTTTTTTTGGCTGTCCCAGTCATGTTTAAGAAAGTGACAAAAATATCATGGGTATCTCAAAATAGCACAGACTAAGAAAACAAATTTATTTACTGATTTTACTTCCTGGTTAGAGAAAACTTCCGCAGTTTTCTCCAGTATTGAAATTACCCAAAGCATTTGATGTTGAAAGTTCCAGATGACGCTCACCTTCTATAGGACTTTTAGTGGGTACAGTATCCGATGACCTTGTGTAGACATTTCAGTCTCCTCTTGAGTCGATACTCGGCTTTTATTTTATTTTCGAGTCGTTTCGTTAGACACATATTCACTACGTGGCAAAAGTCACAAATGTAAATTTTTGTTGCCGTGACGTTAGATTTCGATTAGACTCGCTAAAATACCGTCGGTGTATTTGAAAGATATACAGCAAATTAACAATTTTTTTATCGGCGTTTCTTATATGACAGATCCAGAGATAATGACTTTGCGAAGAGAAAATGTCATGAATAACAAAAATCACGCTTTTGGTGTCTGCCGTTTCCGTTTTTCGGTGAAGCGTCTGTTGCGGACGAGTGAATTTTTATTCATTTTTTTAGTGGATTTTTTTAGTAGTTCGACGAAAAGTGAGCAGAATCTATAACCTCTTTCGGTATAATATTCTCGCATGGAATTCCCCTGCCATTTCAGAGGAAAAAAGGAAAGTTATATCACAACTTGGCACGGAAGAACAAAATGGACTTCAATACTCAATAGGTAAGGCTTTGAAGTTTTACTTAGTAATTTTCGGCTGTTTTGTAATTGCGTGTCGATGTCGATCGGCTATCAAAAAGACACGATATAAGCCTTTCTGTGTTAGATAATGCATGGAAAACTTCTTTAGTGTTTTTGTAAAATTCGCAGTATATGATATTGAAGAAGCCGTTCCGACTTCTCGTGGAGCTTAATTTTTGTTAATTTTCGCACATTTTACAATTTTCGTTAAATTCGCATCTTTCGTCGATCGCATCGCTCTTGTGGCTCTTTTCTTTTGCCTGTCAATGTATTTTCGTGTTTTTCGCAAATAACGCATTTTTGAGTAAAACATTTCTAAAACTTGTGAAATTTGTAATTTTTGAGACTCTGTTCATTTAATCTCAGCACAACTCCACGACACCGACAAAACTTAACGTCATAAGCCATTGCTTCCATTTTGTCCTGCACGAACACTCCTTTGTGGCAAAAAGCTACGCCGTGTAAATTTTCATTAGTGTGGCCAAATTAAAGTTCAATAGAGAATCAGTTTTTATATTCAACTAGAAGCTAATTTACCAAACCACCAAAGTTTTTATCGGCGTAGTGACCGGGAAGTGACTCGCGCTGATACGTTAGGAGTTAATGGAGAAAATGGAAAAGATGTAACGCGGAACTAAAGAGAAAGATTCACCTTGAACACATAATAGGTAAGGTTATAAAATTTGGTCAGTTAGAATACGAATATAAATCAAGATTGCGCGAATACACAAGAAAATGAATGGGCTAAAATAAGAACATCCTCAGGCTCAGCCAAATTTTACGCGTTCTTATATAAAAAGAGTGTATGCGAGTAACCGCGCGCAACACATACACGCGTTTTAAAGGACTGTTTTCGAACCAGGACACAAAACTTTAAACAAAAACAGTTCCGATGAAGTGCTCTTTGGTGTAATACAATGTTCTGAGTTGAACAACTTATTTATGGAGGGTCAGGATTCGGGTTTGCGTCAGAACGAAACTAACAAGTAGAAGTTCGCCTGGTGCTGCGGAATTTACAATTCGAAACTGCAACGATTTACAGATCGAGGACGAGAAAAGAGTCGCAAGGAAAGGCTAAAACGGGACTGGGTGGATTGTAGAAATCATTGCAAGCTAAGTAGTTTTTTATTCAATACGATCAAAGGCATATTTTACTCAAATCATTTCTTTAACGTAATTTAATTTCCAATATATAATGATCCAAACGTAATTTCTCAAGACTCAAAATATCAACACATTTTCAGGAACGCGATGGCGCTGATACAAGTTGTATAAGAAACTGACACATGTCAAGAATTATCAAATACTACAAAACTGTTTGATATATACAGAAACTGTCAGAATATAATACAAAAATTGGACCGACTATAACAATGATAAGTAATTAAGTGAGGCAAGGCAGCTGATCATCATCCATCAATCTGCAGAGGTTTTGAACAAAAGCGTGATTAGTAGATGAGGCTACAGAGTATTTCTAACTTCAAGAGTTCAAAAAGTAACGAGACCGCTTCATATAGCTGGCTGTAAGATTTGAACAGTTAACGTCTGTTAAACAGTGCGCCAACTCATTCCGTCATCATACACGTTGTGTTTACTTGAGACAAAGATGTAAGAACTTCCTCGTCAGTTCTCGTTTTAACTTGTTCGATTGAACGCATATAAGTCCGCGATCACCGTTCCCCAACTCATTTTACACGGAATCTTGAAGCGATCGGGTGAAGCAGAAAACTTACTGAGGTCCAGAAGAGCTTGTCCACGCAACAATTGACGATAACCGAGATGAAGATACAAGCTATTTTACCGCTTTGCATCGTGATTCTATGCGCCATGGCATCTGCATCAGGTATTCAGATGACTCAATTTTCTATAATCAGGGGCACCCAACGGAATATTTCGGTAAAATATCTGTTCGGATGGAAGGTCGCCTAAGAATTTCGAAATTTTTTCCCAGCGACGCTCTAGACTTCTCAAATTTTTTCGGAAAACCATAAAGTTTCCCTAGAATTTTCGGAATTGATGTGCTCACTTTTATCATGTCCCATAATTTTCGGACGGTTTTGTTTGTTCTCTAAAATTTTCGTTTGGCTTAATTATTCCAAAAGCTGCTAAACAACTGAAAAGTTTCGGTGAGCATTAGAGGTAATCAGGAATGTACGTGAACCTAATGAAAGATAAAGGCAATTGAGGTGATTGAGCTCGATCCTGTCGTATAATTTACACCCCCTAACGTTTTCGGATGAATAGGTTTAACGCCTATAATATTCGGATAAACATTTATATTGCCTAGTATTTTCGCGAAATTTCGATAGGCACACGTATAACGAAAAACTTCCCCTAAAATTTTCTAGTGAAAATATGGTCTCTCAGTGTCCTCGAACTTTCGACAAGATCCATCAGGATAGCTAAAACTTTCGGATGACTCAAAAAAGGACCCTAGAATTTTCGAAACGACGAAAGTTCCCCTTAAATATCCCAACAGATAAATATTTTTTAGGGCATCTCCAAATTAACTAAAAAGCCTTCTAGAACATAGAGAAATCCATTTACGACACTTCTGACGTCTTTGGAAAGATTCGGTCGTTGGGTGCCCCTGTATAATTTTGTCGGGAGCGAATTTTGTTTGTTCTTGTGACTCGCCCAAAAAGGGATACAGCAAAAATTTTGTATTCGCACAAAAACGAAAAAATTGTAAACCAAGACTTGCACTGTTGTGAAATAAGGGTCAAACCATGAACCAGCTAGCTGTTGTTGATTTATGCGCGTATTGGAAATCCGCTTGGGCTTGATATGGTCACTGACAACTTATCTATTGTTTACATTTTTTTCAGGGAACAAATGTCCTAGGGGATGGGAGAGTTTCGACAGCTTTTGCTACTTGGCAAGAAGCACGTCCATGACTTGGCACCAGGCCCAACAGTACTGTCGAAGGATGGGAGGAGACCTGGTAAAGATCACCAATGCGCGAGAAAACGAGTTCGTGTTGGCACTGGCGAGGAAGAAAGCGCCATTGAGGAAACAAATTTGGATGGGCCTGATGTGGACCTCAAACGAATTCTATTGGAATGATTACTCGGTTCCAGTCTACAAGAACTGGGCTCCACATGAACCGAACGGAAAAGCCCGGGAGCCATGCAGCAACATGTGGACTGGGCACACATCCTATCTTCCCATCAGGGCAAATGGTTACTGGAATGACCGCCCCTGTGGAGTTATCTCAAGCGCACACTGTGGTTTTGTTTGCAAAGGACTTCCCTAGCTGAGCAAGTGCCAAAACCAGCGATCAACGCTCACAAAAGCCACGATTGGTGATGGGACATTTAAAATATCATTAAAAAAATAAATGAACTGTAAGGGAGAAGAAAAATACCGGCTTCACAATAAAATATTAAAAACTTGAAATTTTTGTCTTTATTGTGTCAGTCACTCTCATGGACTTGAAAGCAACACCGCGTTGTCATGTAATTCAACTATATTCGCAAATTTTATTTTAGTTCTCTTTTTAATTTTTCGATTTAGTGAATACGAGCCCTTTTTTTCAGCCGGAATGTTCTTGATATACAGTTCTGTTAACTTGGACAAAACACTACTTGCCAATAAAAAAATGAGAGTGAGATGCGAACCAAATACAAGCAAATAAAGCACGGTCCATGTCTGGGCAGAAAACAGTACAACTACAGGTAATTTACAGTGTAAGTCAAGAGAAGTAAAAAAAATGGCCCTACTGTTTTAAATTATAAAAAGAAAAACAACAACAACAAGAAGGCCCCTTCCTTTGGCCCCATCTCCCTTTTACTAGGGTCAGCTGAAACTACCATTTAAAAATACGTACACAGCAGGTACACAGGCAGACCACCCTATGTGTTCGAGGTTAATTATTATTTGTTGACATGAGACGAAGAAATCGAATAAAGCTATGATTAATATCTAAATTACAATTTCTCCTTTCTGGTAAGAAAGGAAAGGGAGACTTTTTTTCTCTTACCAGTGTCACAGCAGATTTGGACCCCCCGGTCCAAATCCGCTAGTGGATATTGACCCCCCGGGCCAAATCCGGTAGCAGATATGGACCCCCCTTCGCAGATTTTGACCCCCCTAAACAATTAATATTTTAAGCTTTGTTTCCTCCTCACTCAGTAAATTTTTCCATTTGCAAGCTTTTTTTAACGTTCCCGTGAATGACAACACAAAACTTGTAACAAACAGAATGAAGAAAAATGCATATCTCGTTTTAATTCTGCCATGTTTATTATAAATAATATAATAACTTCATATAATAACGATGCAACTTTGCGTTCTGGCAGGCCTCTGAATTATTACAGAAAAGGACTATAACGAAAACTAAGACCTGACTAAAAACAGCGTCTAACTAAGGATCATGTTAGCAATGGAATTGTTCATCTTGTTTCAGTTGCAGCTTTCGAAATCGCTCTAGACTAACGGCAACTTAAAGGCTTAGAAAAACGCGAAGTTCATTCTATTCTTATTTCACGGCTTAACATGGACAAAAATAATTGCAATTATAGACTAACGGTATCGGCACTGTTCCAAAGAAAACAGTTTTTAACGAAGTCGGAATCTCTGTAAAAAAAAAGTTGTGAAATGTAAACAAAAAAGACAATGTAATTAGAGTCTTTGAGTGAGTTATTGTCCAGTAACTATTGATCACTCAATATAGTGATAATTTGTCCCAAGTGTAGAGTTAACTAGACAAAAACGCGGTATTACCAACTTTATTTGAACACGTGTTTACTCCTAGTTTCACAACTAAGGCCTGGTTTAAACGTCGCATTTCACATGCGCCGAATCAAAATGCTGAATTAAGTGCATGTAAAATGCGACGTTTAAACCACGAAAAAAGCAATAAAACTCGCGTTTGCGCTTTTTGTGAAAATCTTTCTATTTCACGTTTACAACTTTTAACAAAGCTTATGCTACAAACAAAACACTTCTTACGCTGTAAAAGTCGATAAATTTGCTCTTTGTTTTATCGGCAAAGCGAAAGGTAGATGGAGGATATCTATTGTGTAAAGTAAAAACAAAAAGAAAACAATGGAATTAGAGTCCAGTAGTAATCTTATTATTGGAAATTCACTGCGAAGATCACATATCACCTTCAGTAATCTTATTGTCCTGTATCTTTTCAGGTTTTGTAAATTCCCTCGATCGAACATATATTCTAATAAACTACCTTGACCATTAGGGACTTATTAGGCCCATGCAGGCGAAAAACACGACACATGAGTCAATTAACATTTTATTTAACTTGACTGAGATATTCAGATCAAAATGTAATTTAGATATGTAATTTTCGGAGCTTTATTCGTAACCCTTGTAGATTTCAAAATTTCTTTTCTTCGTCTCATGTCAGCCAAAAATAATTAAGGTGGGGGTACACCCGATTTTTAGTGAAATTTTAAGAGGTTTAAGGAAGGGATAGAAGAAACTGTTTGGGTGTTAGTCTATGGTATCCACTGGATAGTAATTCAGACCTGCCAACCCTCCCGGTTTCACCAGGAGGCTCCCGGTTTTTTGTCAGTTCTCCCGGTCTCCCGACAAAGGCCTGAAATCTCCCAGTTTTTCTGAATCAGCCTTAATTTAACCAGTGGATAGTGCAAGTGATGTATGGCATATTTAATGTGGCTCTTCACACCAGGACCACCTGTTGGGTTCAGCAGCCTTCTCCACGTCAGGGCAAAACCCATTCACACATTCCTCCTTCAACTTGAGCACCACTTCAGCAAGCTGCATGTAATCCTCCTTCACATTGTAAACTTGAGCAGACACTCGGCACCACAAAGAAGCCTGCACGCTGACAAAACAGGCTACGACTTTGTACTTGTCATAGACATCGGTGACC
Source organism: Meandrina meandrites (assembly GCA_963693305.1). Lineage (NCBI taxonomy): Eukaryota > Metazoa > Cnidaria > Anthozoa > Scleractinia > Meandrinidae > Meandrina > Meandrina meandrites. Next base: position 16,493,301 of record OY855904.1, read on the forward strand.
ATCTTATCAGCTCCCTCACGTGTTGCTCCATAAGCTGCAGACAGTTCACTAGGTAAGCGGACAACTGCCATGCATGGAGCACGCATGGAATCAGGGATGGGAAGAACCTCTGTGTCCCAAGCTGCTGCTAGCATTGTCGAGGCCCAAGATGCAAGTTGGCTGTTGTACTTTGTTATCACACTCTGAGTCATGAAAACAGAGCAATCACACATCACCTAACAAATAGTTGATCCTGACTTAGTGGCCATTATGGTGTGAAATTATAAGAACATCTACATTAGAAGACAACTGGTCTTCAAGATTATATGTGTCTCAACATTTATTCCTACTAAAGGGCCAATTCCTTCCAACATTAAAACGATATTGCTCTTTCATTGTTTATGTCAGCTGTCAAGAAAGAAATAAAAAGTTGCATTTTACTGCTTTTGATTTTGCACCATAAGTACACTTGATATTGGTAAGTTGACCAAACTGCACAACAATTTAGGTATTATTAACCAAAGCAAGCACTAAATAGATTTAACTTTGAAATAAGTGACTCTAAAAAACAACAGACACAAAATGAAAACAGACTAAACATTTTAACTCACCATGCCACCAATTTCTTGGTAAAATTTGAGAGCAGTCACAGCTGAAGTGTAAGGTGTATGGTCAATAGTGCCTTGCTGAAAAAATCTGTCCTGAAGACTCTTGTCATGGCACCATGACACAACATGTGGGACTATGATATCATGAAATTTGGGGTTTACCCAGAGAATAGCACATCCACGTGGAGCAAAGAGCCATTTATGAAGATTTCCTAGTGAGCAGAAATGATTTAACATTGGAAATACAGTAGAACCCCTATTAAGTAGCCACCCTCAGGGAAATGGCAACTGGCCGCTTAATAGAGGTTGGCTGCTATATCAGAAATTAGCATGAGGCCTTTTATAAAGGTCACATTATTTTAATACAAAATAACGTAAGGGAATAACGGATGACATGATGACGACAATAAACCTGTGTTTGAATGAATTTATCAGCCGTCACTGTCCGAGCTTTTTAAAAATATTTAATCCAAACATCGTATGTAACATTTGTACCGGCTGCTAAATAGGGGCAAAAACAATAGGAGAACGGTCATTAGGACGGCAAAAAGGTGGCTGCGACCACTTAATAGAGGTGGCAGCGTACAAGGGGTTTTGTTGACAGTATTATACTGACAATAGTTTCGGAAACTGCTCACATAACATGGGGTGGCCACATAATGGGTGGCCACTTAATAGGGGTTCACCTGTAATATTAAAGGTAGCTCTGATTCTGACAAACAAAAGTCTTATTGAAATCAGCTTTGGGAATAAGCTTCTATTCTCTATCACTTTATCTTGTCCCAAGAGCCACTTTTCTTTTGGTTAGCACCAAGAAAGAAGACTCTGGCCAGTTTTGATTTTTGAGCAATTGTACAGAGCACTACAGTTGACTCCCGATAACTTGAACCCTCCCTAACTCGAACCTTGCGCTAACTCGAACCAAAATTGATTTCCCATGGATTTCCATCACACATTTACTGTAATTTTACCCTTGGTAACTTGAACCCTCGATAACTTGAACCTCCCGCTAACTCAAAGTAATTTTCGTTTCCCTTCAGGTCATTTTCTGATGTATAATTTTACCCTTGACAACTCAAACCATGTCTGTCAATACATGACAAGTCAAAACAGACAGTGCACTGTAGTCCAAAACATTAAATTTATTTTGAAGCAGCCGTATGATCTCTTAAAAAAACCTGTACAGTTCGCAGTTCCTGGACTTCCCCCTGCTGCTTGCCTTTCTTATATTTTTCACATTATGTTACATTCCAATTCATACAGTAATTTAGAGATGTATTGTTTTATTTTTACTCATCTTCTCTATTCTGTAATTAAATTTGATTAAAATGTACACTGCATGAATTGAAAAAACTAAGACACCGTTTTTTTCCTTATTTCCAATCAATTGCTTGTTCTTAACTCCCGATAACTCAAACCTTTTTCAATTTCCCTTGAAGGTTCGGGTTATCAGGAGTCGACTGTATTTTTCTATGTGTTTTTAGCCAATCAAATTTGAGCAAATCTGCTTATTACAGACTTTCAACCTGGAACTGGTCAGAGTCTGTGCTTTCAGTGCTGACCAAAAGAATATATTAATATTATACATATATTGTATGTATGTATAATAAAGAAAATATATGACAAAATCATATCACCTCCCCATGGATGGTTGTCACCAGGGACTTAACGGAATTTCAATTAACCCTACTCCTACGGCAAATAAACAAAACCTACAATGGTAATGCATTTAATACACATTTTAACTGCCACTACAATGTAAATAACATACCAACAAAAAAGTCTGCGCCAAGCCTTTCAAGATCCAAGGGAATTTGTCCAGGTGCATGGGCACCATCTATCAACACCAAAACATTATGCTTGTGACAGACTTCAGTAAGCCTCTTAAACGGAAGCTTCAATGCACTTATACTTGTAATTGCATCTATGATTGCCAGCTTTATGGACGGGTTTTCTCGCAAAACTTTCTCATAGTGTTGGACGACCTCAGTAGCATGATACTTGACAGATCCAGTCATGTCTGACGTTGGAAATGTGATATTAAGCACCAGTAGTTTGGCTTTCTTTTCTTGGCAGATCTCTTGTGCTGTCATCTGGACAGAACCATAAGTCTGATTTGTAATAAGAATGCCATCACCCTCATGGAAATCAAGACACCGGAGAACTGTGTTGATTCCAGTTGTCGCATTAGCAACAAACACAATGTCTTTAACATTTGCTCCAACAAACTTGGCCACATTTTCTAGAGATGTGTTCCACAGATTCTGCACTTTGTATCTGAACCAAACATCTGGAAATTTGTCCATTTCTTCCTGAGCATTAAAAAAGTAACAACTTACACTATTTGTCTAGCTATGATTTGAAAAAGTGTCACTGAAAGTGATTCATATTTTTTCTGATTGATTTTATCTCATGATAACAAATATTAATAATAGGCCGTCTATGACTACATGTGCCTAGTGATATGAATAACATGGTGCCTTGGGCTCTATGAGCCACTAGGCACAAAAAGTGGTTGGCTGATGCTTGTAAGGCTTTTGCTTACATTTCGCATGATTTAATTGCTCTTGTTTTGTTTACTTCAAGCGCTAATTGGCCTCTAATTGAGCTTCCGACTATGATGTGTTAATTAGACGCGCTCATTACCAATTATGAATTACGGACACACACGCGTGCACGATAACATAGTGCCTTGGGTTCTACGAGCCACTAGGCACAATAATATTATAACTAACAAATTACTGCTTCGTAATGTAGGAGTTGTAGTAATTAATGTAGGTCGAGTGAGCTCCCACTATTGGCATCCATCCCCTAATTATTATGTACCAGAGCACCATTGAGCCAAATTACCAGGCCCCGGTTGTTCAAAGGGTGGATAACGTTATTCACTGGATAAATTAGTATCCGGTGGATAGCATACTTTGTTTTATCAACACTTATCCACTGGACAGTGATTTATCTGGTGGATAGCATTTTCCACCCTTTGAACAACCAGGGCCAGGCAATTATATTATTTTTAAAGTTAAATCTCCAAACAAGCTTGCTTACTTATTCCATAATCATTATAAAATTTTGAACTGTCAATAAAAAAGAACCTTGATTAAGACTGCATATCACTGATAAGGACAGGGTCAAGTTGAAATTTATTTTAAATGTTTAACAAAAGGAAATTGAAGCTGATTACAAATTCACTGCAGGGTTATCACTAAGTTTTGAAGAAGGCTCATCCTTTCCAAAAGAATCAGATGAATGGCCGTGCAGAATAGCCGGCCAAGATCATGAAGAAAATGGTGATTTTTGCTGGTAGCCAGCTACTTTTGACAACCCTGCATAATTTAAGTGGCCAGTAAGCCATTCCTTACAGGTGACCATTTAATACAGGTGTGACCACCGCGACATGAAAAGCAACCGTGGTAATCAGTTACAGCAATAATTACATATTTACAGGTCGGAGCTACTATTGTGTTCATGGTCTGTCCCCTTAGAATTCAAACTATAATACCTGAGATTTCCATCGAGCCTCTAGAACTTTCTTAGGAACAGTTCCAAATGATCCATGGTTAGTCACTATGATGCTGTTATCAAGTATAAACTTGCTCTTCTTTATATTCTTGCCATACATAGCTTGCCTGTAGTCTGGGCCAAATATGAAGGTGAACACTGCACTGACTGACTTGATCACTGCTGCCCACCACACAAACACAATAAATGTTCCAAGCTGACAAAGCCTAGTGAAAGATAAAATTTCCCTTTACAAAATTTATTATTAATATTACCTTGTCTGCAGGTCTCTACATATTATTAATGACCAAATATTGATTTATTATTTAAAAGAGTGCAAAATTCTAAATGCTTAGGGTTCACCCGTCATGTCTCTATTTTTACACACATGTACATGTATACCCTCATAAGGAAAAATGCTTTCATCAGCAAATGACAGCACATCATATATTAATTATATTTGCTTGTAGGAATTTCAGCAACTCTTTTAACTTCTCCATATTTTGCCACATAATTTTTCAAAAATATGAGATATGACAGTTGATCCAATTTCAGTTGAGAGCTGATAATTTCATTTGTCATGCAGTTAGATGCAACTAGTGGCCCATTGCCTTACATTGTGCTTATAAATTAAAACTCCTTTGGACAAATACTACCTTCAGACCGAGTATGGTTTGGTAGTTGAAGATTTCATATTATATCTTAGGAATAATATCATATGAGTGCAATATTAAGCAAACATTGTAATTTGAAATAAATTTCAGGTCAAAATGATTTCAACTAGTTTGTTTTGATTAGTACCATGATCAAACTAGTTTAAAATCATTTTGTCCTGAAATTCATTTAAAACTACAACACATGCCATTTATTACAAATATAAGTTTCTATGGTATATTTGTACATAGCTACTAAGAAAGGAAAATACGCAACACGCATATGCTACGAAGATGCCTTCACATATTTTTCCCAGCATGTCTTGCAGATAGGGAGGTATACTCCAGCTGTTTCGTGAAAATATGCTTAAATCAGCTTAAATCAACCCTTTTTTTTTGCAAAAACAGGACACAAATAAGATAGCGATATTTTTAGCTGTTTTGCATAATTAATAAGAGCATAAGGGCTTGACTGATCTCATTACTCCGAGAAACAACTCAAACCAGACTTGTGGACATTACATTACAAGCTCAGCATACCTTCTAATACGGCTTCCTTCCAGGGAATCAACATCCATGTCCATCAGTGCAAGTCAACTTCAAACAAAACTCCTCTCAAGAAATTCAAGTTAGCAAGAACTGGGATCGAATTGGTTAGCTTCTGCGCAAAATGTGTGAATCAGAGAACAAAACCTATATGTGAGAATGAACACTTAATTAAGCTAAGACTGTTTTAAACTAACATTTTCTCATTTCTTTCCATCTAAAGAAAGAAAACACTAAAAAATCTATCAAAATAATACAGATAATACACAGAATTTCATCAGAACCATCGATTTCTGGAACACATGGAAGTAGCCAATCACAGGAAGCGTTAGAAAATTCGTAATATCCCACAATGCATTTAGATCGACGCTTGGAACTGCGTCATCTTCCCTTGTCGTTCGTTTGGTTTGGTTTGTGGTGTTCTCTCAAGGTAGAAAATCGTTCGAATCCTTCTTATTTTTTGCCCATCTATGAGTCAGTTCACTATGATTCGAAAGCACACAGAGGCCTTTACAAGGCTGCGTGGTTTTCGTCTCCGTGGAAAGCTATTTATCCAACTAAGTGCGTTTCGCTCTTTCTTGTCAAGGCGTCAATTTCCATTATGGCCGAAGTCGGTGATGAAAACGAATTGTTGGACTACGAAGAGGAGGAGACAGAAACTCCAGCTGAAGCCCAGGTGACCAAAGATCTCGCAAAGAAAGATGTGAAGGGAACTTACGTCAGTATCCACAGTTCTGGCTTCAGAGATTTTCTTTTGAAGCCAGAACTTTTACGAGCCATCGTTGACTGTGGTTTCGAACATCCTTCGGAAGGTAAGCGCGGCGATCTAGCCTATTCCTTTTTTCGAAAGAATCAAAACCCTTCTTTGGTTAGTTGTTTTTGTAATTTATCGTTCAAATGTTTATATAATTATCCTTTGACTTATCACGCAGTTAAAAAATTCGGTCAACTTGAAAGATGTTGTTGGCGTTATAAATAATTCAAAACTACAAAAGAAAAATATTCCAAATTGCGACAAGTTCTTTTGTCTGCTGCAAACCCAATCGCCTAAATGAAATTAAGGACTCAAGCCAAGAACACTTATTTTTCAATCTTAAATTGAAATAAGACAAAAAATTGAAAATACTTGTTTTGAAAGTGTTTTTTTGGCGAACAGCTTTTGTAGCTGATTACGAATATCTTTCCCATTTCTTAATTATTGATGAAAGTCCAGACTTTGTAGAAACTAAAATATTGTTGTTAGTTTGTTAATGTTTTTGAGCTGTGGATAAATATTCACCAAATGTTCATTTTATATTCTACAGTTCAGCATGAGTGCATTCCTCAGGCGATCCTGGGCATGGATATCATCTGCCAAGCCAAAAGTGGAATGGGCAAAACAGCAGTGTTTGTTCTGGCCACTCTTCAGCAGCTAGAGCAAATTGACGGCCAAGTCAGTGTGTTGGTCATGTGCCACACGCGAGAGTTGGCCTTCCAGATCTCTAAAGAGTATGAAAGGTTTTCTAAATACATGAATAACATCAAAGTTTCAGTGTTTTTTGGCGGCATCAGCATCAAGAAGGATCAGCAGACCTTGAAGACCAACTGCCCACATATCGTAGTAGGTACACCAGGCAGGATATTGGCCCTGGCACGCGAGAAGACGCTAAATCTCAAGCATATCAAGCACTTCATCCTTGATGAGTGTGACAAGATGTTAGAGCAACTTGGTTAGTATCATAATCTTTTTTTTTTTTGCAAAATAATTTATAGTATCATAATCTACTTTGGTTATATGATAAGCTGTCCATTTCCAGGACCAACAAGATCACCTTCTTACTTCACAAATAAATAGAAAACTTCTGATGGTTTGGTAGACTTGTATTTATTGTCCCATCCGAATTCTCTATTGACACCTTTCCTTTACTTAAGTTTTAAGGTCTGGTTGAAACCTGTTTGAAAGAAAAATTTAGTGAAAATTATTCCTTTTTAGCCACTTGTGGATTAAATGTAATTCATGATTCTGGTGCTGATTATATGGTGGATGGATGGGCAGAGCTTTTAAGTCAAATTAAACCATCCCTGGAATCCACTGACAAACAGTAGGGATGTGATTTACTTTCAGAAAATCTGCTTTTAGAAAGTCAACGGGATCAAGAATCAAATTTTGATTTTAGATAGAGATAATCAATTACTATTTTTTCCTTGTTGTAAACTCTAATCATTTGTTTATTGTTGTTCCCAGATATGCGAAGAGATGTCCAAGAAGTATTCCGCATGACACCACACGAGAAGCAAGTCATGATGTTCAGTGCCACACTAGCCAAAGAGATCCGCCCTGTCTGCAAGAAATTTATGCAAGATGTAATTAATCCTCCTCCTAAGTTCCATTGTGAAGTCTGTTGTTGAGTATTCATTATCCTCGTGAAGGAGGTGATGGTGAAGCGTTCAGCTTCCTAGGCCAACTGGCAATGCTTGGCACTTCCTCGCAGAAGGATTCAATTTGATCACTTTTGTTTTGGTTGTGTAAAACTTGTATGGTGATAAGGGAATGTTGGTGTTGCATCTTTTGTGAACAAAGCTTTGTCTGGGGTAGATTGAGTTGGTGTTGTTGGTTAGATAGCTAGTTGAGGATTTACAATGGATAAGTGTGTTTGCTTGGGTTTCAGTTGGTCAGTTCTAGTATTCTGTGATCAAGGTGTTGTACTAGCGTTTTACGGATTTGTATTGTCTGGTTCAAGTTAAGATCATTTGATGAAAAGTTTGCCATCTGGTGTAGTCAGTGCTGTGTGAAAACATGGTGGTCCTTTGCTGCTGATTTCTTTCCTCCTGCTTGGAAGTGCCATGGTTGCCTTGTTCCCGACCCCACTTTGGAGCAATGAAGAGCCGTTCGTGGTCAAATCTTCAGAAGTCTTGATCATGATGGTTAGCAAGCTAGCTCAAGCAGCAGCAGCAGGCCATGACAACAAGTCAACTGCCTCACCTGATGTCAGTTGGTTTCCACTCCAAGCTCCTAGCCCTGCAAGCTGTATCTGTGTGGACTATGTGACATGTTTGTTCTGTGTTTTCACCCTTTCAGTTTCAAGGTTTCTGGCTGACAGAAACAATTTATTTTTACCTGTAATGTCAATCTGCCAAAAATCAATTGTTAGTAATGTCCCCATGATCCATCTAAAAGTGCAATAGCTTTGTTAATTCTGAGAAGATCAATGTCACCTGTGAAAATATCGGCCTGTTTAGTTTAACTTGGAGCTGAAAGGATTTTTGTTCATGTTTCTTTGGTTTAGTGTGCTTGTTCTTTGTATATCTGAGTGTGCTGCTTAGGTGTTTAGGGGGTTGGGATGTTTAGCTTCCAGTACTGCCAGCTCAGTTTTAATATTCTGATTCTTTCTATTGTCAATTTATTTCTGTGTAGCTTTGTTGTTCTTTGTGCATGCCCACAATAGTTGTCTGTTTTTTTTACACCCCCTCCTGTGGTAAGGAATGTTGTTCTCTTCTCTACTCCAAAAACAGCCCATGGAAGTTTATGTTGATGACGAGACAAAGCTCACATTGCACGGCCTGCAGCAGTACTATGTCAAACTCAAAGATCAGGAGAAGAATAGGAAACTTTTTGACCTTTTAGATGTGTTAGAGTTTAACCAGGTATTTAACTTGTAGCAAGGCTAGGTGCAGTCAAACCTTGATTCTGTCTAGTAGAGAGTAAGATAATTGAGAGTAAAGTCATTGAAAATGTGAATGCAAACTGAGTACAGTCTTAAGGCTACAGAGAGAATTCTGATGATCTGCAAGTCTGAAAAATTATCAATACCTATAAATGGGCAAACGCAAAGGTACATGATAGACTAGGTTATGTTTTGTTTAAGCCTGCAGCGTCAGTAATTGGTTAATGTGTTTTCCTGTGATGGAAAATGTCATGGGGTGTCTGTTTAAGTGTTTACCATAAATAATTGTCTTGATCTTGTAATTGAATGGATATATTTCCCAGCAAGTTGTTAGGGAATCCCAACAGCATGCCGAGAGGTGGTAAACACTTGTCTGCATCCTCCAAAAATTGATAGTCCATGTGGTGGCTAAGGGGACGTTGTGCTTTTTAAGTTGTTCCTTCCAGGGCTTTTCTAAATAAGCTAATCTACTTTTACAGGTGATTGTCTTTGTCAAGTCAGTTCAGCGCTGCATAGCTCTTTCCCAGTTGCTGATTGAACAAAACTTTCCAGCAATTTCCATCCACAGAGGAATGGAGCAGGAAGAAAGGTGACGCTCAATATTTGTAATTGATTTTTCAAACTACTTGTTCTTTCTTGCAGCCATTTTTTTTTTTTTGGCACATTGCTTTACCCCATTTGTGGCTGGCTTTTTTTGTCTTGACATGGCATCAAAAACCTGTCAAGAAAAAGATCAACCTAGCTTTATTTAGAATTAGCATGTATGTTTGTAATGTCCAGAGTGTGATAAAGCACTCCCAATTTTTTCAGGCTTCTTTGCCATTGTTAAATTGCAAAACCAACTACAAGAATCCTTTCTTTTCTTATTAAAAATGTTTTGTTGTTGTCTGCAGATTGTCACGGTACAAACAGTTCAAAGACTTCTCAAAGAGAATGTTGGTAGCCACCAACTTATTTGGCCGTGGAATGGACATCGAAAGAGTCAACATTGTTTTCAATTACGACATGCCAGAGGATTCCGACACTTACCTTCACAGGGTGTGTAGTTAGTTCATTTTTGTGCAGAGACTAGTAGTTGTAGTTTTTAGACTTGTAGTTTTAATCAGCATCGTAATGGCAGTCATCATTCCACGGGTGATCATTATTTTTTGAATAGTTCTTTTAATTTTTGTTTTTTCTTCACTACATCAGGTTGCTAGAGCGGGACGTTTTGGCACAAAAGGTCTTGCTATCACCTTTGTCTCAGATGAAAAAGATGCCAAAATATTAAATGAAGTCCAAGACCGATTTGAAGTCAATGTAGGAGAACTCCCTGAGGAAATTGACCTTTCAACATACAGTAAGTTTTAAACTATATCTCTATCACTATAACTGCCTCTAGTCAGGACCTAAACAAAGTCCTGTCTAGTCGTCCAGAACAAGTAGATTTCATCTGACTAAATCACACACACCAAAAAAAACCCAGTAATTTAGGCAAGCATGCAATTGGAATTCAATTATTTTTCTAGCCCTGTCCTGTGCAAGAATTTTTTATTTGTTAACAGGTGCTGTTAACAATGTTCTTTTTGAGGATAAATTTGTCAAATGTGTAGTTTGAATCAGACTTCAGTTGTAGATCTACTTGTAGTTTTACTGTGTAAAGTAGCAGTTAGATGAAAGGCAAATTTTCACATTTGTCCAGATGTTAGGATCATTCACTGATCTGATCTGCATGATGTTACAGTTACGGTTGTTTGCTTTTATGATATGGATAAGGTATTCAAAAGGTTTTTAATTGTTAAACTTTTCCTCCAACAGTTGAACAAGTACGCTGATTGTTGCAGATCACCTCCAATTGCTGTTTCATGTAAACTAAAAGCAAAGGCTATCTGGATGAACAATTATTTCTGTTATCTATATTCCAGTCATTTTTACATAGTAGAAGAGATTTCAAGACGCCATTCCCACGAAAGCAAAGACATTTTATTTACCTGTTTATATAAGCATGCCAGTTGTTTTTGAGTTCTTAATTTTGTTTATTGATGTGTGTATTTTTTACTGATTATGTGAAATAAAGTTGTACCAAGTGTTTATTGTCTTGTTTCAAAGAATCTATAGAATTGGAGGATAATCGTTTATATGTACACATAAGGCTACTACATGTAAGCACACTGTGACTTGTCGGCCAAGAAAAATTGGGATGTGAATCGGTGTGTGAATGGTGATCCGATGTGACTCCAATCTGAAAAGTAAGCCACTTCAGAAAAATCTGTGGCCCGTTGAGAGATAATTGCATGTGGGGTCCGATTTTATGAATGAAAATGCTACCTGTAAAAGTTTTGATGCAATACAAACTAGAACGTTTTATAAAAAAAAAATTGCCTGTAAACATGCATGTGCAGTGTTTGCGTATACCCCATCTTTCGTATGATCTCTGCAATCGCAATTTGTTACCAAACTTTGTAGCCAGTTGATTGGTGCGTGCAGGGTGATAAAACATGTTTGTTTTCGTCTTTGCAGTAAGCAAGGTTTTGTTAAAAGTGGCCTGTCAATCTGCAGAACAGGCAACAATACATTGACAAAGGAGTACGAACCCTGCTTTTAAGGCACCCTTTCTATTAAGCCCTTGCCCCCCCCCCCCCCCCCCCCCTCCCTGCCTTTATGATAGATAATGACAAATTATTTTTTATGGAAAAGGGAACTTGACGCTTTCAAAAGTTATTTGTTCATATTTTAATTATCAGTATTTTGTAAAGACGTGTTACTTCAGCCGTGTTATGTTGAATTCGGCCAAAGCTTACCTGACGATTTCCAAATGTAAAAGAAAAGACGGAAGTATTAGTAAAGCGGGCTGAAGGGGTGAGAGACACAGGTTCATTTGGCCACTGTTGCAGAAATAATTAAATGGTGGAAAGGAGTGAACGAAAGGGAAGGGGAGCGGAAACTGGGGATGGAACGTAAGTATTTGTGCCCGGTGGTTGTGGGGGGGGGGGGGGGGGGGGGCGGAGATCAGGGAGGATAAGTCGAAAGATATATCGGCTCAAGTGCTGAAGGTAAGGAAGTGTGGATGACTACATTTTTTCCATGTAAAACCTCGCCAAACATCTCAAGCATCTTAGGCTAGTAATGCATCAGTCAATTCCAGCAGTGCCCAGTGCCCCCGTCCCGGGGGTGGGGCATTTGCGTACCTCGGGTTGACCCCCGGGCATTTGACACGTGGTTTCGAAACCGTGGAGTGAGTCGCGTATTCGTAATGGAGGCGTTTATAGGCCAAGACGTGGACTACGTTGCAGATTAGCTAGTCCATGAAGGACTAGAGAAGCTCGTGGATGTTCATGGATGTTTTTAAAGGTATATTTTCTGAATTTTAGATATTTCTTCATTGTCAAGAAGCAACAACTTGTATTATATTCTTATATCACCTATCGAGAGACTGAAAACAATCAACCCGGGAGCGGGGCATTTGCCCGGTTCCCTCATCCCCACCCCAGGGAATTTACCAAAGAAATGCTAATGCCCGGGGGTTCGCCCGGGGGGGGGGGGGGGGGGACGGGCACTGCTGGAATTTGACTGATGCATAAGTCTCGAGCATTTTGAATTCTTGACTCTGAATGAACCTTGTACTAAGCCAGTCCCAGGCTACCCTCATCATTTCTCTTGCGTAACATTTGAACACGTGAAGAGAAGGTCAGGGACATTTGTTGTTTTTCATGGTGACAGTTTTGAAATCCATGGTTTCTCGTCGTTTTGCCACTGCAGTTCAGCTATTGGCAGAAACCATGCAACAGAGAGGTTACGAAGTAAGGAAAACATTTACTTTACAGATTTCATTTGGGTTTAAATGGCTTGCCAAGAGCGAGGAAGACAAGTACAAATAAGTTGATCAAGCTGAGGCTTGTGCTTATGTAGATCATATAGTGCAAATAGCGAGGTTTTGGTTGAAACTTCAGTACAACCATCCTTTGAGTTGTTGATCGTATTTTTTACTAATGTGGCGTATTTTTTGCAGGATGCAGTGAAGCAACTCAACTCACTTCAAACGAACGCTCAAGTCTTGGAGCAGATTCGCCGCAGTAGGGGCCGACTTGTTCATAACAACCTACCAGAAATGATGGCCTTCACCGAACGAGCTGGTGTAAAAGTAACGCTGTTTTCCTTTGTTTTTGAAGGAAGCATTTCAATTATTTTCATCTTTTTATCTTAGAAACATTAATCTACAGCTCGAAATTGATTTCATTCGCCTCCTTTGTCCATTTCACGTGACGTTATTTTACTTTCGTGACAAATTTATTTTTGGCGCGCAAAGTTATGGTCATTTTGTTTACAGATATTTCATTGCAGGGCTTGCCTTGAATGCAAACATGATCAACGTTTTTCAGGAAGCGATGCGGTTTAACTTTTCTAAAAGAAAGATTCCAGAAACAACCGCTCTCTGAAAACACGATCATCGTCCTGCACTGCGAAACACTAGTTGTGTGCAACATGTTATGTGAGGACAAAATAGTATAAAGCTTGTATGGGCATATTTTGGTGAAAACTTGAAATAATCGTTTTCTTGCTTGGTCACAAGAAACTGTTGCCAAGCAAGTTTTACTGAAGTTATGTTATGAAACGTTTGCCCACCAAGGACTCACATTGCAAAATTTTGGCTCATCCTCCGTGTAAGAACCTGTAAAACAAAGAACGAACAATACAACAAAGAGCTGGCAAAACAAAGCTAGAGAAGGAAAACAATAGCTCCAAAACAAAGAAAAATATCACAGGTTCTTACACCGAGGTAAACCCATAATTTTGTTAAATTTTAGACGACTCTAGCAGTGTTCTGCAAAAAGCGATGCTCCTTGCCAATTATCTGACAACAGTTTGTGTGACCAGTCAATACAAATAATCATATCACATGTAAACATGGCAGTCCTCAATGCTGCACCTGCACAAACTGCACATTGGCAAATAATTGTCTAGAAATCTCCAGACCCTTGTTTCAGCTGCGTCCTCTTCCCGGGCCTCACCCCTTGGCTGTGCACTTTTCATTACGGGATCGGTATTGCATGGCTTGCTTGGCATTGTAGGACTGTAGGAAATGGGAAGGCAAACAACGTGGTTCGCTCCCTAACCATCTACCCCATACCCCCTGTTTCCCACCTTACTGCTTCAACTGACTGGAACCTGTGGATAAAGCAGCTTGTTTTAGAAAAAGAGGCCAGGTTGTATTTGACCATTAAATGGAATCCAAACGCAAGAGAGTGGCAGCAAGATTAAAGTTAACTAGTGGACATTTTCAATCAAATGTAAGAAAAAGATGAGTGATTTTAGTAGCAGGGAAATGTATTTTTTTATCCTGTTTTTGGTTATCTGATGTGTTGCCAAGTGAGGACAGAGGCTGAATGCATCAGGAGAACTGTGTTTTTTCTGCTAAGGACTTAATTAAGATCAATTGATCTTGAAACGAATGATCTTAAGTAAGTTCCATCGCAGGAAAAAGAATCTTAAGCTATTGTAGACTGGCAGTACAGTCACTGTGGTGTATTTTCTTTCTAATACTATAGAAAGATGATCTTATTACTTTCTGTTGTTATTATGTTTATTTTCAATTATTTATTATTAATCCTGGCCTGAAAAGCTCATTTTGGGAGTTTTGAGGATAAGTATTAATTTTTCTTATAAAAGAATATAATTCCGAGTCCTAAAGGGGTTTCAGTCTCCAAAACAGGCCTATGGCTGGCTCTGTGACAGACAAATGTTTTTATGGCTTCATGCTCTGCAGAAAAATAAGGACTCCAAACTCCATGGTGAAAATTTTGGGCTCCAGTGCCTGGAGACAATTTCCCCCTCTGCCCTCGGGACCTTGATAACTAAAAAACAGCATGCTTATTCTTAAAAGTGTTAAACAAGCACATGCCTACCTCAGTGATTCCTCCACTTTTCCTGCAAATATTACAATCCAACACAGAATGCCTAAGGAAAAGTTTTTGTCATAGTGGAGCAAAACTCTGGTTTACGCTTCCTGCAGCATTTTCCAACTCAAACCTTTGCCATATTTTAAGAATAATTATAGAATTAATATGCATGCCTTCTAATATCTTATATCATTAACACAAGTAATTTGTTTAAGCAATTTTCATCTTAATGTTAGTACTAGTAATTAAAGGGCTTGGTGGAAAGGGAAGGGTGTTAGTGATTTTTGCTAAAATTGAAAGTTGCCAGAACAACTCCAAATTTTGCAGCAGGTTTGTTTATGTTTGTTAGACATAGATAGATAGATATATAATGTGTAGTTCCAGAAAATATCATTACCCACCCCATGGAAAGTCAATGGAAATTCCAAGGGGGTGGGAGGTCTCAAAAGCCAAAATTTTAAAAGGAAAGCATGGGGCTTAACTGGAATTTCCCGAGGGGTGGGCGATTTAAACCAAAAAACTTTCTGTGGGAGGGTTATGGATATTTTCTGGAACAACACAGTATTGATATATAATATTATATAATTTTACATGTAGCAGATAGTCTTAATCTTTTTATTGTAGCCACAAACCCCTTCTGGAAATCAGCTTTCTTGTACTTATATAGTTGACAGGGAAAGCGTGTCAAAATAGTTTTACCAAGTTCAATCTGTTCTGTAGATGGAAGATCTGGATAAACTGTCGATTATTCACATCAGTGGCACAAAGGGAAAGGTACAACTTTACTTCTATTGTGTACGTTATAATTATAATAATAATTCATGGGCCAGGCCTTTGAATTATAGCATAAACTAAAGGATGTTCTCCATTTTTGTGATATCTTATTCTTATTAAAGGGCTCAACTTGTGCATTCTGTGAAAGTATGCTACGTCATAAAGGCTTCAAGACAGGATTTTATAGGTACAGTAAAAATTGATCACAATCATGGTCATTAATTTTATTATTGTGGTAAAGTGGAGATGTTACAATATGAAGTTATTTAATCCAGAAAAACTGCTGCAGTCGTTCTTAATTAATTAGTGCTTAAAAAGTGTCCACTGTCCATCTGTTTACCTTTAGTGAGGTGTCCACCTTGCAGAGTGTTTAATGAAGCCAATGGAGTGGATTTCAGCTGGTGCATAAGTCCAGCCAACCATGTCTGCCTTACAGCACTCATGTCTGCTTTTGAGAGGGGTTGACTGATTTTTTTAACATTTTTAAGCGATGATGTCATTGCTTGATGTTGTCGTGCGAATGGATGGGATCTGTTGTCTGTTGTGATTGACCAATCGATCTGTAGAACTGAATAGGATTGGGAACTAACTTCAGGAATAAATGTCAGTAGAAAAGAAATCAAGTTTAACTCAACAAGAAATCACCGCGTAGAACTCAAAGCAAAATACTCCCGGGTTGTTAAAAAGGACTAATTCTAAGTATAAATGAAAGAGATAAAATATACATGTATTTGATGTGTTTTATTAGATTTAGTAAACAGAATTCTTTACATTTTTTAAAACAAAAGGGCTAAACAATTTCAAGACAGCATTTGACCTTGTATCGTATGTCAACTGGATGTCATGCTACAAGCTAGATAACGCAACTGTTGTCAAACAAATTTCCTGAAGACCCCTTGTGAAACGTCATTGCTTCTGGATGCATTGTGTGCTGTTTATTTTTATTTGGTGTCCTTAATCATACTGTTATTGTGCTTTTAGCTCACCACATTTAATGGAGGTGAGAGAGAGAATCAGAATCAATGGAAAACCGTTATCCAAGGAGAAGTTTTCAAAATATTTTTTTGACTGCTGGGATAACCTCTTAAATAATGGTGATGTAAGTAATGAAGCAACATTTTGAGTTTTAGTTTTGTGTATTTTTTAATATTAAGTGTTTTGTAACATCAATTCGATCACATGGGATGACCTTTTCAGTTGTCCATTTGTGGTGTTCCTTGGTAGAAAATAACCCACAGCGTGATGCAATTAAATCTAAACTTTTGCTATCATCATCATTTTCATTTCCCATGCCAGTGGGTGAATAAGGCTGTTGCATTATGTCTCTTGCAGCACTTCTGTCAGTCATTCGATAATGTCTTCCCTCACTCTGTCTCTACTGTTCTCTGTGTTTCATTCTAGGTCTTCTCATGGCCCTGTTACCTTCTGGTCATAATCCTAACACCACCATGCAATCATTAATACTCCCAGGGGGGGTACTCGAAGTATACATGACGGGGGGGTCCGACGTATTTTTTTGGGTTGAAAATTTACACGCTTGGTATTTTTTTGGGTCAAGAGATCTGTCATATTTTTTTAGGTTTTAAAAAAATACGCGTATTTTTTTGGGTCTTATCTCCGAACGAACTTTTCGTTTCGGGTTTTCGTTGCAGTCAGTGGACCAGAAAAATATTCATTCGAACTTCTTTTTAGCGACGTGTGTTCCGAAAAAACTGTTAATATTAAGAAGACAATACAATGAACATTTGTAATCTTGTTTTTGGGTTGGAAATTTTAATGCCAAGTATTTTTTTGGGTGTAAAATTTGAGGCTTGTGTATTTTTTTGGGTTTGCAATATGAAGCTCCATCGGACCCCCCCGTCATGCCTACTTTGAGTACCCCCCCTGGGCTAATACTCCCTCCATGTAGTATATGGCCTATCATTTGTGTAGGCCATAGGCCAAGCCATTAAACTAGGGGTGGTACTGATATGCATTACCATGTTTAGCAAATTGGAAACATCACAAAGCAAATGCCATAAATGTAATAGTAATTGCACTGAGTGGAGTATAATTCAGCAAGTAAAAGCGTGAGTAACTTCAAATTGGCATCACACTGCATGCTCAGCCGATTTGGAATTACAAGCATGATTACAGTGGCAGATCCAGGGGATCGGAGGGGCCTGGGGTCCCCGGTCTCCACCTTATTTTTTTCGGAAATAGTGCATTTTCTTTAAAGTGCTGGAATTTTCTTCACAAAATTCAACATTCGTAGTCGAGCCTTTAACAGCTGGCCCCCTCGTAGCTGAAGGTCTGGATCTGCCACTGGATTACTCCCTGAATTGTACAACACAAGGTTCAATTACTAAATTCTCATATCAATAACAAAATTTGAGGTTAGAAAGTCTTTGAGAAGCTCTTTAATGTGAAAAAAATCATGTTAAATTGGCTTTACAAACAGTAGGAAAACAGCGAGAAAGAACCCATTTAAGTGCACGTTATTGGCGTGCGAATGACGTAGGTGTCCAATTACAGGTATCCAATTCCAAGAAGTTGTAATTGGATACCTGTAAAAGGACACCCACTTGATCATACACCAATCATGCGGCAAATCAATTACGCACAGAACCAATCAAAATTGAGAATGTTATAGATACAATTAACTAAATGATTATGCAATATAATGTGAAGAATATAATTAATGTTTGCTTGCTGGTCTTGTAGGGAGAAGGGAAGGGTAGCATGCCAGCATACTTCAGATTTTTGACCTTGATGTCTTTTCACGTCTTTCTGCAAGAGAAGGTAAGGTAAAGGAACAAATTGAATGAGTGAGCGAGCAAGCAAGCAAGCAAGGGTGGGGGAGGCAGGGAAGGGGGATATGCAACCTTAACTTAAGTATCAATTTACAAGTTTCTTTTGAATTTTAATCAAGGAAAAAAAATTCATTTGAACATTTTTTCCATACATTTAGGTTGATGTTGTTATTCTTGAAGTTGGTATTGGAGGAGCCTATGATTCCACAAATATTATCAGGTATGAGCCTTGGTTTCTTTCTGTTTTCATTTGTCAATGGTGAAGTACAAAAAGTTCAGAATTAAGTAAATACATGTGCAAATTCTCCTTACTTCTATTTGTACACTCCTTTTAGAACTAGTTGGGAGAATTTTAATTGTCAATTCCTTTTAGTGATTATATTGATACATTGAGGAAGATTATGTCAGTTTTTATCCAGATGTTTTTTTTTCCTAGACCAGTAACATTACAGGGATCCATATTCACGGTCGTCCGGTCGTCCGAGACGACTAAAAAATCGTACGGACGACCAAAACATTACGAAAACTTGTCCGCTGGACGACTTAAGTTTGACTTAACTAAAAAAAAATATTATTTAAATTTTCTTATGAGTTACCTGCGTTCTTACAAGTTGTCGTCCATTCGTAACTTCTAGAAAATAGAGAATAATTTGCGACTTTCTATCGCGATAAATTCATAATTTTGGCCGCCATCTTGAAACATGCGGTATTATAAATGAAATCATTGCAGGCTCAATTTTCAAGTTGTCAGCCGCTGATATTTTGTACTGCATCTGCATCCACAAAAACACGTGGCGATCGTGTCAGCTGTTTTGCTCTTGAAAGCCGCTCAAGGCAAAATGTGGTGTTATCTTGACGGTGTGGCGCCGCCACCCGCGAAGAAAAAGAAAAGTGATAATTCAGAGAAACGAACAAAATACGAACAAGAGGAGAGAAAGCGCTCGTTTATTCCTTCGTGGAAGCTGAATAGACCGTGGCTGACATTTGTGCAAGAATCGTCTGCGGCTGCCGACTCCGCATTACAAACTGCGGGCGCGATGTTTTGTGAAACGTGCAAATCGGCGGCCAAAATAAACAAAACAATCACCCAGCGAAATGTTTTTGTGGATGGATGCTGCTCCCTTCGATTAGAATCAATTAAGATTCATGAAACCTCGGCCACCCACATAAAGGTAAAGTCTGCATACGAGCCTAGTGGCCCATCAGGCCGGAGCTTATCCCGGTTTCCGTAGCATGAAGCGACTAGGAGTATTTCTACTCCCCCCTGGATGGGATGCTAGTCCATCGCAGGGTTACCCCCAGCAGTAAATTCGCCGGTACCCATTTGTACACCTGGGTGGAGAGAGGCACTATGAGAGTAAAGTATCTTGCCCAAGAACACAACGCAGTGCCCCGACGAGGGCTCGAACCCGGACCGCCCGATCCGGAGTCCAGCACACTAACCATTAGGCCACCGCGCCTCCCATCACCCACATCACCCACATAAAGGCAACACAAATCCTGTCAGCAAAGTCAGAGCCTGAGAAAACTCCTGCCTACAAGATTATTTGTACTCTAAATAAGGAAACAATTGAAAAGCTGTCCAAGTTTTTTCGAACCTGTCACGGATTAGCAATGCACAACCGGCCGTACACCGACTATACGTGGCTCTCCGAGCTGGATGAAACGAAAGGTTTAAGCCTTGGAAAAACTTACAGAACGACTGAGTATGCCAAGGTATTCACTCACTTTATTGCCGACGTTGAACGCAAGAAAGTAACTAATCAAATTAATAATGCCCAGTCCGTAACAGTTCTCAGTGACGGATCAACGGATTCAAGTATAACAGAGCAGGAGATGTTCTTTGTGAGAACATGCAGTGCTGGCAGAATTTCAGTTTCATTTGCAGGAATTAAACAAGTTGAAAAGGGGAATGCACAAGCTATCCATGCTGCTTTGAAACACACAGTAACAAGCTCGGAATTTTTAGGAATTCCATGGGATAATTTCACTTCAAAGCTCGTTGGTCTTGGTTGCGATGGCGCATCAGTGATGTTGGGACACAAGAATGGACTGGTGGCTCTACTCAAACAGTCGCAGCCATCTTTGGTTGATACTGCCTGTAATTCAGATGCCTATGACAGTGGAGTTGACAATGCAAGTGATTTCGACAGCGACGTTGAGGAAAGACAAGTAGAAAGTTTAATCAGCAAATACTCGTGAATTGTAGATTTCATTGCTGTTATGTACACGTGAAAACAATAAAAAGGTAAACTTTCCATTTACTTGTTGAACAGTCGTCATTCTTCACTTTTGAACGGGCAAGTTGAATTTTGCCAGGGCAAGTATGTCATCTTGCATACTTGCCCGGCTGACGACCTGGAGAAAAAACGAATATGGATCCCTGACATTATACTAAAAATAGGGTACCAAAGGGTACATGTGTGTGATACAATGTCACAACTCATTTGCATAAACAGAGTTACAATGTGTTTGCATTAATGTGGGATACCACAGGTATCCCACACAAAAATTGTCTTACAAAATTGTAATGCTGTACACAAAATTTGTTTCTCAAGGAAACCTGTGGCTTGTGGAGTGACGTCCCTCGGTATGGACCATGTCAGTACACTGGGTGGGACTTTGGAGAGTATTGCCTGGCAGAAAGCGGGTATATTCAAGGTAATGATTGATGATGAGGCGTTATCTATAATGACATTTCCTTGCATCAGAAACCCATAAAGGTTGAAACGTGCTATGATTCACATTGTACAAAGCGTGTGTACATTCATTTTCATTAAGTACCATATTTGGAAAATCACGAGAAAAATCCAACCAATCAAAATTGCGATATCTGGATTAAATTCACAGCGCGCGCTTGCTCGCACTAAATGGCGTAATCTCGTTTTTGAACAATTTGGGTTGAATTAAGTTAAATTCTTCTGTTTCATTGTCATTGAGTGGTCTGGAGAACTTCGCTTGATACTCTAATGAATTTCTTTGGTTTCTGTTAGTAATTTACGACGCTTTGGTCAGAATTCAAGTGACTTATCGCAAAACCAAACATTTTGTTGCATGTGTCGTTACGTGTGTAAATCATTCGTGTAAACTTTTTGTCTTGCCAAATATGGTACTCGGCAAAACTGAATATTCGAATGCTGTGAACGCATGTTACACGTTTCAACACCTTATGAGTTTCTGCTTGCATCTAAATACCTGTTATTGACAGAAGATTCAACCTCCTAGTTAGGAGGTTACTGAAAACTGTACAGCTTAGTGTTCTCAACTTAAACTTGAACTAAACACACAAGGCTCATGTCATTTTTTCGACTATTTTGCTTGGTTACCAAGGAAAATGGTAAGAATTGGGATGATCGGGGCACTCCCTGACACACATTTTTGTATACTCTCAAGGGACTGTTTTAATTTGTCAAGGGAATACTTTTCGCTGTGGGCGATAAAAACGTCACTGGATAGGAATGCGTCAGCACTTCTCGATCGCGAAGTTATTTTCATGCGTCGCTCGTCATTTTTAACCTGTCTAGCCTTTTGGAAACTACAGGTAGGTATTTTTCAAAAATCTGTGCTGTTCATCGATTGAGTCGCTTAGTTTTGCATGCTTAAAAGCTGCTGCGAATCTTCATTGTCAGAGGATATATGCTATTTTCTATTGTTACAAGTCTATTGTTTGTCGGCTTCATTGAAAGAAGTATTTTTAGCTCGTCACGCAATCTTTTGTTTTGACCACAATTCACGGACTTGATCACGACTTGATCACGACTTAAAGCAGCTTCTCAAGACTTCAGACAGGAAAATGGTAATGTACAATATTGCTTCGAACTTAAATGGAACTTAACTGGAATTTTTAGAAGGATCGGTAAAGCCACTTAGTGAAAAATTGACTGCAAAAAGCCGTCAGGCTAAAATTAAACTTACGCTTTAGCGTGAATAATGAAGGATCTCACGGCTTCAAAAATATGCAGAATTTTGAAGCTTTGATACATTAGTAGCTACATCTTGAAATGAGAATTACTCTAAAACAAAACTTCCTTCAAGTTTCTGTCATTTGCCCAGTTAAAGTGTGGAATTTTAGGCTTCTGAAGCGTATTGATTTGTCACATGGTGACATCTGATATGCAGCGTGCGGCCGACTTACCATCGCGTTGTTGTTTATTTAATAATTGTGTTCAGTTTACGACCTTTTACATGCAAAGATTTACTACAGTACTTCGGAAAATGCAAACAAGTATTTTGTTTGTTATTAGTTACAGTGATGGATAGCATAAAAAGCAATGTGAGTGTTTATTTTGTGGAAGGAATTCAGTAGTTGTCCGCTATCTCACGGCACCATGATTCGCAAATTATTATCCCCAGTTACCGCTTTTCTGTACCAAGATAATACCAGTAATACCGCTGGTGGTTAAATAAATGTCAGTGACAGTTGTACAGAATGAAAGCCTACCTTTCACCAGAGTGTTTCGAACTAGCGTTATATTTTGTAGAAAGAGTTCGTGTTTTTGCAAGTTGTTAAAATGACGCGCGGAGGTGAAGAAATTTTTTTCACCGGCGTCTTCAAGTTTGGTTTGGGATCAATTTATCAAGGTTGATAATTAACATTTCGAATCATGAATTGGTCTTTCAGCGTGTCTAGTTGTAATAAAAGTTTACGTCAGAAAGGAATTATTTGTCTGAATTTAGTACGCATATGGTATATTTTTTCCACTCGCACGTTCAGAGGTCTACTCTTGTCAAAAAAAATTTTTTTTGGACTATAATAAAAGTTTACTTTAGATCTAACATTTCCGCAAAAATTAGAGTAAAATCTTAAAACGCACGCGAGTTATTTCGAAAAAATGGTTTTTTAATAAAAGTTAATAAAATAGCTAGGTGTCATAATCGTCATAGCGCGTTGATTCCCCGGCGATGATTTTGCGCGAAATGGCCTTATTAGCGAGCTCTTATTACAAGGACATCATTAGCATTGTTTTGTTTACATGTGATTTTGCTTCTCTTTTATTCTCAATCTTCGTTTTATCGCTCTTCGATTCTCTATTTGGCCTTATTGAGGTCGTGAAGCAAGTTAGAAAATAGAGAAAAGTCCTTGGACAGCGACAAAAAAAAACAAAACAAAACACGACCTATGAAGAACACAATAGGAAAACTTGGCCGACAGCGACAAGGAATCCTTCGAATAAATCGAACTACCCGTTGCTACTACATTTTCTGTACTCTTCCCTCGCATATTTTTCTTAGTTTTTCCATTTCTCTTGTACGCTCAAGTTCAACAAAGAGAACATACGTGACTGTCACACTATTAATGCCTTTGAATTCCTGCGAACATCGTTTCGCTCGCTGTGAACGGTAGGGGTGCCGTCATCTCATTGGCTGGTGGCATATCCTGTTGACAGAAGGGCGTAACGTGTTTACAAATCTTCAAATGGCGAAAACTGGCAATCGTTTCGCACGAGAATACCATCTCTTTGAATGGATTAATAGGGTATGTAGAGTTGACGGATTCTAACGAAATTTGGCCAGAACATTCGTTAAGCATCGAGGAACAAAAGGGTGTCGGAGATTAGCGTTAATTTGGATATTTCTCATTTTACGACCGCGAACGCAACGGGGCCGGCAAATTATTTGCTACTAAAACTTTACGGGTCTATAAAAAGATAACCAATAAGAATAACGAAAAAGACTGACACCCTTTGAGAGATTGATACTTGCTGATTAACATTGTACAATACTTTTGCAATAGTGGTTGTGTTTGATACCCGATTAATTCGACGGAATGACACTCGGTCGTTTTCGGTTTATCGGCTTCTTTCTTCTCAAGAATGGCTCTGACAAACAGCGGATATTTTTTTTCGAATTCTACAGTTCTTTACCTTTCTATTGATATATAGTTGGTGGTAGTTTACTTTAAAACAACGCGCGTACGAATTTTTTCCCGAAGGACACCCTCGAAGGTATTGTGAAACCTTACCCGTGCCGTTAAAGAGCCAGGAGGGGGTGGGTGCGCGCTAATAAAAGCCTTCTAGACTGTGAGTCAATGGGTCAATGCATCGCAAATCGCTTTCAATAGTAACATTTCCCCAACGCATACTATATGCAAAATAGGCGAATCTCGAAGAGATCTTTGATTACTCTTACAAGTTGCTTATGTTTACCCTTCTGTCTGCAGTAGTATAAATTGGCTGTAGAAAAAACTTTGCTAACTGTACCTTCTGTGCAATCTGCTAACGAGACATGTACATGCAATATGGAGCTGTTTTTAATTCTATTCAGTATCATTTTTCAAAGAGATCACGTTTTTCCTTGTCACCTGTTTTCTGTCAGACAATGTGTTTATATTATATGTATGTATGTATTTATTTATTTTTTATCCATGTTTTCTATTATTTACAGAAATTTAATATCTGTAGCTCTTTGGAAAATATTGTAAATATTGTAATTGTCACATTATGTCATCAGCTCGTGCTCTCATCATGCCTTGGAAGCACAAAATCTGTGAGGCTTGTTGATCTGCCATGTTCACCACTTGTGCAAAATGTATTCATGCTGTTGTGTTTAATTAAAGCCTTGAAGGTTATTTTATGACAGTAATATTTTTCTTTTTCAGTCTGGGGTGCCTGCCTTTTCTGTCCCACAGCCAGAAAATGCCATGACTGTTGTAGCTGACAGAGCAAAAGATTTAAAGGTTTTTTGTAAATTATTTATATTTTATGAACAACACTTAAAATAAGTTGTCATTTTTTACAAGGAAAATAATGTTTTTCTGTATTATTTTTTTTACAGGCTCCTTTGCATGTTGTTCCATCATTAGAGCAGTATCCAGGAAAATTACCAGGTATTGGGCGATGCGGTGGCCTAATGGTTAGTGCGCTAGACTCCGGATGGAGTGGTCCGGGTTCGAGCCCTGTTCAGGGCACTGCGTTGTGTTCTTGGGCAAGACACTTTACTCTCATAGTGCCTGTCTCCACCCAGGTGTATAAATGGGTACCGGCGAATTTACTGCTGGAGGTAACCCTGCAATGGACTAGCATCCCATCCAGAGGGGAGTAAAAATACTCCTAGTCACTTCATGCTACTGAAACCAGAATAAGCTCCGGCCTGATGGGCCGCAAGGCTCATATGCAGACTTTACCTTTTTTATAAGTTTAATGTCAGATAGACAATCAGTGTTGGGTGGCTAATGGTTAGGGTGGTGGACTCCAGGTCACACAATCTCATTTTTAGTGCTATCCAAGGTTACAGTGTTATGTTGAGACACTTACTCTTTTAGTGCCAGCCTCCATTCAGGAGTGTAATATTATTGGGTACCATAAAAGTTTCCTGGCAACCTGGGAAAGTGTTTCTAGGGTAACCTGCAATTATTTGGAGCAGGAATAGCATCCCATGTGGAGGAGTGGCAAAAACTCCTTCATACAGAAACCAGGACCAGCTCTAGCTTCATCATGCTTAACCTTTTCCTGTGGTCCATATTGTAGTTTCTAAAAGCCTGAAGGGAAACAACACTCACTCATTGTCATCACCGTCGTCATCGTCATCATCATCATCATCATCATCATCGAGATTATTGTCATTGTCATTGTCATCATCAACTTTATTTACATGTCAAAATCTTCGAGCGTGGCTAACTCTAATTGAAAACTGATTAAGAATCTATCAGTCAATGTAACAGCTCAATTAATTTAGTCTTTGATTGTACACTCTGTGTGCATGTTTTCTAATTTTGGCCATGTCTTTTTTGTGTTTTCACAGATCTTGGCCTGGAAGGACAACATCAGTTATTAAATGCATCATTGGCACTTCAGCTTTGTAGAACTTGGTTACAAAGAACACACAAGAAAGACAAAACTCTTGAAGGTTAAGTTCTTTCAAGGATTCTTATTAAGATATTGAGAGATAAGATCTTGTCAAGTCATTATCATTGTAATACTACTATTATTATCCAATTCCATTTGTATTTTGACTTGACCAATGGGCTTGCCAAAATTCTGTAAAAATCTACAGGGATTCAATACACTAAATATTTAATTATATACATTTAGTTTGTGTATTTTGTCTGGTCACGAACAGGCAGCCAGCCTTTACTTGTCAATTATTGAGTAGACCTGATAAATTTTAATTTCTGTTCTTTTTAATGTAATGTTTAATAAATGAGCAGCAGTCTTTTATCAAGTTTAAAACACGAGGCGCAGCTGTGAATTTATTGAATGGCTTCAAAATCTTCTGATGTAGATCAACTCATTCTTACACTAATATTTTGATTTTAGGTTTTTAAGGCCTAGAAATTTGGATGAAAAGTTTAGTTGGGTCTTTATCAGATATAAAGACACTCATTAAACATTAATTTCTTTTGTATTTTCTTAATGAATTCTTAATGAGTTTTTGAAGTAAAATTGAATTTGTCTTTTGTTGTTTTATCATTCAGGTGAGGAAAATCAAACAAACACAACTCAGTCAACCTGTGAAGGCCGGTTTGCAGATGAACCGCCAGCAAAAAAAGCCAAAGTCAAATTTCCTGTAGCTAAAACATTTGAAATTTCCCAAGCCTTTAGAAGTGGTAAGGATACTTTTTTCCTGGCAACCACATTTTGTTTTCTCAAAAAATGCTTATTTATTAATATACAATTTTATAGAAACTTATTTTTCCTATTTTTCCTTTCCCATAATTTTTTGAAATGTACAAGGTTTAAAGAATACCAAATGGTGTGGACGAAATCAGGTCATTGTAAGGCCGCAAGTGTCATTCTATCTGGATGGTGCGCACACCCCAAAGAGCATGGAGGTACAGAAATGTTACAAGTAGCTCTTGACTAGGGTTGGGATGTTTGACTTGAAAATTTATTGAACAGATGTTTTCATTAGTGCAGTTTAAAAAGTAGCTAACATAAATAATTTTAATTAGAACAATTTTCATTTCAGACAAATAAAAATTTATGTCTGAATCTTGAAGGTTTCTTGTTGTTTTAAATTAGTATGTTACACGATTGCATATTATTATTATTAGTGAGTGATCAATTACAATTATTAATAACTAATGGAGCTGTTGTCTATTGCATCTCTGGTTCATCTATGTTTTCAGGCTTGCGTAAAGTGGTTTAAAAAGAGAGCAGATGAGGAAAAGCAAAATGAAAGGTAATGCTTGGAAGAATTTTTGTTACAGTTGTGCTCAGGGTAGCACATAAGGCCATTTGCACCATACCTTGGCATTTAATTTCCAAAGTAATTTTTTTTATAGATGCTATGTCAACCCCCCCTCCCACTCCATTTAGCCTTCCCCCACCCCACTACCCACACATAAACACACTTCCCAGGTTTTGATTGGCTTAGAAACCAAAGGAAACTTGTCCAGTAATTGTAAGGAAGATATCAAAAACTAATCCAATTAGTTCAATGACAACAGCCGAACACACTTCTTCACTGTGTATGTGGTCTAACATTACATCAAACTTTTTGACTGTTGTCTTTTTTTTTCATAACCAGAGGTAGTGTTGTTCGTGTGTTGCTATTCAACCTCACTGGTGGTCGGGATCCCAACAGTCTTCTCAAACCAGTTATGGTATGTACTCAGTTCTTATAGACTTGGATGAGAAGTAAGTACATGTACAAGATTTAAGTACTTTGTCATCCCAGGTAATAATTTAGTATCATGTAAAGAACAGCAGGTCATAATGCTCACAGTGCCTCAAGTCACTGGATGTTTTATGGTGATTATCCCCATGCCCAAGCTCCCTTGTATGGCCATTGGTTTTCTGTTGGGGTGCCCTTCCTTGCTTGTGTTCACGATGTTTTTTTTTATTGTTCCAGGAATGTGACTTTGATCATGCGATTTTCTGCCCCAATACTGTTAATCTGAACTTGAAAAGCAGTGATTCAGGTATACAAGTAAAACCTTTTTGTTGCGTAAAACTTTCATCTCTTGTTTTGGTCAAGAACTGCTAGATATTAAAAACAAATGATTCAAGGAGTGCATATGGGATATGAGATGTTGGATAGCCAATAATTAAGGCACATAATTAATGCAGATATGGCTATGATCATGTCATATATCCAACAAAAAACAACCACAAAATGTCAGTAAATCTTGCTCATTTTATTTTGTTTAAAAAATAGACTGGAAGTTGGTTTTTGTTGCCTGTGTTTGCTGGGCCATTCTTGTCCCCAGAACCCACAATCCATTTGGACTGCACTAAGGATTGAGACCTCTGGTCACCTCCCAAAATTGGAAGTTCATGATTCACAGGCTCACTGTTGATTCTGAAAAATCTGATTGGCTGAAGATACAGAGCATGTACTCTACATGTGCTCAAAAATGGGTGCATTCCAAGTGGATCGCAGGCTCTGGGGACAAGAAGGTTGCTGGGCGAGGTATAATGGCTGATATCCAATGGCTGCTAAGCCAATAGACCTTTTTCGCTTGGGCGTTTTGTTGCCCCATTACAGACCATGTGATGATACTCTTGAGAATTCCTGCTTTCAAATTTTCAAATAGTCGCGAGCATATGTATGAATAAATTTTATGTGGATAAAAGAAAAATTCTCTGGAGAATATCACGTGGTCTGTAATGGGAAAACAAACCGCCCAAGCAAAAAAGGTCTATTAAAACACTTGAAATACATCAGTCAGTGCTTCAGTTTTTAATGAGTTTTAGCCCAGACTGATTTACAGCTATATGTCATATCATCCCTTAGATTTGACCGACTTTACTGTAACTCATGATAGCCAACTGCGCTGGTGTGTTGAAAATCAACGTGTTTGGATGGCTCTGAGAGGAGCAGGCTTCCAACCACATGCGGAGCCATCACAGGACTGTACAAACGGTGAACATGTGATAAAAAATGGCCATGATGATGGTCCTTATTCGACAATATTTCCTTGCGTCTCCCAAGCTATCCGGTGGCTGTTAGGAGACAGAGATCCTCTTATACCAGCATTTTCTTCAGATGACCTACCATTACCAGACTTCATATCCCAGGCATCAAGGCTTCAAGTTCTAATAGGAGGCAGTTTGCATCTGGTGGGCACAGTAATGAAAGTGCTGGGACCTGAAATTGTCAGAGATGTGTAGGAAAAACAATACACTTATGTAGGATGCGCATGGTACGCCCAGAAAGGAGAATCTATCTCCTCTCTAGTGGCTAGAAAACAGTTAGCTATCAAGGATCCTATTAAACTACGCAATCAGGAGAGCTTGCAGCTTCTTTGCTGCTCTGTGATCAGATGTCAAGATTAGCAAGCCCCACAATGTGCGACACTTGTGAACTTCATATAATTTGAGGTCATTCAACTATTGTGAACTGAGAAAGCTATCATGGTGAATATTGATCCATAGCATATGGCAATGTTGCATCTTATGGTAAAAATATTTCTTAAATTGATGTGTATAATATTACATAGATATATATTCATAACTTATTCTGTGATCTTGTACCTTGTCATTTAAAATTTGTGATTTTAATGACTGATTGTATATGTTAGAAGGGTACGAAGAACAGATCAATGACAAGAATAGTCAATGAATTGAAATGCAAGTATTGCTACCTATGCTATCAGATAATCTAAAAACAATAAGCAATATCATTTTGAGTAAAATATACTTTGCGATCTTTTATTTGGTAAGTGTTTTATTCAACCAAAACTACAATTCGAGGCGGAAAAATACAGGCAACATCTTTGGACTTGCTACACAACATAGTCCCATAGTTTGCAAGGGAAGTGTTGTTGCATGTGTTACCACCTGTGTTGCTTGGAGTACACAGTAGATTAAAGGAACACTGTCACCATTTCCAGGATAACTTTGAAAAGCCAAAAGACGTATTCTAATCACAGGAGACCAAAAATACTGGTTCAGTTTTGTTTAAAACTAGTCAAGCAGTTCTCTGAGACTATAATTAAGTGTGTTTGGACACAGATTGCTAGGATATGAATGGCTGAAACTTGAAAACATCAGACTGATGTTTTCAAGTTTTTTCTTTATTTCATGGAAAATTGCCCTTAACTGACTATGGTTTGTTCTTCCTTTAAGAAAACCAATAGATTTCCTTCTCTTAACTTTCTAGGAGCATTCTGCATACGTGAAAAAGCATTTCATTTAGTTTTTAGCACGTTTTCACCCCTGAACGTAAAAATCCCTGTGACAGTGCCGCATAGTAGTATAGTCGGTATTAATCAAATACCACTTTGGGTGCACCTAAATTTTTCACCTCTTCAGGAGACTAGTAGTCAGGGGAACCAAAACCAAACCACGCTCACACAGCTCGCGTGGCCCGGTTTTGGCCCCTGACTATAGTCTCCTAAAGAGACAAAAAATTTAGGCTTACCAAAGATAGTATTTGATTAATACCGACTATACTACTTAGGAAAAAGGACGCAGGAAACATAAACAGAGGGCGGCGGGTCAAGCAATTAGAGAATTGACACCGTGCAGTATAAAAGTTTTTCAATTAATTATTAAAAAATATTTTTTCTACATAATATACAATGGACAAAATAGACCTCGAATCTCTCGAAGATGTAGACCTTGAATCTCTCGAACAAGAACTTGCAAAAATAGACCCCGCAGAACTGCGGTATTTATCACAACTTCTTTCAGAAAACGTACCCGCAGTGAAAAAGATAATAAGGAATGTGCTAGAAGAACCAATTCCAGAAACCGCAAAGAAGCGTTTACGACCGCCTTTACAACCAAAACCTTACCAACCAATAGCACCGCCTAGAAACAGGAACAGAAGACAACAACTTCTGAGACAATTCGATCCCATTCAACCGAATAACATAAGAAATGTGACAGACTACCAGAATGAGATTCTGAATCTGTACGAAGACACAAAATTTGAAGGTGAAGAGAGCAACGGAAGGCGGTACAAGAGATGGCGCATCATAAAAGATCTAAATAAAGACCTCACACCAAAATTTATGGGAAAAATAAGAGAGAACGTGCGGACATCATATTACCTCAGGCACATTTATTCGTATAAGTTGCGTAACATTGAAGACGGCACCATAATTTTCTACTACCAAAATAAAGGCTCTCCTTGGATGAATACATATGGAGAAGCGGAGAATTGGTTAAGAAATAGGGAGGCTGTACGTCTGGATGCGGACAGTATCGAAAGACCAAACACAAAGTGGATCTTCGAGGATCATTTTAATGCTGATGTAAAGGTTGTGCTTGACCGCCAACCACTGATGGGAACAGGACCCTTACCAGACTGGCTGCGCAACCGTGCACACGCAGCGAGAGGACAAGCAATGGTGGCACTGGATACCTATAGAGATAACATGTGTCTATGGCGTTGTATTGCTGTACACAAAGGAGCTAGGCCAGATCGAAGTACAAAAGCAGCGCAAGGTCTAGCCAAGAGTTTCTTCAAGCTCAGAAATACGCCAACAGATTGTGTAAAAACCTCACTAAATGAATTGGAAAAGGTGGAAATGCATCTGAATAAGGGCACTGCATTCTCAGGTTGGCTGGGAATAAGGGTATATGTACCAGAGCGTATAGATGAAAAAGAAGTTGTATGGCATCTTGCAAGAAATCCGGCGTCGAAGTTCAAAAACATAATGACAATAGGAATTTATGAAAAGCACGCGTTCTTAATAAAAGATATGGCAAAGTTAGCGAAAACTTATGCATGCATCCACTGTAAAGCAAGATTCACCCAATCCGTCAGTCTTCAACGTCATGCAGAAAGATGCGCGCAAGGGAAAACCGTAATAGATTGCCCAGGTGAAAAGGTCGAAGCGCCCCAGACAGCTTATGAGAAAGCGTTTTATCCAAAACAACAAACCTCAAAAGAATCAATTCAGTGGCTTGAGTACGTAGCAAAGCATTGGAAAATCTCTATTCACCACGCAATGTCAGGGCACGGAGGAGAGCGTTGGATTGGGAAAAGACCAGTTGATGGTTACAACCATGAGAAAAAGCTGGTGTTACAGTATCACGGGTGCTTCTGGCACGGATGTCCAAAATGTTACCACGATCGCGACAAAATAATTGAACGTGGTGACAGAACAAGAGAAGATCTCTTCCAAGCAACAAAGAGAAGAACAGCTTATCTCCGAAAGGAAGGCTACAGAGTGATTGAGTGTTGGGCCTGCGAAGTCGGAGACAAATATGTTGAACAACTACCAGAAGCAAAAACAAAAAGTTACCCGCACGCTATTTTGTATGATTTTGAGGCATACGGAGACAACAATCAGCGGAAGGAGCCGACAGACTCACTCACAATCGAGAACGTACACGTTCCAATCTCAGTAAACATCGGTGACACTCTTGAAAGAGAGCCAACCCATATCTGCGAAAAAGATCCAGCAGAGCTGGTCCGCAAGTTCGCGGAAGAGTTGGAAAGACGCGGAAAAAACATAAGAACAAAAGTAAGAGATGAATTTATGCCAGCAGATGTAAACCTGCTACTAAAAGATCAGAGGAAAAAAATAGAAGAATGGTGCGACCAGGTCCCAGTACTAGGCTTCAACTCCGGGCAATACGATCTGAATCTGATAAAGAAACACTTCGCAGAAAAACTTGCGGACACAACCAACAAAGTCAGAGTAGCAAAGCACGGAAACAAAATCATGTTCTTACTAACTTCCGGCTTCCGTTTCCTTGACATAATCAACTACTTGGGCCCAGGAACGAGCTACGAGAAATGGGTAAAGGCATACGACTGCAAGACAACGAAATCATGGTTTCCATACGAGTGGTTTGACAGACCTGAAAAGCTGGATTACCAAGGATTGCCGGATTACCCGCATTGGTACTCAAAGTTGAAAAATGAATTCACACTAAAACTGTCAGAATGGAAAGCCTGTAAACAAACGTTCCGAGAAAAGGGAATGAAAACCTTCAAAGACTGGGTGCGTTACTACAATAATCTCGATGTCGCCCCCGGACTTGAGGCTCTGGAAAAGATGAGAAACTTCTACACAGAGAAGGGAATCGATATAATGAAAGACGCAGTCAGCATCCCAGGTGTGAGCTTACATTACCTTCTAAGAGGAGCTATTGAACGCAACGCGGAGCTTTACAGCCCAAGCAAAGAAGCATACGATATGCTAAAAGAAGCTGTTGTCGGAGGCCCAAGCCTCGTTTTCACAAGATACCATGAAGTTGGAAAAACAAGAATAAGGTCGCATCAAAAAGCAGAACCAAAACTTTGCCAAAACATCCTCGGATATGATGCCAACGCCTTGTATCTCTCAACCATGCTAAGAGAAATGCCTTGTGGAAAGGAAAGGGTTGTACACTATACAGGTGAGTACCAAATAGACGGCGCACCAGTACTAACGCACAGACTCAAAGAAAGAAGCTGGTTTGGATATGCTGAAATAGATATTGAGATTCCAAATCACTTACACCAAAAGTTTGAGGAAATGTGCCCGTTCTTTCACAACAAAACGGTGCCAGTCAAAGCTGTCCCAGAGCATATGCTCAAATACTTGCGTGATACAGGAAGAAAACGAGGAGAAGATAAGAAACTCATGGGAACGTTGTCAGCACAGAGGATGCTTGTGTACGCCCCTCTACTACTCTGGTATGTGAATCATGGTGCAGTTATCAAAAGGGTTTATCGAACAATTGACTACACACCGGCAAAGATCTTCCCCTGGTTCGTGGAACAAGTCACGGAGGCTCGCCGGACAGGAGATGTGGAAAAAAGCAAAGCACTGCTGGCTGAGGTATTCAAACTGTTGGGAAACAGTGGGTACGGAAAGCTCATCGAAGCCTTGGAGCGGCAAACAAACGTCATTTACACCAAAGATGAGAAGGTAGTTGACAGAGCTCTGAGAAGTGCATACTATTCAGATCTTGATGAGATAGGAGCGGC
Source organism: Meandrina meandrites (assembly GCA_963693305.1). Taxonomy (NCBI): domain Eukaryota; kingdom Metazoa; phylum Cnidaria; class Anthozoa; order Scleractinia; family Meandrinidae; genus Meandrina; species Meandrina meandrites. Next base: position 16,527,490 of record OY855904.1, read on the forward strand.
GTATGAGTTAGAAAGCCGAAAGCCCCGGATCACAATAAGACGTCCATTTCAGATAGGAATCGCGGTATACCAGCTGGCAAAGCTGAGGATGTTGGAATTTTATTATGACTTCCTGGACAGGTACATTGACAGAAAGGATTTCGAGCTGATCCAGATGGACACGGACAGCAACTATTTGGCAATATCAGGAAAGGAACTCGAAGACATAGTACGTCCAGAGATGAAAGCAGAATTCGAAAAACAAAAAAAGAATTGGTTGGCTTGGGACAAGTGGAGTGGTAGAACACCTGGTCTGTTTAAGATGGAGTGTGAGGGGGACCGGATGATTGCGCTCTGCTCCAAATGCTACTATATAGACGATCGAGGAGAAAAAAAGAAGTTCAGCACAAAGGGAATGTCGAAGAAGCAAAACAATATAAACTGGCAGCGTTTCAAGACGGCGTTGGAAGGAAACAAGGATATGGCAACAAACAGAGGGTTTCGGATGCGGGATGGAAAAATAGTAACTTACGAACAGGAGAAGCTGGGGTTGAGTGCATATTATGACAAACGATGGGTGCTACCTGACGGGATACACACCGAACCAATCGAATATCACATTTAGGTGTGGAACAGCAACTGAGTTGCTAACCCTCTGCTGGAGGTAATTCTGTATCCGGAGGTACCACAAGCAGTTCTTCACGTACAAAACCACGCTTAGGCCCGTCGCGCAAATAGTAGAGAACGGGCTGATTCGGTTTGGTAAAAGAACGTTTAAGGTTGTAAACTTTCAAAGACCAGATTGGATCAGTGGCTCTTTTCGTCCCGCCTTCAAGCTCACCAGGTTCGTACAAATACCGAACCATAACGATGGATGGGAGCTTTTTTTCGTTTAAACCAACAGGTCTCAAATATTTAGTTGACGGTTCTGCATAAACATTTTTTTTCTTGATAGCAGCAGCAGGTTTCATACCAATCAATCGAGTGACTTGGTTGTTCAGAGCAGAAACAACTTTGGGAAGCCTTTTCACCCACTCTGTGGACCGCGGGCCCTCAGGCGAACGCATTTCAACTGCGTACTGATACCCAAACAAACGCTCAGCCAAGGTACGATTGAAACGTTCAACGATCGCTTGGTCTCTATGTATTTCAGGGTGGCCACGTCTGATAGAAGTTTTGTGATTTTCCATTTCTTTTGTAACAGCGCCCATAAATTCACGCCCAGGATCAACCTGCAACAGTTGAGGCCATTTCAAAGGTCCACGTGTATAAATTGTCTTAAAAGCTTTGGCAACCTCATCAGAGTTTTTAGAAGTTAAAGGCTGAGCTTCTTTGAATCTGCTGGCAACATCAACAACGGTAAGCGCGTATTTGTAAGTGCTACGGCCCACTTTGTCATGTGGCAGAAAAAGAAGGTCCGCCTGATGCACTTTGTTGGGTGTAGGCACGTCGAATTTTGGACGAGGAATGTAGCGCGGTGCGGGGAGGTAAATCTGCCAGAGCGCTTGTTTGAACAACCATTCTTTGGCAACAACTTCAGGAACCTTTGCAGCGACCGCTAATTTTTTAATGGCAGAAATGCCTTTCCAGTAACCTTGTGGACTGTAGTAACGCCGCTCTAATTTTCTGTCCATTTAAATAATTATGCGCGGACATATATACATGGCGGGAAAAATGAGTTTGGGTGACCCTTACGGTGGGGTATTTGCAACTGAGTTTCTCTCCACGCTTAACGAAATGTTGCTGGAAGAGGAGGAAGAGTTAATAAAAAAAATAAAAGAAATCAAGCCGGAAAAAGATCTTGACGACCGTTACGACCTCGAAGGGGTGTGGGTTTTACCCCACGAAGAGATGAGCCACCCTCCCAAACCAAAATTATGGTATTTAATTTCAGTACTAAAAAAAGTCGGCATTTCTTTAGAACAGGTCGGTGACGAAATGGGGGTGACCTTTTTGGGTAATGTCATTTGCCAGTTCAAGCAGTTTAATCTCAGCTCGTGTAACTACGTTTGTTTTTTATACAACTATTTTCAAAAGGTCTCAACAAAAGATTGGCCGGCGAAAAAGGCAATACTGGGAAAGCTCACGAAAAGATTGCCGAAGATGGTACAAACCAGAAATAAAGCCGAAAAAAGTTTCAGCGAATGGTGGTTGGAGGCAAACACCCCACGATTAAACAGAAGTTGTCTTTGATGTTTTGTTAACCTTAGAGGTGTCCCCCCCCCCATCAACGTGGTTTGAAAAACGCAGTTTTGTCTTTGCAGTTGTAAAGGTGTTGTACTTTTTCACAATATCTTGGTACTCACCGTCAGAGATTACACCATCTTCAAGAGCGGTTGATATGAGAGAGTTGATCGTGCTCAGTGTAGCTTCAGCCAGGGTCTGTATTTTTTCGTGTTTTTTCGCTTTCCGCTGGAAAAATTTGATGGTGACCATGCAGGAGGTTGACACCAATGAAAACAAGGTGGCAGCTGCGATTAAAGGATCGCTAACAGCAACGCCAACCGCAGAAAGAGAAGCGGCCAGCCCAGAGCCGGTAAGAATGGTAGCGACTCCGCCTGTAAATTCACATACCGTTTGGCAACGTGTGTACCACCGTTTGAATTTGGCTGAGGTTTCGTAGTAGTGCACCAACTGTTTTTCAAGATTTTTCTTTATCAATTCTATTTCAGCCCGCCTGAATTTTGTTGCAGAATCCATTTCCTATATATGTGTTAAAAAATATTTCGTGGGGTGTGGGGTTTACCCCACTGTCTAGTCGCAATATTGGTTATGCCATTTTCCATTTTTATATACAACCCGATTACATGGCCCAGTTGTATTTTTAGGGTGTGTCCAAAACTTTTTGCTGAACAGACCGGTTTTCGTGTTAAAGGCACCTTTTGCGATGTCACCACTCCAATACTTTTTAAACAAATCCTTATCACCACCTGTGATAGCCATGATTGCAGCAGCCACATCTTGAGACTGTTGAAAGCCGGGGATCTTTTTCCCGATTTGTTCATTGATCGTTTCACCGACACCCAATCCTACTTTTTGCTTCGAGCTGATTGCGTTGCGCGCCGCGGCGTGACCCCATTGCCGTTTGTTTTTGGGAATAGCATCAAGCGCCTTCACCATTTTTTTGTCTGCATCATGTTTGCAGCCTTTCTCATTTTTCTTGTCTGCACAGACGGCATAATCAACGTCATGCTGCATTGCAACTGCGTCCGTGGCGCCTGTGGGTTGCTGGTAAATCTTTAATATCTTTCCAGTTTGGGGGTCGTAAGAAAGCTGTTTTTCAAGGGGATTGTACGGTCCTGTGTAGTTATGACCAGGAAGCGTCCACCCTTTCTTTGGTTTAGGCAGCTTGCCGATGGCTTTATGCAAATCAAAAGCCCCACCACGTTGGTAAAGAGGGTTTGTTGGGTCATCTACTCGATTACCCGCATAAATTCTCATATCATGGCCGGCACCTTGCGTTTTATTAGAAATAAACCGTGTCTTGGTGATGCCACAACTTGCATATTTTACTTTAAGCAGCCTTCTACCATTTTTTGCGGTTGCAAATGTTTCACTTCCCGGTACGTTGGGTGTGAAGCGTTTTTCTTTCACGCAGTATACCTCCATCCTATATAATAATTAAAAAATTGGGGTATCAGCAACTGAGTTGCTACCCACTGGTTAAAATGTCGGTTTTTGTATCAGTCCTTTGTCTTTCAATCAATTATGATAACTTTTACTTCCACCATTACGTTTATACTTTGCGTAATCACGTTTGTATCCAGCTACCATTTCTTTCGCAGTCTTTGTAGAAACTGGATTAGGTTTAAATGCATCTTTCAAAAGTGAAAATCCTTTAGAGAAGTCTACAATCCACGGCACTTTATTCTTCTTGACAGCATCATATGTTTCTTTTGGATTGAGATGCTTCAAGAAATCAAATAAATTACCTCCTTCTTGAGCAGAGAGAAACCTTGTCTTGGTAATGCCGCAGCTAGCACATTTTACTTTAAGCAACCTTTTACCATTTCTTGCGGTTGCAAATGTTTCACTTCCCACCACATTAGGTGTGAAGCGCTTTTCTTTCACACAGTAAACATCCATCTTATATAATTAACCAAAAATTCATGGGGTGTGGGGAGCAACTCAGTTGCTGATACCCCACTGTGTAAAATAATCCTTCACCACAGCCTCGTTGGCGCGCGTATTTTCGGAAAACATGCTCAAAATATCTCGAAACGACCGCCCTTTGTTACGTTCGTTCAGAAAAAGCAGACAGTAGTAGCCGCAGCGTACACTGGATTCCCACTGAAGCTGGTTGTCATTTCGTAGAAAGGTTTTGCTACCCTCGAGAATCAACTCAATTCCCATTCCGCGGGCGGAGGTAAACCGAAAGAGTCAAAGTACTCCCGTCCACCCCAGCAGCATACCCAGTGGGTGCCTGGCCCTCCAAGATCATCCATGTTGATTATACAAGGGGAGTTGTTTTTACCCATGATTTCAATTTCATCTCTCGCAAATATACCTTTGATGGGGATTTTCAAGTATTGGCACCATCGCTGCAAGTCATAATCAGTTAAGGGGACATCAACGAAGGCGGGCTTTTTTTTGGTCACCCCAAGAACCAATAAATGGTGGAGGACGCATATATGGTGGAGGGTTGATGCGCATTCCCTTTCCCCCTGTTGGGGGTTTTACCCGCATGCCGGCCCCACTCGCCATCTTGCGCACATGTCTGATTTGTGTCTTGCTCATGTCTATGTCCACGCCCGTTTTGTTTTTGATAGCGCGCTCTATTTTTTTGATCTGCCTGGCGGTCAAGTGCAAAGTGTCGCTACCGCCGGTTATAGCCTCGTTTTTAAATCTGAGCGTAACTGCTTCTCCTGGCCCAAAGGCCCGCGCGAGGCTTACCTTCTGCCCGTCTGAAAGTGAAATCTTGTGCGGATAGTAAGTCGTCATCTCTTATATTTCATACAAAAATTATTTTAAACCATCACCAGCTCATTACCCACCTGCCTGAGAACAAGTTCGGACTCGTACAAAATTCCTGCATAAATGGTGTAGTCTTGCGCGTTGGCCGCCTCGTTGAGCCTGTAGTGGAAAACCATCTGCTTCGGGTCGTTGGTCATGTTATCCTTGTTTTCACGTAAGTCAAAATAGATAATTGGGTATAGCGTCCCGAAGTTGTTGGGCTGAAGCTGAACACCGGTGTTGTAGTCGTTTTTGCGGTACCGGTAGTTCTTTAAGTCATTAAGAATGCGCAGTTTGAAGTTTTCGTCGTAGTCCAGCTCCGGATAGTACTGTGAAGAGCCGTACTGTAGCCGGCAGGTCGCTAGCTTGGCTGAATTGTCTCCGTCAATGTCAAAGGTGTCAAAGAAGTAGGGGTTTTGAGTCAAGGCGTTCTTCTTCCTTGACTGTTGTATGAAAATGAAAACATGTTTTGCGTCTTTTAGACCAGGATTTATCTGCCACGAACCGAAAGCGTCACGCCGGCTGCTGCTGGGCTGGATCATTTCATTTAGGTACGTCCATTTCTGAGGTTTCAAAAAGTTTTCGTTTGCGAGCTTCTGTCCTTCGCTGGTGAAACGCAGCATTGGAACCCACAGCTCGAAGTTTCTCACCACTACCCTACGATTGGTGCCATCGTTTTGCCAAATCAGCTCTGCATCCGATTGTAGCTCAATTTCGAACTCCATCTGCATGGGGGGAAGAAGCTTGTCACTCAGCTCCTCGAAGAATGAGTACCTGTTAAGCGGTATGAGGGTTTCAACCGTGAGGCCGGCGTGGGCAAGTAAGCCCCTTTCTCTGATTCCAAGGTTAGTGGTAGCGGCGGCTGTCACATTGCTATCCGTTGTATCCAAATACCAAAACTGATCTTTCGCTGCGCTCCTCGCAAAGTCATCAGAAAAATCCAACAAGTTCTTTATGAATATTAACTTGTGAATGTTGTCTACGTTGTAAATGTTTTTGCCCGATGATTTTACCACAAGTTTGTTTATCAGTGAAAATGAGCCGTTAATGGGCGCTGACCGGACGTCCCCTGCAACTGCCGCGCCATCCGCGGTTGCCTCGAAAGTGAAATCAGCCCGGAAGTAGGCGTTATACCAGTCAAACCAGTTGTCTCGGTCGGTGAGTGTGAATTTATAGTTTGTTTTTACCTGGTGCTGATTGTTACCCGGGATAGTGATCGGTTTGTCTAACCCGATACGAACATACTCTGTTTTTTCCAAATGCCTGTGGCTTCTGAACATCTTGCGTCCTATATATCTTTTTAAAAAATTATTTTAATTTTCCGCCAAATATTGATTTACTTTCAACTTTGCAGCCCGACCCGCGTTTAAAATCTGGTTTAACTTTTTCCGTGAATCCCCGCTTAGTTTAGTTTTAGGTACCCCACTTTGCATCTTCTTCAGTTTCTGCCGCGACTCGGTACTAAGTGTACTTCCCCGCTTACTCTGGGGTGTGCGTTGCAACTTAGTTGCTGATACCCCACTTCGCAAAACAGCTTGTATCTTTTCTGCCCCTTTTTCGGCGGCTTTTTCGGTGGCTTTTTTCAACATTTGCTTCGAGGCTTCATTTACAGCCTTCTTCAACGTCTGACGGGTGACCTTCTTTTTGAACTGCTTTCCTATATTCATCAGGGTGTCTCTAACAACCCCCGTACCTTTGTGTTTGTATCTATATGTTCCCTTTGGCGCGTCATAATATCTCGCCCACTCGCTCGGATGATTCATTATTATACTTATGTGTAAATTATTTTTCTTTTTCTTCTTCGATGATGATGCTTAAAGCCACGTCTTGGTCATTCAGATCTATAATGTTGTTGCGCCCGTCCGTGATTTTGATATTTATGCTATTGATTCTATTTTTGTTCACCGGGTGCCACAGGAGGCGGCGGGGCTCTTTTGAAAAGGGGTAGCTGACGGAGAGTTCAGCGGTTGAAAAAGAGAACAGAACGTCACCCCCGATGTTGTCCACAGCCCTTGTAATGAGGTCACAATGGATGTAGATCCAGTCGACGCCTCTTGTTATATTTGGCACGCGGTCGCTCCTATTGTTCGCTCCGTCTATTGTTTTCTTGTCAAAACCCAGCAACGCAGCAAATTCACCTCCACTTAGATCAAGCTCGTAGCCGTCCTCCAACAAAATGACCGTCCGATACGTTGTGCTGTGAAAATACAGCTGGACAATAAACTTGGATTTTTCATCCTTGGGATCCACTCTTCCGATTAGTGACTGAATGGTGGTGTTGAGACCTTTGTAATCATATATCCCGTCCGGAATTGTCACGGTTTTCCAGTTCTCTGTTTTTTTCCGCCATTTGAACACGTTGTTGTTGTACCGTTTCGCGATGTTGTACCACGAATAAGACATAGATACCAGCTCATTTAACGCCGCCCTGTATGTTTTGTAGGGATCTAAAGCGATTGGTGGGTCAAAGTTAATTGTAAAGTCATGTGACTTGCTGTTGGCGTTGTTTTGTTTGGCCAGCTGCGAGTCGAGCAACAGGTTGAAATGAAAATGGGTTGACATGTTGCTTATATAATATTACTCAAAATTTTGTGGGCTTCTTTTTGTGTTATTTCCTTTAGCTTTACCAGCAACCCTAACATCTGCTGGACCTGTTTTTTCAGCTTCAGTGAAGTGTTGCCCGCCTGTATAGACGCTAAGCTTAAGTGTAGCCTTTCAACCAAAGCGTTTGGATCTACACTTCCGCTTCCTTCCATTTCTCTTTCAATTTCATCCTCATCAGGTGGAGGGGGTATCCAATCGGCGGGGGGCATAAACTGCCCTTGTCTCCTGGCAAGAATTTCATCTCTTGCCCTTCTTATGTCTGTCATTGTGTAGCCGTGGAATTTTGATTTTTTACTTTTTACCACATAGTTAGGGTTGTCTTTATTTTTTGTTAACATGCTGCTCAGTGTCTGCAGGTCAACTGACTCTGATCCCTTCATAACCAGTTCTTTTGGTGGTCCCCATTTACTTGGTTTTTCCGCTGGGCTTGCCCCACTTTCTTCCGTTAATTCCATTTCTTCCTCTTCAGCCAAAGGTGGTAACGGTGTTGATGTAGGAGATGGTGATGGTGATGATGCTGGTGTTGGTGTTGGTGTTGGTGATGGTGATGGTGGTGGTGATGGTGATGGTGGTGGAGTTTCCTCATCCGGGTTAAAATCATCGTCGAAGGGGTTGTTTAAATCAAACTCATCCATACCATAGTCTGGAACCTCTTCTTTCTCTTCTTTTGGTGCCGCCCCTACTTGGAGTTTGTCAAGCCGCGATGTGATAGGTTTGAACAAATCCTCACCTGATAGCTGGCCAAACTCTTTATCTATTTTGTTATTTTTTATTGCCGCGAGAATGCTGTCGTTCTGCTGCTCAACTTCAGCCTTTTCGCTGGCAAGTTTTCGCCACTTCTTCATGGACATATTTTTGCCGTATATATAACAGAAAAAAAATGAAAATTCCCAATTACGACCCCAGTTTGACTACAAAAAGTAATTACAAGCAAGGCCACCCTTGTATGCCAGCAAATACCTTTCGGATGCTTATTTGCGGGCCGAGCAACTCTGGTAAAACAAATATTCTCATGCATATGCTTTACAGGCTGTTGGTCTACGACAAAATTTACCTTTGCACAAAGAACCTGCATCAAGACAAGTACCAATATATGCTTGATGATTTCGATAAAAGAGTCAATCCTGTGGCTGGGTATAATGTTATTGAAGGCGCCAACGATGTTATTCCTCTTGAGATGCTGCCCACTGACAACCAAAAAATTGTAATCTTCGATGATATGGTTTGTGAAAAAAACCAAAACGACATTATCGATTATTTTATGAACGGGCGGCAGCGCAATTGCAGCGTCATTTATCTTTCTCAAAGCTACTTCAAGACCCCCAAAAACATCCGTGATAATTGCACCCACTTTTGCATTTTCAACTTTCTTCCCAGAGAAAATAACCGTATTGCTGATGAATTGGGAATTGACAGAGAGCTGCTTGAAAGGGCTACCGATGCTAAATATTCTTTTTTATACTACGACAAACCAAAAAAAACCACACTCAAAAATTTTGATGAAAATATATAGAGATGGGGTATCTTAACGGTGCGACGGGTGCAACTCAAACACATGAAGAGTCTACTTCAATCCGAGGGAAAACCGGCCCTGCCGGCCCTGCCGGTCCAACTGGCGCAACTGGACCCGCTGGCCCCAAAGGTGAAAAAGGTGATAAGGGCAATACTGGCCCGCAAGGACCCAAAGGAGATAAAGGCGATGCTGGAGAAAAAGGATTAAAGGGTGATACGGGCTCACAAGGACCGACCGGACCTGCTGGCCCTGCGGGAGCAACAGGACCTGCAGGACCAACCGGAGCTACAGGACCCGCGGGGCCTACTGGAGCAACTGGACCTGCGGGTTCAAAGGGCGCTATTGGTCCAAAAGGAGAAAAAGGGGAAAAGGGTGATAGTGCGGATTTATCAACCGTTAATATTTCTGGAGATATTCTCATGAAAGATCATGCGATAAAGCAACTTGCGAATCCTGTCGGCGACCAAGATGCTGTAAATCTTACTTCAATGAAAAAATATGTGGGCTCAAATTCTATTTCAGCAGGACACTCACATAAAAAGAATGCCTTAGCCTATTTGGAGCGAGGGTCGGGCGTTACAGCTGTAAACAATGTTACTTCTGTTACGTTAGAAGACTTTACATCCAACCTTCACAGTGTGAATAAAAAAGCTTATACTTTCAATCTCGTAAGAACTGGTGTCAATTCTTTCAACTCACGCTTAAAGCTAAATAAAAAACCTCTGCCCGAAGGAGAGTACACTATATGTGTCGAGTTCTTTATCCCGAAAGTTGATACTAATTGGTTTATAAGTGCTTCAACCCCTAACCCGGTTGATACTCTTAATTACCATACCAAGCACTTCAACAGTCACAGCCCGAAATATTCACGCACCATTATTCACACGCGCAAATACAAAGACAATGATAACACAATCTATCTTGATATTTCAAATTCGGGTTATGATGGCTCTTCGCCACTTGAAAAGGCAGCTTTGATTATTTATGGGGTAAAGGGGTATCAAACAGATGTAGATGGAACTGTTTATGATCAAGCTTTCGTTATCGATGACGGTGATTTTACTCTTCAAACAAATTTAGATATGAACGGCTTTTCATTCAAAAATTATGATCGAGGCTACACAATTGACAACGACACAATCAAGTTAGAAAAAGATTTAGACCTGAGTGGTTATTCGTTAAAAAATTTCCAACCTAGAATAATAATAACTGGCGAATGGAACTCGGATGAAAATGTTACTGGTAAAAGAACTTTTGTTAAATTCGGTAATAACATTCGTGTGATGGCGCCATTTCCTTGCTTACTCGACGGTATCTCAGCTTTAATTATAGAACAAAAGGGTGCCTCTCGAACTAATGAAAGAATAGGTTTTAATTTTACTTTACCTTCCGGTTTACGTGGTGGCATCCCATTTACAAGCGTACGTAATGCTAATGGTTTAAAATACCAATATGCGGAGCCCCGTTATGGCGGTGAAAGAAAAAAAATAGACCCGGGAGACTATTTTGGGGTTTATTTATCCAGTCACGACCACCCAGATAGAGGCCTATCTAATACAAAACAGGTATTAGTAAGTTTAATTTTAATAGACGATTATTCTTTTAAGAAGTAAGTTTGCGGGGGTCTTTCAAAAAAATTTCTCTAAGTCTTTTTCTCTAAGTCTTTCAAAAATTTCTCTAAGTCTTTCAAAAAATTTTCTCTAAGTCTTTTTCTATACTGCGTTACAAGAGCGTTATCTTCACGCGTGACGTTTCGTGATGTTGTGTGACTCTGTTGTGTTACAGTCACGCGTGACGTTGCGTGACAGGTCAAACAAAAGGGCAAAACCCTGGTCGGGGGGTGCTCGTTGGCTGTTCTTTGCCTAGCCCCGGCTAGGTCTTTTCCCCGCCGCTGACAAGGCGGCTGTCCCCCCCATTTTACCTCTGGGTACGAGGTTTAAAATCCCGAGGGATCTCTGAGCACCCCACGTTATCAGTAGGGCCGGAGCGGGCTCACCCAAGGGGCATCTCCCACTGAAAGGAGTTCCCCTATACCCCGTAACTCACCATCTGCACAAGCCATTATAGCAAGATTCAGTGGGGGCCAACCACACCTCTCTTGGCTTCACCAGAATTTGTGAACTAGCCAGTCTATGGTCAAAATTTCTATTTATTTGTTTCAGTTTAAAATTTCTGACCCTTGTGGTGCCACTTTCTCCGGCCTTCACCTATTTGAGCTCGTACGCATGCGCTTTTAAATACTTGGTAAGATTTGTAAATATAATATAGCCAAGAGGCCAAAATGCTTGTCCTTTTCCACGCGATTTGCTTTATTTTAAACGAACTTTCTACTCCCGTTTGGCAGAACGAAGTCAGACAGATAACATATCAATTCGTAGAGGCTATGCAAGAGGCACAAAAAAAGTAAACAGGTTCTATCGAGTCCATGTTCTGGAAAGATCGCTCGATAGATCGACAAAATTTCTGTGATCAAATCCTGTTATTTCTCGATTTCTTCTCGTCGCCTCACTTCGCCAGCTTCTGTGGGGGCACAAAAACTTACAGCGCGTTAACTGAGCGTATTTTTTTCGTAATGTCTGTTCTGTTTCGTCTTTTTTCAGTCCAAACACTAAATCGTGAGGCGACCGCCATGTTTTGTGTTATTCTGCTCGTACAAGGGGTCTGGGAAATAAAAATATTGGCTTCCGGTCTTTCTGAGAAAAATGTCACGCAACTCACATACTTCGAAACAACAAGAAGTTGCTATAGCAACTTAAAACCGCGCTTATATTTTTTTGCTAATGCACAGCTTTCTTCCTCAAAAGTCAGGGCGAAATTTAATGTTCACGGCTATATTTAGAAGGGCGGTGTACGGCGGTAATTTCCCTACCAATGATGTAATCCTTGCAAGTGCTTACCTTGGGGGTTTTCCCTTCTCAAATCTTTGCACTCACTTCGATGAAATAGCCAAAGAATTCACTTCGATTGCCTAAACCCACAAGAAATACTCGCAGAAGAGGAAACAAATTAAATTAATGGCCGTCGCTTCTGCAGACATAAACATGCAAATGAAACACAATGTTATTTGTCACGTAACGAAAGTGAAACCTGCAACATCAGCGCATTCCATCGCTGACGTAATACCTTTTTCAGTGTATTCAACATTCGCTTTGAATCGAACGCTTCAATAAAACCAAAAAAATATGCTGTATACACAATAAAGAAAACAATATCCGCAACATTTTCCGTACATTCATGTTTCAACAGCTTTTGGCGAATAAACATCACAGGTTGCGTGATTCAGTCCCGATCACGATTTGGCCGAGTGGAGGTTTGCGTCTGGTCACCGACAAAAAAAAAATAACAAGAAGTTGCTATAGCAACTTAAAACCGCGCTTATATTTTTGGCTAATTAACAGCTTTCTTTCTCAAAAGTCACGGTTAAATTTAATCTGTTTGCATTATGAGTAAAGGACAAGCAAAGTAGTCACGTTAGTCACACAATCCGAGGTTTACGTTTTCCCCGGCTATCTTTAGCTTGGGGGTTTTCCCTTCTAATGACGTAACCCCTGCACGTTCGGGCACGCTCAATTGTTTACTTAAGCAAATATTTCATTTCCTTTAAAACATTTGAACTCACTTCAAGGAAATAGCCAAAGAATTCACTTCGATTGCCTAAACTCACAAGAAATACTCGCAGAAGAGGAAACAAATTAAATTAATGACCGTCGCTTCTGCCGACATAAACATGCAAATGAAACACAATGTTATTTGTCACGTAACGAAAGTGAAACCTGCAACATCAGCGCATTCCATGGCTGACGTAATACCTTTTCCAGTTTATTCAACATTCGCTTTGAATCGAACGCTTCGATAAAACCAAAAGAAAATATACTTTATACACAATAAAGAAAACAATATCCGCAACATTTTCCGTACATTCATGTTTCAACAGCTTTTGGCGAATAAACATCACAGGTTGCGTGATTCAGTCCCGATGACGATTTGGCCGAGTGGAGGTTTGCGTCTGGTCACCGACATAAAAAAAAATAATAACAAGAAGTTGCTATAGCAACTTAAAACCGCGCTTATATTTTTGGCTAATTAACAGCTTTCTTTCTCAAAAGTCACGGTTAAATTTAATCTGTTTGCATTATGAGTAAAGGACAAGCAAAGTAGTCACGTTAGTCACACAATCCGAGGTTTACGTTTTCCCCGGCTATCTTTAGCTTGGGGGTTTTCCCTTCTAATGACGTAACCCATGCACGTTCGGGCACGCTCAATTGTTTACCTAAGCAAATATTTCATTTCCTTTAAAACATTTGAACTCACTTCAAGGAAATAGCCAAAGAATTTACTTCGATTGCCTAAACCCACAAGAAATACTCGCAGAAGAGGAAACAAATTAAATTAATGACCGTCGCTTCTGTCGACATAAACATGCAAATGAAACACAATGTTATTTTTCACGTATCGAAAGTGAAACCTGCAACATCAGCGCATTCCATGGCTGACGTAATACCTTTTTCAGTTTATTCAACATTCGCTTTGAATCGAACGCTTCGATAAAACCAAAAGAAAATATACTTTATACACAATAAAGAAAACAATATCCGCAACATTTTCCGTACATTCATGTTTCAACAGCTTTTGGCGAATAAACATCACAGGTTGCGTGATTCAGTCCCGATGACGATTTGGCCGAGTGGAGGTTTGCGTCTGGTCACCGACATAAAAAAAAATAATAACAAGAAGTTGCTATAGCAACTTAAAACCGCGCTTATATTTTTTTGCTAATGCACAGCTTTCTTCCTCAAAAGTCAGGGCGAAATTTAATCTGTTTGCACTATGAGTAAAGGAATACCAAAGTAGTCACGCGAGTCACACAATCCAATGTTGCACCATCGTCCATAGCCGTTGTGAAATTTATGATGACGTAATGGTCTTAATCTGGAACTTCGCTGAAGACATGAATGGGCATGAATTAAACAAAAAGAAAACTAGCATTCCACTACTTGGATGCTAGTAATAACTGTTATTTTCTTTAGGTAAAAGTCACGATTAAATGTAATTGGTTTGTGCCGTGAGTGAGAGCCCGCAGGAAGGTAATCACACGATTCTAACATTTCAAGCATTACAATGTTCATGGCTATATTTAGAAGGGCGGTGTACGGCGGTAATTTCCCTACCAATGATGTAATCCTTGCAAGTGCTTACCTTGGGGGTTTTCCCTTCTAATGACGTAACCCCTGCACGTTCGGACACGCTCAATTGTTTACTTAAGCAAATATTTCATTTCCTTTCAAATCTTTGAACTCACTTCGATGAAATAGCCAAAGAATTCACTTCGATTGCCTAAACCCACAAGAAATACTCGCAGAAGAGGAAACAAATTAAATTAATGGCCGTCGCTTCTGCCGACATAAACATGCAAATAAAACACAATGTTATTTGTCACGTAACGAAAGTGAAACCTGCAACATCAGCACATTCCATGGCTGACGTAATACCTTTTTTCAGTGTATTCAACATTCGCTTTGAATCCAACGCTTCGATAAAACCAAAAGAAAATATACTTTATACACAATAAAGAAAACAATATCCGCAACATTTTCGGTACATTAATGTTTCAACAGCTTTTGGCGAATAAACATCATAGGTTGCGTGATTTCAAAGCCCCAAACACGATTTGGCCGAGTGGAGGTTTGCGTCTGGTCACCGACAAAAAAAAAAACAAGAAGTTGCTATAGCAACTTAAAACCGCGCTTATATTGTTTTGCTAATGCACAGCTTTCTTCCTCAAAAGTCAGGGCGAAATTTAATCTGTTTGCACTATGAGTAAAGGAATACCAAAGTAGTCACGCGAGTCACACAATCCAATGTTGCACCATCGTCCATAGCCGTTGTGAAATTTATGATGACGTAATGGTCTTAATCTGGAACTTCGCTGAAGACATGAATGGGCATGAATTAAACAAAAAGAAAACTAGCATTCCACTACTTGGATGCTAGTAATAACTGTTATTTTCTTTAGGTAAAAGTCACGATTAAATGTAATTGGTTTGTGCCGTGAGTGAGAGCCCGCAGGAAGGTAATCACACGATTCTAACATTTCAAGCATTACAATGTTCACGGCTATATTTAGAAGGGCGGTGTACGGCGGTAATTTCCCTACCAATGATGTAATCCTTGCAAGTGCTTACCTTGGGGGTTTTCCCTTCTAATGACGTAACCCCTGCACGTTCGGACACGCTCAATTGTTTACTTAAGCAAATATTTCATTTCCTTTCAAATCTTTGAACTCACTTCGATGAAATAGCCAAAGAATTCACTTCGATTGCCTAAACCCACAAGAAATACTCGCAGAAGAGGAAACAAATTAAATTAATGGCCGTCGCTTCTGCCGACATAAACATGCAAATGAAACACAATGTTATTTGTCACGTAACGAAAGTGAAACCTGCAACATCAGCACATTCCATGGCTGACGTAATACCTTTTTTCAGTGTATTCAACATTCGCTTTGAATCCAACGCTTCGATAAAACCAAAAGAAAATATACTTTATACACAATAAAGAAAACAATATCCGCAACATTTTCGGTACATTAATGTTTCAACAGCTTTTGGCGAATAAACATCATAGGTTGCGTGATTTCAAAGCCCCAAACACGATTTGGCCGAGTGGAGGTTTGCGTCTGGTCACCGACAAAAAAAAAAATAACAAGAAGTTGCTATAGCAACTTAAAACCGCGCTTATATTTTTGGCTAATTAACAGCTTTCTTTCTCAAAAGTCACGGTTAAATCTGTTTGCATTATGAGTAAAGGACTAGCAAAGTAGTCACCTTAGTCACACAATCCGAGGTCTACGTTGTCCCCGGCTATCTTTAGCTTGGGGTTTTTCCCTTCTAATGACGTAACTCATGCACGTTCGGGCACGCTCAATTGTTTACTTAAGCAAATATTTCATTTCCTTTCAAATATTTGAACTCACTTCGATGAAATAGCCAAAGAATTTACTTCGATTGCCTAAACCCACAAGAAATACTCGCAGAAGAGGAAACAAATTCAATTAATGACCGTCGCTTCTGCCGACATACATATGCAAATGAAACACAATGTTATTTGTCACGTAACGAAAGTGAAACCTGCAACATCAGCGCATTCCATGGCTGACGTAATACCTTTTTCAGTGTATTCAACATTCGCTTTGAATCGAACGCTTCGATAAAACCAAAAGAAAATATGCTTTATACACAATAAAGAAAACAATATCCGCAACATTTTCCGTACATTCATGTTTCAACAGCTTTTGGCGAATAAACATCACAGGTTGCGTGATTCAGTCCCGATGACGATTTGGCCGAGTGGAGGTTTGCGTCTGGTCACCGACATAAAAAAAAATAATAACAAGAAGTTGCTATAGCAACTTAAAACCGCGCTTATATTTTTGGCTAATTAACAGCTTTCTTTCTCAAAAGTCACGGTTAAATTTAATCTGTTTGCATTATGAGTAAAGGACAAGCAAAGTAGTCACGTTAGTCACACAATCCGAGGTTTACGTTTTCCCCGGCTATCTTTAGCTTGGGGGTTTTCCCTTCTAATGACGTAACCCATGCACGTTCGGGCACGCTCAATTGTTTACCTAAGCAAATATTTCATTTCCTTTAAAACATTTGAACTCACTTCAAGGAAATAGCCAAAGAATTTACTTCGATTGCCTAAACCCACAAGAAATACTCGCAGAAGAGGAAACAAATTAAATTAATGACCGTCGCTTCTGTCGACATAAACATGCAAATGAAACGCAATGTTATTTTTCACGTATCGAAAGTGAAACCTGCAACATCAGCGCATTCCATGGCTGACGTAATACCTTTTTCAGTTTATTCAACATTCGCTTTGAATCGAACGCTTCGATAAAACCAAAAGAAAATATACTTTATACACAATAAAGAAAACAATATCCGCAACATTTTCCGTACATTCATGTTTCAACAGCTTTTGGCGAATAAACATCACAGGTTGCGTGATTCAGTCCCGATGACGATTTGGCCGAGTGGAGGTTTGCGTCTGGTCACCGACATAAAAAAAAATAATAACAAGAAGTTGCTATAGCAACTTAAAACCGCGCTTATATTTTTTTGCTAATGCACAGCTTTCTTCCTCAAAAGTCAGGGCGAAATTTAATCTGTTTGCACTATGAGTAAAGGAATACCAAAGTAGTCACGCGAGTCACACAATCCAATGTTGCACCATCGTCCATAGCCGTTGTGAAATTTATGATGACGTAATGGTCTTAATCTGGAACTTCGCTGAAGACATGAATGGGCATGAATTAAACAAAAAGAAAACTAGCATTCCACTACTTGGATGCTAGTAATAACTGTTATTTTCTTTAGGTAAAAGTCACGATTAAATGTAATTGGTTTGTGCCGTGAGTGAGAGCCCGCAGGAAGGTAATCACACGATTCTAACATTTCAAGCATTACAATGTTCATGGCTATATTTAGAAGGGCGGTGTACGGCGGTAATTTCCCTACCAATGATGTAATCCTTGCAAGTGCTTACCTTGGGGGTTTTCCCTTCTAATGACGTAACCCCTGCACGTTCGGACACGCTCAATTGTTTACTTAAGCAAATATTTCATTTCCTTTCAAATCTTTGAACTCACTTCGATGAAATAGCCAAAGAATTCACTTCGATTGCCTAAACCCACAAGAAATACTCGCAGAAGAGGAAACAAATTAAATTAATGGCCGTCGCTTCTGCCGACATAAACATGCAAATAAAACACAATGTTATTTGTCACGTAACGAAAGTGAAACCTGCAACATCAGCACATTCCATGGCTGACGTAATACCTTTTTTCAGTGTATTCAACATTCGCTTTGAATCCAACGCTTCGATAAAACCAAAAGAAAATATACTTTATACACAATAAAGAAAACAATATCCGCAACATTTTCGGTACATTAATGTTTCAACAGCTTTTGGCGAATAAACATCATAGGTTGCGTGATTTCAAAGCCCCAAACACGATTTGGCCGAGTGGAGGTTTGCGTCTGGTCACCGACAAAAAAAAAAACAAGAAGTTGCTATAGCAACTTAAAACCGCGCTTATATTGTTTTGCTAATGCACAGCTTTCTTCCTCAAAAGTCAGGGCGAAATTTAATCTGTTTGCACTATGAGTAAAGGAATACCAAAGTAGTCACGCGAGTCACACAATCCAATGTTGCACCATCGTCCATAGCCGTTGTGAAATTTATGATGACGTAATGGTCTTAATCTGGAACTTCGCTGAAGACATGAATGGGCATGAATTAAACAAAAAGAAAACTAGCATTCCACTACTTGGATGCTAGTAATAACTGTTATTTTCTTTAGGTAAAAGTCACGATTAAATGTAATTGGTTTGTGCCGTGAGTGAGAGCCCGCAGGAAGGTAATCACACGATTCTAACATTTCAAGCATTACAATGTTCACGGCTATATTTAGAAGGGCGGTGTACGGCGGTAATTTCCCTACCAATGATGTAATCCTTGCAAGTGCTTACCTTGGGGGTTTTCCCTTCTAATGACGTAACCCCTGCACGTTCGGACACGCTCAATTGTTTACTTAAGCAAATATTTCATTTCCTTTCAAATCTTTGAACTCACTTCGATGAAATAGCCAAAGAATTCACTTCGATTGCCTAAACCCACAAGAAATACTCGCAGAAGAGGAAACAAATTAAATTAATGGCCGTCGCTTCTGCCGACATAAACATGCAAATGAAACACAATGTTATTTGTCACGTAACGAAAGTGAAACCTGCAACATCAGCACATTCCATGGCTGACGTAATACCTTTTTTCAGTGTATTCAACATTCGCTTTGAATCCAACGCTTCGATAAAACCAAAAGAAAATATACTTTATACACAATAAAGAAAACAATATCCGCAACATTTTCGGTACATTAATGTTTCAACAGCTTTTGGCGAATAAACATCATAGGTTGCGTGATTTCAAAGCCCCAAACACGATTTGGCCGAGTGGAGGTTTGCGTCTGGTCACCGACAAAAAAAAAAATAACAAGAAGTTGCTATAGCAACTTAAAACCGCGCTTATATTTTTGGCTAATTAACAGCTTTCTTTCTCAAAAGTCACGGTTAAATCTGTTTGCATTATGAGTAAAGGACTAGCAAAGTAGTCACCTTAGTCACACAATCCGAGGTCTACGTTGTCCCCGGCTATCTTTAGCTTGGGGTTTTTCCCTTCTAATGACGTAACTCATGCACGTTCGGGCACGCTCAATTGTTTACTTAAGCAAATATTTCATTTCCTTTCAAATATTTGAACTCACTTCGATGAAATAGCCAAAGAATTTACTTCGATTGCCTAAACCCACAAGAAATACTCGCAGAAGAGGAAACAAATTCAATTAATGACCGTCGCTTCTGCCGACATACATATGCAAATGAAACACAATGTTATTTGTCACGTAACGAAAGTGAAACCTGCAACATCAGCGCATTCCATGGCTGACGTAATACCTTTTTCAGTGTATTCAACATTCGCTTTGAATCGAACGCTTCGATAAAACCAAAAGAAAATATGCTTTATACACAATAAAGAAAACAATATCCGCAACATTTTCCGTACATTCATGTTTCAACAGCTTTTGGCGAATAAACATCACAGGTTGCGTGATTCAGTCCCGATCACGATTTGGCCGAGTGGAGGTATATATAATAATAATAACAATTGCTTACTTTGCTTAAGTAAACAATTGAGCGTGCCCAAACGTACAGGGGTTACGTCATCAGAAGGGAAAAACACCCAAGCTAAAGATAGCCGGTGACAACGTGAAACTCGGATTGTGTGACTAACGTGACTACTTTGCTAGTGCTTTACTCATAATGAAACAGATTAAATTTAACCTTGACGTTTGAGAAAGAAAGCTGTTAATTAGCCAAAAATATAAGCGCGGTTTTAAGTTGCTAGCAACGTCTTGTTCAGTGTATTCAACATTCGCTTTGAATCGAACGCTTCGATAAAACCAAAAGAAATATACTTTATACACAATAAAGAAAACAATATCCCCAACATTTTCCGTACATTCATGTTTCAACAGCTTTTGGCGAATAAACATCACAGGTTGCGTGATTCAGTCCCGATCACGATTTGGCCGAGTGGAGGTTTGCGTCTGGTCACCGACAAAAAAAAAAATAATAATAAATCCCGTGTAAAACAAGAACCGCGCTCGGCCCATGGCCGCGCGGTTAATAATAAATCCCGTGTAAAACAAGAACCGCGCTCGGCCCATGGCCGCGCGGTTAATAATAAATCCCGTGTAAAGCAAGAACCGCGCTCGGCCCATGGCCGCGCGGTTAATAATAAATCCCGTGTAAAGCAAGAACCGCGCTCGGCCCATGGCCGCGCGGTTAAAAATATTGCAACCAAATGAAGGTATCGGTCGCTCAGTAAAATTTTTGAAAGATTTCTCGCATTGGGTCTAAACCCCTTAACTTATAAAGGATCCAAGCATGTTCAAGATCTTCATCGCATATCTCAATACAGCGTCTGGGGCTGTTGTATTCGTCTATGTCTGGGAAAGCGTAATGATTGATGGAGTCTTTTCGTATACACGGAACACATATCCCATCAACGCCGCAATTTTTATGTTCAAGACAAAACATAACTTTCACAGGCCTTTGCCGTCTTTGACAAAAAGGGGTTTTCTGTAAATCTTGGTGTACTTTGTCCCAGCCAAGATCTTTTCGCTGTCCAAGTCTATACCAGATTATCTGTTTTAACCTTGGTTTGGTTTTTAATCCCTCGTTTTGCTTCCTCTCAATACAGTCGCAATAGAATTCCAAATTTTGTTCTTCCAAAGTCTGTCCAATGTTTTGCTCGACAGTAACCATCGTATATTAGTAGAAAAAATATTTTTTAATAATTAATTGAAAAACTTTTATACTGCACAGTGTCAATTCTCTAATTGCTTGACCCGCCGCCCTCTGTTTATGTTTCCTGCGTCCTTTTTCCTAGGGTGACCCTATTCGACGGAATGGCGGAATGACGGAACGGCATGGCGGAATGGCGGAATGACGGAATATTCTAAAACACGGAATGACGGAATATCCTAAAAGACGGAATGACGGAATATTCTAAAACACGGAATGACGGAATATTCTAAAACACGGAATGACGGAATATTCTAAAACGCGGAATGACGGAATATTCTAAAACACGGAATGACGGAATATTCTAAAACACGCGAAATGACGACAATTTACCCTAAACATGGAATAATTAGAACAATGTATATATTAATGGCAAAAATGTTTCGTAAATCGAAGCGTCAACATATGCAAGAGAAAAAAAAACTTTTGTAAAATGATAGGTATTAAGAAATAAATTGGAAGAGTAACTAAGTTTGGCCAAAGGAAATAACCTCGTCGAACAAATCTGCAGGAGATGCAAAAGAATCGTTGCGCGATATTGTAAGTAATCGGGTGTGATTGACTTTTAATTTCGGGTTTGTTAATTTGGTTTTCCTTTTATCCATATGTATTTAAGTAAATCGAAAAAGAGTGTTTTCTACAGCGCTTGTTCTGGAAAAAAATCACGCTGAAAGTACCTTAGCTTTCTGTTTTTATGCAAATTTAAACATGCAATCCTTGATCAAAAACGTACCGTGCTGATGTTTTTTTTCTCTCTCTTTTTTTTTAATCGGCGCTCTCCAGTGTACTTCTATTATCATAGCCATTACCGCAGGGCAGTTGTAATCCTTTTTCGAATCCCTTCTAAAAGAATCGGACGAATCACGAATTCTTGAAATCAAGATTGAGAATTGGAGTCCACTTGAAGTGCGGATTCTTTGGTTTGATAATCCATTTTAGGGTTTTCAGGCTCAAGAATACGGATTTGGATTTTCCCAAACGTATCCATGGCGCAAGACGCGGCCTGCACGTGCGCGTGTACACTTTTGCGGTTTGCGGTTTTATAAGGTGTGGGAAAAATAGAAACTCCGGCCGGTATGCAGCTATCAGTGTAATGGTGAGCACTGTTTTACTTTCATCATTTACCATCGGCCATTTACGTTCATGGCCTTTATTTACGTTTTACAGTGCTCACCATTATTACACCGTCAGTGTAATGGTGAGCACTGTTTTACTTTCATCATTTATAGCACGTTAATGAAACATAACAGCGGCCATGTAGTTACGCCTGGTTTCAATGTGATCCCTGCCATCGCCCGATCACCACAAATTGTTAACTATCACTATTGCCACGAAGTCAAGAAGTTTGGAGTAAAGGAACTGTGTCGTGTTTAACTGTTTTCAAACATAATTTTGCTGGGTTTTTTTACTTTTAAAGAATTGTCGGCGATCTCACTTAATTTCAGTACTTAACTTCGCGATTACTTTTTGCAAAATCGCAAAATTTAATACTCACGAAATTAAACTAAATTTCGTCGATACCACTTCAATCACAACCATCTGATAATTAATACTTAGTACTTTACTTTGCCATTTCTAGAGAAACCGTTCTAGGGTCACTGCAAGGAACAAAAGTACCTAAAAAAATCTAAGCGTAGTTAAAAATTTGCCTTCTTTACTGTTTCACAATTCCGTGTTTTAGAATATTCCGTCATTCCGTGTTTTAGAATATTCCGTCATTCCGCGTTTTAGAATATTCCGTCATTCCGCGTTTTAGAATATTCCATCATTCCGTGTTTTAGGATATTCCGTCATTCCGTGTTTTAGAATATTCCGTCATTCCGCCATTCCGCCGTGCCGTTCCGTCATTCCGCCATTCCGCCGAATAGGGTCACCCTTTTCCTAAGTAGTATAGTCGGTATTAATCAAATACTATCTTTGGTAAGCCTAAATTTTTTGCCTCTTTAGGAGACTATAGTCAGGGGCCAAAACCGGGCCACGCGAGCTGTGGGACGTATACAAAACATGGACCCGGGTCCATGGACCACCCCTGTGGACCCGGTCCATGGACCACCCCATGGACCCGGTCCATGGACCACCTCTGTGGACCCGGTCCATGGACCACCCCTAGCTGAGCCTGTTTTTCATTGTATACATGTACATGGAAACAGACATATACAAAACATGGACCCAGGTCCATGGACAACCTTATAGACCACCCTGGTCCATGGACCACCTGATGGACCACGCCTTATTTTCAAAAGCAAATTGTACCTGTCAGTGTAAAGGTTTAGACTGGGGACATTGTATAGAACTCAGACTTATGACACTCAATATCCAGCTCCTGCTTTCTAATATGTAATTGAAGCTTTTGCCAGTTGTGATGGGCCAGCAGGGGCATGTGAGGTTTTGGTGTTCTCCTCATGGATTTTGCTCGATATTAATTTTCAAACAATCACTGAAGTACAACAGAACATACTAACCTATCATTGTTATGATGGGATGCAAAATATCTAGTGCAACCACTCCAACCACTGTTGGAATTTCATCGGACATTGGCAAATTGTGGTCGGCCAATGTCCAAAGTCCTACTGTTATTTTCCGCCCTGAATCCACCATACTGTGGAACCCACATATATATTGTGCATGAACATGTATGATGAAAATCAGGCCAAGGGGTGGTCCATGGACTAGGTCCATGAGAGTGGTCCATGGACCCGGTCCATGGACCAGGTCCACGGTCCACAGGGTGGTCCATGGACCGGGTCCACGGGGGTGGTCCATGGACCTGGGTCCATGTTTTGTATACGTCCCGAGCTGTGTGAGCGTGGTTTGGTTTTGGTTCCCCTGACTACTAGTCTCCTGAAGAGGTGAAAAATTTAGGTGCACCCAAAGTGGTATTTGATTAATACCGACTATACTACTCGCATTAACATACCACAACTTGCAACATGGGTGGTAATATGCCCAACAACACTTTTCCGAACTTGCAATGCAACAGTGTTTCATCTCTAGTTGCAAGAAAATGTTGCCTGGTTACATGGTCTTAAAATGGCAGTAGCGGTGGGAGGTAGTGGAATATTTAAACAAAAATGTAAGTAATGGGGATTATTTTTTATAGATACGTATGCTATAAAAATATGTAGCTGAATATACATTATCTTTTGGTGATTAAACGATGTTATATCTCGAACATGTGTTTTCATGAATGCAAAGTGATTCATGATTTGAAAAAGGTCCCTCGCAAAGGCCTATACATTATGTCAGCTTTAAAAAACTCAGGCTTGCATAGTTTTCAGAGAGGAGAGAATAATGGGAAAAAATGCTTGTTCCCTGCAGTCAATAAAATAAAGATTTAGGAAATTGATTTATTTATATGCCCACCTGTCTTGTTGTAAGTTGTAAGGCATTCAGTGCCTACTGATCAACAAACACCTCTATGAACAATTCAATTTATTGAAAGATTATGCTGTTAATGATTTGTCTCAAATTTCACTGAGCTAATTATTATAAACTTGCCAGCAAGTAAAAGCTATTAACAATCTAACTAAGCTACACTTGAGAGCCTTGCAGAAGTTGAAACTGCAGTTTCATGCTGTTATACTTAGGATCCTATCAATAACAAATTTGCATTATTGGTTTTCCACTTATCAAATGTATTTGAATGTTTTATTTTTAGAGCCCAATCATAAGGTGCTCAATCACCACTTCAATCTGAATTCTGTTATTGGACACTTCGCATCAATAACCTGCACTTATTGCACCTTTAAAAAAACATGAGAACTCTGAAGTTCAAAACCCAACTCACAACTGCTGTTTTCGCTGCCATCAATCACAATTATATCAACAGCCAACAAATCTTGAAAAACAACTAATATGGATCCAAATCCACCAATGACAACCAAGAGACATGACCTTTTGACCCAGCTGAAGTGAACTTCTGTTTCCTGAGAGGTGTGCTTAGATGATTGATGGCAGCAAAAAATGTAAACTGTTGAGGTTTGAATTTCAGAGTTCACATGTTCTTGAAAACCACAATAATGGCTTACTTATTCACTACTTTTTGTGGAGCTGATAGAATATGACTGACTCGTACGTTCTGACAAAACAATGTTCACAGTCTTCCTTAAAAGACCTAGACTTTAGTTATTGATATGATTAATAATCAATTATTGGTATCAGGACCAATTACTTTTACTAATAAAGCTATTTTTGAGGACCAGCCATGAACATGATTTGTATGAATATTTTTTAACTCAAGCATGGTTAGGTAATTTCTATAATACAACACAACTTATCTGGAATTTCTCACATTTTGGATAGTTAAATATAAAATATTGAACAACAACTCTTGATCACTTACATCATAGAAATGCTGAAATAAAACACTTAACACAGATTATTATATGGCTGAATCTGCAAGCCGGCAAGATGAAGCGAACCCTGTGTTCTGATTGGCTACCTGAGCGGCCAAGATGGGCCTATCTTGCCCTCTTGGGTTTTGCCGCATCAATCCCACAAGCAAAAGTTCTCTTTTTGGCCATATAATAAATGCTTTACTGACCAAGGTTGTTTGGCAAAGATGGCTGGATATTGGCCTTGTTCTTTTTTGTCTTTTTATTGACCTCAACTTTGTCTCGGTCTATTATAATTATTGCAAAAAAAAAACTTGGCCAACATCCAGCCATCTTGACTTCATTCTTGGTCAATAATGCATTCTGTAGCTGCAACAAATTATGCAACACTTGCAAAACAGTTCATATAACTTGAGTGTAAATGCATTTTCTTTGTGACCTTTTTTTTTTTTAAAAAAAAAAATCCACTATTGTGGAATTTAGAAAATTATGGTGGTTCATCTTGTTAAACCTGGTAGAATTATCAGAAAGATTTTAAACAGTCAGTAGCACAGATAAGGCACAAGCTTTTTAGAAAAAGATTTTCTGACTTCTCCTAGCAGGAATTGAACCCTTATATTTTTGATCTACATATGGTAAGTCATGGGTTCAACTCCTGTTAGAAGAAATTGGTAAAAAAAGCTAAGCTTGTGCCACTGACTGACCAATATCTTGTTTTCGATTTATTGTGTTCAGGGATGTAGCTAAGAGCTGACTGCTGGCTAATTTTGCTAGCTAAAAGAGAGCTTTTCACCAGATTAAATTTGACTTCGAGAAATTTTGAAGGGAAACAGGTGGAAAATGCCAGCTGAGGTAGTTAACGAGTCTACTAAGTTTTTTCTTAGCTACAACCCTGTTGCATATGTGTTAAATGTATTTTCAATTTTACTTTTAGTTCAATGAGTAACAATACCATACCACTGCACATTCACTCTTGGAACACTCTTTGTCGCAAAATGAACAAATTTAATGAGTCCTTTTGCCCAGTTTGAAATCAGTATTTCTCATTTACTGGAGTTGATATTTTGTTGACTGGAAAGGGATATTAGGGCTTGAGCTGCCACATCATCATTCCATGGCTGTATGTCAGGAGCAACTGCAAAGCAGAAAACATCACAATAATATTTATAAACTTGTAGTCTCTCTCCTGTTGCTCAACAAGTTCAGGTAGGACAGTTGGGTAGACAGTTAGCCGGTTTAACACTGAGTCAGTCTCGGTCAGAAAGTGAGTCAGTAAGCCAGTCATTTGGTCAATCAGTCAGTCAAACATTCAGATGGTTGCTGACACTCAGTCCATCTGTCTGCCAGGCAGTCAACGAGTCAGTAAGTCAGTCAATCACACAATCAGTACATTGGCCAGTTTGTCTTCCTTTAGTTTTTACAATGTAAGTCAAGAAAACTTCACAAAATCAATGAAAAAGTGAGTGTTAATTTTGCTACATTTTCTAAGTAGCTGAAGATCTCTCCCTCTTATTACTATGATGCATTTTTAAGACCTTTATATAACAAGGTGGCCTGGCAAACTAGCTAATGTGTAAGACTCAACATGTAAACTTCCCCCCAGCTATAAGCCCATGCATCTACCTGGAAACAAAAAAATACATCTGGTTATAACCCCCTCCCCTCCCCTGGATATAAGCCCCCTATGCTGGATGACAGTACTGAACAAGGCTAAATGTTGCTTTATTATGACATTTTAAAGGTAAAAAAACAAACTAGAAAATCAAAAATATTTCAACACTTCTGTTGCTCATTTCGAAACTTTTGAAGTTGTATAAGCCCAGGACTTATAAGCAGAGTTTATGCTGTATTGTAAACCACCAGCATTTCAATAACAAACATGTCCAAACGAAGTCAAGAAATTAGTCAGCAGCCAAGGATAAGGAGGGGGTATTTTTCTATCCTGTACACTTAAGCACCCACAGATAAATATACCTGGATAAAATCTGACAGATGGAATGATGCTAGGATATGTAACAAAGTCACCATTACTCTCTGCCATATTAACCAGTGTTTCAAGGGTAGCCAACAGGTCAAAGTCACGTGTCTCCAGCAGTGTATGCAGGAATATTTGAGAGACATCAGGGAAGAGCCTGGTGAGAATCCATGAGCATCTGGCAATCCTGTTGCAGTCAACTGGCGGCCTTCTTGGAGGGGCTACCCTCATCTGACTTGACTGTCCAGGGAGGTCTGGGGAATTCATGGGCGACAAAAACGCACTTGAGTTCACCGTTTCATCTAAAAAAGATATAAGTGAGAATATTTCAAGTGGTTTCTTCGCTAATGGATCAGTGGTAAATATTAGGGCAGGATTTATATACAGTTTATGCCTTGAATGACCTCGCTTCCGACCACTGTTAAACTGCTATCGTTTCTCTACCAAGCGTCTCTGAAATACCTGGAAGTATAACGCTTAAAAGAACATCGAATTCCATTCAATCTACTTTATTTTCGCGGTAGTAAGCCATAAAGTAAGCCTGTAGATAAAAAAGGATGTATTTTGTCTTATTGTCATTTGCCTAATTTAAATTTAATATACCTTCATTTTTTTGCACACTTGTCCGCTCAAAATATACGTGAACTATATATACTGTAGAGTTGTTTATCGATCATGGAATGGTTTCCTCACTGTTCCCTTAGCGAAACGCAAATAGAGGCTGATTGCAGTAGATCATATATTTTTAAGACGTAGAAATCCATCATTATGCTAATCTTAAGAAAATCTCTTTCAAAACACTTTATCCCCGGTGAGATTCATTGAAGAAACGGCTAAATCACCTCACTTAGGCCCGGTTCAGACGCCGTACTTTTCATGAGCCGGACTCAATTCGAATTTGGACCGACCCAAATTGACAAAAGTAGGCCTCTTGATTCAGACGCCGTACTTTTTGGCCGTTCCTAATACAGTTCCAATAAAACCAGGCAAAATACAAGTACGGCGTCTGAATCAAAGCCGTTCGAAAGGCGTTCCATAGGCGAAATTCTCGGCCAAGCCAGGCGGGAAGAACGGGTGAGCCGTTCCAAATTGAAATAGCCGTTTTAATTTGATTCAGACGCCGATCTTTTCATGTACTTAATTCAAGGAATTAGGTTCGGCTCATGAAAAGATCGGCGTCTGAACCGGGCCTTAGACTTTTGACGGCAGGTGTTTCTTGAACTACTGCGTACGGTATTTTTAATCTATAAGCGTCAATTTTGCTCTCAGCTTCCTGAAAATGCTTGATTTTTTTTAGAACTCAGCTGAATTGCTTATGCAAATCGTTATACTAGCTCGCTTTCCCTCGATCTTGGGAAAACACGGACATCAACAATTTTAATTTGAAATTGAATCTTTGGTTGCTTTATCATTCAGTAAACAAGTCTAGCTTACATTTTACATGCCTTGAATGATTATTTCAAAATTTGGATCACATATTATCGAGAACAGAGTCAGTATAGTATCGTAAGAGTTTCTTACTAACTAAAACCCGTTTTTATTAAGAAACTTTTTTTATGGTATGGTATAAAAAAATAAGCTTACCTGTTGAAGCAAAGTTAACGTCGTGTTTTCTCGTTTGCGTAGCTCGGATCTCCAGCTCACAGCTAGGACCGTCTTCATTATTCTCTACCAGCGACCGATCGTCCATCTGTCTTCTTATAGCAACTTGGGCAGCCATTATTTTTCTTCTCTGACTTATCAAAATACATTTCTGGCACTCGCAATCTTTCCACTTACAAAATCTTTTGTGCCCTTTCAGAGTGGTGCGAACGCCATGATGCTTGCATCTAGCGCAGAGCGGTGTCTTTTTTGGTGACAGAAGCGTTGATCCTTGTTCTACGGACATGATCAAGATCCTGCTTGATTGAAATTGTGTCAGATACGGTGTGTTTTAAGCCTTTTCAGAAGTTACCTAAGCGTCTTCTTTTTTGCGAACGAATTTGTCACAATGTTACGGTCAGTAATCGAAGGCCAAGGACAGAAAGCTTCCAAGTTCCAAAAAGGGCGCGAAATTGCGCCACACTTTTCCCGCCAAATGCTTCGTACGGTTGACCGGGTACATCAAAGTACTGTATCAAAAATATGGTACATTAACAAAGACATGTATTTTTAATAAAATTTTAATGCATTTAGCTTGCCTGATTTGAGACTCCTATTCAGTGTTCTACGTGCATTCGTCTAGTTTACCTTAAGGTTCAAAGTTTGGTTGTACAAAACTGTACCCTATTGCAAAGTTTCGCTTTTATAACAAATAATGTTTCATTCGGTAAATGAACTACCGTATATGTGTTGAAATTGGTCAAAAGTATCTCTTTCATTCATGGTTTTAAAAATAATATTATGACAATAGGGTGTAATATGTTTTAAAAAGCGTTTTCTCGACTTTCCGGGAGAGGGCAAATAATTTGCGAGCGTTTCGAACGCATTTTACCACCCAGGGCCATAGCTATCAACAGGCAAGACGAGGCACTTGTCTCGTCTAGATTTTAACCCAAAATTAAAAACAAAATACTTTTATTTGGGAAAATAATTCTCAGTTGAACGAGAAAATAAATAACGTTTCAGAGCTTCTAGGTGCCAAAGTTTTTTGAGGAGTATACCCTCAACTCCCCGTTAGGGCTCGCGAGCGATCGATTTCTCGCGAGCGCACACCTTGCAAGTGAATTTGAACTACCTTATTCTGACAGTAAGCGTTGGAAAAGCGAGAGCGATGCAGTGGAGGGTAACTGATGGGCAAAATCAAACAAAAATCTCCTAAACATGAAGCTGAGACACGTATAAATAACAGTAATAAAGCAACAGCTTGAATTTCGTTATTTCATTGATATTATACATTTTAATTTTCGCGTCCTGTATTTCGCGATTTTGAAAAAATCTCGGAAAAAAGCGAAATTTAGGTAGTTGACTATGTAGCGCTTGTAAATATGTTCTAAGTTGTTTCGAGGCTTCTGCCTCTTCATCAGTGGCTTGCCTCGTCTATTCCAAAGTCTGGCTATGACCTAAGTTTATCTTGGATTTTGGTGCTAAATGACGGCTGCGAACTCGATCTCACTAAGACTTTCGAAAAGGTGTTTCTTATCTTTCCCCGACGCGGCATTGAAAGCATTCTACCACGTGGTGCACCATACTCAGCTGTTTTACGATTTTCCTAGTGATTGGTATTGCATTAGACGAACACACCTTTTTAACCATATAGTTTATTGACCATTGTTTAATACGTTTATTTATTACATGACAATCCCTTAAATATTTTCTACATTTGTTCTAATACATGTTTTACAAATTAATCCGCTGGTTTGACTTCCATTGCTTGTTCAATTTGTGTCAGCATATTGTCCCACTGAACAAACTGTTTGGATAGGAGATTTATCTGTAACGATCGATTAAGGAATATAAAGCAAAAGCCTCTTGCTTTCAAGAAAAACAGTTTGAAATACATAAACAAATCAACTTTGTCAACGAGGGTACGTCATGGCCTGCGTGGCTGGCGTTCAAAGGAGAGGGGGAACCGAGAAGCGCGAAACGCCTTCCAAGCACGCGAAGCTAGACTGGTAGATTTGTGGCCCTGCATGCCGGATTGAATTGGTATTTAGAATATAAATAAATAAATAAAATTGTTAAATAGAATTGTTTTTAGTGGAGAGGAAAATGAGAGAAAAATTGTTTGGAAGAAGGGGAACCGACAACAAAGAAGGAAATCCTGGGTTACTTTTCCAGCAAACTCTGTCTGCTACCACCGACCCTATTGGGGTCTTCGGTCTTTCTATGTTGTGTTTTCCTTCCGGTCCCCAGGTGAATGCAACTCGTGAGAAGCAACTGTTGTCCACGCGCAGTACGTGCCCTACCCATTGGAGTTGCCTTCTTGTACTTGATAATAATGCAAGATCGTCAGCGAAGTCGATGTCTTCACCTTTCTCAGTAACCTTCCATCTTATCTCAGAGTTTCCTTCCTCGAGCGCTCTTCTCATCACCCAATCAATGACGAGAAACAAGAAAAGAGAGAAACCCTGTTACCGGTAATATGCAAATATGCAAATTTTCTCAGTAACCTTCCATCTTATCTCAGAGTTTCCTTCCTCGAGCGCTCTTCTCATCACCCAATCAATGACGAGAAACAAGAAAAGAGAGAAACCCTGTTACCGGTAATATGCAAATATCAATGTTATGAACGGTGGTTTTGTTCCTAAGTTCATTATTTTCTCTTAGATTACCTTCTTAATGCAGGCACTTTTATTGATACAGAACCTTTCATTTGTGATCTTTATATGTACAGCTATTTCGAGAAACGTTGTCGGAAATCAAAGGCCTATGAGGCCACGACTGTTTTTTTTTTAAGCGATGACGTCATCGTTTAATGTGTTCGTGCGAGTTCTTGTCGCTTTTATTTAACAAGTGACGAATTAAATCGTCGAAGTCGAATGTGCATCACTTGTAAAGATCTATACGGATTTTCGTTGTTTTTCATTTTGTTTTGCATTGGTTGTAAAAGAAGCAAGCTCCAAGCAGACAAATTCAAGTTTTCGTGTTTTCATGCTAGAGCGTGTGTACACTCTTTTCCTAGTACAGCGTGTACGATTGACGTTCAATTTCCGGAATGTGTTTTGATAATGCCATGAGCATGATAAGTTTGATATTGCATTCTTTATAAAATATGTTCACAATCGATTTTCAAATTATCATCACATACCCATCAAAACAAAACCATTAGCGCGTAAAGTACAGTGGTCTGTCATCGGTTTTAATAAACCGCAACGTCAAACTGAGAGTGGCGTTACATGTAGGTCTGCCAACCATCTGTCAACGGCCTTTTGTTTACATCTGATCGACCCAGGGAAGGACCGACCGCTTCAAATCGCCACCGCTTCCGTAACTCCCGTTTTGCATACGCAAAAACAGTCGTAAAAACCACAAAACTGCACAAGCCAATCCCGAAAGGTAGTATGGGTAGACCTATTGAGCTACTGCACGTGTTGAATACTCATGAGATATAACAACAAAATAAGCGCGCATTTCAGGTTTTCTTTCTTTTCAGACATGTAGAAACAAGGTACATTTAGCCCCTCTGAAGTTAAGAAGAATTTTCCTCACTCAAAGTAAAAGTAAAGCGACAGATATAGGCCTCCTAAGAGGAAAAACAAATTCTCCACGTGCAAAAATACAAACTTGTATCTTTCCTCTAGGCCAATATGCAAAATTCCAGTGAATACCCAGACCACCTTTCGGTCTTGTCGCATGCACTTTGATGCTTTTCTCCGACAACCTTTCTCAAAATAGCTGTATATAGCTAACTGTAATTCCAACACACATCAAATAATTAAAGTGAGTCAAGACATGTGGCATGTCAAAGGATACAATGTTGTTGTACGCTGCTAGAAGATTATGTAACCTCTCATTAGCTGTGGTAAATTCTTCCTGTAACAGAAACAAACATGTCACCAGTTATTAATTAAATATGCAGGCTTGTGCCATAACTACATCACAGCAATAAGATGACAGTCATCAGTTACACAGAACAATTTTCACTTGTAATTTGCATTTATTTTTTCTTGCATAATTTACTATTCTTTTGGTTTAAAAACTTGTGCCACCTTCTCAATCAAATATCAAAAACTAAATCAAAACTCACTTGCACACATTTTTTCACAAAATTTCTTCACAATTTTTGGTTATTTGGGTGCAGTTTGGCAAATTTCTGATGTCTATATTATTTAGCTTTGAACTACAAAAAGTCAACAAAAGTTGAAATCAAGAGAATAATATAATTATTATCTGGTTCATCTTGCATGTTTGAACATTTCATACAAAACAAGAACGACAAGAACTAAACTGAATTAAAAATACTTTGGACAGTGCTATCTTGGCTTTTGGCAGGAACTTTTGTGAAAACAACCTTCAACCTTCTAGCTGATGGGGAGCGGGGATGGCGCAGTGGGGAGAGCACTCGCCTCCCACCAATGTGGCCCGGGTTCTATTCCGGCCCGGTACCATATGTGGGTTGAGTTTGTTGTTGGTTCTCGTCCTCGCTCCGAGGGTTTTTCTCCGGGTTCTCCGGTTTTCCTCCCTCCGCAAAAATCAACACTGCTAAATTCCAATTCGATCGGGAACAGTGGACGAAGAGCCACTCTGTGGAAGTGCCACTGCAAATTATTATTATTATTATTATTATTATTAAGATACTGCAAAATACAGGCTCCTAGTCTCCTATTGGCTGTATTCTTGAAGGCATGGGATAAAATATTATAAGACATATTACCTTTTGCTGGATATGAAGTTCTACCAGTGGTTGTATTTTGGCAGACCAGGTTGGAAGATCTGTTTTTACATAAATATAACAATTAAACAAGAAAGTTAAGTCTGCATAATGTAATTTAAACAAAAGTTAAAGGCAGTTTGTAGCTGTCCAGTTCAAGGTTTTAGTCAAGCTCAATGTGTAATGTGCCTTGCAGATTTCATATACAGGATCACATTTACGGATTAAAGTTGGTGGGCAGGGAATATACCAGTACCTGGCAGTTGTAACTCCTTCTCTGCTAGCTGAGAAGTCAGAAAATGCTCTCTTAAATATTACTTTACATTGACAGCTTCTTGAACTTCCAAGTAAGGTATGTACGTTAAGTCTGCATTCAAGCCTAGTGGACCATCAGACCAGAGCTTATCCTGGTTTCCAAAACATGAAGCAACAAGGAACATAGCACAGCGACCCTGACCAGCATAATAAAACTTAAACTTAAACTCAGGACTGTTTGATCCAGAGTCCTACATGCTAACTGTTAGGCCACAACACCTACCACATTTGAACTTCCAGAATGTTGATATATTTCAGAGAATACCTGCATATTTCAGCATCAGTTTACACCTCTCCAAACTTTTAATGGAACATATTGATCAGTGAATTAGTTAACTATGGCCATTTAAATACCTGCATATTTCAGCATCAGTTTACACCTCTCCAAACTTTTAATGGAACATATTGATCAGTGAATTAGTTAACTATGGCCATTTAAAAAAAAATTGTTGCAAAACTATAACAAACCTTTGAGAGGCTCTGTGGTGACAACTTTTTTCAAATCTTCAACTTGTCGAAGCTGATCTGCACATGCTATCAGTTGGCTTTCACCTAAGGACATAAGCCAGATTTTAGTACATGTAGAACTTATCATATCTGTCACGTAAAATCATTCTGATTATCTCCAAGGCACCTCCTGGCTTATTGCACTTGTTTCTGTTAAAAAAGAGGTGGCCGTGTTGTTACTTCCCTAAATGAGATTGCAATGTTTGCTATCTGACTTGTTAATATACAGGGCGGAAGCAAATATTGACAATTTACACAAATACATAAACTTATATAGAAACCATATAACCAGTCTCCCTCTACTAACTATGTAGAAACATACTTTAAAATGATTACTGGTACTATATTCTAACCTGCAATAATTATGTCAGCTTTAGCATCATCTGTAAGTGAAGCATTTTCTAAAAACTCTGGTGAGAGAAATTTCTCCAGCTCTTTCACTGAAAAAGAGAGTCAGTTGTCAATGAGCAATGTGTCAAAGCTGGAGCTTTTCCTGGATTTCTGTAGCATGAAGCAGCTAAGAGTATTGTTACTCCCCAGGGGGATGCTAGTCCAACACCAGGTAACCCCTACCCACCCTCACCAGAAATTTGTCAGGTTTCCATGACAGCTTGCCAATACCAGTTTATACTCCTCTGACTCCTGGGTGACCCTAAATTTCTTTTTCACAGGCCTACTGTAGCTAATCACCAAATTTGTGAAGGAAGCTGGTCACTTGCACTACGAAAGATGGCCACTTACAGTTTAACATGGACACTCAGAGAGACCACATTTTGTCTAAAACAATAAGCTACAGTTATAAAATAAGTATATTTATAATAAATACCTTTTTTCCATACTGCTGCTATTTTGGCATATTTGGAACCAATTTTATTTAGATTTTTCTGAACATTGTTCAAAGTTCCCAAACACTGCAACAAAAATATAATGTATAGTGCATGTATCAAAACTAAAGATGAAGAATAAAACAGAAATAAAAAAACTCTCTAAGTATTTTCACCGGGTTTTAAGGAGTCAACGACAATCTTGAGTTTTCTTCTTCCCAGTGTCAAAATTCCATGCAATTTTTAGCCGTATTTGATTTCTCAACATATTCGTATGGTTTGCCTTGGTAACAACTCTGTTGGAGGCAGGAGATACAGAGAAATGCCAGTCATTAGCCCTCCAGGTTATATCCCAAACATAATTATAAACTCTCCCCATCCAACTTTCTGTATCAACTTACCAATGTCCTCACAGGTCATAGACACTTTGCATAAATGGGTCGGCATTTGAATAGCAATACTTATACATCCTAAGAATCGCGTTTACATAAAAACTCTTTTGTCCATAAACATCCACACGAGGCTAAGGATGTACATAGTATTGCTATTCAAATTTTGACGCCATTTATGCAAAGTGTCTATTGCACTTCAAACAGAAGATAGGAATAATTTTGCAAGTAGAGTGCAGTTAAACATTTAATTAAAGTAGTTTTCTTACAGTTCATCCCTCATCAGGGCCTTAGTCGTTTAAGACTAGAATCAATCAATTAATCAATCAAATGAAATTAACCTTATTAACTACTACAATAAATGCAAAATTTAATCTTATTGTAGCATGATATTTTACACTGTTTAGTAAACAAGTTTCTATGTCAACGTACTGCTTCTTTGTGTTTACATATATATCACAAAGGAGCTAAACTACAATTTGTATTCTGTATTAAATCGCTCCAAATTTAACTGACAACCATCTACGGAGATCAACAAAGAAATAATATTATTTGCCATGAGTCAATGCACTAATTTTTCATGATCTTACGACCAGTACAAATCAATATAATTACCGATGAACCCTTTAAATTTAGGACATCTTCTTCACTGGTAAGTACACGTCTTTCGAGCTCTGATATTCGTTTCTCAAGAACATCCAGCGCCGCTCCTTTTTCTTTGGCAGCCGTCGCAGCCATTTTGTTTGTGTGAGTTGGCGCCCGCAGGGGAGTAGCGGTAACTGAGTATGTCATGTAAATTTCACCAATTGAACTTGTTACGTAACCCATAGGAAAATGGCGGCGAAGTCACCGAGAGTTCATCACACCATTCACTGGTTTCGTAAAGGCCTCCGGCTACATGATAATCTATCTCTAAAGGAAGCATGTGAGACGAGTTTGACCCTCAGACCGGTTTTTTTCATTGACCCAGATTACGTAAAACATGGAAACATGGGATTCAATCGCTGGCGATTTTTAATTGAATCACTCAACGACCTGGACAACAGTTTGAAAAGCTTTGGGTCCAGGTAATGGAATGTAGGAAGTTCTTGCTGTGACATATCTAGCTTCCTTTGGTCATTTTATTTGCATGTGCTACAATACTTCCTGGGACAAGACAGAGCGAGTCACAATAACTTTAGTATTGAAAGGAAACCAGTAGTGAAGTACAGTGGAACCCTGTTGTTCTAGCCACTAACAGGTTATTACAAGCTGGCCATACAGCTAAACACATTAACAGATTGGCCATATTATGTCAAATGTGAAGTTTGGCAACCTTTTTCCAAATATATAACACAAAAATGTAAATGTTGTTTATAGAGGTCATGCGCTTAGCTTCGAGATAGCTAGTTTGCAGGCATGCCACTGAAACATAGGAAACAAATAATTTTAAATGAACATAACATGGTTAAAAATTCCAACTTGCTGAAAGCAGACCAGTTGGCTATATACAAAGCATGACCAAGGATTTGAACTCGGGACAACCGTGAAACAAATCCAGCTAGTGGCAGGGTGGAGGGTTTGAACCCGGGACCTCCGGATTACAAGACCAGCGCCCTAAACCACTCGGCCACATACAAACCATTAATCACTTTTGATTGTTAAAATCTGACTCCCCAGTCGTCTCTCAGTCTCTCCTTTGAATATTTACGTGAGAAGCACGGTTGGGGAGCCCCGAGGGGTGATGGGAAGGAAGAAGGAAGGGAGACTCGTCTCCCTCGCTTTTTCTCTTCCTTCCCATGATTCCCTCCGTTTTCAGTTTGACCCAGTCTCCCTGGACTGAGCAGGGACAGAAAAGACGACTGGGGACAAGTCAGTGTTAAAATGCAATTCATTTTTTTCTTCTCATAGATTATTTGTTGTTCAAGGGAAACCTGAATTAGAATTACCAAGACTGTTCAAAGCATGGAACATCACAAAATTGACATTTGAATTTGATCATGAGCCTGAAGGAAGACAGAGAGATTCAAAGATTCGGGAACTTGCTTCTGGTGCTGGAATTGAAGTGGAAACAAGAGTTTGTCATTCACTTTATGATTTAGATGAGTAAGTGACAAGCTTAGAAATTTGAAAATCTGACCCTATTTTCTTTATCCTGCAAATATGTAATGGGGTGGGCAATTAACAATCAAGTGAGGTTAAAAGTCTACAGAAGGCACGAGCAGTCATGTCATGAAATTCCTCCTCTCCACTACCTTCCCCCTGAGGTTACCATACAAACAAAAACTGCATTAATTCTATATTAACTTTTATTTAAAATTCTTAGGATCATCACAAAAAGTGGTGGAAAAGCCCCCTTAACATACAAGAAGTTTTGCTCTGTGGTGTCATCAATGGGGCCACCTTTGAAGCCAATTCCTGTTGTGGACAAGAAAATGTTTGATGGTTGCTCTACTCCATTGACTAATGAAAATAAGTACCAGCTACCAACACTAGAGGAACTTGGAATTAAAATGCCTGATGAATCTAGTGGTGTGATTTTTCCAGGTGGTGAAACAGAAGCTTTAAGACGGCTAGATGAACACATGGAGAGAGAGGTATGTATGAGAGACAACCAAGGGGCTGAGTGAGTACTACTGTTTGTATTTTGACCTTTTGGGATTGAATCTACCAAGAATTCCTTTTGTTCGTGACTCATGATGTTATAATGGAGAAATGTAGTTAATTACTAGTGGATGCTTTTTGAGCTTGCAAATTTCAAAACAAACTTGCATTTCTAGCCCTAAACAGAGCAGAGAAATAAACGCCAATGTCATAGTTTTGCGAACAAGGTGAAAAATTAAATTTGTTTAATAACATTTTACATTAGGCATTTAATTCCCAATTTAGTTATTATTCATGTTCCTTGGAAGAATACAAGCTTTTGCTAATTTTTTTAATGATCCTTATAGTGAAACCTGGATTGCACCACCATTGTGTTAAAGAAATCTATTCCAGGTTTTACACTTAAAAGTGATTTCTTATTTACTTATAGGACTGGGTATGTAAGTTTGAGAAGCCAAACACAGCACCAAACTCCATTCAACCCAGTACCACAGTTCTTAGTCCATACATCATGTTTGGTTGCCTTTCGGCTAGACTGTTTTATCATAGACTGTCTGATGTGTACTCACGAGTAAGTTATTCTTTAATCTTAGGCCGACATCTAGGGACAGTCACTGCGCGTTCAAATGATTCATCTTTGTATCAGAAATTTTAGGGGTAACTAATGTACATTTATCTTAGCTGGGAAAACCATGTGTTGGAACAGGATAATCAATAATTAAATGCAATATTTCTTTAGGCAACGTGGCCCAGTACTGTCGTTATAAAAGGCATTAATCCGGAGGTCTCAGGTTCAAGTCCTCCTCCCTGCCACTAGATGGATTTGTCTTCGATGGTCCCGAATTCAACTCTTCCACTCTTTGTAAATGACCAACTAATAATAAAGAAACTTTAAAATGCAAGGCTGATTGAACAGCTGTTAAAAGGTATATTTTACTTAGCCCAATATTTCGGGTAGACTACCTGAAATACTGGGCTAAGTAAAATATACCTTTTAACAGTCATTCAATCAGCCTTGCATTTTGAAGTTTCTTTGTTTAAGTCCAATGCCGATCCTGACTGGGATCTACACAAAGACCCAGGTACATTTGGCTCCCATTTGTGGAAGTGGTCTTTGCATGGTTTGCTAATTAAGAGGGGTGACTCAACTACCAATTTGTTTCTAAGGCAGGTTTCTAATTGCTATATTTTGGAAACAAAACATCATACAGATAAGCTTTTTGCACGAGTTTGTTCTATTGACAATTCCTCCAAGAGTTTCAGGTCACGGTCATATTCAACGCGTCACGTGATCAGAACAGAATAAACCCTAAAGCTCAAACGGCGGATAGATTTTAAAATTAAAATGAGTGTCAACAGATAAAGAACGTCCACATGTATAATGTGACGTATCGTTTTTGTGAAATTCGCATTATTATAAGAGTTATGGCGTAATTAACACTCATATTTTCAGACTTTCATCAATAGCGTTTCCTTTTTTCGTGTAAACGGTAAAAGCATACGTCAGATTATAAAGACGGCTACGTTATCTCTGATTTGTAAGAGAAATCGGAACTTTACCTTGTTTCCTTGGAGTTTTAGGGATTTTAAATTCTAACGCGCGGTTTGGGACTGGCACTAGTTTCGCACGCGCAATGATATATTTTTTAAAGCAGGTGTACCCCCAAACAAAATTCACCATTTAGCGTTACAAAAAGCTTCAAAATCGCTTGCTTCAAAATTCAGTCTTCAGCAATTCCTCAGCAACTGCTCCAGATCTGTAGTTAAGAGTTTCCCCCCTTAAGTCATCAACTAATAATAGCCTACTGCCAGTTGGGATTTTTAACAAATTTCTGTTTCATTTACAATATTTGTTTATTTACAGTGTCCTCAATTAGCTAGCACAGCAAAGTGCAATATGTTAATAGTTAAAAATTAAGTGATTTTCTATCTATTTATGTATTTATTTGTTTATTCCAAGAAATGCTTGCCTTATAAAGGTTTTGAAGTACCTACAGAAATTATAGATTAGAAATGATTAAAGTTCTAAACTATTTGAGATGGTTGGCCTAATGCATCTTTAACTCAAAGAATAATATTATTACAGTTGTTACTTTTATCTGTTTTGTGAGACTAAGACCATATATCAATTAATACGTTCTGACAACCTGTGTATTTCAAATAGGCCAAGAAACATTCCAAACCTCCAGTTTCCCTACATGGACAGCTCTTATGGCGGGAATTCTTCTTCACTGCAGCATATGCCACTCCTAACTTCAACAAAATGGAGGGTAACCCTGTCTGCTTGCAAGTTCCATGGGACAACAATCAAGAGTTTCTCAAAGCCTGGTCTGAGGTATGTATAACACCAGACTCAGGGTTGTAAAGGGTTTTTTGTGGCCTTTTTTTCCTTGTGAATCATGAGTTGGCTATTTTATTTTTTGTGAAACATGATCTAGATTCCCCCCTCCCCCCCCCCCCCCCCTTAGCACTCTACAGACTGTGTTTCTTCTATGACTAGAGTCATTTATGCAGGAGGATTTTCGTGAAGCAGGCTGCTGTACGTCATGTAGTTGTACAGTAGTCAATCAAGAAGATAAATGCCAAAACGTCAAAAATTGATGAAAATCTTTGTGGAGAGGGTCTGTAGCTGCATGTAACAAAAGTTTTTTGTTCCCTTAAACTAGGCAAACACTGGGTATCCATTCATTGACGCCATCATGACTCAACTGAGGAGGGAAGGGTGGATACATCATTTGGCACGTCACGCTGTAGCATGTTTCTTAACCAGAGGAGACCTGTGGATCAGCTGGGAGGAAGGATTGAAGGTAAAAACATAAAGCAGTAACTCAACAAAACCTTTTCACTTCAAGCTATGTTATGGGGTTTGATCAAAGTTTTGTGTGTGCAAGATGCATCAATAGAGGTATCAAATACAGCGGTTTACTGACAAATAAATCTGGACTATGGAAAGTGGCCGCTTAATAAAGGTCGGACTGTAGTAGATGTCGTAGTTCAATTTTATCCTTGGTTTAAATTTTATTTTCCTTTGTTTTTGGGTATGGTAATGT
The DNA here is from genome assembly GCA_963693305.1 of Meandrina meandrites. Lineage (NCBI taxonomy): Eukaryota > Metazoa > Cnidaria > Anthozoa > Scleractinia > Meandrinidae > Meandrina > Meandrina meandrites. The sequence continues at coordinate 16,568,738 of OY855904.1, forward strand.
ATGATAATGAGTTTAAAACAAAAGAAAATAAAATTTGAACCAAGGATAAAAAGGATAAAAATGAACCACAACATAGACACCAAAGTGCTTCAAAAGCAACTGTTACTCTATTGAATGAAAAGGGAAAAAATGGAAAGAGAAAAATAGTTTTTCATCAGTTTTTTTCCCAACTTCTTACTTGATGAACAAAGAGAACAGAGAGGCTACTCATAGTCTAGTATGGATAGATAATCTTTATTTTTACATGGTTAAATCATCAGCTTTCAAAAATACTACAATAATCGTACATAAATACTAAAACTCTAAAGATAAGCTATTATAAAGAAAAAGCTGCTCTCCACGAAAGCAGTGCCCTAAAGTACTTGTTTTAAAAAGCCTTTAAATTGCCCACGGGACTCTGCTTGTCTTACATTGAAAGGAAGACTGTTCCATAAGATTACGCCCCTATAGGTAAACAGGGTTGGAAAAAAGGAAAAACAGATTGATAGGTGATTTTTTGTGAAGGTGCAAATCATTACCCACCCTCTCCACCCCATATATATATATATATATATATATATATATATATATATATATATATATATATATATATATATATATATATATATATATATATATATATATATATATATATATATATATATATATATATAGGTTGAATGAAAAATGCTGCGTTGCCAACGAAAAATGTCACTTGTGAGCAGGATCCAGAAGAGGATACAGGATGCCTTGACTTCACGTGGTAGTAAATAGCTTGGATGAAAAATGAAGTCAGAAACAAACCACTCACAGGTCCATATTTAATGCAAACGTTTCGCCCTTCGGGCTTCTTCAGTGCAAATTACTACAGGGATCAATACTTGGTAAAAACTAAGTTGATTACAGCATTTATATATGGAAAAACTAATAATTATTAACATCAGGGAAGACCTCCTCTCCGCTAAAGTGCGAGAGAGAAAAGTTCTTTTCCCCCTCGTGGTTGATTTCAACCCACATTTGCCCAACATTGGCAAAATTATTCAGTCTTATAGCCATTTCCTTTACGACTCACCCACCCTAGCACAGACTTTTCCAAAAGGGTCAATTATTCCATAGAAGAGCCAAAAACATCAAGGAGCTCTTAGCGGGACCCAAAGGCTCTAATTTTAATAACAATGACAATTCCATTACGAGTTGTTTCAAGTGCAGCAAAAAATGCGATCTATGTAAGAATTTTTTAAAGGAAGATAAGGTGTTTTACAGTTCTTCTTCGAATCGTTTTTATTCCATTAGACAACGTCTTGATTGCAAATCAAAAAACGTAATTTATTTAGCCACCTGTAAAAAATGTAAGGTTCAGTATGTAGGTTCGACTTCCAATGAATTCAAGGTCAGATTTCGAAATCATAAATCGGCTATGTTAACGAATAAGACCACGTGTGAATTAGCCGTGCATTTCAATAAGTTTGAACACCAGATGTCTGACTTTGATTTCATTGTTATTGAAAAAGTCGTTAATGAAAGCGAAGGCCACATTGACAGGCGTCTTCTCACAAGGGAGGCTTTTTGGTGCTCCCAGCTATGCACCCTCCATCCACATGGCCTTAATAAAAGATCTGAATTTAACTCTAAGAATAGAATTAGGTTTAATTAAGTATATTTGGCCTTTAGCATTTTTAATCCTCTTTTAAAAAAATTTTTATTCCCTAAGTTTATATTTTTATTTTGAAAGCAAGATGCATTAATTTTAATTTTGAAATAACGATACGATTTTAGTTTATACGTTCAAAGGCTTATCTTAGGGATCCTGTTATTATTGTTTGCATGGGCTTACTCAGGGGCTTCCATCGGGGAATTTATTACGGTTTTTTATTCCGTTTATGGACTCCTTTAGAGGAAACTGTTGTTTACTTATTGTTGCATTATTCAGGGACTCTTCGCTAGGATTTTGTTACGTTTGAATTTTTTCGTATCCGTTGTTTACGTTTCCACCTTGTAATTTTTTCTATAGTTTTTTATTTTTTATCATCTGCTTTGTTATGTAATATCGAAAATTAGAGTTTTTTACACCGAAGAAACAATGCTTTGTTAACTATCATCTGTAAGAGTCGCCCTTCATTTTTCAAGCTAGGCTTTCTCGCTAAACACTAATTTGTTCATTATTGTTTACTTTATTACTGTCACTCATTCATTTGCATCCTTTTTTATGTTATCTTGTTGTTGTTACGTAACCTTTCATCCTGTAAATTATTAACTTGTTTACTGTCACTACTTCATTAGCATTCCTTTTATGTTATTCTGTTACAGTTACGTAATCGTTTGATGTTAATAATTATTAGTTTTTCCATATATAAATGCTGTAATCAACTTAGTTTTTACCAAGTATTGATCCCTGTAGTAATTTGCACTGAAGAAGCCCGAAGGGCGAAACGTTTGCATTAAATATGGACCTGTGAGTGGTTTGTTTCTGACTTCATTTTTCATCCAAGCTCTATATATATATATATATATATATATATATAAAAAAGATTATTGTTTGTCTTCATTTGTGATGACGTATATATATATATATATATATATATATATATATATATATATATATATATATATATATATATAGTTTGAGTAAAAGAGTAAACAGCGAACTTCTCACAGGTGACGGTTTAATATTAATATGTAGACGTTTCGCCCATTCGGGCTTCCTCAATACATCGGTGTGGTGAAGAATTAAAAATGCTTGGAATAAAAAACTAGTTTACAATGTTGGACTTATATATAAAAATGTATAATTAAAAACAAAGTAGAAATTTACAAACAATTAAAAATTAAAAACCTAACAAATATTAAAAATTTAAAAATTAAATCTCACTTGGCTCTAGAGTATTACGCAATGTTTGAATGGCGAAAACATAACAGCAGGGTCCCAAGACAGGGCCGCTGAACAAAGCGCTTTCTAGCGCAACAAAAACTTGGTAACAGGATCCCGAAAGAGGGCCTTTGAATAAATTATTATAACAAAATCCCTAAATTAGGCCCCTGAACATGAGTAATTGTATTGCGTGCTATACTCTCAGCTAAGTAACAGTATCCCTAGTTGGGCCCCTGAGTAACATGTATTGACCTAAAATAAAAAACATTACGTAATAAGAACACTTGTGAAAAAAACAAAAAAAAAAAAAAAAAAACAAAAAAAAAAAAACAAAAAAAAAAAAACAAAAAAAACAAAACAAAACAAAACAAAAAAAACAAACAAATTTTTGATAAAACGTTGTCGGTTGCTAATTATATCTAATTCTATTCCTTGAATTGAATTCGGATCTTTTAAAGACTAATAAGAACACTTGTGAGGTTGCGACACATTTTAACAAAAAGATTTCACAATTATTGAACAAATTTCCAACCCAAGTGACAATAACAGCACTGATGAACGTCTTCTAACGAGAGAAGCTTATTGGAGTGCACAACTTTGCACCCTTCAGCCTCACGGATTGAATAAAAGATCCGAATTCAATTCAAGGAATAGAATTAGATATAATTAGCAACCGACAACGTTTTATCAAAAATTTGTTTGTTTTTTTTGTTTTGTTTTGTTTTTTTTTTTTTGTTTTTTTCACAAGTGTTCTTATTACGTAATGTTTTTTATTTTAGGTCAATACATGTTACTCAGGGGCCCAACTAGGGATACTGTTACTTAGCTGAGAGTATAGCACGCAATACAATTACTCATGTTCAGGGGCCTAATTTAGGGATTTTGTTATAATAATTTATTCAAAGGCCCTCTTTCGGGATCCTGTTACCAAGTTTTTGTTGCGCTAGAAAGCGCCTTGTTCAGCGGCCCTGTCTTGGGACCCTGCTGTTATGTTTTCGCCATTCAAACATTGCGTAATACTCTAGAGCCAAGTGAGATTTAATTTTTAAATTTTTAATATTTGTTAGGTTTTTAATTTTTAATTGTTTGTAAATTTCTACTTTGTTTTTAATTATACATTTTTATATATAAGTCCAACATTGTAAACTAGTTTTTTATTCCAAGCATTTTTAATTCTTCACCACACCGATGTATTGAGGAAGCCCGAATGGGCGAAACGTCTACATATTAATATTAAACCGTCACCTGTGAGAAGTTCGCTGTTTACTCTTTTACTCAAACTAAATCTACCGAGTGCAAGCGTCCCGTATCCTTTGGATCCTTCTCACAAGCATCGTCGTTGGCAAACCTTCTTCTTTTATACAATATATATATATATATATATATATATATATATATATATATATATATATATATATATATATATATATATAACTGGATTTGGAAAAACAAGCCTCCAGAAAGTATTACTTTCTTTATGCAGTTCGGCTTTAAAAAAAAAAAAAAAAAAAAAAAAAATGAACTTATGTAGCGTGCCTAGAAGGAAAAGCATACAAGTTCTCTGTAAATATGTGTTTTCTCTCAATCTCCCATCCCCCCCCCCCCCCTTCGCATCCTCAGGTATAGTTGTGTGGAGTGGGTGGGGGTTAGACAAGTCCCAGTCTCTGATGCGCTGTGTACACACGTTTGAATTTTATTTTCGGACAGACTAGTATCAGTAAGCTGATCGAGTTAGCTTTCTATAACTTGCTGTCTAAAGGAGGTTTGCCTGAAGGCATCATTAAGTCTAGTGAAGGTGAAAGTCCAACGATTTGCAAGTTTGCGTCGTCTGTTATCCTACTTCCGACTTTAGCGGGTCGACTTAAAGACTCGGAGCGGTTGGAGGTAACGATAACGTGGTGCCTGTTTTAGACAGCAAAAGGCTTTAGGCACATGAATTAGGGCTCGGAAGCAGTAGTTAGGGCACATTTCTACTCGATGGTGGCGATATTTGGCTTGAATTTGAGCGTGCCTAGAGTGTTAGTTTTTTTCTCTGTTGTATGTTGGGGACGGGTATTTCCCGCTTCATTAAATTGAAATACATCCGGGACATTGTTATTTGTGAGAAGAATCATGTCGAACAACAGGGCCAAGAAATCACTTCAAGCGATTATGTGAGTAGACCTTTTTCCTTCTATTTTCAATTTTAGGCGTTCTCCGCTTAGCTAACAGTCAGAGTTCTTTTTGATTCGCTAGTGGAAGGGAATGTTATCGCGTGGTTTTCCGGTCAACAATGAGCCGATAATTGACATAAACAACACATGCCAGCGTTTCGCTTTACTCAGATATATCTGATATATTGCCTGGTTTGCTTGAAATTGAATCAATCGTCGATGTAGGATGCTAAAGTTCAGTTTATTTGAGAAGTCAATGCCCTTAGAAAGCTAAAGACAAGCTCTCGGCCGAATGTTTTTGCACGTTTATCTTGGTGTCAAATTAGACTGATATGTCATGTTGTAAACACTCTTAATTAAATAATATAGTTCATGATTCGGGCAAAATACCCTGAAGTTAGTATTTTTGGCCACAAAAGGCAAAAGAAGTGGCTTTTACATTCATCCGAGCTACATTTATGCTTTGTGGAAAGCTCTCTATTCAGGGCTAGTATCAAAACTATCAGTGTCCGTCAAATTTCTGGAGGCTTGTTTTTCCAAATCCAGTTAGATATATATATATATATATGTTAATGGCTCTTACAAAAAAACGGCTCTTGTAGGAGCCACAACACTGAAAAAAGATTTGACCACTTAAACAATCTTTTTTAATTTTATTTAATTTTTGGCTGACAAATTTGATTGGTAATTACCGATCACCCTCCGTTATTTCCAACCCTGGGTAAAGCTAATTAAAAGTATTGTGTTGTGAAGCTAATCAAATCAAACCATTTCTCTAATGCTGTTCATTGTGACATTTGGTAGCTAGGTTTTACATACAGTTTTCAAAGACTCCTGTTACAGCCTGGTTTAAGTAAATAACAGTTGTGTCATTGCAGGTGTTTGAGAAGTATCTTCTTGATCATGACTGGAGTTTAAATGCTGGGAACTGGATGTGGTTATCAGCAAGTGCCTTTTTTCATGCTTACTTCAGGGTTTATAGTCCTGTGGCATTTGGCAAGAAAACTGATCCCAATGGAGAATACATCAAGTGAGCTTAATTTGAAAACCGATTGTTCATGTGGAGCTTTATTCTCAAGCAGCATATTGGTGGATTCTGCTGACTGCATGAGCTGGTTGAGAACTCTGTTCAATTCCAAGAAATTAGAAGAGCTGTATGGCTCATTTGTCAGGACCTGCTTATTATTATTCTCCTTTACCTCGACCTGAATCAATGACTGATGAAACTGATAATTAATAACAGCCAGTTGATCAAGTGATATTTATAATCAGTGACCAATCAGTGACTAAGATTATTGATTGTTATCAATAAATTATTAATTAACTCAGTTGTGTTATTTTAAACCTGGGTTGGTGATCATACAAATTAAACAGTACTGAAAACAAATCAGTCATTGGTTCCTTTTCTCACTGTCCTCTATCATCTAAGCAGACCTTTCTGGAAACATAGGTCACTTTTAATTAACTTTCTGAAGGTGATACGTGATCTTCGCAGTGAATTTCCAATTTTAAGCAATTGGAATAAAGAAGCCTGAAAAAAATCAGGGCTTCAACGGGCTTCAACAGGCTTCAACAGGGCTTCAACAGGCTTCTTTATTCCAATTGCTTAAAATTGGAAATTCACTGCGAAGATCACGTATCACCTTCATATATATCCGCAGTTCACATATGAATCATTTCATATACATTACATCAATTAACTTTCTGTTTTTCAAGATTCATTAATAATATTAGTTGTTGCCATAATTGTGAGTGATGCAGTGAAAAACACAAATGTTAGTTGGGTTTTGAACTTCAGAGTTCACATATTACAGAAAGGTGTAGTAAACTACTCTCTGTCGAATTATAGGAAGTGTAAAATGTATTATGGCTGGAGTAACAAGGGTCATAGGTTAGATTTCCATCGGGAACTCGGATTTTTTCAGTGTTTGGGAGGCCATGGGTTTATTCCTGTCTGGGACTCAGATTTTTCCTTGTTTATGCTTTGTGACATGATGACTATAAAATCTTTCTCGTTTCACTACCATACTCAAAATTTATTTTTATCATCAATTAATTTTTTTGTTGGCAGGAAATATGTACCGGTTTTGAAGAAATACCCACCAAAATACATCTATGAGCCCTGGACTGCCCCATTGAGTATGCAAAGGACAGCAGGATGTGTTATTGGTGAAGACTATCCTCGCCCAATTGTGGATCACCAAATGGCTGTGAAAACCAATCTTGCCCGGATGAAGAAGGCCAGAGCAGGCCACTATGGTGGTGGTGCAGATGAAGGTGACTAATATCAGGCTCTGTTCCTGTGCCGTGTATGCTTTTTTTATTATTTCATGATTGACACATTTTCTTTTGTTATTCAACAACCGTTATTTAACTTACAACCCTGTTGAATATTAACTAACTGAAAGTCTGGGGAGGGCTTGATAATGTAGCAGGGAAGAGCGGGGCTGATGAATGAATTTATGAATATTAATGAGGGATTTATCTGTATAAATCCCTCGTTTCAGGGATTTATACAGATAAATGCGAGGGCTTTTATTTGCATAATTTATAAAACCTCTTATTAGCATTCTAATATTCTAGGTTCCGATTGATATATTCCTGACAAAATAAAACTCTCTGGACAAATTAAACACTGCAATTCCAACAACAAAAATTTTACTGCAACCTGATACGAAATACTTTAAGCTATATAGCAGTGGCAGCCCAAATATTTTTTTGGGTTTACTTTCCCTAAAAACATTTAAGTCTTTGAAATAACAAAGCCTTCTTCCATTTCTAAATTCATTCTGGAAATATAAAATTCATGTCAATGGAATCATAAAAGATTAGCTAAGTTCGGTTGATTTTCCGTCATGCCGTTCTCAAATTTGTCGCTACACACTGCCTCAGTTAAATATTCCTTCCTCTTGAGTTCAACGACAACGTGCATCTCATTCTTGAAAAATTGAGAATCTTAAACGTTTCCTTACAACTTATCTGGTATTCCGAGCAGCCCATGTTCCTGTCCTTAGTTCAACTCTTCATAAATTTTTCTAGCCGTTCCTGTCGAGGTTTCAAATTCTTCATACGTTTACTACTACCATTAGACGCTGTACAAAACACGCTAAACCGCACCTTGCGAACAACACACAGTGCAAAACAAACCATCAAAACAAGCTTGTGTTATTCAAATAAGGTTGCAATCACAATAAATCGTGAAATCCGTGGAAATGCACGATCGGGCTATTCTGAGAAAACCACACAATGGCAACAATAAAAAACAACAAAGACTACATTGTTTACGCTCGGAGCCGATGTACTACTAATTAGACGGCTTTTGTCCTCTTGGAAACGGGCTTTATATAATGATCCCTCATGAATAATATAATAAAATAAGTCAGATAAATACCTCGAACGTCAGTATTAATCCATATACATCCCTCGGGCCTACGGCCCTCGGGGATGTAAATGGATTAATACCTCCATTCTCGGTATTTATCTCTTACTTGATGACTGATCTCATCTTTTATTCTAACCTACTCCTAAGTAGCATACTTAATGTCAAGTCTTAATGGAGTATTCTTATCCCGTGTTCTTAATGGATTTTATCTTAAACCTGATTTATATTTGCTTACTGTATTTACTCATTGAAGTGCTGTTCCCTATTAAGTGTCGCATATGAGACCCAAAATATTGAAGAGCACTGGCCTAGAATAAGCACTGAATTTATTTACAACGCATCAGACTGGCTTGCTCGTGAAGTCAAACTCATGAAACAAGACAACTTTTTTTTAATTTTTTTAAGAGTGCCACCCTCAAATAAGCATCACGCTCGAATAAGTGCTGCAACCAAAACAGTGTGATAAACAAGAATTGACAGCAAACCTGACCACATTAGAGGAAGTAATAATATACTATTTTTACTTTTATGATCTATTAAAAAAAATTTCTTCCTTCCTTCATGAACATGTATCTTTTATTGTATACTGGTTCTTATGATTGACCTTTTTATTATGCACCTTTCAGACCCTCACAATGAAAGCAAAAGCTCACCTGTCAAACGAAAGAGTGTCAAACAGCCGCCAAGCAAGAAGTCAAGGAAAATAACTGATTTCACAAAGAAGTTATGACTACTGCTAGGAGAGTAACAAATGCCAGACTTACTGCATTTCACCTTGTCATCTTCTATTTCTTTTGGAATGAGTGGTGTTCCCTGGCATTGAACTCATAATTTAAATTTCCTTTTTCATAACTGGGTCAGTAAAATTGAAAACAAGGTCTTTGACAGTATGAGAGATGACTCATGTACTTTGTGGTTTAGGACTTTATTTTCATGAATACCATACATTTTGTAATCACTGTAAATAATTGAACTTTGAATTGAGAAATATTATTATGGTACACTTAAATTGTTTTCTGATAATTGTTCCCATCTAATATGTGCTTTGATATGCATAGCATGGGGGATGCTTCTATATTTAAAGGTTGGAAATTATGTGACCTCCGTAGCCATTAAATGAACAAACAAAATCCTTGGCGACAAAGCTATTTTCCTTCATGATAAAGTTAAATTGTGTAACAAAATAGAAAACAGTCATGTTGTGAAGGAGCTGGCCAAACGCATGCAACATTTCAACGCAACATATCGCAACATTGTTGGGCACAACATGTTGCATACGTTTGGCCATCCTCTTGGATGGCACTTTGAAAAAGCAAATCAAACTGGTGCACATGCTCTCGCACAACGACGTTGCAGGAATGTGACCAAACGTGTACAACATCATGCAACGTCCAAAATGTTGCTAGAAAAACTTGACCATTTCAAACTTGAGGCAACAACATGCAACATGTTGTAACAGGGTGGCCAAACGTGTGCAACATGTTATGCCCAACAATGTTGCAATATGTTGCATTGAAATGTTGTGGGCATTTGGCCGAGGATTAACAAATCATTGTTACAACCATATAACACTAAAACCCTTGTAAATATGTACTGTCCTGTGACATAGTGCATCACAAAATACTATGAAAATCTTGTAACCATGATTAAACACCTTGTTACAGCAGATCCGTTTTAACTGTGTAGCTTTATTTTTTTAAATCTTTACCCTGTTTAGCCATGTAGGCAAAATCTTTTACAAGATTTTATAACAGATGCAAGGTGTACATAAGGCAAGAGGTGTAGGTTATCTGTAACTAGATGAGTAATAAGATTGTTCCAGTTCAAATAAATTCAGAGCAAGTTCTTGTTTGAGGTTTAAAAGTTGTTGATCTGTTTGATTGGTCATCTCCTGGAGAGCGTGGCTTCGTTCCGAGATACTGGTGTTCACTGATGGAAAATCATTCAAGATAAGAAACTCCTTCATGTCTGAAACAAGCTTCATCAGAGATTCTCCTGCCCTAACCTGGAAAACAATTTGTTAAATATATAAACAATAGTCTCCATTTGGCGCGAAAATATGCACGGATATTTGTCTGCGGACATTATCTGTTCCGAGAAGCGAACAGTGAGCTTCAAGGAACAGATAATGTCCAAGGACAAATATCTGTGCATTTTTTTTGAAACCAAATGGATGCTGTTGTGTTTATTATCCTTCAAATATTTTTTTCTCCAAGGCCGCGTTTTGGGAGACCTTTTCTCAAAGCTTTTTAAACGCCAAAGAAATTCTGTCAGCGCTCAAAATATTATTAGTCTGTTCAAAGTGTTTAGTTTTATTCATTTTAACAATTTACTCGGGATAAAAGCTAAACATGCAAATATAAATCGCAAAGTTCAAAAACTGGGGAATATCATCTGATCCAACAGCCATAATGGTTGTTTTTATTCCTAGCTGGAAATAATCCTAAGAATAACCATGTTTCATTAGTTACTGTCATAATGCAAGCATCTGCCAATGCCAGGAGAGATGGCTGTATTATCAGGCAGGTTGCAAAACTATTTAGTTATAAGTGTTATACAAAATTTTTCACATTACATGTCACGTCTTTTATGCATGTTTACATGCACATGAACAATACTTGAGTTGTTGTTCAATTAAGTGCTGGAATTTTTGGTTGAGTAATTTGCATACAGTTCGAGATTTTGTCAAGTATTGTTAGTTTTGGAGTTCACAAAGGACAAGAATGGAACATTCAGAGAATTTCAAGGCAATAGCATTGAAACTGTAATGTAACGAAAGCCTAACAGTACTGTAATGTAGGAAAGGCTTCATATTCAAGATGTACACTTGACTGCAAAACTCTGATCAAAGGAATCTGGAAATTAAAATAAGATACGTTCACAAATAAAGAAATGTGAACAATTTTCAATTTGTGAGTGAGGTGTGCGACTGTCGAAAATTAATTCAGTGGATAAAAGAAAGAGGCAAATTTTTCTGCAATCCCGCACCTTAGACAATTTTGCGGTGTCACAAAATCTCAAAAATGACATCACAGCACGGTAACATGCATGGCTCTCCTTGATGTTGTTGCGGGCCATGTTTACTGCAGTTGCTAGTCATAGCAGCCAGTTACGGCTACTAATAAGACCTCTATGCTTTCAAACATGGTAAACTTACAATATTGGCAGCTCTAACGTTTACTTCATATTGATCCTGGGCGGACTGTGTTAGCCGTGATACTTGAGTTTCATTTTCAACCTTGGAGCAACAAACACTTGATTTAATGATGACACTTGTAGTATTAACTAGCCTTAAAAACAAATCCACCGATTAAAAAACATAAGCTGAATAAGAGTGTACATCAGTGCACATACCTTGGAAGATTTAACAATTTCTGTAAAGTTATCTAGTATTGACTTTACATCATCCTTCAGACGTTTAGTGTAAGACTTCAAAAGAGTCTCTTTACTTTGAGGTAAAATCCTGCTTGGTTGTGACATCACCTACGAAATCCAAAGCCAAAACAATTCAGTTATTAAAGGTAGAGGCCCTATTGGGGGAGGGGGGGGAGGGGGTCTGAGTATTCCGTATCCATTAATTTTTGGCCTAAATATAAACTTATATATCCCGATCCCGTATCCCGTTATTTCCGGTGATCTCCAACTTTCATGTTCGATATCCCCGAATCTCTTCTTTAAAAATCCCGTATCCCAGATTGCAGAATACCCGGCCAACTTTTTTGCATCATATCTCATTGAATAACATAAGTGCCTATTGCATTGTGTTATATATGCCTCGTTCTTAAAGCGTTCCGACACATGTAAATGAGTGGGCCGGGTATTCTGCAATCGCTCCTTTATTTTTCGCCCTAATATCCCGTATCCCTATATTTTTTTTAGCAAAATATCCCGTATCTCCAAAACCCTTGTAGGGCTACAAAGTTAAGTCAATAGTTCCTCTACGAGATCAAATGGATATTTAAAAAACTCAGGGTGAATTGAATTCACTGTTTTCTATAGAATTTTTATCACATTATCTGTAGAGCGACCTTTCGCAATATCTATTTACCTAAATCATCCGATGATTTCGCGTTCTCTGGATAAATAAGGTCACTCGCAAAAACTGTCAGCCATTTTGATTTCTGTAGCGCCACGCGCTGCATTGTGGGTACTGAGTGAAATTCCCAGGAGCCACTGCAAACTTCCTCTTCGTCCGCCATCGAAAAAGATGGTAAGTCCTGAGGTTTTATACTAGTACAAGCTATGTTATATCTGGCCCATCGTAAGTTTCTTTTCCTCTTGCGAACAAATAAACTAACCTCCAATATGTTACCTATCCTTTCGACAAGTTATTTTTTCTTTTACTGAGTGAATAGAGCTTCATTTTAGAATATGTTGCTTATGTCTTTCGCGACTTGCCATCGTTTTGGTTCACATTTGTTCAGTTGTGGAAAGACCATTTTACTTATGAATAACTGTATCTCACTTTAATTGGCTTGTCGCCTCAAGTCAAAATAAGGCTATGTTGTTTGAATTTTTTAGCTTTCTTTGTACATACATTTTTGGACATTTATGCTGGTTTGTTTTTGTCCATTAAAAGCCTTATCGAAGAAAATATTTTGCACGTGAGTTTTTTTATTGATGATTACGGATAATATTCAGTGTCAATTTTTGAGATGCAAAATATTTCGCTCAACAAATATTGTGTTTTGATCCCTATCCATGTTATCCAGAAATCGGAAAATAATCTCTGATCAATTTGTTTATGAATGGCTTTTATACCTAATACTTGGAATTGTTATATGTATGCCATCCTGTTTTATTTTAAACTGTTCAACATTAATAGTGACCAAACTATTGTTTCCCCAAAAAATAAATACCAAATGAGGGCATAGTCTATGTAAAATAACCGACTTTTTGCAAAGTGTACAACAGTAGTTATAAGAAGTGTTAAAATCCCCGGGGTTAAAATCACCATTGTATGGATAAGTGTAGACAGATTAACCAACTTCACTATCCAATTGGCCCAGATTGTTATTTGTCAGCACTTATCCACCAGATTGTGAGTTTTCCGGTGGATAGCATTATCTACCCTTTTAAACAACCAGGGCCTGATAATGATTTATCTTGTGGATAGCATTAACTATCATTTTAGAATAGCCTGGGCCTTGTTTGATTATTTCTTGATGGCAGCTAAGTTGGTGTCCCAATGTAGGACAACAGGATTACACCAATATTTAATTTTTGGACTGTCTTTATTGCAAATATCGGCATTTGACTGGTGGATTTTTATCATGACTTGCCCGATGGGCACGTAGCATTTTTGGACTTTTCAGTTGGTAGCTGAAGCAAGGCCACTGAGAAAAGCCTAAAGGATGCATTTTCTATGCACCCAATATCGAGTTAAAGTCTAAGTTTAGTCAGTGGTCCTTTCTATGCACTCTGTAATTTATATATTTTTTGATATTGTTCAGGCATGTGAGCCTATTCTGTTATTTTTAGGAAACTCACTAACACACCTTTTTTGTTTGATCTGCAGCCTAAAGTTAAAAGGGTTAAGAAGGTGGCGCCTGCCCCTTACACGACATCCAAACCTGCACCAAAAAAGGTTGTTAACCCTCTCATTGAGAAAAGGCCAAGGAATTTTGGCATTGGTAAGATGGTTATTAACTCTCTCACTCCCAAGAGTGCCATATGGCACAAGATGCCATTGCATGCTCAATACTTGATCCATTAGTATGAAATTTGGACAGCAAAATGGTCTTGGACAGATCTCGCGTGAAGCCCCTAGCATTGTCCTTTGATGTATATTTGTTGTTCCTTGATGTAAACCCATGTTAGATAAATTAATGACAGTGAAAGGAATGTGAATATTTTTGTTTAGTATGCACCTTTAACTTTATTAAACTGGGAGATCAAGAAGGGCTGTACAACAGCAGCCCCAAACAGGCCATCCAAAAACCTGTCATGCGGAGGAATGGCTGTCCATAGGACAGTTGGACGGCAGGCTGGCTAAAAGGTTGTGCTTCCTGTACCTTTTACTCCTGCTTCTTGCCCCTTTCCGTAGTTTTTTTTTTGTAATTTGTTTATTGTTTCAAGGTAATACAGTAATTAGAATACTTACAATAAGTTAATTTGCAATAGACCTCGCAGTAGTTACAATACACTACTTACAATAAACTTGCTAGTAATACACGATACAGTACTTACAATAAATTAATTACAAGAACTAACATACAATACGCCACTAGTGGACACTATGTGCCATTTCTATTGCAAAATGTTGCAAAATTCTTCCCAATTTCTCCCAGATCCAACCACCGTGGGAATCCTGCTTCCCACCCTCTCTTCTCCTGTCTCCCGCCCCTTTTCTTCCGGGCTCCTGCCCTCCTGTCCCCACCCACTCCTGTACTCCTGTTAATGTGAGTTATGACATCCCACAAACAATATCTTCTAAATTTTTTATAGAATGTGGTGTTTAAATCCATAGTTGCCATTTTTCAAAAATGTGATATTTCCCATCGAATAATAAAAATTAATAATAATGATAATAATGTTTTTTTAAGTTATTTTAGAGTAATTTTACATTTGATGAGCTGTGTGTAACACTTGTGTTGTTTTTATTGGGATAATTGTTTGACTTGCTTGTATGTGGTTTCATGGTACTAATCCTTGGTAACACTGCAATAACTAACAAGACTAGTTGTGATTTTTTGGCTGTCTTGCCTTTTCCTGTACTTGATACACAGTCATGGAGACTAAATGAAGACCTGAAACCTGAACAAGCACTCTGTTCAAATCTCAGAGAGCAGTGCATTAATTCATGTTTATTTTAATATGGAATAGTGCACTGTTTTCCGAGATTTGAGCAATTACAATCTGCACTGATGCTGTAATGTAGTAGTACAGAGAGCAGTGATATCTGGTTTTTGAATTAATGACTTTAATGTTATAATTTTATATGATCTGTTGGAAGAGAATGAGAGAAACCGTTTCTTATAGTCATGGCAATTGTAAAGAAAGCACTTTTTGACTTTTTTCTGGACTGGACATGTATAAAGAATCAGTTTTATTTGCATCATTATTTTATTGTGTATATTGAATTTCCTGACTCTTTCTTCATGAGTACAAATTTTGATTCACAGAAAAATATTTGTTTTGTTAACATCTAGGTGGGGATATCCAGCCCAAACGTGACTTGAGCAGATTTGTCAGATGGCCAAAATACATCAGGCTACAAAGGCAAAAGAGTGTTCTTTACCAGCGTTTAAAGGTTCCTCCTTCAATTAACCAGTTTACACAGACACTGGACAAACAAACTGGTATGTTATTGCTATGATTATTCCACCTACTTATTTAGTAATGGACAACTCTTGACTTTTTGCACATCCATCAGAAGTCAGTATGAGTAGAAAGAGATTGTTTGTAGTACCATAACCAGTTCACCAGGAAAGGACATTTTCTCTGTGAACTTGTAGTCAGGGTTGTCCATGTGATGCCAGCAAAATTTCAAGCATAATAGCAAAGTAAAAGAAAAAAATTATAAAGGTCTGCCCTCAGAGGAATCTAGGCTCTAGTCATCTGACTTTGCAGTCGAAGTCACATTGATGCTAATGGAACCCAAACAGCTGACCATCAATGAGCCGAGTGTAGTTTGTGTTTTGGAGCTCACTCACAGCATTTACTTGACTCCTGCTTTGTTTTCTTCATGTTTTGAGCCAAATTTACATTGTTTTCAACTTGGAGAGGTAATTCAAAAGTAAAGAACCAGGGCTGGAAATAACGGCCGGTCAACGGACAATGTCCGGCCTAATTGGGGCTTTGACCGGTCAAACGTTCGACTTGCCGGTTATGTTGACCAGTCAAATTCGATCATACTAAAATATACTAAAGTTTCCATGTTATTCACGTATTAACTATAAGTATGCACATCACTTGAAAATGAAAATTACAAATGAACACACTATTTTACATCTTCGCAAGTTTTGTAGTGTGTTTACATGTAACATTTGCTGTGGCATTTTCACAGTGTTGCGTGCGGCGTGCGTAGTATATGAACCCGATTGTATGTTTACATTGAATGAATACTGCAAGCAGTTCAATGAAAAAGCCTCTAGTTTTCGTGAATGAGTTCAGCTCTCAAATAGTTAATACACAGAAAATAACAATCAGATCAGAATCCAAAAATTATTAGAGCGAGTTTTCATTCTGTAATTGTCTCAACTACTTCTTATTTGAAAATTTAAATTTATGCAAATTTCGTGTGAAATGTAATTTGATTCTACACTGTCTCGTTTTTCATGTTCATGAATGTTGAAAACAAAACTTTTTTAATGAAACTTGTATTTTCATGAATGAAACCCTGTTTCATTTGAATTTAAAAGTCAATTGCTGACTACAATCTAATTTAGTTTCTATTTTTCAACGTTTTTTTGTTACAGGTAATGAATGATGTGATTTTGCAAGTGTCTCATGTCTGGCTCATAATTTGTATTTGTCTGGATGGCTAAACTTAGCAAATGACACATTACTTTTCAATGCTTGGGGCCATGGGTTATAAGCCCTTTGGCCTGTTTTGTTTCACTCTAAGATTATCAATGATTTGTACAAAATCTGTGGTCTCCTTTTTGGAACTTTTGCAAAATGTAATTTTAGACAAAAATGTCATCTCCGGAATTTTTTCATCGAAAGATGTAGATTTCACGTGCGTTTCCCATATATTATTAAAATAAACAAGCGGCAAGATGAAGATCAATTTCATCAGCTTCAGAAAAAAAAGTTGGCTATTGTTTTAGGGGTGGGGGGTTAATATTGTGTATTTAATTAGGAGAAAATGTCATGTTATATTTGACCGGACAGAAACGAGGTATGTCCGAGCTAAATTTAGTTTGGCCGGTCATCTTGACCGGCATCCATGCGGCCGTTATTTCCAGCCCTGAGAACCACTTTAAGATGGTTTCATTTGACATTTTTAAGCAATGTTATTGATCTTAAGAGTAGCCGGCACACCAAGGACTACTAGACGGTAATTTTTGCCGGTCGCCGGGGCTTATGGAGAACACTGTAATGGAGCAAAATAGCATTTAGAATAAGTATAATGGTGACAAAGTCAGGCATAATGTGGACAACCCACTGCAAAAGGTTACCCATTATATAGACTACTAAGTAATATGTTATTGGACTTTCCCAACAATTTGCACTGTAGATATGATTGAGATTGATTCTCAGGGGACAAAAGAAGCAAGACAAGAATATGGAAGTTTACCTTTGCACGGTACTCAGTTGTAGTTGGTATGTTTCTAAAGGTGGTGGCAAACGAGGACACAATGTTACAGACACATTGTGGCGGACACAAATGTTTCCCTGTTTGCCCGCGCAGGCAACATTTGTTGCGGAGACACAAAAATGTTTCTGATTTCTTTCAGAAACATTTTGTGTCCGCAACAAATGTTTCACCGTTTGCTTGCCCAAGAAAACATCATGAGCAACAATGTGTCTGCCACAATGTGTCCTCGTTTGCAACCACCTTAATGAGAATTAATTGAATTTTTTGTCACTTTAAGCAACTCAGCTTTTCAAGCTGATGCACAAGTATCGTCCAGAGACTAAAGCTGAGAAGAAAGCTCGTCTCACGGCCAAGGCTGAAAAGAAAGCAGAGGGCAAGGAAGAACCAGCGGGAAAGAAGCCAGTTGTGATCAAATATGGCCTTAACCATGTGACTAGTCTTGTGGAAAACAAGAAAGCACAACTTGTGGTCATCGGCCATGATGTTGACCCTATTGAGGTAATTTGTAGTCGAGTGAGGACAGATTCTGTTTTGAGGAAAGTGAAGAGAATTCTTAGAGAGGATGTAACCAATCTTTTTTTTTTTACAGCTTGTTGTGTGGCTGCCAGCTTTGTGCAGGAAAATGGGTGTGCCTTACTGTATTGTGAAGGGCAAAGCCAGGTAAGAATTTGTTTCTATATTGTCAATAATAGAGGTGACCACTGCTTACAGCAATGGGAGGTGCGGTGGCCTAATGGTTAGTTTGCTGGATTCCAGATCGAACGGTCTGGGTTCAAGCCCTTGCTGGGGTCATTGTGTTGTGGTCTTTAGCAAGACACTTTACTCTCATAGTGCCTCCCTTCACCCAGGTGTATAAATGGGTACCAGCGAATTTACTGCTGAAGTTAACCACCCTGTGATGGACTAGCATCCCATCCAGGGGGAGTAGAAATACTCCTAGTCGCTTTTTGCTATGGAAGCCAGGATAAGCTCTGGCCCGATTGGCCACTAGGCTCGTATGCAGACTTAACTGCTCACAGCAAGGATATGTAGCTATTTTCAGGGGTGTAGCAAGTAACATGATAAGACCATGTGTGGATTCATGGTAACCTAATG
Organism: Meandrina meandrites; assembly: GCA_963693305.1. NCBI lineage: Eukaryota > Metazoa > Cnidaria > Anthozoa > Scleractinia > Meandrinidae > Meandrina > Meandrina meandrites. The sequence goes on from OY855904.1 coordinate 16,587,481, forward strand.
GTTAGTGCGCTGCACTAAGGATCAAATGGCCCAGATGCGAGCTCTGGCCAAGGTCTTCGTGTCTTTTCCTTTCCTCTCACAGTGCCTTTCCCCGCCCAAAAGCATAAATTGGTACTGGCAAATTTTGGGGGAAGCTGACAGAATCCTGGGTAGTAACCTGTGATACTCCTAAGCACTTCATGCTACAGAAACCAGACTTAGTAGTGAGAGCTATGAGCCAGTTGGGGTTATAAGCTTTGCTATTTTAAAAGAGGATTACTGCTTAACAAAGGGCCATTTAGTAGGGGTTTTACTATAGCAGGAGTGTACAGTAATGACACAAGCATACCTATAAAAAGGAAAACTTATCTTTTCTTTATGTGGTTACGTTGATGTCTTCTTGTCACGCATGAACCGGGCTTTAGTCATACAGTGTGTAAGTATAGAGCTAGACTCGGTAAATCTTCTCAAGCTTAGAAGAATTCTTTTTTTTTGTCACTACAAAGTGATTAAACTGCATAGAGAATTGTGTTAACACTTAACCTTGTGTTGACGCCTATAGATTGGGTAAGGTAGTACACAAGAAGACGGCCACAGTACTGTGCTTCACTGCTGTGCGACCAGAGGACAAGAACAACTTTACTAACCTCTGTGAAGCTGTCAAGACAAACTTCAATGAGAGGTTTGATGAGATCAGAAAGCACTGGGGAGGTGGTGTTATGGGAAACAAGTCCCAGGCAGCTGCACATAAGCTAGAAAAGGCCAAGATCAAGGAGATGAAAGTCTGATGTGTATAAACTCCTTCCAAATGTAATAAAAAATTTGCTGCTTTAGAACTTGTTGTCGATTTTTTGTTTTCCTTTGAGTATGAAGTTCCCACCAGTTTTCTTTGGGGTTGTGATTTGGAAACCTGGCATGTGGGTTTGGCATCTGAGAAAACACTCGCTTATGTTCTTCATTTATTTCCACCCCCCAAGAGGAAGGCATTCGAGCCACAACTTGATGCACTGGTGATCTAGTGCAACAAATATCAATATGTTCTCTTGATTAGCTCTGGTCTCTTTTAAGCTATTTATTGGATTGTAGCACAATGTTCCCCTCCAGAATGCGGCATGTGTCAACTTGAAGGAGACAAGGCATTTAGTGAGTGAAGGGTGTGGAGGTAAATTATTATTGTTCAAGCCTGAAGAGAAAATAAAAGCCAAAGCCGAGTTGCAAATTTGATCTTAAAAACTATTAAAATATTTTATTTTTTCTATCAACAAGTAACTGTTCATGACAGACTGAAGTGATTGTGATCTTGAGTTTTGTGCTATTTTCTTTTTTAAGTTTCTATTAAGGTGATTCCACTGAAAAAGAAGGAGTAATCAAAATTTTCTAAGACTTGGTCCAGTTCATAGTTATGTTATGAGCATTGCAAAAATGCAATAAAAAATGGGGGTCACCGTGCTCGTTTTTGTGCAACCTGGATGGCTATTATGGTAAATATACGACCCACGAGGTTTGTAATAGGGACCCTAGTAATCCAAAAAGGGGACTATCATTTCTAGAAAAAAACATTTCTTGCATTAAAACAGCGAAGCAGTTATACAAAATAGACTTTAATCTTACATAACAAACTATTTTAATTGAACTGGAATTAAGATTATAAAAGAAATTAGAGATTTTGCTGCGTGCGCACGTAAGCAGCACTACCAAAATACGTGCTTTTTAAAGCATTCAAATAAAAATATCTCAAAATAGAATAATCAACTTTTCTTTAAATCGCGATGTATTGTAGTTAACCGCATGTCATTTAAGTTAATGCATTAAAAAAGGGGGTCACCGTGCTCGTTTAGAAGAAAATAACCATTTATTTCCCTGCTAAGCTTAATCTGAAGGAAATGCCGTAATGTTGTGTGCGCGAGCGCTCGTGCGCGCGCTAAATAACGCGAAAACTCGTGCGCAGCAAGGATGCGCAATGCAATTCAGTGGAATCACCTTAATCCAAATTGCGAAAGACGTCACAAATCTGAGATTGTATTAGAGTAGTCAGCCCCCCTTGTCAGAGATGAAACATTGATGTTTGGTACAATGATTTTATTGCTTATAAAAATACAGCATTATTGCAATTGTCATCACTTGGGGAGAGGTGGAAACAGTGACCACCCTCCCACCCCCCCCCCCCCCCCCTGGAACTCGGTATTGGCCTAGACCCATGAGATGGCCACCTTACAAAGACCAGTCCCAGACCGGTATGAACCGCTGATAACACGGTTCATGCTCAGCCAGATGTCGGTCTCGACCTTTGCAAAAGGAAAGGGAAAGGTGGATTTTCCGATCGGCCCACCATCTAGAACAAAGAGATATCTGCTGTCGTACACAGCTTGGTAACCACGGTAGTTGGTAACTTCCACTCGTTCGTGACTGATATAATAGGTCACGTGATCACTAAGGGCTTTGACTTTGTTTTCAACCTTCAGGTGGCCATCAGTTGTGTAGTCCTTGTAACCAGTAAGTACGTTGGAATATATTAACAGGTTTCGCTCTAACCCATGCACCTCCGCGCTGTTTGGGGTTGTTCCAGAATCTCCACCTAGAAGAAATACACAACGGTAAATGTAGAAATATAATACAAACCTGAAAACCGAATCACACCTGGGGAGTCATCGAGAGAAAGGCACATGTCCGAAAGGAGTGGTAGAACTTTATCACTTCTCTAAGCGTCAGTGGGCGTACAGGGCAGTAAGTGTAATTAAGTAAGTAAGTTTGTCAGCCAGTCAGTCGGTCAGTCAGTCAGTTGGTCAGTCAGTCAGTCGGTCGGTCAGTCAATCAGTCAGTCAGTCAGTCAGTCAGTCAGTCGGTCAGTCAGTCGGTCAGTCAGTTGGTCGGTCAGTCAGTTGGTCAGTCAGTCAGTCGGTCAGTTGGTCAGTCAATCAATCAGTCAGTCAATCGGGTGGCCCACTACCCCTCGGAACGAGTTACTTTATTGGTTATTGGTTCTTAAAACAATAGATAACAGGCCCTGAATAACAATAGAGGTAGTGTTTACAGCGGGTGAATAAAACTAGAGGTTCCTGAGAGTTAGTGTCTTACTGAATCAATCAGTCAGTCGATCAGTCGGTCAGTCAGTCAGTCAGTCGGTCAGTCAGTTGGTCAGTCGGTCAGTCAGTCGGGCGGTCAGTCAGCCAGACAGTCGGTCAGTCAGTCAGTCGGAAAGTCAGTCAGTCGGAAAGTCACTCAGTCGGTCAGTCAGTCGGCCGGTCGGTCAGGCTGTCGGTCAGTCGGTCGGTCAATCGGTTGGTCGGTCAGTCGGTCAGTCAGTCAGTCAGTCAGTCGGTCGGTCGGTCGGTCGGTCAGTCCGTCAGTCCGTCAGTCAGTCCGTCAGTCAGTCGGTCAGTCAGTCTGTCAGTCAGTCCGTCAGTCAGTCAGTCAGTCAGTCAGTCGGACAGTCGGTCAGTCAGTCAGTCGGTCAGTCAGTTGGTCAGTCAGTCGGCCGGTCGGTCAGTCAGTCAGTCAGTCGGTCGGTCGGTCGGTCGGTCGGTCGGTCGGTCGGTCAGTCGGTCGGTCGGTCGGTCGGTCGGTCGGTCAGTCAGTCAGTCAGTCCGTCGGTCGGTCGGTCGGTCGGTCGATCGATCGGTCGGTCGGTCGGTCGGTCGGTCGGTCGGTCAGTCGGTCGGTCGGTCGGTCAGTCAGTCAATCTGTCGGCCGGTCAGTCAGCACCGAAAAAAGAGTCTGACTGGTAATTAAAAAGGTAATGAATGGAGAAGTTAAAACACGTTCATAACATCAAGAATTAGGAACACATTTAGGAAAGGCTTTGTCAGCAAAAAAGAATTAGATGGAAAGAGAAGGAAACGCTAGGCGTTGGCCGGGAAAATCATGGGGTAAATTTCTTGGCTGCTCAGTAATCTCTTCTCTCACCCCATCCATTATTTGTGGGCGAGTCACCAATATTAAACGTCCATCCTGTAACTTTGCGAGCAAACCACAAGTCAATTCTGGCGACTCGTTTGGGGCCGCATCTTTGATCAAACCTTATGCGAAGCTTGCCTGTGAATGTGAATCAAATACAATCATCAAAATTGATAGTACAACATTCTGAGTTTGGTAGCCAATTTTTCCTTTAAAACACTGTGAGACGCAGTATATTTGTTCTAATAGGTTTAAGGCGGTGGAAACTTGTAGCTATCAGTTAAAGCTGAATTAGGAAATCGAGTTGCTCATCTTACATCAAGTCTATGATTTTCCATTCATTTTCCTTTTCTATTTTTGGCAAAAATCACTTGAAATATCTTTGAAAAATAAACAGCAGCGATTGTAGATACCTTGGGTAGCGCAAGTTCCAGGTTTTCCAGTCAAATGGTTCACCCAAGTGATGCTGCTGTCGCTCCCATACGCTTTTCTATACTTCAAATCCACTTGGAATGAAGGACTCAGTGGCTCTCTGGGCTGTCGGCAGCTTAAACAGCTCTTAGCTAGAACAAAGCAAAGCAGTCAAAGATAAACCTCATCACTGTTCAGTACAGTTGTTGATTAAACCGCGAAAAAGATAGCATTAAAAACTCTTACGAGAAAGAAAAAATTATAAGAAAGAAGTATATAAAAGCCCTTTTTTCATGTCAGCAGGTTAAAGTCTCTTCAACGTGCAAAATATAATACCTGCAATGGCCTTCAAAATGGTCAAGGCGAAAAGAACAACAAATATACGACGAACTCTCATCTTCTTGGAACTGGCAGAGTCAAAAGCACTCGAGAAGAGATCTTTACAAGTACGCAAAACTTCACGTAGCACTCAGCTTTATACTCAAAGTTATACTTGATTGATGGCATACGGCGCACAATGTTCGTCTATTCTGTGGATACAGACAGATGACCAGCTGTTGTTGGCAACTTTTTCTTGGCAGGTCTCCGTGATCATGTTTACCTCAATTAGCTAATTACACATGAAAGAGATTTCGTTGACAAGTTTTAAGCGCTACGTGCCTGTGTGTAGGACGAGATGTGGAAAATTTTTCTTAATGCCTCGGCGGCGTGTTTACCTCAATTAGCTAATTAACGATGAGGAAGTTCTCGTTGACAAGTTTTAAGTGCTATTTGCCCCCGGTATGGCAATGGCAATTTTTCTTGATAAATCTCCAAAGTCGTGTTTACCTCAATCAGGAGTTTAAGTACACACGACAAAATTTTTGTTGATAATTTTTAAGTGTTATCGGCTCGTGTGCACGGCAAAATATGCAAACACTTACAAAAAAAACAAATCTTGTCCAAGTGGAGTCCAACCCAAGCGTAGAACCCTCATTTTGAGATTTCCCGCTGTATAGTGGAAGAGAGTACTGAAGCTTAAGAAACAAACCCTCACGATAAAAGTTGTCAAAGAAAACTGGGTGACCAAATCTTGCCGTCTGTTTACACATCAATCAGATTGAAATTGTCAGACACACTTCAAGGAAAGTGTTCGTGTGTCTAGTTAATTAAAGATTCACAGGATTGCCACTCAACAGAAAAAAAATATTTACTTATTCTAATACAATGCAAACTACTCCAAGCAAAGGCTTTTAGCGAGTTATTTTCAACTGACGAGTGTTTGAATGTGCTGAACAATTGGGTATATAAATCAGTTACGCTTTCACTTAGCGTTTGGAAATCGGGATCAGCCTCGTTCTCTCTACTTTTAGAAATCAGGTTTTATTATCTGAAATTAAAATAGTGTATCTGGCTGACTGAATGTTAAACGTGACATTTATAATGAAAGTGTTGGGTTCCTGATTATTATTTCATTATTATTACAGTGCGAGTCTCCGCCTGTTATCAGGAGTCAGATCTATCCCACGTGGAAAGAATCAATGTCACATCACAAGTGTCAGAGAATTTTACTACCCACGTGGGATAGATCAAAGTACGCGGAGTTTCTTTGCGAACCAAAAGTGAAAAAAGAACCTAACCCGAGCTATCCCTCGTAAAATTAAAAAGTCCGTTAACTAAGATCTGGTCAGTAATTATATAAGTCACGCTTTCAGTCAACGTTGGGAAATCAGGAAAAGCCTCCTTCTCTCTCCGTTAAGAAATCATGTTTTTTATTAACTCATATTAAAACCGTCTATCTGATTGATTGAATGTTAACTGGGAGGGATTATTAAATTTGATAGGCCTTGAAAGACCTCGATGTCCTCTTTTTAGTCAGTCAATGTTCTTTAGCGTTATTTCTTTCCATTTTAAACTCCAAAAATGTGTTTCTTGCTTGCAAAAGGAGAGAAATTATGCCCTGCATTCAGCGTTCGAGACGCCATGATACATTTCTTTAACGTTTCATAAAAGCAAGCCGCTAATTGGATAACATTTGTCCCCAAGGATATTCATTTCCTGGAGAATAATTGAAACGTTTTCATAAAATTCTTACTGCATCAAAACTTCGTCAAGCAAGTGGTGCAATGGTGGGTTGCTACAGACAAAATTGTAAAAATCCAAATCATAGTGAATGGAGCCATCTGAATACCTTATTCAGAGCGGTAAAAATGCTAGCATTTTTATCTCGGTTTTCGTCCCTCAGTTGTTATGTGGTCAATCCTCCTGTTTATTGCTTTTAGTATTTAAGTTTTCTTCACCCAATCGTATCAATTCCACGTAAAATGAGTAAGAAAATTTTTTTATGTCTTGAGAAGGACTCTCAAACTTCGATTAAGGTGATTCCATTGTAAAAGAAGGAGTATTTAGAATTTTCTAAGACTTGGTACAGTTCATAACTATGTTCTAAGCGTTACAAAAATGCAATAAAAAATGGGGGTCACCGTGCTTGTTTTTGTGCAACCTGGATGGCTATTATAGTAAACATATGACCGATGAGGTTCATACTAGGAACGCTCATAATCCGAAAAGGGAACTATCATTTCTAGACAAAATCATTTCTTGCGTTAAAACATCGAAGCAGTTCAACGAAATAGACTTTAATCTTACATAATAAACCATTTTAATTAAACTGGAATTAAAATTATGAAAGAAATTAAAGATTTTGCAGCGTGCGTGCGTAAGCAGCACTACCTCAAAACGTACTTTTTAAAGCATTGAAATAAAAATATCTCAAAGTAGAGTATTTAACTTTTCTTTAAATTGCGATATATTGTAGTCAACCGGATGTCTTTTAAATTTATGCATTAAAAAATGGGGGTCACCGTGCTCGTTTAAAAGAAAATGACCATTTATTTCTCTTCTGAGCTTAACCTAAAACAAAAGCGATAATGTTGTGTGTGCGCTCGTGCACGCGCTAAATGACGCGAAAACTCATGCGCAGTAAGGATGCGCAATGCAATTCAGTGGAATCACCTTAAACTGCGTTATATTTAAAAAACTGAATGAAAGATATTTATTTGAAGTGAATGTTTCAGTATAACTGTTGTTGAACAAATACAGTTTGAAGGAATTGTGCACAAAGCAAAATAACTAAAAGGTCTTAGATTCGAGCGAGTTCTTGGTACTTAACAAACCATCATTTAAAATTCCCGCTAAGAGGATAACTATAAAAATCGCTCCTTTGGAACAGTCGCGAGCAGACATAGTTTACCGAGGGTCTATTGTACTCTGGCAGTCTGGCGGTTTAAGCCGAGCGTCGGTTTTCGGGTACATTGGTATTTTATCTGGCGGTTTACGGTCAAGAAATTATCGCACAGTTGCGGGAAACTATCGCTCTCCTGAGTTTTCAGTTTTTGCCTGTTTGGCGGCGGTCATTCAAGCGGTCGCTTTATTTTCCTTGAATTAGCCTGCCTTCTCAAGTTTCTCTCTTTCACACGCTTGTTTTTCACTAAATTGATGTGAGAAAGATCACACGAACACACCCAGCCGTCCAAATTTGTATTTTTACGCTTCTTTATAAACACCTCAGTTGCATTCTTTCTGTTTGTGAACAGCCCATTAGATGTCAAACCTTTTTGTTCGCAAGTTACTGAATAGAATAAGAAACAAAATTTTCTGCTCTTAAAATCTTGTGGTTTTTGTAAGGAGGAATACGATTATTGAGCTAACATTTTTAGGTCGGTTATGACGATATTCGTTCTGGTATAAGGGCGGTTTCGGTCTTAAGAAGAAAACAAAAGTGGTTTGTGGTCTATGAAGAACAAAGTATGGCTGTTTGCGGGATGCACGACCCACTTTAATAGACCCTTTAAATAATATAATTAAAAACGTTATCAGTAAAAAGTAAGAAAGAGTCTTATTTCTTTTGGGTGAACAGGCCGAATTCTTTTCAATGAACAAATGAATAACTGATGCCTGCAGTATGGTCAAGGCGAAAGTAATGGCAAATATACGACAAAATCTCATCTTCTTGGAATTGGCAGAGTCAAAAGCACTCGAGAAGAGACAGATTTTCAGCTGTTTTTGGCAACTTTTTCTTGGCAAATCTCCGTAGTTATGTTTACCTTAATTAGCTAATTACACATGAGAAAGGTTTCGGTGACAAGTTTGCACAACAAAAATAACACACCATTTTGTAAATCTGAGTCTCCTTAGTCATGTTTACCTCAGTCAGGAGCTAATTACACACGAGGAAGTTTTTGTTGACAAGTTTTTTAAAACTTAAAAGTGCTTTCCGCTCGTGTCACGTGCACGGCAAAATTTGGTAATTTTCTCCTCGAGAAGACTCTTTGTTAAACAAAAAATTCCAAGGAAAACAAATCTTGTTCACAAGCGGAGTCCAACCTCATTCTGGAATATTGCGCTGTACAGAGAGTACTGCAGCTTAAGGACGTTCGCGCGAAAATTTTCTAGTCTATAGATTTTTCTAAAATTTTAACTGAGGACGGATAATGAGTTACTTGTGTCAGAAATACAAAAAAAAGTGGAGGTCACCGACTTCGTTTCAGAGATAAAGTCTGTAGAAAACTACCCTGATTTTGAAAAATTGGCGCACGTAATTTCGCACGGCTTTCAAGGTTTGTAGTTTAAATTATCGATGATGAGAAAACGGAGGGAGACGATCTTGGTGATATTTTGAAGAAGTGCGTCTGTTGCGTAAATAATTTCAAGTGTTTCCATCTTTTATGCAAACTTAGCCCTGGAAGAGGCATTTGAAGCAGTCGTACGACAAAATGAAAAGATCAAAAGGCGGAATTCGAACGTGCGTGGGGCAAAAAAATCAACCTTTTAATCGATAGGTTTTTTTCATTTTCTCACAAAACGTAGATAATCGTTAACAAAAGTGATCTTTTAAGAAAAAAAGTAGGGGTCACCGACCATTTAAGCTAGCAAACTGCAAGCGAAGTTATCGCAATGGCTACTCACCCTATATGTGGTTGGAAAGTTTCCTCAGCGCGCGCGCTCGATGCATGACGTGGCGCTTTTTGATCTTTTCGTTTTGTCGTACGACGGATTCAAATGTCTCTTCCAGGGCTAAGTTTTGTATAAAAGATGGCAACACTTAAAATTATTTACGCAACAGACGCACTTCTTCAAAATATCACCAAGATCGTTTGTCTCCGTTTTCTCATCATCGACAATTTAAACTACAAACCTTGAAAGCCGTGCGAAATTACGTGCGCCAATTTTTCAAAATCAGGGTAGTTTTCTACAGACTTTATCTCTGAAACGAAGTTGGTGACTCCCACTTTTTTTGTATTTCTGACACAAGTAACTCATTATCCGTCCTCAGTAAAAATTTTAGAAAAATCTATCGACTAGAAAATTTTCGCGCGAACGTCCTTAAGAAACAAACTCTCACGATAAAAGTTGTCAAAGAAAACTGGGTGACCAGGTCTTGCCGTTTATTTGCACATCAATCAGATAGAAATTGTCAGACACACTTTTCAAGGAAAGTGTTCGTGTGTATAGTTAATTAAAGAATCACAGGATTGCCACTCAACAGAAAAACAATATTTACTCATTCTAATACAACGCAAACTACTCCAAGCAAAGGCTTTTAGCGAGTTATTTTCAACAGACGAGTGTTTGAATGTGCTGAACAATTGAGCATATAAATAAGTTACGCTTTCAGTCAGCGTTGGGAAATCGGGATCAGCCTCGTTCTCTCTACTTTTAGAAATCAGGTTTTATTAACTGAAATTAAAACAGTGTAACTGGCTGATTGAATGTTAACTGGCAGGGATTATCAAACGTGACGTTTATGATGAAAATGATGGGCTCCTGATTATTATTTCATTATTATTATTACAGTGCGAGTCTCACCCTGTTATCAGGAATCAGATCTATCCAACGTGGAAAGAATCAATGTCACATCACAAGTGTTGTGCGCAGAACTGCGCGCGAATAATGAGCCAATCAGAAAATTCTACTACCCACGTGGGACAAAAACAGACAAAGTACGCGGAGTTTAGTCGAGTTTCTATGCGAACAAAACCCGAAAAAAGAATTTAACCCGAGCTATTCCTCGTAAAATTGAATCGAATAAGTGATGGACGACGATGGAAAGCCCTTCAAATGGAACGAGCCAACCATAGAAGAGTATTACATACGGGTTTCAGTGGCTGATTCAGCTAAGAGCATGCATTCATTCAGCTTTTGACAAACAAGCGTAACAGCTCAAAGTTTTAAATCCGAGGCATCCGAATTTTCTTTTTCCGTAGTTTGAGTGTTTGCTCTTTTTGCCACTTATTTACCGAAAAAAAAAAAAATTCAGCAGCATGAAAAACCCTTATGGGTTTCTGGCAGCATTTAATATGACGTTTGAAAGAGACGGGGTTGAGGTCGGTGAATAGGTGTTAAATATTCTCCAGTTTGGCGACTTATGCATCAGTCAATTCCAGCAGTGCCCATCCCCCCCCGGGCAACCCCGGGGCATTTCCTAATGTTGCCCGTCCCGGGGGTGGGGCATTTGCGTACCTCGGGTTGACCCCCGGGCATTTGACATGTGGTTTCGAAACCGTGGAGTGAGTCGCGTATTCGTGATGGAGGCGATTATAGGCCAAGACTTGGACTACGTTGCAGATTAGCTAGTCCATGAAGGACTAGAGAAGCTCGTGGATGTTCATGGATGTTTTTAAAGGTATATTTTCTCAATTTTAGATATTTCTTCATTGTCAAGAAGCAACAACTTGTATTATATTCTTATATCACCTATCGAGAGATTGAAAACAATCAACCCGGGAGCGGGGCATTTGCCCGGTTCCCCCATCCCCACCCCGGGGAATTTACCAAAGAAATGCTAATGCCCGGGGGTCAGCCCGGGGGAGGGGGGGGGGGGATGGGCACTGCTGGAATTGACTGATGCATTACGTTCGCAAGTTTAGTTTTTTTTTCAAACATTTTGAATAGACTAACAATATTTCGAGCGCCTAGAGAATTACTTTGTCGTTTAAAAGCTTCGAGAAAAGTTTTCCCAAAGTGCAGCCTTGTATAAAAATATTTGAAGGATGATAAACACAAAAGTCTCCATTTGGCGCGAAAATATGCGCGGATATTTGTCCTTGGACATTATCTGTTTCTCGCTCTCGGGAAAAATGTCCGCTTGTCGGGACACATAATGTCGCATTTTCGCGCAAAATGGAGATTATTGTTTATTAATTCTCCAGTGTTGTCACTGCTTATCATATCCTTTTCTGGCAAGAAAAATTGCGCAAGTCGCGCGCGATGCGCTGTCTGGCTTTTGTCTGGCTGGCCGTTTTGTGAAAGAACTGTAAGACCCAGGGGCCGAGTCTTTCCCGCGGGTTTAGTTTGTCAGCAGTTTGCATTGCGGGCTTGAAAGACAACATGGCGGAGTCGGTCGACATGGCGTTAAATGCAGGAATGGCTCCGGACACTTAGATTTTTTTTATTAAAGTGAAAAAAGAAAATATTCAATATAAAGTGCGCCGAGGTAGAATCGAACCCGGGTTATCCCACTAATGAGCGTGTCTCATGAACGCTATGCCACCAGGCAGCTGGCTCCAGGAATCGATAATTTTAAGAATGTAACATGCTACCCTTACAAATATGAAGAGCTAACCGTAAACAGGCTAACCGAAGTGCATAGTACGCTCGAAATGCATAGTAGGCTAACCGGAGTGAAAAGTAGGCTAACCGGAGTGAAAAGTAGGCTAACCGGAATGCATAGTAGGCTAACCGGAGTGCTATTTTTTGCTAAAAAATAAAATAAAATAAATCACTTTATGCACCAGTCATTTGAAATCCCCAATCCCCCCCCCTCGGGCATAGGCGGGGTAAAAGCGGGGCTTTCACTTCAGATTCACTCCATTTTGGTTCCCCGTTAGGTGGGGGATGCGCCAGAAATCACTGCCTTCGCATGCCGGACCGGGGAATAAGCGGGGCAGTCACTCCATGCTCAGCGGTTTGAATTATTTGTCTTGACTCGCTCGGTCGATCGGTTGCTTTGCGGTATTTCGCTGCAATTCGCTGCCTAATAGCGCGAAGTAAGAATTGTTTTGTAAAGTGTCACACCAGAATTCAAAGAAGGCTATATTGGCAGAAGATATTCAAAGTCTGGTGACAAAAGGTAGGCTTATTTCAATGATATGGTATTGATAAGTATGCTTGAGTCATTCCAGACGTCAGAAGACTGTATTGCTATTGAGTTTCAGTTTGCTGTGATCTTGCATTTTGTAACATCAAGTTGTAAAACAGAAAACGTTTTTAATAACCTTTATTAAAAATAAAAAGTTGATTTGGCAATAGTCGGCTTCTTCCTTGTCCATCGAGGGGCCTTTGCAAGTGTATTGCTAGCTACTCTGAAATCAACGTGTTAATTTCACGGCTACCAACGTTTTTATCTTCCCTTTTTGTCATTCATTGTTGCGCTTGGCAAAAACAAGTTTTCTACAAAAGATTACTTTTTTATAGCATGTGTGTGGATCATGTGTGGGCGGGGGAGTTCACCATTCACTTTTCTCCCGGGGACCGGGGACTTCACTTGCCTTCACTTGCAAAAAAAGTGAATCCCCCGCCTATGCCCGAGGGGGGGGAGGCGGGGGTTTCAAATGACTGGTGCATTATTTAAGTGTCAATGTATTTAGCACGGCTGTACTAATTGAGGACACTGTAAATAGTGAAACAAATATTATAAATCAAACAGAAACTTGTTAAAAATCCCAACTGGCAGGAGGCTGACCAGTTGGCTATATACAAAGCGTGGAGGAGTTGAATTCGGGACGACCGAAGACAAATCCATCTAGTGGCAGGGAGGAGGATTTGAACCCGGGACCTCCGGATTACAAGTCGAGCGCCCTAACCACTAGGCCACGCTGCCTCCAGCTATAGCTTTACTCGTTCCCAGTGCACTCGCAGGTCGGAGCCATTCCTGTTATTAACGCCTACAACGGAGTCGGCGGAAATGTTGGGTTTATTTGTTACTTGAAAGAGATGAATTACTGCCCAGAAACTGTTTTAATACACTGTGCGTTCTTGCTAGCAGATAAGAAGGCTGTGCAAGGTTTAAACGAGCAGGAGAAAGACAAGTGCAGTAAAGCGGTACAAGTAGTGTCTGGGGCTATCAGAGAAATAACTCAACGATTACTTGTTGACGAGAAACACGAGTTACTCCAAGTCGAAGTGAGAGAACTTGAGTTTAAGATTCATTCCTGGGTATTCTACTCGTTGTTTAGGAGATATGGCGGCTTTGGGTTTAGTGAGTCACCCGAAGAGGAATATTTTGACAGTTTTCCACCCTTGCCACAAATTGGAGTCGGATTTTATCTAGAACTGGTGCAAGAAGTGGAATGGAGTGAACTTTTGGTGGAGGTATGTAAACAGTTCTAAAACCTGCCATCATTCATTTGTTCAAAGACCATATGTGCACACTAACTTTTAATATTGCACTATTGCTGCCTTGTAACTACGTGGCAAAGCGGCCATGTTGGTGGACAAAACAAAAAAATTTTTTCGCAGAATTTGTATGATAAAAACGTTTGTTTCCCAGCCAAGGGAAATGCTCGAGACTAACTTTTTAGGTGACTAGCCCAGTGGCTAGTGACAGCTTTGATTTTACTAGCCAAAACCAATTTTCTACTAGTCAGAACTTTCAAACTTTGATGTAACTAATACTTGGCAGACAGCTGCAGTGTCTCTCATTTCGCTTTAACCTGGGAGAAGGCCTGAAAAAAGTTGATCATTCGCTTGGTTTTTGGTTCAGCATGTAGTTCTCTCTCAGACTCGATTTCCCTTAGTAGTGATTTCCTTCTACATGTACCAAGATACCGTCAGGGCTCGACACTAACGGTAGCCAACTAGCCACAGACTAGTAGAAATTCAGTTTTGGCTAGTAGGGTTTCGATTTCCACTAGCCACTTTGGCTCTCTTAGTTCCTTGCCCCCAGGTGGGGGATAGGGCCGGATGTTAATGCTCGCCATCTGTCCCTATTCTTGGCCACAGCTGCTGCTGCGGCCCACTATTTTAGTCCCAGCTCAGCGCGTTCTTTCTCCACCGTTCTCCGCCATGTTTCCCTTGGCCGTCCTCTGCTTCTTTTTCTACTTGGTGCCCAGGATAATGCCACGTGTGGGTTACGGTTTGGTGTCATACGTAGAACATGACCTATCCACTTCCATCGCCTACGTCGTACTTGTGAACTGATCTTTTCGATTCCTGCTTTTCTCCGAATTTCATCATTGGACACATGCATGGGCCAATGGACTTTCAAGATTCTCCTTAGGCATTTGTGAAGGAAGGTGTCAAGTCTTTTTTCATCCGCTTTTGTCATTCTCCAAGTCTCGCATCCATACAACAGGACAGCAATGATGTTTGACTTGAAGATTCTCAACTTAGTTTCTCGGCGGAATTCACCTGTTCTCCACACCTTTGAAAGTCGATGAAAAACACTTCTAGCTTTACCTAACCTACTCCGAATGTCCTGTTCGGCGCCACCCAAGTTGTTAACAATGGCCCCTAGATAGACAAAGCTGTCGGTGTCCTCTACATCAGTGCCATTTATCTTTATAGGATCTTGTCTCCTAGCATTGAGTCTAAGCACCTTCGTTTTGTTGATGTTTATCTTCAGACCCGTACCTTCACTATTTCTCCCCAGTCTTTCTAACTTTGTTTGTGCTTGCATCCATGTGCTGGAAATGAGCGCAATGTCATCGGCATAGTCTAGGTCTTCAAGCTGTCTCATCATCTTCCATCGAATCCCTGTATTACCTTGCTCTGTAGTCCTACACATAATCCAATCCACCACCAACAGGAAAAGAAATCCCGACATCACACAACCCTGCTTCACACCTGCTTTCACGTCAAACCAATTAGACTGGCCCGCCCCATCGATCACTGCGCACTTGGTGTTGCTGTAAAACAATTTGACCATTCTTATGAATTTTGATGGTATTCCATAAGACTGCATTATCCTCCACAGTGTTTCGCGGTGGACACTATCAAATGCTTTCTCGTAGTCTACAAAACAGGTATACAGACTTGCATTCCATTCCAACGATTGTTCGATGACATTCCGGAGCACAAAGATGTGTTCAGTCGTGCTTCGCCCACTTCTGAAACCTGCCTGTTCTTCTCTTAGCATTCCATCCACTGCGTCGTGCAGTCTGGTGATAATTACTCTTCCCATAACTTTCGCTGGTACAGATAACAACGTTATTCCACGCCAGTTGCCACAGTCAGTAAGATCCCCCTTTTTGGGAAGCTTAACGATCAGACCACAATTCCAGTCCTCCGGGATTTCTTCTGACTCCCACACCGTGCAAAATAGGTCTTCTAGCACGCACGCAGTTGTCTCCATGTCAGCCTTCAGTAGCTCTGTTGTGATTGAATCCATTCCAGCTGCCTTGCCATTCTTCATGTTCTTCAGAGCCTGCTTTATTTCCTGTCGGGTGATACATTCGTCGCTGACATCTATTTCGTTTAGTTGCCTATCGTCGACAACTGCGGGGGCTACCGGCTCAGGCCTGTTCAGGACATTGTCGAAATGTTCTTGCCACCTCTGTTTGATCTCCTCTTCTGTTGTTAAGTTGTCACTAGCCACTAGGCTAGTAAGTTGAAAAGTTAGTGTCGAGCCCTGAATACCTGAAATTAACTAGCCAAAATGGCTAGTGAAAGCCCCAAACCAAGTAGCCAAATCCAAAGTTTTACTAGTCTGTGGCTAGTTGGCTACCGTTAGTGTCGAGCCCTGATGGGCGCTGTGACATCAGTTGCAAGCCAGCAATTATGCAATTTGACCATAGCGGAGAACATGCAAAATATGACATGTTATTACATTGTAGCAGACTGTATCAAAATGTCAAGGAAAATGCAGAGGAATAATAAATCTCTTTTTCAATGTTAGAGTCCACATATGAGTCTAGTGGCCCATCAGGCTGGAGCAACTAGGAGTATTTCTACTCCCCCCTGGATGGGATGCTTTAGTCCATCCCAGGGTTACCCCCAGCAGAAAATTCACTGGTATCCATTTATACACCTGGGTGGAGAGAGGCACTATGAGAGTAAAGTGTCTTGCCCAAGAACACCATGCAGTGTCCCGGCCAGGGCTCAAACTTGGACTGCCTCATCCAGAGTCCAGTGAACTAACCATTAGGCCACTGCACCTCCCACTTATTTGACGGGCTTACAGATAATGCTGGTGGACATTTAACTCATTTCTCACGTTTTTTCTTGTTTTGCGGGGCTTAGAAAAACTTGTAAAATGTC
Organism: Meandrina meandrites; assembly: GCA_963693305.1. Taxonomy (NCBI): domain Eukaryota; kingdom Metazoa; phylum Cnidaria; class Anthozoa; order Scleractinia; family Meandrinidae; genus Meandrina; species Meandrina meandrites. Next base: position 16,604,002 of record OY855904.1, read on the forward strand.
CACACGTTATCTGAACGTTATAAATTTTTGTTATTACAGTGTCTCTATGCCCTTGGTTTGGAAAATATAACATCACTCCTGGAGGATGTCATCAAGAGCCTTATTCAAGATCCCAGCTTCAAAGATCTGTCTCTTTTTCTCTGTCTTTTTAAGTCTTTGTTAATAACAGGAAATCAAAATTCACCATCTGACAACCAGGCCGGTAACTTGTGTGATACATCTGGCGGCAAGTCTTGCTCATTACTGTTGCTGGAAGGTGTAGCAAGCATTATAAAAGATTTAATCAGTTGGCCAGAAGCACAGCTTGATATCATTAAAAATGTTGTTGATTACACTGTTATAGATGTTGTTGATTTAAACTTCAGAAAACGTTGCACAAAGGAGGATTGGAAGATTAATTCTGGACACTGGTGGCTACAAAATTCTGATTCATGTAAACATTGCCTGTACTCTGTGAAGGGAGGTGAACTTGTAGAAAGAACATATTGTGTAAAATCAGAAAATGAAAATGATACAAAGGCTTATGAGCAACAGAAGAGAGTTTTAGATCTTGTAGTTTCTGCAGAATGTGCAGCTTGTATTGATTTTTTATGTCAAGTAATCAGAGGTGATTGGAGACTGATATCGCACTGGACTGAAGGTGGTTCATCCAACAGCAGTGTTGGCGAGGTGGACTGTGATTCATGGCATCCTTTACACAAGTGGTTCATAAAACTTTATGCTTTAGCCTGCTTGCTAGTTCCTTACACCACTGACAACAAGCTGCAGAAACAGGCTTCAATGCTACAGAATGGGCTATCACAGTACGTCAAAAAGTATGCAACCGAGAGAGAGCATATGTGGATTGAAGGTTTTAAAAAAGGAGAGTTTATTGACCTTCAAGAAGGTTGCTTTAAAGAGGAATTCAGCTCTCCAGTGGGTGAGCAAAAATGTGATATGTTTATGTTGCAAAATGTTCTTTCCAGTTATAAGTGTATTATCAGTGATATAACTATTTTATTCAGCTTTCTGAGCATCTTAGTTGAACCTGTAACCTGTAACACCAGGAGGTGTCACTGTAGGTAAAGAGCTTTCACAGATGAAGTTTTTTGAGCCAAGACCTTCAACCAGAAGTCAAATGTTCTTTTCCCTGGTGTTTATTATTGTTTTTTTTTGTCATTAGCGTCATGTTTTAGATTCTAAAACAAGGGCTTTCTATTTGACTGGTTTGTTATAATTTTATTATGCCAACTGTCAGGACTTTCAAGATTAAAATAAAAGGAGTCATTTTCACATAAAAATACATAGAGATTGCTTAAGCAGTCACAACAGTGATGCCAACAACAACAAATCAAAAACTGAATTCACATTTTCAGCATGTCTTTCAATGCCAAAACTATCCTTCAGCGGAATATGTCAATGCAACATGGACTAGCACCCTATCTAGGGGGAGTGGTGGAACCTGATAGGCCACTAAGCTCAAATGTAGACTTTACCTGTTTACTTTTACCAAGAGGAAAGAAGTGGTCTCAATTTCCTCTAGGCTAACACAGAATATACAGTGGAACCCCGCCTTACGGCCACCTCGTTAATACGGCCACCTCGTTATCACGGCCACTTTATTTTGTCCCGGCAAAACGCCCATACATTTTCTTATAATAAAACCCCGTTAATGCGGCCACCCCGTTAATACGGCCAACGGCCACATTGTGAAATTCCAAACTATACAATCCTTTACAATTTTACCTCGCTAATACGGCCACTCGAACCAAATACTCATTAATAATTGTCCAAAACAAACAAATTCAGTACTTGAGAAACAATATTAAATGATACTATTTTATTCAAAGCGCCTGCTTAGCGAAATTACTACGCGCGTAGTAAAAAGAGAATAAATACCAAAGTTCTTAACACGGCTTGCTTTTTTCTTGCGGCGTGGAACTCTTCGAGCTTTTCTCCTCTTTGTGGACATCTTTTACAGAAAGATTGTTCTCAAGGTCCAATAGATTCGTTAGCATTTTGATGTGGCTCTTAGAAATGCAATTGTGATATGTATCTGTCAAGACGTCACTTGAAGTAGACCAGTCATGAAATTTGACCCTACCCCGTTAATACGGCCACCCCGGTAATACGGCCAAATTTTCAAGGCCCGTTGGTGGCCGTATTAACGGGGTTCCACTGTATCTTATTTAACTTCTTGTTTATTCATTTTTATTTCAGGATCTGCAGATTTGTTACTGTTTCAGCCAGAAACTACAGAGGAACAGTTCCATTTCTACTTACAAAGAGTTGATGGCAGATTAGAAGGTTATAAGGAGTGTTTTGATTGGTTGCTGAGTGCAGAGGAATTTCATGGAACATCCGATTGGCTGGAATGTATGAAGAATCATGCAGCTGAGATAAGTGACATTCAACATGCTCTTAAAATGATTGACATAATATACATGCAAAGGCAGTGTATTTGTTCAGATGACAAGTCCAGCGACAAAGTTTACAGAGATATAAAAGAGGTAAGCTAAATGTGACATTATTGTTTGTTGACTGAAATGACCCCAGCCACTGCTTAACCCAGGTTATTTTGTCCAAACTTGAAACACAGACTGAAGTAGTTAGTATCTAGTCAGGGAAATAGGGTTTTTTGCCAGTCAGGAAATTTATTTTAAGGTGTGCTACTTCAATACTTTGTAGATGACGATGATTGGCCAAATTGAAAAGAACTTGCCACTCAGAAAGTTCTTAAAAATTAATAAAAAAAAGTTTGTCAGCTGGTTGAGGTACAGCATGTATCACTTCAAGGACTGGAAGTAAGCTTTTTAATTTTGTTTTCAATTCACTTTCAGATTTTGTTGACTTCACATTCCAGTTTGCCTTGCTCTGCTCAGGAACAGATCATAGAGTATTCTTTCTTCATGAGTCGCACATTAGAATCTCCTTCAAATGATTCAATATTCTTTCACCCATGGTTCTTGGAAGATGAGAGGGCAACATTTCAGCAGCAGCTTGTTATGACCTTTAATAAACTTAGCAGTGAAGATCAGCTTCAGTCCTCTGTGACAGATTTGACAACAGCTCTGCTGATATCAGCACCCCTAACCCTTAACAAGGCGCTGCAGGAAGGGGTAAAAAGTACAGGACACACAAAGACTATCTGCTCTGTAAGTATTTTTAGTTAAGAAAAACAATTTCCAGTCAGTGATGCAAAGTGCCCCAGAAAAAGTTTTCTAAGTAGCTTAGTGATCAGGCTACTTGATTCTGTTATGTCTTGGTGGTTATGTGACATACAAACTCATCACAAATAGACTTAAATTTCAAATTAATGGTAAGAAAGAATACTAGAAAAATGTGAATTAATATGGATGGACAAAAGATTGGAATGGACCAGTCAAACTGATTCTGTCAGGTACAAATTTAGGTCATTTTGTCTAAAACTAAGATCATCAAATAAAGCATGACGTGTCCATTTTGACCAGTTCCTGCAATAAATTCTAGCTAGGCCATTTACAATCTCTCAATATTTATTACATATCTGATGTTTTCAACATTGCTGAGCCTAACAGTATGTAGGACATGTGTCACATATGAACCTCGTAGATGGCCTAGCTCACCAAGAGTCTCTTGTAGCTTAGCGGTTGAACCCAACCGGTGTCTGGGAGGCCATGAGTTCAATTCCCGTCAGGGACTCAGATTTTTGCTTTGCCCCATGTCGAGCCTGCACTCGAGCTAAATTTGTCCTAACTGCTATCTGGAACTTATTTTGGATAGAGCCTCTCCCTACTGGATAAGATGCTTGGTCCATCACTGGCACAAAGCCAGACTAATAGTTAAAGCCCTGCACGGTCATAAGCAGTAAAATTTTTAAAAAAGTAACAGTGAGACTGAAGCTGGATGAAACATTGCGTTAAAAACATCACCTCAGGAATCTACTTGCTTGTCAGCGTTTCACTATTTCTTGGTTAAAACATTCTGATGATTGTCATAGTAATGTTTTAATACTCTAGGTGTTGCAGAAGTTTCCTGCATTGTGTGAGTTAAGATATGATGAATCGGTTTCCTCAAGAACATTACTTTGCCAAGCACTCATTTCAGTCACAGTGAGTGTATCATCAAGGCAACAGGAGAACAATCTGCTGAACATGGTGGCTGTCATGTTGACTGTAAGTACTCTGTTGTCTCAATACTGATTGAAGGTACCTGTAAATTGATTGTCTTGTCTTGCTTCTTGATTCTCAAATCTTAACTAAAAAAATTAGAGTCTTGACACAAATGTTGAGCTGTTTGAGTTTCGAGGGACTGTCAACTTACCTTTGACTAGTAGTACACTAGCCTTTTTCAAGAAGATTGACATACAGTGTCACATTTATGTTGTGGTTCAAATTTTATTCTTGGTAGACTCTAGTAGTTTCTTTTGTTTTCAATTTATTACCATACAATAGAACAAAGGAAAATACCAAAATTGTACCAAGGGTAAAGTCGAACTACAACATTATTTTGTATCATAGCCTGAGAAAACAGGCTTTTCTCACTTAGTTGATTATCAACTAGGGGTTGACTGAAAATGGTAAAATATTAACTACTATAGCAAATCTAGAATAGCTGACATTTTGAACTTCTCCAAGTTTTTTTTAATAGCTATGGTAGTTAATTGACAGTTTTAAACTTCTAGTTGATAATCAGCTATAGTAACTGTTTTACTTGCCTGATGATGCAACATGCACAGTGTTTTAGGAAACTGACAACTTTAATTACTGTGATTACTGTACACTTTGTGATTTGATACAAAACCTCTTTAGTTATAATGTAGAGTTATATGTACCAAATAACCACCAACATCAATAGCAATACATGTCTTGTCATCCAGGGTAAGTAGAGTTTCGTGCAGGGCAAGTAGCTTTTCACGCTCACTTGCCCAATGTACAGGGCCCAGCAACCACTTTTGACAGCTGTTTTTCATCCAGACCAAAAAATCTGCGAATTGAAATTGCCAAGGCAAGTGGTCCGCTAATTAAATCATAAAATAATTTACGCAGCAACACATCTTAAATAAAATCTGGGACATTTTGTGTCCCCATACATGAAGTACCTACCAGACAAGCATGCACCTGGGGGGAGGGACTCCCATATGAAATGGACGGGGATGCTCGTCGTCTCGCTTAGGGGTGTAAATTTCGTATTTTGGTCTCGCTTAGGGTGTTCTGGGCAAAATGTCATTATTTTTAGCCGTCAAGATTTCGTTTAGGGTTGCAGACGAAGAAATAACAATAAAGAAAGAATCCCGGGGCATGCACTGCCTGGGCATGAAGAAAGTGAGCTGCTTGTGCAAAGGGCAAACCGCAGTATGAATTTTTCTGTTCAAATCTCAAACATTTATTTTTGAGTACTAAAATTCAAGTACCAGGTATTAAAATTGTTTGAACTATGCCTTATAGATCATTTCAGGAAACAATCCAAAATTTCTTGGCAGTTTGAGAATCTTTGCTAGACTTATAAATATGTATGAAAATGATAATATTTTCATCCAAGTTACTTATTTTTGCTGTGTAATCTCTATCCCTTGTTGCATAGACAAGTCCCACACCACTACTCAGTGTTCAGGAGTTCACAGAGGCCATTGTGTTACCATTTCTGAACAACAATAACACACAAGGAGATATTCCCACAGCCCTTGCCCTCAAACTTCACAATACCTTGATGGAATCAGTCACGGCATCCATCTCCGTTCAACTTCCCTTCCTCAAGAAACACGTGTTACCCATCATCCTTTGCCTGTGTGAGCTGCTGAATGAATGCAATGTATTTTGGGATGGCATGGCCCCAGTGCACTCTCTGTCAGAGATGGAAGAGCTTAGAGAACTTGCACTCAAGGCGTTGGACAGTGAGATCAAGATGTGTTTGGAAGTTCTTAAGATGAACCCTGCTTTGTCTATAGGTGTAGAGTGGCTGTTGAAAAGGTTGAAGAGTGGATTTGGTAATTAAAGTTTTGTATCAGTTTTAAAATTCATGATCATAATTGATGTAAATGCATGTAACAAATTAGAACACTGTCATCCTGGAATGTCCTAAATGAGAAAAGAGAGATGTAATGTTACTGCAGTGGAAACACTTTAATTTCCAGCTATATCAATTAATGTTGTCAGATCAAAGCATCAAGTTTATACCAAAGAACCAAACAAATTAATGTGTTCTGTTACTAAAATGAAGCACATCAAATCCCTGTAAAAGGTGGTGTCAAAGGAATTGTTTACAATTGAGGCCTGTGTCAAAGTTAGTCTTCAATCTAAGTTTGTCTCACTTTTGATGTGAATCAATAGTGTGGGGAAGCCAACTGTTTGTGCAGTGGACCAGTCTTACAACATTTTCAACACTTTCAGATCTATCATTCCTAATATATCTTTCTGTCAACAGACTGGACTATTCCTCTTCATTTGGAGCAACTCCTCAGTGCGGCTTATATCAAGTACAAGTTGTCCATTCCTAGCTGCCTGTTGTCTGTGTGTGAGGAATCTGGAGGGAAGTGGATGACAGATAAAGGCCTAACCTATGGTAACTCACAGTACATTTCCTCCCTAGTATTTTGTATAGTAGGCATTGTTTTGAAATTCATTTTCTGTTAAGCACCATTGAACTGATGGGAAAGGCGCTAAAATTTTATCCTCATCATCATCATCAGCGGCAGCAGCAGGAACATTCTGGGGGAGTTTCATGGCCTAACGGTTAGCTCACTGGGCTATTCCAGGTAAAAATCTTTCAAGGATCTTTGACAATCCCAATTTGAGGATCCTTAAAGCCTTCAAGAATCATTTAGAACCCTTGGCATTCATGTCAAAAATCTTCAAGGTTCTTTGAGGATCTTGCCAAAGGTCTTGAAGGATCTTCAGGGATCTTGCAAAGATCTTTGCCTGTATCTTTCTAAGATACTCATCATGTCAAGGATCTGTTGAGGTCTAACATAGATCCTTTACAGATTCTTTAACAACACTTATTTTTAATTTTGAATCAAGCTTTCAAGGATTTGGTTCTGACCAGGGTTATTGCATCATGTTCAGGACTGTGCACACTGACTCTCACAGTGTTCCACTCCACCCACAAGTACAAATGGCTACCTGCAAACTTATCTGTTAGGCAACCTGACTAAAAGCCTTATTTTAGAATACTAAATTCAGCCTACAAAAATAGACCTCAGTACGAGTCTCTGGGGAATAAACTATAAAATTTTTGGGGTTTATTTACCAGAGCCTCTGGGAAATAAACTATAAGATTTTGGGGTTCATTCCCCCATAGTCTCAAAGTGATGACTTTATTTGTTTCAGGCTGAATTTTAAAATGTTGAAACTGGGCTATAAAGTTTGCTATTCTAAAAATTAATTATGTACATCGTTCCTCTTACTCACAATGGATTCATCACAAGAATGTTCCCTTACTGTAATGTTTTCTTTGTTTCCCAGGCACAGACAATTTGTTTACAGTGCTGTTTGAATACTGTCGTGTATCTGACTCAACCCTGGAATGGATTCTGGAAAATCTCATCCCAAACAAATTAATCAGTGGCTTTCAAGACATTAGAAGAAGTGTAGTGACTAGCTTAGCACAGGTATTGAACTATCAAACAACTCGAGCACTAAAAATTAAGATGGTTTCTGCTGAACATTTGAGGAAGAAAAACTCATAACATGGTAACATTTTGACCTGGGGGGGACTCCCATATGAAATGGACGGGGATGCTCGTCGGAAATTTTGAATTTAACCCCTAAAAGAGACCAATCTGGGTGTGGCCGAACGTTATGCAGACCCCTAAAAGAGTAAATATAACGAATCAAAATTCTTTCTTTTTTGTTATTTCTTCGCGTGCAACCCTAAACAAGACCTTGACGGCTAAAAATAATGACATTTTGCCCAGAGCACCCTAAGCGAGACCAAAATCCTAAATTTACACCTCAAGCGAGACGACGAGCATCCCCGTCCATTTCATATGGGAGTCCCCCCTCGGGCATTTTCAGTACAGTTAATAAAAGAAAATTAATTATTAGGACTTTAGCTCTCAAGCTGACCCCGTGAGTGAAAAATGAATTTAAAGTTATCCATATTTTGGTTAAAATAGACGTTTCATGTCAGTTCAAAACAAAATAATATGTGTTTTAAGCAATTTTACAAAATTTGACATTAAATATCTCGAGAATGCTGGAGTATTTAATTGCAGGGTCACTTAGAGATATGAAGTAAATTAAAGCATGATGTTTCAAATGGTGTTCAAAATGTTACCGTGCTGTGAGTAGTTTTTTTTAGTAATTAATTTTGCACTTTTTGCCGGAACTAAACATAAATCTGCCATGCTTCTGTTTCTCATGATCCATCTAGCAGATTATCTGTGCTTTATCAAAAGCTTGTTAGCTGCAAGTATATTGGCATATAGGTATTATTTTTCTGTAGAAAAATATCGGCGGATTTTTTTAAGCCAAAACATCTGTAACAGTTCAAGCATTCTGTGCAACTGTAAAAACTTTGTAGGATCTGTATCTTACTGTCAAATGCAAGCAAAATTCCACTAACTACAGGTTGGCAATTTCCCCATAGCCTCAAATCTAGATAATATTACCAAGAGTGATCAAAATCTAATTACTCTTTGTAATGCCAGTGTAGTAGTTATGCTACCCCATTGGTGATGAGATGGAGTAATGAAGTTTTGCATCCAGCAGCACATAACAAGTTGTATATAATTAAGCTTGTTCTGTATCCTTGTTGCAGATTCTTCCTCATTGTACCTGGAAAGAGTGGAAACGAGTTCTTGAGATGTGTCGGTATCTTGTCAAGAAAAGTATTTTACAGGTGCTGCTTTTTGGACAGTTATTTATTACAGATTCTTTACTATTGTTTTATCAGATCTGTTAACTCCTTATTCAAAACTTGTGCATTGCGCAGGGGAATGTACTGGAAGGAGTTTTTATCTGAAATATAAACTGCTTGTACTCATGGGATAACTGCTAGTTGAGTCTCCAATTAATTTTGTTAACTGAATTTCATTCCTCGCTCATATAGATTGCCTCCACAGAAAGTGTTCCTTGTTTGCAGACAATGGACAGTAGTCAAGGTATGTGATTGTGAGAGAAACAGGGACAGGTTAGAAAATAATAGTTGTTTGCTTCCCCTCATGTGCAGTTTAAACTTACACAAAAACAAAAGCAAACACATTTTTGTGTTTGTTTTTGCTTTTAGGATTCCTAGATTAAAATGCTGTGGATTCTGAATTACAAAAGCAGTGATTTATTGATTTAAACAAATTTGACATAAGGGAAGTCGTTTATTTGAGACAGGAGTTTATATAAGTTATGAAACTACAGCACAAAAGATATTGTTTTTTAATGCATGTATAAAGATGAAACCCCCTAGATATTCCTCAGTTTGCTTTCTTTTACAGCAGAAGTTAATTACAGCAAAGGAGCTTGTTGAGAATTCAAGCTCACTTCTCAGCTTCACATTAATTGATTGTTATTTCTTGCAGATGTCTATGAACTCTCTGTGTTATTATTAGACGTGTTGGAAGTACTTCACAGCCCTTTGTGCACTGCATGGGCCAATCCACTTGTGTGGCTTTATGTTATCAGGCATTACATCACAGCTATAAAGGAAATTGTGGATGAAATTGTGAGCGCTACGGTTTATATTTGTTTTTATGTATTAAAAAGTTTGAGAGCTTAAAGAGAAGTTATGATTATCACTGAAGTTAACAGCAATAATTGCTGTTATCTCACTAATCATTTTCACATTGATTATGAGTTTGATACTCAGAGTTTTGATATACAAACTTAAGGTGCAGATTATAAAGGGATAGGACAGGATCTCGACACAAATAAGTTTCTGTATCTAAAGAACACTTCAGAGCTTCATAGCTTGTGTCATTTTGACTTGTGTGTAAACTGGAGGAACAAAGAGACTTCTGGGGTGCTTACCATTTAGCCAAAAAATCTGGAAATTTCGGTTGAAAGTCAGATGGAACAGTGATTTTCCGGAAAATCCGTTCGAAATTTGTGGACTTCCTCCAGAGGTGGTCCTCTTTTTCTGTTCGGAATGGAACGTCGGAAATTTTCTCGCCATTTGCATAATTTCTCAGTTCCAGTCTCTCATCAACGGAAAACAATAACAAGAAACCGAACTTCAAATGGTAAGCGCCATCTTGTTTGGTTGGTTTGCCGATTTTGGAAAATCCCTTACCATTAATCAATGTTCATTCCAACCTGTTCCTTCCGACAAATGGTAAGCACCCCAGAGCTCAAATTTGATACAGTAGTGAGTAGCTGCTATTGTATCCACCTTGTGGGTGTATTGAATTTGAAATGTGTGGTTCCAGAAAATATATCCATACCCCATGGATGATCATTGGAAATTCCGAAGGGGGGGGGGGGGGGGGGGGAGGGAGGGGAGGGGAGGGAGGAGGGGTCTTAAAGACCACAATTTCATAAGAAAAGTATAAGAAGGGCTTGAAACCAATAAACCCTCCAACGGGGGAGTATGCATATTTTCTGAAACACAAATAAGTTACAAGGTTTATCGAAAACCACATTTATACTGATACAATGGATTTGGTTTTATTTCAGACTGATGAGGCAGCAACAGCACTGGTGTTTGCACATGTGTGTCATGTGATGACCTTTGTACCTGTTGACTGCATTGATCAGCTGTTTGTTCTGGCCCTGGACTTGGTGGCCAGGCCTTCAGTGTCAAACTGTGAGCAGTTGAAGCATTCAATAAACAGTTTATCATCTGAAGTGCATAGGGCAGCATTGACACAAAAACTGAATCAAGATTTGTAGATTGAAAGACGCTAAGACAACATTTGCCGTAAAACACAGGTGCTCTTGTTATGGCTCTGCTCTGTTTTCCTGAGAGAACTGGGAAATTTAATCAAGATGGTGTAATTGTGCCTTGTGGAAGAAAAGAAAGAAAGCCTACCGCTGCACACAGTGTGTAACACTAGATTAAGGAAAATTTTTCTGCCAGGGAGTTGTTACTTATGGGAAGGCTCCACTCCCCGTGGTCCAAGCACTGGCCCATTTACTTTTTGACAGAAAAAGTAAACGTTTGTGAACCTTTCATATTTTTTATTAAAATAAAAATTTCCCTACCCTTTCTATACTTCAACCTGTGAAATCACTTCCCCTTTTACATACCTCCAGCTTGAAAAAGGTACCCTTAAATTGGGAGGAGCCCCCGAGAGGTACACCCTACAATGGACTATAATATTATAGGCCTTTCTTCTTCTGTACTAAATAGAGCAAACTCAATCCAGTGACCATGTTTTCTTTATTCCACTGATACATTAGACAACAAAGTGTTCAATAGTGATTATTATAAAAAGACTGTGAATAGTCATTGGTTTATACATTTCAGGTGATATTCCTGTTCAATTGCTGAGAAGGAAAAATGGTCCACTCACCCACATTTCAGTGATTCAACCAGGAAAAATAAGAGGAACTATGCCCAAATCTGTTGGCTTTTGATATAAAATCATATCCATCACTGCATTTACAAGTTTACAAAATATGTTCATTTAGATACTTTAGATAAAGTACAATGGTAGCATATTGGGTAAAAACAAGTATGGGTCTGCTGACACTGGCTTGGTTGTCTCTCACTGAGCTCTGTGATTTTGAACAGTCAGGGGAAACAAGTGCCATGTTGGCAACTTTTCATTGAAGCACTTGAAATTTTAGAAGTTGCTAGTATTTATAGCGTGGGCACTCATAAGTACTCTGCAAATCATCTCACCGATTAGTAACTTTACCATGAAGACTGCAGACGCGCAGGATATTGGAACTTGTTAAAACTGGCACTTGTCGTATGTTTGATTGCATAAACTAGCAATCTCAAACATTATTTTATGAGAAGTCTAATAATCACAGGTGTATTTGAAATTCAACAAGTTCAGTGGATGTATTAGAACAAGAATAAGGAAAACGAAACTAAGTAGTTTTAAAATAAATTTGTCAACTAAAGCGACAGCATAATTAATTCACCAATGTGTTAAATACTATGGAACAGTCACTATACCAAAATGATCCATCAGCAAATTACTTTACTAATAATTGCCCTTACTTTGGTCTTTAATATAAAAATGTCATTAAATATGAAGCCCTGAATTATCTTAAACTAGATATTAGCCATTACAATAGCTTAGCATTTCAATATGCAATAATATACAGGAGGGCTAATTGATGCTGTTGTAGCAACATCTTGTCTAAAATATTTACAATCTTTAAATATTAGCACAATGACAAAAGAGGCAACTGCCTTGAACACCTGAAGCATTTCAAACATTACAGGCCCTTACCACTAGTCAGAACTGGCCGGCCAGACCAGTACATTCAAGAACAGAATTCTGTTGTTTATCAGATACCTCCTGTCAAATTAGTCAATGCCTTGATATTATACACTGTTGTGGATTGCGTGAAAACATCATGAAAAGGCCCATTTCACATCCAAAACCACTGGACTGGCCGGCCAGTTCTGCTGACTAATGGTAAGTGCCCTGACCGACAGTAAGGAAAACAAAGCAGTTATAAATTCCACACAAGAACATTTCTTCACTTATCCACTTTGTTAAAATGTTAAAAAAGAATCAGTCATTGTTTTAATTTAATATTAAAAGTTATCCTGCTTTGTCAGACTGTTGTCTGTTTTGTCCATGTGCCACACAAATTTATTACCAATTACAAATGTTTTATGTTCTTGAAACACAGCAGAATGTAATTAGTCACCAATTTCTTCAATTCCTTCACTCTCTGTCACCAGTGCTCGCTCCAGTATAACTTGACCTTCCTACAAGCATGTGTAAAAAATATTGCTTTAAAGATGCACAACACTCATAATTTGGACATCTTTATACTTAACATGAAAAATAAATCCCACCTTATATTGTTGGCTCTCTTCTGTTGCATATTCCTGTCATCATGAATGAATTTATAGCATAAAAAAAGATAAAGACACGCAGAGGAGTTAATTCTAGTTGCTCCTATGTTAACTTAGTAAGAGTCATGGAAGGGCAATGAATGACTTTATAAAAGAATGAATAAATGAAATATGGATGGAATGATTTAATGGATGAAAGAAAGAAAGAACCAACTGACCCACCCACCCAATGACCAACCCACAACCGACCCACCAACCAACCAACCAACTGGGAGGGGCAGCAGCCTGACAGTAGTTATAGGGTGTTGGGGATCTAACCTAGACATTGTGCTGCGTCCTTTGACAAGATAATATTCTTCTAAAGTGTTTTTCTCAACCCAGGTAACCATACACTACTGGAGAAAGGACTAGCATCCCATCCAGGGATGACGACCAGTACTAGTTAAGGCACAGTTACTGAGGAAGAGTCACCTGGCTCTGCCAAATTATCCATAAGACTTCTTGATCTGTCAGAAATTTCCTGGGGGCTATGTAACTCTATATATAGACTAGAAAGTTCTGCAGTTGAAAATGATTCAGGTTTTTGAACTTTTTTGGTTTGAACTAGAATGTGTTGTTCCAAACCCCTCACACGGAAGGTTTTTGGTTTGAATCCCCCACCCCTTAGGAATTTCCAGTTAAGCCCCATACTTTCCTTTTAAAAGTTTGGCTTGGAATTTCCATTGACCTTCCATGGGGTGGGTATGGATATTTTCTGGAACTGCACAATATAGATTTTGAACATGTTTAGTACAGTCTGGGTATGATTCTTACAAGAAACTTATTTTTTATTTTCATACATTTCTTGGAAATTGTGGTTAATTAATGACAACGTAAATTTGAAGCCCTTCACAAATGTTTATGCAAACAAAGGCAGTTTTTGGGTATTGTATCAAGGCTTAGTGGTCTGAAATGTAAGGCCAGAGAGAGAAAATTACCACCACATATCTTGGTCTAACATGGGGTAAGGCTTTCAAGGAAACCTGCCACACATCCCAACACAAATTCCCCAAGGGAATGTTTCCACCAGAACATTGTCAAACAAAAATTGAAATGGCAACTTGGACACTTACATACATCCAGCCCAGTTTTGTGTCACAGTTCTTGCAGAAAACATCTCTGACCATGTGTCTTCCTGTGAGCTACAAATAAATGCATTTAACAATCAGACTTCCTGTAAGCAGACACCCCTGGGACAAGAAAAAGCATGCACTTAGGTGTCTCTTAAGGACGTTCGCGCTAATTGTTTATGCGCATCCTTACTGCGCACGTAATTCCTGTCGCAACGCTACGCCACGTCATGCATCGAGCGCGCGCGCTGAGGAAACTTTCCAACCACATATAGGGTGAGTAGCCGTTGCGTTAACTACGCTTGCAGTTTGCTAGCTTAAATGGTCGGTGACCCCTACTTTTTTCTTAACAGATCACTTTTGTTAACGATTATCTACGTTTTGTGAGAAAATGAAAAAAATCTATCGATTAAAAGGTTGATTTTTTTTGCCCCACGAACGTTCGAATTCCGCTTTTTGATCTTTTCGTTTTGTCGTTCAAATGCCTCTTCCAGGGCTAAGTTTTACATGATGGCAACACTTAAAATTATTTACGCAACAGACGCACTTCTTCAAAATATCACCAAGATCGTTTGCCTCCGTTTTCTCATCATCGATAATTTAAACTACAAACCTTGAAAGCCGTGCGAAATTACGTGCGCCAATTTTTCAAAATCTCGGTAGTTTTCTACAGACTTTTATCTCTGAAACGAAGTCGGTGCCCCCCACTTTTTTTTGTATTTCTGACACAAGTAACTCATTATCCGTCCTCAGTAAAAAATTTAGAAAAATCTATCGACTAGAAAATGTTCGCGCGAACGTCCTTAATGGGAGCTCAAGAATGTAGTATTTTATGTGCCTAAGAACCATGGCTAAGTGTTTGCTTATGGGAGGGATCTGTCTACAGGAAGTGTCTCATAAAAAAATAAAATTAAATATACATGTGGCCCTTCATAAAAGTAGTTATTATTTACAGAAACAACTAAAACACTTTTGCTGTGGTTTAATTTTGTTTTAGGTTTGAAATTTTTATAAACAAATTTTCAAACCAAATATTTTAACCACAACATCGGTAAAATATATACTAAAAAGTACATACCATCACTCTATCTTGAACTTCACTGTATGTTAAATTCACCCTATAATATTAATAAAGTTACTTGACATATACTGTATCAAACATGTACCCAAAACAACAAAAACACACCCTGGAGTGTCCATTTTTTACAAATTGTACGGGATTTACAGGCTAAGTATCAAAGCACAGTTAATGACGTGTGTGGCTCTAGGCCCCTGCTGGGTCGTTACTATTTATGTCTAATCATGTTATTTAACCCAATGGATCTTAATGCCTTTCTTGTCTCGAAAGAACAATGATTATAATTAAGCCTTTTACATATACATGTACACATACATGTTGCAACACTGTTTAGTACTATTTTATCATGAGTTTCATTTGTAACTCCCAGCCTCCCGCCCTTTAGAGGTTTGATTGTCGTTAATTATTAAAGAAATAAAAAACGCATCCGAGTGCATTGTTGAGTTATATAAGCACGTGGGAATTTTTAAGAACACGAGAGAAGTGCATAGAGAAGCACGAGGTGCAGCCGAGTGCTTCTCGCACTTCTCGAGTGTTCTTAAAAATTGCCAAGTGCTTATATAACTCAACAATGCATGAGGATGAAGTTTTTTATTTCTTTTATAAAATGCTAAGGAAATAGCACGCGCTCAAACTTGTTATGTAAGCAGCATGCATTATAACTTGATAAAGCACGCGCGTGACGTAAGCAGCATGCTTTATGGAGCTATAATGAACTCGAACTGACCAATCACACCGCGCACAATTACTCGAGCATTTTATAATATTGAATAAACTGTGGTTCACCCCTTGCATGATGCTATTGGTAAAGTCTCGCAGCTTACTTCCCAAAACTTCGTTTTCACTATTTTAGTGGCGCTATTTTGTGCTCTTTCACACCTCTTGTTAAACCTTTCAAATATCACTTTATAAGAGGACTTGAATGTTATGCTCAAATGATCTAAAAATTCTTCTTCTTCTGAGTTACTAGGTACATCAAATTTTATTGAACACTCACACTTTCTTGAAAAGAAATGCTCTCCCAGTAGCTCCAGTAAATTTCTGTTAGTCAAAGAAATGAAGGAAATAAAAGCTCAATTAGTTAATTCCACATTAGAACAAGTGTAAAATTAACATATACAACCATATGTACAATATTATTATTGTCCAAGTTAAGGATTGTGTTAAAATTAACAAGTTATCTGGGCAGTTCTATGTGATATAACAAACACTTAATAGGGCTAATTGTAAAATACAAAGCGTTCCTATAAGAAATAATTTACTGTTCCTAAACAGAATGTTAAGCCATGAATTGGCCAAGCTATATATGTCTACCATCCAGTCCCTTGATCTGTAATTCACCTTCAGCCAGCTTTACTAAATACTTCAGTCACATTTCTTCTCCGAACTTAATCAAGGCCCATATTTCACTAGCTGTCAAGTTAAAAGCATGAAGCACACAATCCGTTCTTGCTCTCACTCACATTTTGTTTGTTTTCCAATGTTCAACATTAGTGTGTGCAAGGCTGGAACAAGCCCCTGAAAAATCCCTGGAAGAGTGTTCCATCGACACAAAACCGAGAAACACTAAAGCCCGGGCCAAACAAGAATGAGCACTTGCTCTTGTTTGGCCTAAAACTCTCATGTGCTCTCGTAGAATTTAAACATGCTCAAATTTCTCATGAGAGTCAATGATTGTTTGATCTTTCTTTCTCTCACTCAAGTCTTGACGACTCTCGTTCTTGTTTAGCCTGACCTGATGATAGTCAATGAGAGTTGACGAAAACTCTCATGGGGGTCAACTCTCATCCTTGTTTGGTCCCGGCTTAAGGGTGGTTTGCTTACCATAAGTCAGAACTGGCTGGCCAGTCCAGTGGCCAGTTCTGACAAATGGTAAGCGTTTTACAAGTCTCACTCAATTCAGACTTCTACATGTGTTCTCCCTTGGTTGACGGCGAACAAACAAACAAAAACTAATGATAGCAATGAAATGAATGTCTTGCATTGCAGCTTTTAATCTTTACATACAAGTTTAGTAAATTATTTTCGATATTTCCAAAAGTAGATATGTAAGGGAAACAAACACTGGTACTGAAGCTCCAAAACAGTGACTTTCATGATTTTCTGGTTTGTAGAGTGAAACATAACAGCTAATGTGTGGATATTTACATTAGATATTCTTATTGACAAGGCTATGTACTGCGTGTGCACCTATAAGCGGACAATTAATATTAGTTTCGAGCTCGCTAATGAAATGCTGTCCTTCCTTAGAATATTAAAGTACACATTCAAGTATGATGGCTGCAACGCATATTTCCAATACTTTGAAAATACAAGCTTAATCAAAGAACTTAAGCGGAAGCGAGTTGAAAATGGTTTTCTGCATTCTCCCTAACGAGTTTTCGATTTGTCGTGTAGTTCTACACCATTTTTGTCTGCTAAATCGACCCAGAATAAACGAACAACTCGATCCAATATTTATTATTCGTCCTGTAACTACCTGCTTACCATGGAAGTTAGTTGCGATCGATTCGTCAAAGCAGTGTCGCAGTTCGCACAAGAATACAGTCTAGCTCCGCCGGGGTGATGAAGAAAGATGCGACCCATGTTTTGGATTCCTTTTCTGTTAGCAAATGAAACGGAAAATTGGAAAGATAGACGATATTTACGTATAAACAAACACGGAGCCAAAAATGTTTTGCCGCGAACTCCTTCTTGTTCTCCTTTTGTTTTGGTTCACAAGTCACGTGATCACTAAGCTGGTGCGATTGGCTGACACTGAATGATGATGTCACTGTTCTCAGGGAAAAGAAATCCTCCCTTTCCTGGCAGTGACAGAAACTCGTAAAATTTTTCGTATAAAGCAGTTGAAAAAATATATTTTTCTAACTTTTAAAATTTTGTTTCACTCCAGTGCTACAGCGGCGATGGGGTGTAGGGGGTTTGGGACCTAATTTTATTTTATTGCCTTGTTTTTCAACCCGTAATTCAAATTAGTTTTTCGGACAAAACCAGGAGCCTGCAGCCGTCTTCTCCTATTTCCTGGCTACCAAATCAATGGAAGCTACATGTACTGTATCTTTTGTCAACAGGGGTTTGTAGACTGATTTATCAGACAAAACCGATAGCCTACTTATAATCACGCTATACGGAGGCGGGGAGAGGTTGTAACAAAATGAAAAAATCCATATGTGATTATTGATTCAGTATAAAATATTTGACTGTTGGCCAGCCACATGTATGCGGCATGCCGGAGCCCTTTCCGGAAACTCACTCGCCCGGAAGTCACGTTGGTTAGTGAGGTCAAATAAAGGTGACATCATCAATCGTTTCTAACCAATCACTTCTCGTGTTATTTTTTGCACCAACTTAGTGATCACGTGACTGACTTACGAACCAAAACAAAGACGAACGGAGGATCGAGTTCGCGGTAAAAATATTTTTTGGCTCCGTGTTTATTACGTGAATATCGTCAAATTTTCAAACTTTTCTGATCATTTTTCCACTAAAGAGAACTCAGAACATGGGTCGTATCTTTCTTGATCACCCTGGCGGAACTACACTGTATTCTTGTGCGAACTGCGACACTGCTTTGACGAATCGATCGGAACTAACTTCCATGGTAAGTATGGGAATATAGTAATAAATAGTGCAGTTGTTCAGACTATCTTGGATTGTTTTTTTTTTACTGGCAACCAGCATGTTGCAGGAAAAATTGATGCAGATTTCTCTTTGGCTTTATGCCATCAGTGCACTTGAGAATCGATGAGAAAAAGTGAAGTAAACAGCATAAATTTCACATTTCGGGTTTGCTTCATTTGCGATCTACATACCTTTCATTAACATGTGTGTACTTTCTTTTTCAATGGCCAGAATCTTATTGGGTGCCACGTAATTGATATTGGAGCCCCGTTAATTACTGTATATGCAATAATTCTGCGCAAAAATATGTTGTAAAGTGAAAACTGATCGAAGGATAATTTGAACTAACAAGGGAATATTTCTAATAATATCAACCCCCACGAGTCTGTACAAGGTACATCGACATAATCATTTCTGCTGTAAATGGAATGTTTCCTGTTGCAGATCTCCTGTCTCAACAATAAAGCTTCTTCTTTGACCTGTTAACTCTCTTTTTACCCAGAAATCATTCTCATTTTTGTCATGGATGAAACTGATACATACTTTTGTCATATCTTGACTAGAGGTTTAATGGAGCAACTGGGAGAGCATTCCTGTTTAGGAAAGTGTGAGTGCCCTAATAATATAACTTATTTTTATCAAATAATAATAATGTAACTTTATTTCAACACGGTAAAAACATCAGGACTTAAAATACATACTTATTTAAAATTACTTAATAATTATTTTACATAATAAATTTAAGTTGCAATTAAGAAAGGATGCGATAATTAATTATAATAAAATGCCTGCTTTCCATGAATGCCGTGTGTTGTTAATATTTACATTGATTCTAGTCAAAGACATATGATGTAGATTATTCTGATGTATGATGTAGATTATTCTGATAATTTAAGAGCATCAAGATGTTTTTCTTAAAGAACTGAATTATTCTCGATGGAAAAAAATTAGGTACCATTAAATTGTGCAAGCTGATAAATTTAAGCTGGTTTATATATGAGTGAGAAGAAATTTGCGTATTAAATTTCTTTAATCAAAGTGTTAACCTTTTTATCAGGGTGAATTTATCATACAGTGAAGTTCAAGATAGAGTGATGGTATGTATTTTATATCCTGGCAGAGTCAACTATACATGCCATTAGGGTGTATTCATGACTGTTAGGATGTAATTATTTATTAATTATAATTAGTATATACACACTCAGTGATCTTGGCTATTCCAGCAATCTGATTGGTTTGCTATCTCGGGCTAATGCGGCATTATTCACTCGCTACCGAGTGGATAATGCATTATCCCATAAAACATAAAACAAAATGGCCGGCGTAAACTCGCGTTTCGCTAGCGTTTCAGAATCAAAAATAGTGAAAATAAAAGACGACAGCGAGCCAGAAAACACCAAGAAGGCAACGAACTCTGGCCTAAAAGTTTTTAAAGATAAGCGAAGAAGTCATGTTTTGCAAACAAGTGTTTTTCAGTTCGTTTATCGAGATAATTACTGTGATCAATTCGACCTATCGCTAAATAGGCAGCAATTAATCTTCATGACTACAATTTGTCTCATTACGAGTATTTTTGTAGACTGGTTTGCCTGACGGAACGCATTTCTCACCGAAATCGAGGAAATAGAAAAAGAAGAATTGAAGTTTTATATCTCCGTGAGAAAACAAGACAGGTCATATTACAACAAGGCAACACTCACCTCAATTCGAGCCGCCATTGACAGGCACCTTCGCAAAAACGAGTTAAGCAACAAGCCTTTCTCGATAACTTTGAAAACTTTGTTTGATCAGTTATCGACTTCCAAGCAGACTTTCGATTAAAGTTGCCGATTTGAACTGTATAAAAGGACCATTTTGACGAGGATTTTATCGAAGATTGTGTATTTGCCATGTTAAAAGAATCTGTAAATAGTTTTGTACGTGTTTCACGCATGAATTGAGATGTCAAATTAGACGTCAATAAAATTGCCTTTCATAGGTTTCCTTTTGAAAATGTCTAGATTGTCTGTTTTGAGATCACTTCGTGTGTATGTACTAAAAAAATTATTCTTTTCAATCTCGATGAATAGGCGCAGAATATTTACCTCGCCGCTACGCGGCTCGGTAAATATTCTGCCACTATTCACCTCGATTTCAAAGAATAATTGTTAATTATTCTTGGTTTTGCATAATTATTGTAGCTCACAGGAAGGCACATGGTCAGAGATGTATTCTGCAAGAACTGTGATACAAAACTGGGCTGGATGTATGTAAGTTTCCAGAAGAACCTTTTGTATATTTGATGATTTTCTACACATGGCACTACTTTACTATAAAAAGCTCTATTAGCCCCACCATTCTAATGAGCCCTCTGTTTGGGAGTTCAATATTTCAATAACCCCACCCCACCCCATGGCAATTTATGAACTATGAAATAAGGCAACTTTATGCTGGCATTCCTCCATGACAATGATTCGTCATAAGCCCATCTCTTACTAATCCTCCTTCCTCTCTATCAAGCCTCCTCAAAAGGACTTACATTTAGTAATGGACTCCTGGAGGCTTAAATTATATAGTTACTGGTATTAAGTTAACAGCATAACTGTATTGCAAATGCAAAATAAAATAAAATGAACAGTGACTGAATCAATATATCATTGTTCTCAGGTAGAAAAAGTATTGTACATACATTTATATTCAAAATACTGTTTTTTTTCCAATATTATGTTGTTTTGCTGGTTGTCCCATATGGCCAAACATGAGTTGCTCTGATCTTTTTTGTCATTCTGTTTAATAATGTTCAGGAGTATGCAACAGAGGAGAGTCAGCAGTATAAGGTGTGTTGAAATAAGAATAAAAAATGAGTGTGGCTGTAGAGGTTGTGGATATTCTGAGAGAGAGAGAGGATCAGGCTCCCGGGATCAGTTGTTTAGCTTGAATTTTAGACATCTTCATCTGGTCACATGCCCCTGAGAAAAGATGTCTTAACCAAATTAGGATCAGGCTCCTGGGATCAGTTGTTTAGCTTGAATTTTAGACATCTTCATCTGGTCACACGCCCCTGAGAAAAGATGTCTTAACCAAATTAAATTAGCCGCTAATACTGTCCAGTGACATCATGAGATTTTTGCTTTAATTTATGCTGAAGTTTCTTTTGAGGCCATCAGTTTGAGTGAAAAATCACTTCAATAAAGGATTTACAGGGTGCAAAATTGTTTTACCAAAAAACTGACAGGAAATAATTATATGCATGATATTGACTGCATGCTATATTCTTCATGGCACTGATCTGCTTATACATTATACTAGCAATCAAAATAATACTGAATAAAACCATCTTGACAGTTATAAAGGAATAATTCAGCATATTAGAATATCCTACTTGACCAGGGATACAGTATTGAACATGTTGACAAAACAAGAAAATTTGATTTGGAAAATCACTGCATATTGGAGTGGCAAAGGCCTAACTTAAACTTGCTGGCTAAATTTCCATATTGACTCTGCATTCTTGGGTAAAATAGGGGTGTAGATATAACTGGCATCTTCAAATGTCACTCTACACTGAAATTAACTCATGATTAAACATAAATATGCAAAATTAATGCTTTTTAAATCAACCAATGTAAAATGTAAATGTAAATGTTGTTTATAGTGGTCATGCACTTAGCTTCGAGATAGCTAGTTTGCAGGCATGCCACTGAAACATAGGAAACAAATAACTTTTAAATGAACATAACATGGTTAAAAATCCCAACTGGCTGGAGGCAGACCAGTTGGCTATATACAAAGCGTGACCGAGGATTTGAACTCGGGACGACCGTGAAACAAATCCAGCTAGTGGCAGGGTGGAGGGCTTGAACCCGGGAACTCCGGATTACAAGTCCAGCGCCCTAAACCACTCGGCCACGCTGCTATTTTCGGGCAGTGACATCACTGGACGGCATTTGCGGCAATTTGGTTCAAGCTACCAGTTGTTGAATTATATCATTGTATCATGATTTTTCGTATAGTTATTTGTCTGTTTGTAAAATTTCCCATGGATTTAACATTAAATTGGCTGTACTCTGTTGCACCATGTTTCTAGGAAGGTCAAGTTATTCTGGAGCGGGCTTTGGTGACAGAAAGTGAAGGAATTGAAGAAATTGGTGAATTGTAAAAATTAATATTTTAAATTGCAGCCTGTTGTGTTTCATATAGACATTGTTATGTTTGGACAGAATAGACAACTGTTAACTAATATTGTATCAGTATATTATTATGGCAATTCGGAGATGTTCTGTACCTTTAAATTTGTCATTACTGAGTGCATGCATCATGTGCAAAATGACAACTAATTTAAGTGGTTTCCAGATTCTCTAGTTATCTTTAGTCTGCCAAGGGTTTGATAGCAGCAGAAAACAATAATTATCAATCTGCATATATATAGTGACTCCAAAAAGTGTCATGAAGAAGTATTTTTATTCCTGCGACCTGTTAACGAGGATTTTGGTGACAGTTGCCTGTTTTGTTCATTGTTAGTAATATAAAGGATTGTAAATATTTCAGATTATTGCTAATGGATTTTTTCCTCCATAAACTCAACTTCTGTAAAGTTTGTACATTACAAAAATAAAATAATATAAATTGTACGTAAAAAATCAGCGCTTTAATATATTTTATGACAAAGTTTTTTCAAAAGATGGGAAAATCAAAGGAAGTGCATTGTATATGCTAATAGAATTTTTATGCCCCTGGGTGAACAATAAAAAAAAATGCCTCTGCTCGCCCAGATCCAGTGCATTAAATGTTCTGCACTTTTTCCTTGTTTTAGGTTGCAGAATTTTAATGCACCCTATGTAATGCAGATTTCTCATTAGAAGGCAGGACCCAGGTACTCAGGTACCAGAATACACAAGAGTCAGTACCTGCCTACGTTCCAACTGAACATTAAGAAATTTACTAAGTTTTCTTTTCTTTTTTCCTCCTACTCTACTATAGGTACTCTGACTTCAAAACTTAATGAAACCCCTATTATGGTCAGACTGTCATTGGGTTAAGTACTACGCTTATCAGTTGAGTACGCAACAAGGGGAGTTTTATGCCCAAGTTCTTCCGTTAAAACTCTGCTGTTGTCAGGGATGACATAGCTGGTTTCCACTGGAAACATCTCGTGCTATTGACATCATCAATCCCATGCATGCGAAAGGAGAATCAGAAGTATGGAGATTTTGCGCACACAACAGACTGATGATGTCGACAGCTTGAGATGTTTCCAATGGAAACTAGCTGTCATCCCTGACAACAGCAGAGTTTAAACAGTAAAACTTGGGTGCAAGTTTTACTGTTACATACTCAACTCATTAAGCATAGTAATGTAGTAAGGCCAGAAGTGTAGATCTGTTTGCCTAATATTGGATTGCTCATTCGGGTGTAGGTTGTAGTCTAGGGTACATGATCGAACAATGCACGTTGGGAGCGCGAGTAGCCTCATTCAATTTAGGTTGAAGAGCAAGGTAACGACATTGCAAGTACAGACTGATTTCCACCAGTTGTTTCAAGCCACAGAACAAGACACAACTGGTGAAGATCTTGATGTATTTGCTCTCTGTCTGCAGCCAAATTTTCAATACAGCCAGGTAACTGGAATCATGGTGCCCTGCAAAGTATGACCTTTTCTGCTGCAACTCTTGTTCCAATGCTTGTCTTTGAATATGTAGATGACTGTATTTTGGATGCAACACTATAATTATTTTACATGGCAGTAACAAGCAAAATAATTCCCAGTCGAACAAGATTGATTCTGAAGAAATTCCTTATGACAGATGTTGCAAATAGCACTTCAGAGCTTCTAAATTTCAAAAATTTCTGGGGGACGTGCCCCTAGTGGCTCACACCTGCAGTAATCGCAGATGTTGCCTCATCTATGTCAAAAGTCTGGTAATGGCACTGTTTTAGACTTGTTAGGGAAAACTTGTTGTCTGTAATATTCATAACGTGTATATCAATTGAATTGTTTGTGACTGCCGTTGGCAGTTTTAAACTCTTTGAATTCAATAAATGCCATTTGAAAGTAGCAGAAACTTATAAGGGGTTTCCGACAGTTAATTAAACCTTGATGCTGTTTATAGTACTCTATGTTACAGTTAGATGGAAACATTGGATTATGGACGACAGAACTGATTTGTATCCTTAAAGGTATTCTCTCCAAACTTTCTAACCTTGCAGGCTTGCAACAGAGCCTCCATTACCATTATATGGAAGGGAGATGATATCTTTCAAAAGAGATCATGAAATGCTTTGAGTACAGTTCAAAGCTTAGGCCAAACGAGGATGAGAGTCGACCCTCATCAGAGTTTTCGTCAACTCTCATTGACTATTATCAACTTGGGCCAAATGAGAACGAGAGTTGTTGAGAGTCCGTCAAGAGTGACCACAAACGAGAAAAACCTCGACTCTCTCGACTGAAAAATTTGAGCATGTTCAAAGTCAATGAGAGTGCAAACGAGAGCGAGAGTTTGAACTCTCATCCTCGTTTGGCCTGGGCTTAAAAGGGAAGTGAAAAATAGTTCAAGAAAGCCAGAAGTTTGAGATAGCTGATGGTAAATGACTCGAAAGGCAAATGGATTTGAGTTAGAGATGGCTAGGAGTTTGAGATAACCGATAGCAAGAAAGCAAGGTTCAACAGTATTGCAAAGATCTCTTTCTCATCATAACTTTACCCCTCCAGAAGTCCACAAAACAAGATTTGTTTCATTTCTTCACTCGCATCCATACAGCACTATAGGGTCATTAAGAGTCCTGTTGATTGATAAAATTACAGTAGCCCGACATTTTTAAGACGCTACCTCATTCTCACTTTGAGCTCATTATTTCCATACTGCTTTGTCAAAAAAAGTTCACCACATAACTCATTCTGAGCCTTTTTTGTTCTTTATTTAGTATTTTAAGTTTTTTTTGGTAGTTTTTGTTTACTTGTAGTTTAGAGCAATTTTCACATGACTATCGAAAGTAATTTGCGTTTTATTTGGTTCTGTATTACTACGCTTGTTGATTGGTTTAAAAAACTCGCGCCACTTTCTCAGCCAATCAGAAGTAAAACCAAAACCAATCGTGACTTGCTCTCGCATGTTTTCCCGCGCTTTACGCCGGCTACATGTATTTGCTTCGAGTTTTGATTGGTTCACTGGATTGTCTGTGTCGTTTGTGATTGGCCAGAGTAATTACTTTGGTTTTGGTTTTACGACACTCATTTGAAAACCGCTCTAGCATTAAAGTACAAGCGCAAACTACACCCATCACGTACTGCAATTCTGATGGGGCAAATAATAATAATTGTTAATGTTTTTGAGATCTTTTTGTCATTTTTCCTGACCTTTTCTTGTAAATTTTTTGTAATTTTTTTTTCACTTTTGTCGTTGCAGTGTGTCACTTTAGTCTCCAGGTTCAAGCTAAAATGCTGTCTACTGGGGTAGACAATTTTTCTTAAATTAATATTATAAAAGGGTATTTTGCATTCATTTTGTTATTCTGTGGGAATTTTACAATACTGTAGTAAACCTGACTGCCAATAAAGACAGAAAAACTGCCAAGTAACTATCAGGGATAAAATGACATTCATTGTTAATGGTCTGTAAGTAAACAAGGCCAACCCAAAACTTTCTAGAAGATGTAAGAGTGAAACCCAATGAAAACAACATTGAATCAACATTACTTCAAACATTGTCGACATTAACGGAAAACACAAGGCTGCTCCTAATTAACAGAAATTAAATATTTGGACATTCAAATTCACAGGATATCCTTGATATGTTTTCCTGATAAACATAATTTTGGAACTACAACAACAAAAATGAAACATAGATAATCCAGTTATCATTATTCCTACAGCAATGCTGAATCCCACTCATTTCTCTTAAAACTTGTTTTTATGGTAACAGTGGTTAACTGGGGCCAAGAATTATCTTATAATTTAAACAATACATGTCATGAAAACTAACACCCTTGTGTTGTTAATCAGAATTAAATTCTGATCTCTCAACAGACAGTTACAGTGAAGATGGTTTTCTTTCTTTCATTCCAGGCACTTTTTAATTAAACAATTGGCAGAACTTGTTTTTTTTTTAGGTCTTTGAAATTTTTCTTGTTAGGATCATTGCAACCAGCAACATATAAAAGCTATAAATAAGATAAAAATTGTTCATTCATTCCAACTTTGAAGTTCGTTTTTCTCTTCAATGCCACCTCATGGGATGTCTTGAATCTGCTATCCTTTGGTGTAGAGGCATTCTTTTGCCTAATGGAGACATGTACACTTGCTTTTCTGCATCCCCTTAACCAATTAAGGATGTAGCAATGTCAGTTATTCACAGTTGTCAGCAATGGCTCAACGTGGACAAATTCTATCTGCTTTAAACACAACTTCAACTCATGGTTCCTTCAAATTCTGCCATTATGTCACTTTGTTGGTTCATATCAATTGTTCCAGCCAGCTGTGGAATAAAATGCAACAGAAATAAAGGAATCACTCAAGATTGCTACTAATCCAGATAGGTTCCACTTCAAACAACTAACTGGTGCATGCGTAAGACACACGTGAATTTGAAACCAGGTTGAAATCAGCAAGTGAGACAGACTGCAGTTGTAACAGTCTTGTGCAGTTGTCTGGGATGGCAACTGATACCACAGTCCTGAAAGTTTGGATGGTCTTTTTTCTTTTCTTTTTTTTTGTGTAGGGGAGGGGGGAGAGGGGAGGGTGGAGGCTGGATGAGATTTGAGATTTTCAAACTTTTTTTTTTTGTTCCACTTACAGCTTCCCTTCTTCGCCGTTCAGCTTCCCTCATGCGTTCTATTTTCATTTTCTGCATTTGTTTGGCCTGCTCTTGTTCTTTATTTTGCCTAGCTTGTTCCAGAGCCTCATCTTCTTCTCTTTCCCTAAAATAACATCAACATTTGTTATGCAGTCATAACAAGTAACAATATAACTAGAGTAAGTTCAGACCACCAGTTTCAAATACACCTGCTTTTGAGCCAGCCAGCAGGGCAAACCTACCTTTTTCTTTCCTCGGCTTGCCGCAACTTTTCAAGTTCTGCCCGTTCCTTTTGTTGGCGTCTCTGTTCCTCTTCAGCCTTTAGGTTTTTTTCCTGTAAGATATCAAAGATAGAGATAATTAGCTTTAAAACTTGATCAAGCAACTGTAATTCAGGAAAGGAAAGTAAAACATATCTGCAATACATTAAGGAATATTAAAATCCACATTGGGTTCAGAAAATGTGCAGGGCTTGAAAAATTTCCTGTTGGGCAAGTAACTTTTTATTTTCACTTCAGTAGGGTACGGGAAAGTCATCTGCTGACCTAGTTACGATTTTAAGGTAAAAAAGTTAACCTGGACAAGGACTTAACTACCCAGGGCAAGCAAAAGTTGAAAGTTGCCTCTCCAAAGTACAGCCTGTAACATTTAAGCCCCGAATGTGTCAACGTAGAAGAGGTGTCCACTTATGGAAAGTTAAAACTGTAATGTTTGTATGTGGCTCCGACAACAACTATGTTTACAGGAGGTGTCGGCCTTCAGAAGATAGACTGTAGCTTCCCTTCACAGTGAGAGGTTTTTTTCCAGACATCATAAAAAAGCAACTTTCGTCATTCATGTTTTACTCAACTACCATGAGACCTTGACTTGGCATGTATAGTTGTTTGACTACCTTTCTTCACATCTTTCTTGATTTCTTAACTTACCCGTTCCTCCTTGTCCCTTGCTTGCTGTCGAAACTTTTCAAAGCTGCTTGCAGATGATACAGGTCGGGACAGGGATGAGCCTGTGTTACTCAAGCTGGACCATGATGGCACTTGACGAATTGTCTTGGGGGTTGAATCCTGGCAAGAAATAGACACAAAATTTCACAAGGGCATGTCAAATCACACTTCAGTGTCAGAGTTCCCTCCAGTAATTTAACAAAATAGGCCTTGCCTGGAATCTCCTCAAGTTCAAATCGGAAAAAGATGATGACAGGAAAACCACAGGACAGTTTATTTGCACAGATCCATATTCTTGGGACTAGCAAAATGTTTAGGAATCATTTAGGAGAATTAATATTTTGATCATAGAACTACACCTACCTTCTTTGAAGCTTGATTTTCACTCTTTTGCCCTGCAGGAAAAAAGAAAGGAAATCATGAAAATTTCCTTCGCAAAAAAATGACACTATTTAGAAACTTACCAATAGATGCAAGTGATCCTGGTAACTCTCCAACAGTAAACGTCAAACCGCTAGATCCTGTGAACAAAGTGCAAAACTTTTCATGAGAAAGATTCAAATTTTGTTAAAAGTAAACAACTTTCAAATATTGCTTGCAGGTAAATAGGCAATTGTGAAGGGTGTCAAGACCAATGAACAGCCTGGACTTCAGCAGCTACCCTAGGTCATTATTGAGTGCCACTAAATGATGAAGGTGTCTGGAACCTTTGTATTGGAGTCTTGAGTGGTAATCAAGGCATTAGAGATGCCATTAAACAACCAGTTGCAAACTTGCCCTAGTCTGTCCACCGAAACTCTTTTTTTTTTCTCAAGTTTGTCAAGAATGCACACGCAAAGTATTAACAGCTGAGGACTGGAACAAGCAAACACAAGGGAGTTGATTGGGTTATGTTTTTTATTCACTCGTTCTACGAGTGCCTACGCTTCACCCTCACTCTCATGTGCTTGCTAGTCAGAAAAATGTGGACAGAAGAAACTTGCCACAGAAAGATGCTAAGTACTCTTAACAAGCGGGATGTAAAAACGACTCAGGAGGCTGCTGAAATCCAGGCATGAAAGATGCATCCAAGATCACACGTTTCTTCACGCTTCCTTATGTGTAGATTTCTTTGTATGCTCTCTACATTTCAGAATTTGTTATTTTTGAAAGGATGTCATAGAACTTATGGAAATCAGAATCAAAATGCAAGATGAAAGCAGGACGGCACCTGATCGTGAGGCAGATGATGAAGTTTTTTCCGCAGCAGCAGCAGCAGCAGTAGTAGGTGCCCTGTCCTTGAGCAGCGCAGTAGCTGATGTGGTACTGAGAGGTGTCGCTGGTGTAGTGGACTTTGTTGTAGCTGTAGTTCTTGCAAATGACGAGACTGCCTGCTTGGGTGTTGTGGTGGTACTAGTGGGCGTGGGCTTGTGCGCTGTAGATACTGCGGGTTTAGCTGTAGACTTAGACGGTGCTGAAGGGACACTTGAAGGACCAACTCTTGCGGGTTTAGGTGGCGCAACAGTTGCTGCTGGGGGAAAACTTGTTACTGGTGTAGGTAGAGATGTAGTGGACACAGCGCTGGCTGTAACCGGTTTATCCTGAGGCTTTGGTGCTGGAGTAGGCTTGGGGGGTGGTGCAACTAAAGCGGTAAGAAATAGGCTTCAGACTCCCATGCTTACAGCTCCCAAGAAAGATCAACATCTCATTTACTTGTTACTGGTAAGCAGTATTTATTGTCAAGACAGGTGATGAGAAAGGAATCAAATTGTCTTGATGTACCACCAAATTCTCACAACTTACATTAAAAGATGTATGACAAGTAGTAAGGAGAATTGCTATTTCAATCTTGGAAGTAAAAGAATTGATTGGTGCTAGCCCATAAAAAACATTGCATTTAAAGTTCTGATGATTCAAAATTAAGAGAATTTCATGGCTGTTGCCATAGAAACAAAATTAGTAAACAATTCCAGAAAAGTAATTGACAGGTCAATGTTGAAGTCAAATGAAATAGGTATCACTTCGCTAAATCACTCTCAAACGGCAAAATTTCTGTCAATTTACGAGTGCTGAATCTGGACATTCTAGAACTACATCTAATTCGTAGATAGTAATCATTTCCCCTAATTTCAGTGACAGGTTTATTCAGTCAACAATTTTAGAAGGGTTGCAGTCATTTTATGTCAAATCAGTCAGTTGAAGTGTTTGTAGTCTGGTGCTTGACATATCAAACCAACTTCCGATGTTACAATGATCACAATTCTTAAAACATCCCAAATGAGGAAATAAAACAGCTGGCACAAATTTCCCCATTGTTTTGTTAATTTGCACAGGCAATTTGAATACAAGACAAGAAGCTGTTGCACAAAGTGATACTTCATCCACAAGACACTTAAGTAAATTATTGTGGTTCAGCTTGTTTTCCAATCTGAATCTTTGCAATATGTTGGTTTGTTGGAAAAAGAAGCCATCTTTTGAAAAACTACCCACCAGGTGTTTATCAAATTGATTTATTGAACTTCTACAATTAGGCAGATCAGTCAAGGTGAAAAGGAGATGTGGGGGTGGATAAATGTGACTTGTCAAAACAGCTGGCAAAAGCAGTTAATGTAACTATATTTAGCCAGGTTGTAGGAGGGAAAGCAGTTTTGGATTAAGACACCAACTTATTCTGGCCTTTGATCTGTTTTGTCATAAATTGCCAAGAGAGAAGTATCCTTCGACACAAGTGATGCATTTTAGGAGCTCAGTTTTACGTCTTAAGTGAGGTTGATGGTGGTAAAAAAACTGAACCCGCCTTTGGGTTTTTTTCAGTAGTAACCACATGAAAGGGCATATGCAACAATGCTTTTTTGAGTAACTCATTGTATTCAAGAGCTGAATTTAAAGGGCCAATCAATAATTGTTTGATGTTGAAGAACAGCACTCGGATTAACCAGAACTTATTAAGTGATGATCAATAAAGATGCAAATAGGTTTCTATGTGGATAATTTTGAAAGTGCAGCATTTACAGTGCCAAGATCGGTTTTGATTTTCAAGAATTCCTGTTTGTTAAATGCATTCCATAATTTGACATTTCCCATAAATTAGTTTTGAGAAATTATCTGATAATAGTGCTTATAAGTGAATCGTTCAAGCTGACTAGCACAAGAATTGTCACCTGGCTGAAAGCTTTTAACAATGCCTTCTAAAAATAAGAGCAAGGGTTAAATCAGTTTAGTGGATAGATTGTCATACAACTCTCAATGTCTATTGTGAGAATGCAGTGGTAGTCAAGACATTTTTGGGGCTCAATAGTGTAACCATATTGCAGAAGTGAATACTTTTTTTGGCTTGACAGTGTTACCAAAATGGAAAGAAGTTTAAATAAGATGAAAACACGTATGTTTAAGGGATAATAACTCGTAAGAGTCAACATTCTGTAATGATTTTCCTTTCTAAGGATGTTGCCCATGGCAACCATCAATAATCAGAATGGAGTCGATGGTGAGCAGAATTGTTTGATCATTTTATGTAGTTATGTCTTCTTGGGACTCAACATAACGAAATCAGAGGTCATGCAAACCACACACACTTTGACAAGAGACTTGTCCAAATTAAACAATTTTGAATAAAAACCAAGATGGATTGAAAGTGCATTCCTTTGTCACTATAGCAAAATCTTAAAACAAATGGAAGCATTTTGAATCAACCATTTCTTCTGAAAAAAAAAAAAATCAAATCCAGGAGAATAAGGTGGATCAATCAAACAAGAGACTGAATATAACTCAACGGAACGAGACTGGTGCACTAAGTTTCACCTAGAAATTGCTTTGGTAAGGACGTTCTGGGGTTCAAAAGAAATGGTGGATTCCAAAAAGCTAAAAATGTAAAAGAGGGGAAGTAGACATACCCGGCTGGGTCACATGACTTGCTACTGGTTTGGATGGCGTTGGTGTCGCCTTGGATGTGTGACCAGCAGACTTGTTCTGGCAATGTCAGGAGGAACAGAATGAGATCTGACTGGTTAGTATCAAACAGCCAAGTCAGGAGGGTAAAGTTGTGAAGGAAGGGTACTTTAGGAAATCAAGAAATGGATGTTTTACATACTACTTGATATTGCGATCATGTGAATTGAGATCAATTTTTTTAACCTACGAAACTTTCCCTTTATTTAAATCGCTCAGTTAGATCAGATCAAAGTCGGGAAATTTTACTGGATCTTCTCCAAAATGAACTCTGCTTTAACAAACTAAGTTGAAAGTGAACAGCAATACAGTGCAAATCAGAAAGGACAAAATAAATGGCTTCTTCTCGAGAGTGTGCATAGGTGGCTTAAT
The DNA here is from genome assembly GCA_963693305.1 of Meandrina meandrites. NCBI lineage: Eukaryota > Metazoa > Cnidaria > Anthozoa > Scleractinia > Meandrinidae > Meandrina > Meandrina meandrites. The sequence goes on from OY855904.1 coordinate 16,636,697, forward strand.
GCATAGATTGCAAAGTGTTGATAGATAACGAGGGGAAAGGTTAACGACAAAGGAGTGAATGAAATCATAAGTACCTTTCCAGTACTGTGAGAAGTCTTGTGGCTCACACCACCAGACTCTGTCAAACAAGAAACCAAATTAGATCCATCTGACCTGGGGTTATAACCTAAACTTGCCAAGGAACAATAAAACTGTACAAACGACAAACAATCCAACATGGTAAAATACATATTTATTTTGCTACATTACTATTTGGCAGAACGCAGAAAGAGTTACAAATGCACTGCCTGGCAGTCATTCAAACGTATCATGAATTCAACGATGGCATGAATCCGCTCAGCTCTGAGTTCAGACAAATTATTTATAGTGGGGATCGGAACAGCCTTCCGGATATTTTATAGTTAACTTGTGTTAGCAACTTTTTACAGATGTTGTAAGTAATGATCATGTTTAACTTGGTTAATGGTCAACCTATCTACTAAAAAAAAAACTTAAATAGTTGATGAACGACTTATTCAGCAGCTCATGACAGCACTGCAATTACCCAAAGATTTTTAGTATTATACATTATTTACACTAAAAAAAATCATGTCAGCAATGATAATTTTGACTTGACATCCCTGTAGTCAAGATTGAAAACAACTATATTTTTTCTAATACGTGAAGGACTCCTTTTAGCAAATTTTTGTAGCTGTTGCGGCAAGTCTTTCTACTCTTCACTACCTGATTCTGAGTCAGAGCTGCTTGCTGAACTAGATGAGCCAGAGCTTGAACTCGAATCAGAACTACTGCTTGTTCCACTTCCACTGCTACTGCTGCTTTCACTTAGTCTTGATGGCCGAGGCTCACTGCCTACAACATCTACGACAGAGTGATCAGAACGCGAATCTGAAAATGCAATTAAAAGAGAACTCTTAGAGCTAACAAACACAAACCAGAGTAAAGTTACCTCCATCATTGTTTTTTAATTCTTTTCAAATGTTTTTTTTCCAACAAAAAAAACTGCTTGGTTTTGAAATTAAATAAAACAAAAGACAGACAGTAGTAAGGGAGGGTATACTCAAAATAGACAACCTAGCAAGCATAACAGGCTCAGGGAGGAAAAAGAGCACCATTCAATTTCCAGTGGTTGCTTCTTGTTACGTAGCTGAAGTAACACTTGTGAAAGTGAAAGAGAATTCAACAGCACTTACATAAACTCTCACCAGCAGTTCAGGTTTACACTGTTGGTACATAAACTTTTGAATTCTCCTAAACTTTCTCGAGTGTTTACTTAAACTATTTAGACACATGTACATACATCATTTTCTATTTGTTAAAAGTTATAGTAGAAACCCTATTAAGTGAACACCCCTTATTTAGCAGCCAGTATTAGAATTATTATTGTCAGTATAATACTGTAAGTACAGAGCCACCACCTCTATCAAGGGGCTGCAGCCACCTTATGGCCATCCTGACAAGGATTCTTGTCTCTGAGTTTACCTCTATTAAGCGGCCACCAAGAATTTAATGTGTAGTTGACCTTCTTTTCTTAAAAGCTGATGACAGATAGAGTCCAAAATAGAAAGTAATGGCTGATAAAATGCCTAAACCATCCATCATTCTCCTTTCTTGTGCAATTCTGTTGTCATTAACTAATGCTATTTTGTTATTTCTATTTATGTCTGGTGCTAATTTGATAAACTCCCCATTTACAGACCAATTTCTATTAAGCTGTAATCTCTGTTATTAAAGGGGCAGTATCACAAGAGGTCGCCTAATTTTTTGTGTAACCTATGCTAAAATTGTCAAGGTGCACTCGCTGATCAAGAAAATAGCCTTTTAACAACAGAGAAGCCATAAATTCACTCTCTAAGATGTGAACAGACCACAATCAATAATTGTCTTGTCTGTGATTTTCCTCCAAGTAACACTGTCAAACTTGAAAACGTGTGCCAGGCGCTTTCCAAGTTTTAGACCACTTCTTTCCTACCCATCTGTAGCTACAACAGTTTTAAATCACTTTCATGACCAGTACTACGTGTGTTTTAGCAAGGTTAGGCAACTGGTAGTGGATTTCCAATACCATTGGATATTCAAGTAGCACTAGCTCTTGTTGAGACTGCCCCTTTAACTGCAGTTGCTTCACTATCACTTACAGTCTGTGATGCACACCTAAGATTTTTAAGAATACAGTGGCCATATTAATTAGTTAAGTTAAGGCCAAAGAAAATTTGAAAAAAATAAACAGCCAGCTAACCTTTTTTGGTCTGTTTCTTTTGCCCTGTGCCTCCAAGCTTGCCACTTACATCCTTGATGAGGAAAAGGAGTCACTTGGTCAGCCGAACCCCTGTATTGCAGCTAGGACTTATACAGCTTACATAATTTATGTAACAACCAACAATTTTATACAAAGGCATACAGATCTTCTCAACATTATAACTACGAGTGCTATTTCTACATACCTGAAGTCGTCTTTCAAGCTCTTCTTTCTTTTTAGCTTGTTCCATTTCTCGCTCTTCAGCATTCTTTGCCTTCTTTGTTTGAGGTTTAACCTTTTTTCTCAAGCACTGCTGAACATATTTTTCCAATTCTCTCAGTGTTGATGGTTTAAGTGTTTCAAAGTCTATTTCAATTTCATCTGGGTTCGAGTCCCTTAGTCCAGGTTCCCTGGATTGGATGATGTTCACTACTCTTCCCAACTTGTCTCCTAATTTGTCAAGGAAAACAGACCCAAGGTTAAAACTGCAACGTTGCAATCCTGTGGCATTTTTCAAGTACATGTAAGATCTCAGCCTAACATCCTCATTATTCCAAGTTTATTTTATGTGTAAAAAAGAAATAGCCAGGTTATCAATCCATGGTGTACAGCACTAATGTACGTAAGGAATAAGTTTTGTCTTTCAGCACAGCCCTTTAGATCAAAAAAATAACAAAAGCCCTGCAAACACCACACTTTTTATAATAGCGGAGCCGCAGGTCAATTGACAGCTGTCAAAACAAGGTATGCACTGACCAGTATCACATGACCATATCATGGGCTCAGGTGTTGAACTCATCAAGGTCACATATGTTTTGAAGTTGACCGCTTACCAGGTAATGTTTACCATTGGATCATGGGGCTCAAGTCCTATTATATTTTTGGCCATGGATAATGACGGGTTTGGTCAACAGAATTTCCACGATTGCAGTTAACAATTTATTTTGACTATGGAATCTTTCTCGAGTCTGCAAAATTGCAGAATTTTCAATGTATGTGGAGCTCTGCTTCTAGGCTTGACAAAATCTATGAATTGGTATATGATGTACATAACAGTATCAAAATGATAACCCATAACAGAATTCACAAAAGAATAGCTTCAACCAACCTGGAAGCTTGTTGATATCAAGGCTTAGTTGTCTTTTTTCATCATATGTCATGGGCCTTGCAGTATCCTCTTCATCATCAGTATCTACTTCTAATGTTTTCTTTTTGGCAGCCATCCTTTTTCCCAGAAAAAAACAAATGTTGAAGATCAGCAATCAGACCAACTCTGATTCAGACTTAACAATAAGAAAAATTTCCAACTTACTTGCTATTTGCAGATCTTTTTGATGCAGACTGTTTCTTAGCTGGCTTTTCTGCTTTTGGCTGAGGTGGCGCGGCTTGGGCCTTTGCTGAGGATTTCTGTTTCGGCTGACTTTTTGGCTGGGGTGGGGCCACCTGTTTGGTTTCTTTTTTAGGAGGTTTCTTCTCTGGTTTTTTCTTTGTCTTGTTTGTCACAATAACAGATTCCCCTGTAAGTTTGCTCAGTTGCTCATGTACTGATATGAGCTGTAGGAAAGAAGATAATTTACCTTGAAATGTGGTTACCTGTTAAGATCAGTGGTGTCTCATTTTTTAATCACCAACTCAGGGCTCAAAAAAGGTCCATCTAGTTGGCCAAGACAAGTACTGTTTTCATGTCAGGTATATAATGTTTTATGCCCACGTCCCCAATGGGTAAGCAAGCGCCCAGGAAAGCTGTCTGCCAATTAAATTATTCCTTTATAACAAACAATTAACCTAACCTAGGCATATCACTACTCCAGGCAAGCTAGTTGGAATTCAAGATTTTTCAAGCCCTGCAACTATACATTGACAGTGCCAAGACTTCACAGACACTTTGATAGTATGACATGCATTATTATTTCCTTTGTCTCTTTGCTTCTGTCTGGACTATCCAGTCTCATTAAATGGTATTGGGTAAAGAGCTTTACCCTCTTGTAAGTTGTGAGTTTGACGTAACGGTGCATTTGGTTGTTTTTTTCATCAACTGTATTCCCTTTTGTAAATGAAACACATGATACAGATTCTCAAGTTCTTGATTTGATACTACAGTAGCCACTAAACCAACGCCCTTTACACTCAGCTGTGAACTAAAATGGCAGCATTTTTTGCAAAAAGTTTGTTTGCACATAAATACTAAAAATATATATGGAAATTTGCTTTAGCAATTACAACAACTGGGGGATTAAATGTGTTTCTCAGTTGAGATAACAGTAAGTATTGTAGTACCTGTTGTTGAAGCTGTGACAGCTGTTCAGCTCTGACTGCGTCATCATTATCAGACGCTGGTGATGACGATGGAGGAGTTGCTGCAGACTCTGGCTCTGGTTCAGGGGCTTCTATCATTGGTGGTGGAGGAAGCTCTGGTTCCTCTGGCATTTTGGCGAATTTCATTTCAAAAACATCCTGTAAGATCAAAGCAGCATTACAGCAAATAAGATTCCATATTTATCCATCAGCCCTTAGATACTGGTCTATGTACGGTTCTTATAGCATTAATTGGAGAATGTACCTTAAATCCTTTATTAACAAGCTGCCTTTTGGAGGAAGTAATTTATGAAGCACTCTCGCATATAGTTTTCACAAGCTTCTGAGAAAGTGTAACCAGAATGATCCTCTCTGATCTGCAAGCCTTTTTTGCTTAGTTACAATAAGCCTTCATCCCCCACCCCTGGGCGGCTTAAGAGATGATTTATTGCAAAAAAAATATGGAAACAATTTTCCCTTAAATTCTTGTTTATCTATGCAAGCATAATGAGGAAAACTAGATACTGAATACTAGTTGTTTGTTCCTTTTCCTGTTTGAACAAAAAGTACTTCATCAAGACTGCAAAGGTCAAACATTTATTTCGGCATCCCAAACTAGAAACACAGGAAAAGTCACAAACCTGCAGTTGCCTTGCCATTTTAACAACGTCATGGTCTGGAGGATTGTATCTGTAGCAGTTGCTGAACATGAGTCGTACATCAGCAGCAAACTCAGATGAAGAATTGTACTCTCTTCCATCCATTTTTATCTGTTGAGGAATTTGTAAAATTAGCATCGTAACTCATTAACTTAAAAGGCAGCGACACAAAGTCAGCAAGTTCAACAATCAACTTACTTTAATTGTACCCATATCCATTGGCTGCTTTATTATATCGTGGTAGTCATGCAATCCAAGAGTAGAAGCATCAACAGGTTTGTAAAATGGCCATGCATATGCCTAAAATTAAGTTAGAAAACAGTTCATCAAATTTGAAATCTTTTATCAAGCTTAGTGGCTGGCTATTGTTCCAGCACTGCTTTATTATGCAACTACATGCAGTAAAGCAATGCTACTCCTTTAAATGGGAATGCTAGTCTATACACAGTGGAAGCCAGATTCAGAGTTCAACTACTTTTTCTGGAGACCATCAATACACGAGCGTCAAACACAAAATTGTCAGTTTCGCTTGATATTCAGTTGTGAATTTGCCAAGACCACCAAAAAAGTAAAAAAAGAATCATTGTCCAGACAGGGAAAACCTTTTCCAAACTTTGTGACTATTTTGCTGACTATCAAGTGTATCACAGGGTAAAAAGCTAGGATTGAAGGTGAGATAACTTACAGAACCACCAATTCCCACCTTGTTATGACCATTGTGTTTACTTACAGCATGTTTCTTAGAAAACAGTTCCTTTATAATGTTGCTGCAGTATTTAAGCTGCTCCGATAATGGTTTCTTTTTACCACGTGACTGAAATAAAGATAACAGTCTGTATTATAAAATTGAAAAGAACGCTAATTGCGTAGCATTGATGGATATAATACTGTACTTCGCTTATAAACTGAAAACATGCAAAGTGACAATTACTCTGCATCTAATCTCCACTAGCCCTAAATTAAAGTGATGCCAGGAAATGGTTAGTGCTTGCTTTATTAAAAAATGTGTTCAGCATTATTAACTCATTGTAAATGTAGCTAATTGTCCTAAAAAATATTTTGGACTGGTTGTGAAAGATTCTGGTTAACAGACACCCAGGAATGGTTTTTCATTCCATCCCTGCTTTGGGAGAGAGAATCTTTCTTTGATAATCATATTCTGTAACACAACAGAAATAAAGTGTGACTCAGGGCATCAGAAACAATGTGGGTTTCTCTACATCAGATTAGAACTTGCAGTGGAGACTATAATGGGGGAATATTGTTGCAAATAGCTTAAATTGTTTGCATTTGAAAAGATTCCCCTACTTTAGCCTCCATTGTAAGCTAGTTTCAATACATATTTGGTATATTATAGAAAGCAAAAATAATTTTTGGTATTTACATTGCTTACCACTTGCGGCTCTTCGGGTAGATCTCGGTTTGGCTTTTTCACTGTTCTTGTTGACTCTCTTCGAGTTGGTATCTTAGCTGCCTTGGCCTTCACAGAGGGCATAGGCTCTCCCATTCCACTGACTGGGGTCGTGGGAGTCGTAGTATCAGCCTTTCGTTTTACACCCTTTTTGACCTACAAACAAAGAGTATTATTTTATAAGTTGTTGGGTTTGGCACCTGAAAGTCTGTTGCTTGAAAGAAGACAAACTCGCAAAATGTTAAATCTTCTCTGTCCCTTATTTCTCATGAATATGCACAAGAAACTTGGCTTCTTGAGGATTGGAGAAAGTATGTGAACTTTCAAAAGACAAATTTTCAAACCTTGGCAGGCTGAACAGCTGAAGGTAAGGCAGGAGCAGCCAAAATACCAGGGGAGGGTAGAACAGTTGTTGCATCCACAGGAGTTGGAAGTGCTGTTGTTGCTGTTACTGACACAGGTGGAGTCACATATGGCAAGCTTGTCATTGGGGTACTATCTGGAGCAACTAAAATGAGACAATTGAAACGCACAATCAGAGTTTGATACAAGTAACAACTTTTCTCCCTCTCCTCTCACTCCAGCTTTCTGCTGACTTTTTGGTACTCTTTCAACTTCTAAACAAAAATGGCTTGCAGGTATTGGAAGCATCTACTTTCATGTTGGCTTGCCTTGGTTTAATCAGATTTGAATCTGCAGATTTTGCCCAATCACAATGCCAGGATTTTAGCAAATCATGCCATTATGTCTAACATTTAAAGGGGCTTTGTCATGGATTTTAACAGATTTTTGAACAGCCAAAATTTATATTTGTGTTGAAGGAAACCAAAAAATAATAGTCCATTTTTATTAACAATTGCTATATTAGAGCACTGAAACTGTTAACAAGCGTCTTTAGCTGCAGATGGCTCCGATGGAAATGGATTACAACTTGAAAAGTTAAGCTAAACTTTTCAAGTTGTTTCCGCACGTCTACAAAAAATCTATTTTGATAGCAGTAGTTAGATTTCTATCCACATATTAAGGTTATATCTTCCTTTTGATGTTCAAAGGTAATGATTTTCATGGGTTAAGTTGCCTTCCACTAATTTTAGAACAGCTTAGACCAAAAATCTGCGAAATCCCCGCGACAGAGCTCCTTTAAGCAGGATATTATTGAGAGTTTTACATGGAGTGGAGGGCAAGCCATTGGAGTTGGCTGCACACAGGGTTTGTGGTAAATGCTGACTAACAAATTTACCAATAACGTAATATGCTCCAAGGCTAGGGGGAACAAAACAACAGAAGTTGTTTATTCAATCATCAACCTTGATGTGTTTTTCTCCCAAGCCTTGGAGCTAAGTTAGAATTTTAAATTCAGTAGCCTGGAGGCAAATCCAGCACATACAATGTGGCTGGACCTTGACCTTTTTTTAACAGTAGGATTATGGCTAGTAAAATGATTACAATTAGTAGGCAAAACTCTTTTTGCTAGCCATTTTTTACAATTATGCGCCATCAGCTGTGAGAACAAAATATGTTGCTAGATTTTTAAGTTGACGAAAATATTTGCCTTCAGCATTTCAGTAGTAAGTGTGGCAAGTAACTGACAGCATTCCACTAGTCAAAAGCGAAGATCTACTAGTATTTGGTTATGATGTAATGTATATGAAATGATTCATATGTGAACTTCGCAGTGAATTTCCAATTTAAGCAATTGGAATAAAGAAGCCTGAAAAAAAATCAGGGCTTCAACGGGATTCGAACCCGTGACCTCCGCGGGTTTGAATGCCGTTGAAGCCCTGATTTTTTTTTTCAGGCTTCTTTATTCCAATTGCTTAAATTGGAAATTCACTGCGAAGATCACATATCACCTTCTTAGTATTTGGTTAGTTGCCTACTGCCAAGGTCGAGCCCTGTACATAGTCAACAATATGTACACAAGACACTAACCTGGAATGTGCTCCATTTTGACTGCAGTCACACCACCCTTTTTAGCTCGTTTTGCTGCTGGTCCACCTGGCATAGCCTTTTTGTTGGGTCCCAGGATTATCTCGTATTCCTGCACGAAACAATTATGAAAACACATTCAACACTTTTCATCACAACTTGAACATAGTTTGAAACATAAGTTGAAATAAGCTACAAAGTTGACTCGTACCCCCAGGTGACAATTTTAAATAACATGGGAATTTTTTGGCTGCCATCAATCATCTTTGTGGACCTCTCGAGTAACAGTTGACTGTATCCATTTTGTTTGTTTTAAGGTTTGTCACTTGCCAATGAAATTATGATTGACAGCAGCAAACGACAGACAATGCAATTGTTAGTTAGATTTTGACCAAGTTTGCATGTTATTGAAAACCATCGTAACATGTCATATTTGACTCCCGCAGCCTGGCTCTCTTAGTCTTCTCCTGTTTCTCAAGGCATGGGTCTAAATAAAATTTAAAGTAGGCAGCTCATTTGAGTAGAGTAACTGACTGTTTGAAGGAATCTTTCTTTGATTTCTTCAATTTAGGGGGGAAAGTAGGCAACTTCTCTAAAGGAAGTATAACAAAGTAGCAATTGCTTCAACCGTCATTAATAGCACTGTAAGCTTAAGGGCATCCAATGCTGATTTTTATGAATTTTATCCTGAGCCTTTGGGAGTAAGAAATCACACCACCTTAACTTTGAACTGCAATCAATGGCTAAAAAAACAAAGATGGTGTAGACAAAGAAAAACAAAACACTTATTGTTATTTTATTCCAGTTCCATCCCTTAAAAATTGGGCAGGCACTTACTGTAAAAATTTGTTCCCACAAAACAAAAATTGGTAATCTGCAAAACTTAACTCTCACAAAAATTTTCTGCCTTGTGGTATTTCTCATACTTTTCATCTCAGTGAAATCTTGAATATTGTCATTAGTTAACCCCCATAACTTCCAAAACAATTAATTACGCTTACCTCAGCAGGCATGGTAGCAAGTTTCTGGTTAAACACTTTCTCCAGTGACTGGCACATGAGGACTACATCCTATGGCAGAAAAATATTTTATGACTCCAAACTTAAGATGGATTAAACGCAACATGTTTTTCAAAATGGGGCAAGAAAGCCATGGAGAGTCCTGGATTAGAATTCTGAGTAGTGAAGTAAATGACAAGAAAATATTTACTAAATTTATATTTTTACTATACCAAAAGATTGAGTTATGCAAACTTAACCAGATGGACTTTTTATATAAAAAGAAAGTTGCTTATTAAATTTAACATAAATGAAACACTTCATTTCATTTTTTGAACATTTTTTCAAAGTACAAGGAAAATCCAAAAACAAAATCATTTGGATCACTCTGCCACAATTTCAAAAAGTTGTAAAATAGTCCCTTGGCCAACTACAACCCTTTTACAAGTCCACACAGCACTTTAAATAAAAAAATAGATTTCAAAAAGTTGCAATAATCTATGATAGTGGCATCTAAACTGTGTCCACAGAAACTGACCACATTTATGTTCTCATGGTCGATTTTGAGGCTCAAAACTGAATATCTTTCACTTGCGTTAAGACTATAAAATGATACGTGTATGGTACAACATGTGTGCATGTAGTTTATTCAATTTCTTTACACTTTTTAAATACCCTTGACCAAGGTTTAACCACGCAAGATACAAAGAACTGTTGAATTTATTTTTGATTAAAAAAGCACCATGGCAACTTGCCACTCTCCCACTAACATGACTGAACCCTCTGAAATTGAACATTTCCTCCACTTGTGTCCACAACTTTAACTATGTTGCAGCCACTTGTAGAAAATTCTATCACTGGCTAAGAACACTTCTAATCAAACCATAGTTTCACATACAGTTAACTGTTCATTTTATCCAGCTACAAACATACCCACAGAAATGAATCTACTCTGCTTTGTTGACTGGCAAATTATCCCAACAGAATTCAAAACAATTCAGCTAGCAGCAAGCTTATGCACATACAGTTTGAACCTGTATCACTAAATAATCTTAACTATAAGATAAGCTATTCCTGGGTTTCAGAAAAAGCTTAAAAGTAGAGAGGGATTGAAATAGCTTGAAGTGAAAATGCAAATTTAATTTAAATGCTGTCAAAACTCCTGTCATAAATATATTCAAGCTAACTCAATTTCCTCTTGACTTTACAGCTTAAAAATCGTACTTTCTGTATTACTGAATGATGTGGGAAACACATAAAACTGAATTGCAATTGGCATGTTAAAATCTCACCTCTCCAGGCTTGTTGTAGGTGATGCAGTTGTTGAAAATTAGGCGAAAATCGTCTATACACTCTTGACTACGAGAATACTCGTGGTTTTCCAACTTTCTCTTGATCTGGGACATATCCATGGGTCGCTTTATGATCGTGTAGTAATCCTACAAAGCCACAAGACCTCCAGTCAACAAAAACGTCTCGCAAAGGAATACAAAGAGCACTACAGTATGGTTTTAGTGCATACTAACCGGCAGATTTAATTTTACAGCGTCCACTGGTTCGTGGAAGGGCCAGGCATAAGGATGCCGCCACATCGCCTTCATGATAGTTTTCGACAAATACTGGAGTTGGTTGGTTGTTCGATAAACTTTTGGCTCTTGCCCAGTTGTAGGTGTTTGAGCCATTCCTCGCTATAAAAGACATTTAAAACAAAACAACAGTTCGGGTAGAATTTATTTTGGTTTCGTATGTTGTAACCAAACATGAAATTATAAATTCAATCTTTAGACGCTGCTCGAGCGAAGCTAACGAACAACGAAATGGATTAGAGTAATATTTACCACTGTTTGTTGTTCAAAATCGTCGTACTTGTGTGATAAACGCCTTACTCGCTTCCCGAGCCCCTCGGGGCTCGTCTCTGATCGCAATCCATTCAATGAATCGCCAGAGTTATGTTCATTAGTGAGACCAGACTGTAAAGCTGAGCTGGGCCTAGAGGTGATGCAATACAACCTCGTCAATTTCGCCCTCGAATTTACCTAAGTAGTCTCCAAAATAGCATAAAAATGCGCAGGATAACTTTAGATAGAGTTTATGCTACTTTGGAAGACGTAAAAATCGCCTTGTAAGTGAGAAAAAAGTCCGCGTCACTTCAACGCCATCTTATAGTGCCAACGCCATTTTTGGCGGTGACACGCACAACCATTCACGAACGAATATCACAATTCACAAGCCCAAGAACCCAACAATAACCGGACCATACCGTTCGATAAGGTTCGTTAGAGGGTTCTGCAAGCTTTGGATTGTTGGATGGCCTTGCGTTTCCATACACGGCGAGAGATTCCTCACAGATTCTTCCCTCCTTCACAGATCCGTCCGGCTCGCTTGAGAGCGAAGGCCGCCCTTTTGAATTCTTCAACGACCCCCAGCGTAGAGCTTTCAAGCCACGTCACTATTTATTGTCACGTGCCCTTTGTCAGCGCGCCAAAAGTGATTTTGTGCACGCCAAACTCCAAGTTGAAGGTTGTTGTCGGATGTTCATTGTAAATATTTTCCGTTTTCATTGCAATCTGGGACAACGGGGAAAATCCCAATTTTCGTAGCAGTCTCCGGACTGTTTCCAGACAGCATGTCATGCATACGCTATGCAAGTAGCAAACAAACACCACTCCAAATGGCCAAAAGGGTGCCCGCTCTCATTTGTGACCATTCGTATTTAGCAAACCAGACACCTGCTTTTAAATTTCTTGTACTAGAAAACTCGGTGAAATCAAGCTTCCAAGGAGGAAATGACTGAGAAATCATTATGACAGTGAACCGCACATCAACGCGTTATTAAAGTAATTCCGAGTTGTTGTCACGCAGCTGGAAAAAAGCTGTTGCATGTTGTTAGAAAACAGCCGTTGATTTTTCAGCAGTGGGGAAAGTATTTCTCCTGATGCTTATTACTATTGGAAAAGTAAGTAGATGTATCAAACAAGATCAAAATGAGATCAAGTCCAAGTTCTCAGTCCTGGCTCGGCTGGCTGTCGGTTTAATGGCTCCTCGTTTATGCGTGACATTGTTTACATTTTCGATTCCACCGTGACTGTTTTAACTCTGACGAAATTACGCGGAATCGCTACATTTGACGAGATGATCGTAAAAAGGTCTATCCACAAAATATTTCCTTCCAGATCTTGGAATATTTCATGCTCAATCCAGACCTTTAAACGCGATATTTTCCTCACCATAAAAATGTTCCTCGTAAAGAAATACCGTGTAAATAATAAAATCGCGACTGGCTTTGTTCACGGTGAATTTGATCCAACTTTTCAACCCTGAAGTAATAATTCGCAGTTGGTACTTTCCTAAACATCTTCCGTTATAGTTTCACTCTCGTCACGATGAAAGTTCTTAAATTATTATCCAGTTCTCGATCTGTGGCCATACCAAGACATAGATAACTATTCAAGCACTTTATCCCAAGAAGTCTGCGCACGCAACATAACTACAGTGACGACACGCACGGTGTGACTCCGCGGGATTTTTAAAAAACACACACATACGCACACGCCCAGAGTGGGTACTCGGAATTTTTAAGCGACGAGGATGATAGAATGATTTGGGGGGTTTGAAATTTTCGGTTCCGGGATTTTTTTGGGAAGGAAAAATTTGGCAAGTATTTTTTGGGGTGGATTTTTTGGGGTATTACTGACCTTTGCTACGTAGTTCTGCGAAAAAAGCTTAATCAAAGGAAGTGTTCTTGGGTGTCTCCAGATGATGGAAAAAATAAATAAAGATGATATGATGAGAAAACAAACACAAACATCTGATTTCTTATGTTTAAGGGTCAGAAATTCAGTTTGAGAACTTTGGAGGTTGTTTTTTGGTCAAGGGATTGTTTCTGGGTTTTGTTGGAAACCCTAGGGATTTTTCTGGGTCTTGAAGTCACTTGAAATCCCGAGTACCCCCCCCCCCCCCCCTTTGGCACACACCCGAGTACCCCCTCCTGGCACACACACATGTGGCCCCATTGGACGCACCGACAAAATGTACGTTTTTGTACCATTTTCAATACCAACATTGTTTACTGTAAATGATCTAATAAACACACACTTTCAAATCGTATCTAATAAGCGCCCCCTTGATGTACAAAGGTTGTATTAGACCATCGAAGAGGCCAACGATGCCAACATGGTTGGCCCCAATGTCATATCGATATCAAACTATGAACGATCATGCAGGTTGGATTAGCGTCCTACTCACAAAGCCACAAACTCTGTGTTCTATCTTACTCCGTGAAGAAACTATGCGTCCTATTTGTTTTGTTGACATTGAAATTTATAGTTTAACATTTATATTAGTAGTTCATTTATGCCTTCTCGCTGTTCCACACAGTTTTTCAAATGTTGGTAGGCTGCATTGATCACCAAGCTCATTGGCTTACCTTAACATTTCCAAGCCCCGAGGAGTATAAGTGGAGATTGCACAAAACAAAGCAGTCTGAGCACCCAATCTGAACAACATTGTTGGACTAAAAGTTTGAATTGAATTCGAAGTAAATTTCCACCATACTGGTTTGAACAGAAGCTTATCCCCCAAAATTTCCCAGCAGTATGTGGTTACATATATACTAGTTATGCAACGCTTTCGAGTGGTATACTATGGAATATCCCACAAGTCACTTGTATTTTCTCGGTATACACACGAGCCTTTAGGAGAGTGTGTATATGAAGAAAATATAAGTGACAAGTGGGATATTCCATAGTATACCACAAGAAAGTGTTGTGTAATGTGTAACTATTTTTTACCATGCCATAGAAAATACGCTGACTAAATTTCGTCGAGAAAAAGACCGCAGCGCATGATAGGAAGGTTGGGTTGAATACCGTTGAATATACAACAGATTTCCTGTATTCTGATTGGCTGTATTTTCTATGGCATGGTATAAAGAGAGAGAGTTCAACCTGGATGCTGGATCAAAATGTTGAGACTGTTCAACTGCTAGAGTAAAGGAGTCCTGAAGAAACATCAATAGTTTCCAATTTATTCTTGAATTTTATTCCATTTTTAATGAAAGGGGAAACATACAAACATATCACTACAAGTTTAGGCACAACCACTTTTATTCAAATGAAACACATATCATGTAAATTTAAGTCCCAATGTTATGATACAATCTAACTACTAATAGGTTAAACCTACAAATAGAAAGTGTGGGTGGCACGGTGGCCTATAATGGTTAGTGCGCTGGACTCCTGATCGGGCGGTCCGGGTTCGAGCCCTGGCCGGGGCACTGCGTTGTGTTCTTGGGCAAGATACTTTACTCTCATCCACCCAGAGGAATAAATGGGTACCGGCAAATTTACTGCTGGGGGTAACCCTGCGATGGACTAGCATCCCATCCAGGGGGGAGTAGCAATACTCCTAGTTGCTTCATGCTACGGAAACCGGGATAAGCTCCGGCCTGATGGGCCCCTAGGCTCGTATACAGACTTTACCTACCTTACAAATAGAAAGTCGCTTTCTACTATGTAAAAACTGCAAATTCAATTGCCTTAAAAATAACTACTTTGTACAGGTATTTGAAAAATAAAAAATTATTAGGACTGTACAGCAGTCTAGTCTGTCTTAGCCTACGAGCAGGCTCTCTTTGAAGGCTGCAAGTTGGATAGCAGTGCGTGAACGGCTGTGAGTAGCAAGCTGCTGAGTGAGCTCACCGTAACTCACGGCTTCGCCACTCGTGCGTTGCCCCCAAAGAGAGCTTGCTTGCAGGCTACTGTTTAGTATATTACATACATAAGGATGTGTGATATTTACAGATAGATGTATGCCTAAATGAATCCTGTAAGCATTTTGCTTGACTAAAAAACTTCTCAAACTTTTAGGGTGTACCATATAATTATATCTACAAGTTAATTATCACACCTTTACACCCATTTTTGCTATCTACTTCTGCTCAATCAACAGTTTTTGTTTTTTGCTGGTATCAATCATCAAAGGTGACTTCTTAGGAGAGAGAAGTTCACTTCAACAGGTTCAAAAGGTGAATTTCTTGGTGAAATTTGTTCCACTTTGTTTGCTTTTATGTTATTTGTTGTCACTTAATAATTAATACAATTGATGACAGCAAAAAACATAATCTGTAGAGCTCTGCATTTTGAACTTCAGAGTTTGTGTGCAACATTTTTAAACTCCGAAGTAGTGTGCTTCTCTTGTTCCTCCATGCGATTACTCAGTTATAGTCTGTTAAAATTGGTTGCTGAAAAAGAAAAATATATATATTATTACCAAATCTCTCAAGAACAAACTCTGTTGAACATATTCTAAATACTTATACTTGTTCTTGCCAAATGGCCTGGTGCTTAAAGAACTGACTGGTATCTGCAGCATGAAGCAACTCTGTGAAGTAATGCTCCCCCCCCCCCCCCCCAACTCCCTACCAAATGGGATGCAAATGCAAATCCACAGCAGGTTATATCAAAGCATTTTGCTAGCAGGTTGCCCTCACAATTTGCTGCACTCATTTATACTTCTGGGGTACATAGAGGGAAGTACTTTGCAAGCAGTGTCATTACTTAAGAACAGCATGAGAATGCACCCTGACTGTCACCAGAAACTCATAAGGAGTTGAAACGTGGGATGCGCGTTCACAGCGTTCGAATATTCAGTTTTGCCAAGTACCACATTTGGCAACATAAAGAGTTTGTATGCGAATGATTTACACACGTAACGGCACACGCAACAAAATTTTCGGTTTTGCGATAAGTCACTTGAATTTCGCCCAAAATGCCGTAAACTACAGTAAATTACAGTATCAAGTGAAGTTCTCCAGAGTAATGAATGACGACGAAACAGAAGATTTTAACCAAATTTAACTTCATTCAACTCAAATTGCTCAAAAACAAAATTACGCCATTCAGCACGAGCTAGCATGCGCTGTGAATTTAATCCAGATATTGCAGTTTTGATTGGCTATCTCTTTTCTCCTTATGTTCCAAATATGGTACTTAGTCAAAACGAATGTTCAAACGCCTTGTACAATACGAATCATAAGGAGTTGCACGTTTCAACCCTTATGAGTTTCTGCTGTCACCTATGCCTAACCATGAACACCTCTACTCCACATCTGGAAGATAATGTTTAACTATAGTATAATGCTTTCAGGGGATGGGGTGGGGGGGGGGGGGGGAGGTGGGTAAACATGTCATACATGTTGTGCAGCTACTCAGGAAACATCCAAATGCGATATTTTGCCAGAGCCGATAGTAGACACTAAAGCAAGTCATTCTTACCCTATCTGCACAATCTTCCATGGGAGTTGCTGCATGGTGAACACTTGATCTCCTACCATAAGCTGTCAGAGGAAAATTAATTTCAAAACCAGTATTACAGTTGGTAAAAATATTAATAAAGTAGTTAAACTTAATAAAAGAAGGCAAGGTATAAACATGTGATTTTCAAAACCTGATTAACTACATGTATGTTGCAGTTAATTTTTTCTTCAGTTAAATTTTATTCCTCCTTTGTGTTTCAGAGTATGGTAATGTGTGATAATGCTACATAATTAAGGCATGAGTATAATACCAGTAGAAGTTCACATTGGATAAAAACAGCTAATGGCTATGTGTTCAAAGCTATAACACAACACTATGTTGCCAAATAACAGACTGAAATGCAAAAAAGTAAATAAAATAACCAAACAGGCCAAATGATCCAAGAAAGAAAGGCGACAATGTTTCTCTGATACCTTCAATTATTAGAAGTTTAAAATACATATTGATATATACAAAAGATAATTATTTTGCGGCATGCAATAACAACCATGTTCTTGTAAGGCTGTCTGTCCATCTTGTGGTCTGCCAGCTTCCCTACCTGTTTGTCTCTCTGTCTTTGTTTCTCCCAACGGGTGGTAACTATACATGCATGGTCTTGTAAAGGCGTAAGTCTGGCATCCATCTGCCTGTCCAATCTGGCTGTCTGTCTACCAGCTTTCTACATGTCAACTGTCTGTTTCCTGTCAGTGACTGCCAACATATCTTTGCTTTTTGTCTTGTAACTGTCTGTCTATCTGTGAGTGTGTGCGTGTGTGTCTGTTCATACCTCTTCTATGATCACTGCCTTGTCCAGTCTTGCGGAACTGCACCACCATGCCAGCAATGAAAATGACTGGGATGAGAGATAAAACCAGCCATGTGTACCAGCAGTGAGGCAAAGCAGCTTTGCTATAATGGCCTACAAAAATACAATAACTTACTGTAGACTAATTAATACTGCAAAAGGGGCACAACAGGCAAGTACGATAATATTGTACAATTGTACAAATTATTCAAGCTGTGTTATATTCATAGAAATATGAATTGGTAACTTATTCTAATTCCAAAGTTAAGTTAATTAGCAAGAAAACCATATCAAAGTATGGGGAGAAACCTGAGTTCTTATCTCTGGTATTAATAATAAAACTAATAATAACAATAATAATAATCATTATTATTATAATTATTGTCGCAACGCTTGACATCATAGGTGTTACATGGTTTGCATGAGTTTAATCCTAGCACAAGCTGGCCCTCAGCCAAGCTCAAGTCATGATCACATGTCAACTTCAAGTCAACCTTAATTTTGTTTCTTAACATTCTTGATTCTCACATAACTGGCAGAGCAGTTTAATTATGGTATTTCTGACAGTCTCGCGTCATAGAACAGGCAGAAATAGCTATTTTGACAGCATGTCAGAGGACGGCGTCTGTGTAAGAGGGATTATGGGCAGCTTCCTGAGATATGTATAGTTGTTCGTTACAAATTTGAATCAGTTTATAGGTCTGTGCATGAGCACTTGTCCAAGCTCTCAAATTTTATGTTGTATTTATTTTGAGATATTTGTGTTTCACTCATTTTGTGATTACTAGTTTCTGCATACCTTGCACTGCAGCTGATTTCAGCAGGTGGAGGTATACGTTATTATAGGAAATTAACGCTCATGTTAATTAAGGTATTGGAAATTAACGCAACTTAAATTAATGTTAAGTGAAGGGAAAATTACTTTCCAATAAAGAAAATTAACGCGAGCATATCGTTTCAGCGCCAACAAGACCAGTGGATCTCCACCCTGATAAAACAATCAATGGCGCGGAAATTAACCCTCCACTTAATTAAGGGCTTTTTTTCTGCAAAGTGGCTTTGAGTTTTCGTATCCGGCAGTGTCGTACTTGGTTTCTATATGAAGTTTGATCTTTTGCGATTATTTATAATAATTATTAAGAGTACACTGATAAGCTTATGGCAGTTTTGCTAAGCTTGACTGACAGGCTTGAGTTGACATGTGCCATGAACTGGTTTGTGCAATTTGACTCCTTTATGTTCATATGTTACCTTACCATGCAGAATATTGAAAGAATAGTAAAGTGTTTTACTGTTCTCCAAGTAGTAATCAAAGCCATTGATGCATCCAAAAGCTCCCAGGAATGATGAAGAGATGATAATTATCACCTTTATATGACATGCAAAACATTTTTATGTTAGAATATGGATATGTGTATAGTGAAGCCCTCATACCAACAAAGGGTGTGATGATAATAAAGACCACCAGTTGCCACAATGCTGGCATCTATTTAACCACTGATTATTCATCATCATCATCATCATCATCATCATCATCATCATCAGTTTATTCGCCACAAAAAAACAAGACTAATTATTAAGAATCAAAGACAGAAATAGGGCAAGGAGACCTCCAAGAAACCAACAGGTTTATAGGGGAGGCCACCTCGGTTGCACAATGCACAATGACCAGCATTATTCAAGTGCCCCATTGCCTTAGGGGTTAATACAAGATCTTGGCAGCACCCTAACAGAAATCTTGGTGGGGTCCCGCCGAGATTCTGGCTGCCTGGATTGTCATTCTTGGCAGGAATCCCAGGGGGATTTGCAACAGGAAACAAAATCCTCAGCAGCCAAAATCTCAGCGCCAGTATTATAATTTGCCAAGAAGATTCATACATACATACATACATACATACATACATACATACATACATACATACATACATACATACATACATACATACATACATACATACATACATACATACATACATACATACATACATACATACATACATACATACATACATACATACATACATACATACATACATACATACATACATACATACATACATACATACATACATACATACATACATACATACATACATACATACATACATACATACATACATACATACATACATACATACATACATACATACATACATACATACATACATACATACATACATACATACATACATACATACATACATACATACATACATACATACATACATACATACATACATACATTACATACATACATTACATACATACATACATACATACATACATACATACATACATACATACATACATACATACATACATACATACATACATACATACATACATACATACATACATACATACATACATACATACATACATACATACATACATACATACATACATACATACATACATACATACATACATACATACATACATACATACATACATACATACATACATACATACATACATACATACATACATACATACATACATACATACATACATACATACATACATACATACATACATACATACATACATACATACATACATACATACATACATACATACATACATACATACATACATACATACATACATACATACATACATACATACATACATACATACATACATACATACATACATACATACATACATACATACATACATACATACATACATACATACATACATACATACATACATACATACATACATACATACATACATACATACATACATACATACATACATACATACATACATACATACATACATACATACATACATACATACATACATACATACATACATACATACATACATACATACATACATACATACATACATACATACATACATACATACATACATACATACATACATACATACATACATACATACATACATACATATATACATACTTTATTTGATGAGTATGACGGCAATTTAAGTGAAATTTCTTGTGGTCAAAATTTAAACAGGGTCCTGCCACAAATCTCCGAGTCTATTCAAGAATCAAGGTGGGTAGAAGAATTCGCACAACCAAAATCTTCACAAGGTTCATGGGAAGAACCCAAGCAAAATTTTGGTTACTGAAAATTTCCTTCCTATGCAAAATTCACAGCAGGAATCTTGGGCAAGACGAGCAATCAGAATCAACAAATGAGAGAATATAACATATACTACAAAATTATTTTGCACTGTATAACTAAAATACTGCATTACACATTGTACCTTCTGTATGCAAAGAATAAGGATTCCTCCAGCAAGGGCAAATGCGGATAGAATGACATAAGGCAGCCAGGTGTGTTCAGACAAGTATTCTGAATGTTTGTAAAGAAGAGGAAGGAAAAACATGCCAACAAACCATCCTAGGGCTGCTCCTAGTAGTCACAAAGCAACAAACTATTAGAACACAAACATGCCCTATCAAAACTCCTGGGGAGGGGGCAACCTGTATAATGCAGGAGATATTAGGAACAGTTTAAAAAGTAATTATTACCAAGAACAAACAGTCCGACATAGAAAAGACACAGTGTTAGCAGCCCAGCGATAATCCCTACACCAGCAGAGATACCAAGAAATATCTGAAACAAGAAAGAATGATAAATAATTCTAACTACCTCTCAGATCTTGCCTCTCAGCTCAAGACTCCAGTATACACTGAAGTTCGTGTTCTGTGTTTCTATCGAGTTATAGAAGTAAAGCTTTTATCATGCCTTGTCCTACTGGGTGTTTTCTAATATATATTATTGTTGACTCATTTTATTCAATATTTAAACTATAATATTGTTACTGAAGCTAGTCAGTAAATTATCTGTCATTGCAAAAGCTATATAAGGTGCTTTTCCAGTCATTATAATTTTTGACACTACATACATGTATATATGCGACCATTATTATGTGACAATCAAATCAATAGAAGAAGCCGTAGTCCTAATAATTTGTAGATATCTTTAAACTGTTTGAGGATTAACATAATTTGCTTCTTTCTGGATTTCAACTTAGGACATTTTTCTCCGTACCTGATCTTTATGCTCAAGATATTTTCCAGACAGCTGATCAATAAGGAATCCATAACATAGCATGTAAGTGAAGAAAAATCCCACCAGGAAACCAGACAGGAACAGGATAAATTTGAATACACGATATCCTGAAATAATGCATTGAATATACAGCTATTTCAATTAACGTTGTTGTGTCGAGATGCCTCGTGATGATCATGTGATCTTTGTAATTATTGTTATGCAATGGGCTTCCCCGTTGCGTGACATTCGGGTTCACGATCTTATAATAAAATCAGTTCTAAATGCTCGTTGTCTTTACAAATCTTAACATGGTGGCAGCGTCGGGATAGAACTCTCGCCAGATACCTTAGTGGAACGTTGATCAACACAGATTGAAAAGAAAGAAGAATGGCGACATCGCATTTACCGCCGCCTGCGCCGCTAGAGATACATGATTCGAACGCGGCCGAGAAATGGAAAAAATTTGAACTAGCGTGGAGAAGTTATGCTTTGGCTACAGAGTTAAGCGAAAAGGACGAGAACATACAAGTGGCAACCCTACTGACAGTGATTGGTGAAGAGGCCCGAGAAGTTTATTCCACGTTCACAGATTGGGAAAGCGAGGGCGACAACGAGAAAATCGAGCCAGTCTTGACGAAGTTCGCCACGTACTGCAAGCCGCAACAAAATGTACCCTTTGAGCGTTACAGATTCAACCGCAGGGTTCAAGAGCCTGGAGAATCCTACGACCAATACAGAACGGCGCTACGCAAGCTAGCTGAGGGTTGTAGTTTCAATACAATTACGCCAGAAGAAATTCTTCGAGATCGTCTTGTATTTGGAATACGAGATGCAAAGGTCAGAAGACAACTCTTACGCGAAACAAGTCTAACGCTGAAGAAAACAGACGAGATTTGTCGCACATCGGAGAGCACAGCCGAGCAAATGAAAATTGTGGAAGAAAGCTCCGAAACAAAACAAGTGAACGCCGTAAATCAATCGAGCAAGAGAGAACCTCGTGCTAGCAGCGAAAGATATGGTTTCAAGTTTCAGCCTACACACGAAGGAAAGAATGCCGCCACAAAGGAATGTGGGAACTGTGGAAAAACGCACGATGCGAAGAAGAGAGAGAGCTGTCCAGCATATAGAAGAACGTGCTCCAAGTGTGGAAAATACAACCATTTTGCAGCCATGTGCAGGAGCAGAGGAGCGTGGGCCGATAGAAACAAAAACAGCCAAACAGTAAGAGCTGTGGACCACGAGGAAACGGAAGATACCGAGTGTGACGAAATATATAGCATCTCTGATATCGCTGCAGTACAGCTCGATGATTCTCAGCTGGTCACCCTCAAGCTGAAATCTGGGAACTTTCTACGTTTCCAACCAGACACAGGCGCTCAATGCAATGTCATCCCCGTACACCTTTACAAGAAAGCGACCAAAGACGTCGGCCTCGAGCATGTGAAGCAATATCAGACAGCGATCGTAGCGTATGGGGGTTCGAAAATTCCAGTAGTAGGTGAAGTTCAAATTCATGTCTCTCGTGGTGACTACCAGTGTCTTCTCAACTGTAAACTAGTGGACAGTACCGAAATACGGCCGCTCCTGGGAAGAAAAGCATGTATTGGAATGAAAATCATAAAGTACATTGACAATGATGAACTACACAAACCGAGCACTGGAAGTTTTCCTGTTTACACTTTGGACGGCACAAGTGGCGAGACGTCACGCCACTCTCCTCTCTCCAAAGATGACTTACTTCGAAGGTATCCAAAAGTCTTTAGAGCCAACGTTGGCAAAATGGAAGGTGAATATCGCATCAGAATCGATACTGAGGTAGACCCAGTACAGAACGCACCCCGCAGGGTGCCAGTTGCATTGAGAGACAAACTCAAGGAAACTTTAGATGACCTTCACCAGCAAGATATTATCGAAGCCGTGACCATCCCAACAGCGTGGGTTAGTTCAATGGTCGTAGTCCCCAAGGCAAATGGCAAGTTACGAATTTGCCTGGATCCGAAGGACTTGAATCGGGCAATCCTTCGTGAACATTACCCTCTCCCCACCATTGAGGATGTCGCGACGCGCCTTTATGGGGCCAAAGTCTTCACAAAATTAGATGTTCGAAGTGGCTTTTGGCACGTTGTGTTGGACGAGAAATCATCGTTCCTCACAACATTTCAAACACCATTTGGGCGTTTCCGTTGGAAAAGAATGCCTTTCGGAATCAGCTCGGCCCCAGAAGTATTCCAAAGACGGATGCATGAACTTATCGAGGGCCTGCATGGTGTGGAGGTCATCGCAGATGACTTTGTGGTTGTCGGATTTGGACACACGCATCTGGAAGCCGTTCACGACCATGACAAGAACCTCATGACGTTCCTGCAGCGTTGTGAAGCCCAGGGGGTTGTCCTTAACACAGACAAGTTCGCTCTTCGGCAGAAGGAGGTGCCATTTATTGGGCACATAGCCACACATGAAGGCTTATGCGTAGACCCAGCCAAAGTCAGAGCCATAATTGAGATGCCTGCGCCCACAGACAAAGCGGGAGTACAGAGACTGTTAGGTCTAGCACAATACCTAAGCAAGTTCTTGCCGCATCTCTCAGATATAACCAAGCCACTGCGAGAGCTGACTCAAAACGACGTGGATTGGACCTGGGAAAGTCCCCAACAGACAGCGTTGGACACACTTAAGAAAGCCGTCACCACTACACCAGTGCTTCGGTACTACAATTTGAAGGAAGAAGTCACAATCCAGTGTGATGCTTCACAATCTGGATTAGGAGCAGCATTGACCCAAAATGGCCAGCCTGTGGCTTACGCATCCCGGGCACTCACACCTGCAGAAACTCGGTATGCGCAAATCGAGAAAGAAATGTTAGCAATCGTGTTCGCCTGTGACAAGTTTGAGGCATACATCTTTGGCCGTGACATGGTTACTATTGAAACTGACCACAAGCCGTTGGAAAACATTGCACTCAAGCCTCTCCATTCAGCACCGAAACGTCTGCAACGCATGCTGATGAAAACACAGAAGTACAACCTGAGGATCAACTACAAGAAAGGAAAAGAGATGTTCTTAGCGGACACCCTTAGTAGAGCATACCTTCCTGAAGTTAATTCATGCCACTTCTCTCAAAAGCTAGAAGACATCGACCACAGAATCTCCCTCCCTGTGAGCAAAGCACGCTGGCAGCAAATCAAACATGCTTCTGCTGATGATCCAGTGTTACAACAACTACGGCACACCATTCAGAATGGTTGGCCTGATAGCCGGAAGGAGACCCCTGAATGTCTGTACCCATACTTCGACTTCCGTGACGAGTTGACGGTTCAGGGGGATCTCGTTTTCAAAGGGCAGCAATTGGTAGTTCCAGTGACCTTACGTAAGGAACTCATGGCTGTTACACACGCCTCTCACATTGGTGTCGAAGGCTGCATTCGGAGAGCTCGAGACACCCTTTACTGGCCTCGTATGGCTACTGAATTAAAGGAGTACGTATCCAAGTGTGATGTCTGTCTCGCGCATCGAAGTGCTCCTGGCAAAGAACCACTACAGCCACATGAAATGGTGGCACGACCATGGTCAAAGGTGGCTGCAGATCTCTGTGAATTGGATGGCCGCACATTGCTAGTCATTACAGATTACTACAGCAACTTCATCGAAGTCGCCCGCATTAACAGTGTGACATCGAGAAGTGTTATCAAAGAGATGAAAGAAGTGTTCGCACGATATGGCGTCCCTGATGTCCTTGTTACGGACAATGGTACCCAATTTGCATCAGCTGAGTTCGCAGTATTTGCAGAAACCTGGTCTTTTGAACACCACACGTCGTCGCCTCGCTACCCCCAATCTAATGGGAAAGCGGAGAATGCTGTCCAGACGGTCAAGCGCCTCTTCAAAAAATGCAAAGCATCAGGCCAGTCTGAGTACCTTGCCCTACTTGACTGGCGGAATACACCAACAGAAGGTGTTGGAACAAGCCCAGCACAACGCCTCTTCGGTCGGCGTTGTAAGACCTTGTTGCCGGTGTCTGGTACATTGCTTCAGCCGCGGCACTCAACAGAAGAAGAAACGAGAGCCATAATGGGCATGAAGCGGCGCCAACAGCACTTCTACAACAGACACACGAAGCCACTTCAGCCAATTGTACCTGGACAATCCGTGCGTATGCGACTGCCAGGGAACACCACATGGACGGCGGGCACCTGTGTTGGTGAGGCTGGTCCGCGAAGCTACAAAGTGCAAATTGGGGACTCTGTTTACAGACGAAACCGCCGTCAACTGATCGCGTCAGATGAACCCCAGAGCACAGACGACCATAAGGCTCAGCCTTCCGATGACACTGACCACACAGCCCCAAGGGAACAGAACCAGACCACACCCATTGGTCCCAGCCAGGAAGCATCCCCTTCAAGTGAGCCTGTAGAAGCAGCCGTACAGGGCTCTTCAACGATTACCAGTCCCCGCAGATCCAGCCGGAGCTGTCAACGCCCAGCATGGATGAATGATTATGTGATGACTTGATTGAGATTGAACATTGCGATTGATGACTTGTTTGAGATGGAACATTGAGATTGATGACCTGTTTTGATATTGAATTTTGAACATTTTATAAATTAGCAACCATAACATTGAGCGTTGGACATTTAGAGAACGTCAAATATTTAGTGACCTGTTTTGTTCTTTTTGCATAAGAGGAAGGGTGTGTCGAGATGCCTCGTGATGATCATGTGATCTTTGTAATTATTGTTATGCAATGGGCTTCCCCGTTGCGTGACATTCGGGTTCACGATCTTATAATAAAATCAGTTCTAAATGCTCGTTGTCTTTACAAATCTTAACAGTTGTCGGATTAAATCTTCAAACCTACAAGTCAAGACCGAATGGTGCCATGGGTATTTACTGCAATTTGCATATCACCATTGAGGAAATCTACAAGTTTGTATTTTTGCACGTGGAACATTTTGTTTTTCTTTCCGTGAAACCTTTCTTGTATCTTTTCTTTCGCCGTTATGTGGTTTGGATTATTCTTTTTAAATGAAATGAGGCGAAAAAGGATCTTTTCTACACATTTCTGAAGAGAAAGGAAACGAAAAACGTCTCATTTGCTATGTCGCTGTATCTCATTAGCATTCAGCACGCGTGGAACACTCTTTCTTCGCCCATACTACCTTTCGGTCTTGTCTTTACGCTTTGAGCTTCAATCCGACAACGTTAATTGAAATAGCTGTAATTGTAAAGATTATTTAGCAAACTTTTTCGGTCAAATGGGAAAAATAGGTAATCCTTGAAATGATCATTATTCACAATGCCGTAACTGAACCACTGTTTTTTAAAAACATTTACATGTTCAATGTGCCTAGTTAAATTTATACCACTACCGGCATCCACATGCAGCTTTCGACTGCTTGTTATTTAGGAGTGTGAACATAGCACCATGTTTTTGTAAATGCCCAAAGTCTGTGGGAAAATTTAAGTTGCAAACAACAAAAGCCTAGCAACAAAGGTATAGAAAATTCTGGAAAACATAAGCCATATTAACTTACAATAAATTAAAAATGCAACCCAGAACTGCACATTTTATAGCACACATTACTCTTATGGTGCTGACACATTATTAAGCTTGAATACTTAGCCACCGCAAATTTGATTTCAAACGTTCCTTCTCCAGCTTACCAAAAAAGCAAACAACAGTTCCAAGCAAAATGCTGACTGCAGCCAGAATACAACTTTGCACGTCATACGAGTTGTGCAGCTTGCAATCAACGGTGTCTGGTTCCAGACTTGGAGTTGGAATTGAATGCAAAGCCGTGTGCATTTTAGAAATGTAAAGCCACAATGTAAAGGCGGAAATTGTTATCTTACAAGCTTTTGTGTGGATAGATATATAGCTAAGCTTAAATCCTTGAACAGACGAATGTCTGGGCGTCGCTATTCAGACAATAGTGGTATTCAGGGGGTTTCACTTCACTGAGTTTTGAAGTATTCGCATGTATTACATACCTGATTAACTGCCCTTGACTATGATTTAGAAATAACGGCGCTTGTAGTACAAATAGCGTTGCGTGATGATGAGAAGACCCAAACAACGACGGCTGTTCGACGGCTGCCGAAGAGGGCAGGAGTCACGTGAGAAAAAGCGCGGGAACCTGGGCATTTACTTGGAGGAATTTCGAGCTGAAAAACTGACAAAAGATCGACAAACATGACATGAAAAGGCATAGTTAGTCCTCTACTAACTATGCAAAAGGTCATGACAAAGAAGAGATTCTGTACACTAATACGAAGTTGAGGATGCTATTCACCCCTAAGCCAGATCAAGGAGACGGGGAGACTGGACATTATTGGTTTGACCATTTTATTGGCTTTCCTAACGACCCCTAACATGTTTTTATGACCTTTATGTTGCTCTTTTGACCATCCATAAAAGCCCTGGAATGGGACAAATCTTGAAAAGAAATTCTCTTTTCAGACAGTTAAGTCTGTGCCCAGCCTTCCCTCCTCAATCTTCCGGCTAACATTGATGATAATTGCATCACTGATCAAAGGCACCGTTCCATGAGGCTCCTTGTGTTGTCCCTTGTGAGGCGTTTTTTGGGCCCCCATCAAATCCCCTATAAGACATGCCCCTCCCTCTTTGGCTAAGTCTGCTTTTACTAGATGGGCTCATTTTCAAGACAAAAGGCTACCATAGCAACAGTATATCCTGTTGAAAAACACCCTATATTTTCTTGATAACCCCATTTATCATTGAGTTGTGATAAGCATGGTAAGAAACAACTTTTTGCAAAGTTCAAAAAAAAATTTAAACGTTTAGATTTCTGAAAGCAGCAAGTTATTGTGGTTTTCAAAAACATGCAAAATCTGAAGTTCAAAGCCCAACTGACGATTGGGTTTTTCGCTGCCATCAATCAAAATTATGGCAACAGCCAACGAGCCTAGAAACACAGAAACAAACAAAATGGATAGAAATCTATCAATCACGACCAACAGACGTGACCTTTTGACCCAGCTGAAGTGAGCTTCTGTTACCCGAGAGGTCCACTCAGATGATTGATGGCAGCGAAAAACGTAAACCATTGGTTGAGGTTTGAATTTCAGAGTTCGCATGTTCTTGAAAACCGCAAAAATTATTTGCAGTTTTGTCAAGAGTGAGGTCAGTATATAGTTTCAGCATAGTACCTTCTACCTTGCACCATGCCTACAGTAGCCAACACACACACATCTATCATTTCTGAACTTAAAGTATATTTATGAAAATAGAAATTCAAAATTTAACCTGAATTTCTTTAAATTTTCAATGCAAAGTAATAAGAGTAAAATCTTAATCTACTTACAATAGGTTTTGCTGCGTGAAAAACACCACTGAAATTCTGCATACATGCTACTCAGACATATACATTATCATACAACACAATATCCTTGTTGAAGGATCATTACGACCATTTCAAAGTACTGGTGTGCTGGACAAAATAATGAAGGATTGGGTTTACTTCAAATAATTCTCACAAAATCTCACCTAAGTCAATAATTCAACAAAAAAGAAGATTCCACATGTAAAAAAAGTTAAAATTCAAACTCTGCAGCTACCAAAAAGGTAGGAAAGCTGTGCACAGCTGCAATGATTTTTGCACCAATTCTGCTTTGTTGTGGAAGATTGTTGCAGTGTCGTTTAACAAGTCTCAAAGTCAAACTACACATTTGTTGTAAGATGCAAGACATGCCTTTTTAAACAAAAATGCAGGTCAGATAAAATTCACCCAAATGTAGTGGAGAAAACAGGGGCAGACTAAGATCCAAGCTGTGATGCTTCCACTAAGGGCAACAAAGCAAATGTGTCCCAAGCTTTTTCAAACCAAAATTCATGTCAGCGTAAAAGAGAGATGGTCAGTCCCTAGTGAACAGCTGGAGAGTCAGGTCCTACCTTTTTTTTACCAACAAGACACCACTTGCTGTTTTTACAACTTTTATGAAAACATCTATCCTTTATTATTTTGTCCAGTTTACTATATATTGTATTTTTCACAAGAAAGGTAAACTATAGAAATAAATTTCTAAAGTGCTACCTAATTAATTGGCAAATAAAAAATACAATCCTGAAAGAAAAAAGAAGTGACACAAACACATCAAAGGAACTTGAAAAAACTAGCTAACTCCCCTCCCCTTCCGATGCCAGCTATGCAGGCTAGAAATAACTTGTTCAAAATTGTGATTGCCAAGAGCCTGTTAAGATAAAGAAGTGAACAGTTGATCCTAGTCAATGATCTGGGCTTTTCTTTGCAGTCCCAACTTTTTTAAACATTAATGTTAATGAATTAGAATCCAGGAAAGTGGCAGAAAGAAGAGTAATCCTACTTGGCCTGAGTGCATGCACTTTTGACGGATGGTAAACTTACAAACACCAATAATTTGAAGTACCATGATAATAATTATTCATATATCAAACATTTTAAACAGCTGTAGAAATTAATGTAACTTTCATGTTTGTAAGTGCATGATCTGTTCATAATTGTTTTTTCAAATATTATGTATCTTGTTACAAATGATTTTCCACTTCTTTTCTTACAGGAAACTCAATCAGATAATTTAAGGTTCAATTTAAGTGGTCCACCCAATTGAAAGTAATAATAACATTATTAAGATAAAATATTCACTTCTTTGCTTCTTTGTCTTCACAACTTAAACTATATATAACTTCAAACACAAAATAATTGTTCTTAAAATATTATGTCCCCTTGTCAACACAAAAATTGAATTTATTTAATAACAAAAACGCCCCAAAATGATGAGTTTTATGTACAAACTACAAACTCTGCATAAGAACATATCTATTCTGCACAGAAATGTGAAAGCAAAAGAGTTTTTTTAGGAAACTACCTGCAAGGCTTAAAAGTTTAAAAACTTTGAAAGTAAAAACATTTTTTCTGAAAACCTTAAAAACTTCACTTTTCACTTCATTTAAAGGCTTCATCGTGAAAAACTTGCATAGACATCATATCCCAGGCTTCAAGTAATTTAAAGGGGCTACGTCATGGATGCCATTTGTAATCCACTGTTATCTTCCTCTCATCTTAAACCATTCTTTTCATTTGTGATTTATTAGTTCCATGGCATTTTTCTATTGTAGAAAACTACTGTTTGAGGTTTCCCTCAATTTGAAAGATCAGAAAAAATGGCTAAACATATTGTGACATAGCTCCTTCAATTTGCTTCGTGTGTGTCTGTGGATATGGTACCCTTCCTCAGTGCTACTTCCCTATACTTCGTGCAGAGAAGTTGGCTACTTTTTACTCTGAAAGGAGGTAATTTAAGCAAGATGCTTTCAAACAGTTGGTTATTTTACTCAAACCAGCTGCCTACTTCTAATTTTATTGAAACTCCTGCTTCCTATGGTTCCTGTATGACACAGGATCTTACATCTGCAACTTTACAGCCTTAGAATAAACAATTTAAATTGCAAGGCTTCAGTACAATGGAAATTCAGATAGGCAGGCTTTTTCTATACTTTGACTAGCAGTACTAGTCCTCTACAGGGCCACGAGACTAGCACTGCTAGTCGAAATATTCCGACCTACTAGACTTGAAATTTAAATTGTTTGTTCTACACTTTGAGTGATGTCTAGTACACACTCAAAGCATTGAGTGGTCCTGACCTGCATTTCAAATTTGTGACATTTACCGTCTTGGTAGCACTGTCATACCTATAAAATACTTTTAGTATATTTTTTAACTAAGGGTGCACATGCACCTTACACACTTTCCACAACCTACTCTTTAATTAATGTTCATCTGTGTTCTTCTTCCTCCATGTGACAGCTACTCATAGTCTGTTAAAATCGGTTGCTGAAAAAAAAATGACAATGTTAATCACAAATTTCTTGCGACTGTATTATGTTGTTCTGTTGTTTAATTAGAAAATATCCCTCAAAAACAGAAAATTAACAGACAAGTCTTGCCCCATAGGCAATACAAATTCTGCTTATCTCCAGTTTCTTAAGCAAGGAGCAAGTAAAAGTATCACTTCTCCCGAAATCAGTTTCTAAACTGTCCTGTTTAAGCCTACTTTTGGAAGTCACACTCCATCATCTCACCTGGTCTGAGAAATCCTGCATAGGAGTTGCCATGTGGCGAACTCTTGGTCCCCGTCCATAAGCTGTTTAAGAAAAAAAGAACAGAAACAAAATGTTATAATAATTTTTGATGTGGTTGTGTTATTTGAACAATGTTGAACATGTCTCAATTGAAACTATTTTAAATCTGATCTAAAACTATAAAATCAATCTTATAAAAAGACTGACAAAAGCAACAGAAGGTTGTCAAAAATTTAGCTTCAAAAGTTTTTTATAAGATCAAGTAACAAGTTAACAGTTTTGAACAAAATAATGGTTGACATATTAACAACTGCTTTGAAAGATCTTGTCTATTTGTTTCTTTATATAATTAGCTGTATTTGTCTGTCTGTCAATCTGTCTGTCTGTCTGTCTGTCTGTCTGTCTCTCCCCTTACCTTCTCTATGATCATAGTCTTGTCCAGTCTTGCAAAATTGAACCACCATGCCAGCAATGAACATGACTGGGATAAGTGATAAAACCAACCATGTATACCAGCAGTGAGGCAAAACTGACTTGTTTATGTGGCCTACAAAAATATGAACCTCTTAATATAGAAATGTTACTGCAAAAATACAACACACAATTTAAGTTCCCCAACACTAGTCAGAATGTAAATTGTTGTGCTTGACACTGACTTGTTCTAACATTTGAAACAACGTTAATAAAACTTTCAAGACGTTTCAACCAAAAAACTTTGGCCTTCATCGGTTTTGTTTTTTAAAAAGCCAACTGAGTGACGGCTTTTCTAACGGTTCACAATTCTGTGCGTGCTACGCCAGCAAAAACATAGCGAATGACCACTGTGTGCGACTACGCAAAGGATTTGTAAATATCCGGGATGTCAATATGTTTGTTTCCCGCGTTGCTATCTCTCTGCGAATACCAGGCCTCGAGAAAAAGTCTCTCGTGAAAATTACGAGCCTTGTCTACAATAGTTGCGTGTTGTGCAATTTTGGAATTGTTGTCTCCAACCCGAACCGCTCTTCTATGTTCTTTTAACCTTGTTTCCAAGGCTCTGTCCGTCTGTCCATAAAACACGAAGTTGCAATCAACACACCCGACTTTGTAAACAGTTGCTGTTCCGAAACGTGGCACTTTTGTAGTAAGAAGTCAGCTGACAAGTTAGAGATGGTAAACAAACGAGCGCTCCGTTTTGTTTTCAGGGAAAAGTCCACGCCTTATGAGGAACTATTAAACCGTATTGGTCTCCCAAGTCTCCGCGAACAATGGTTAGGGAAAATATTGTCCATAGTTTTTAAGATATTAGCCAGCGATGCCGGACCTGCAAGCTTACGTGATTTCATTACAGTAAGGCGCTCCACTTATAACCTCAGGGGCAACGCAATTGTGGACCTTCCAAAAGTAAAATCAACAACTTATGGCTTAAGATCGTGGAGATATGCTGCATCGAAAATGTGGAACTCTCTACCAGATGAAACAAGAAAGATATAAACATATACCGTTTTTAAGAACAATTTAAGAACATTAAACCTTACGGGACTTTGACCGAGAAGTGTGATAATTAAATACAATTTTTACTATTTTACTGTTTTTTAACAATAATTTTATATTTTTATATTTTATTCTTAGTTAGCTTAAATCAATTTATACACTTCCAAGAAGTTTTTTATTTTGCTATTATGTATTTTTATTTCGCGGCGCACCTGCAAACTAGCTTTTTAGCTAAGCGTGCTGACCACGTTAATAAAGATTGATTGATCGATTGATTGATTGTTGCTTTTGTGAAAGATGATATTTTTCAGTCAGTGACACAGGCATACTACTGGGTAGGATAAAAGAAAATCTGAGTGCTCCCATGTTCAGGAGTTGAACTGATATCCAGCATAAGAATGTTAAGATTTCTACAAAGTTAACATAGTTAATAGAGGGAAATGGTGATGAAACCCTAGAAAGTTCTTTGTTGGATGTTTTGTTTGCTATTTTGGGGGTTGCCCTTGCACAAAACCTGACAAAATACAATAGGTGGTTATGTGTGTTCATGCAACTAACCAATAGAAACATTGCGATTACATAATTCATGCATAGTGTATGACAGTGCTTCAAGCCCACTTTTTGAAAAAGTCACCTTTTGGCAACCTTCAATTGTAAAATGGTCGCCATAAAAAAATTTTGGTCGCCAATTTAAAAAAAACAAAGGGTTTTACCAAGGGGAGGACACTTCATTTGACATTACATGAAGGTCAAGTGCGCCAAATGAACACATTGGCAACACTTTCGTTTACAAAATTGGTACGTTTAATTGCTTGCCAATTAAAAGATTGTAATAATGAGCAAGAGAAAGAGAAGGAAGAGACTGGTAGTAGAAATGATTTATTACAAAGCTGCTGAGACTGGGTAGCAAATCGCCATAACAAGTTGCAGAACGGCGAGAGAGAGAAACAGGTGATACCGTCGCTTGTGCTTTTCAAAAATCGACCAAACATTGATTAAATTTTCAAGTAAGTTTCTTTTTAAATCTGTTGGTCGCCAATTGGCGACTTTTGTCAAAATTTTAGTCGCCAAACATTTTTTTCACTTGCAATGGTCGCAGCTTGAAGCGCTGTATTAGCACAAAACAAAAGGTGTGCAGGGTCGTGAGACTTCCAACATAAATCTTGGCCTATTTGTTTGCCCCTTTGATGTTTGCCGCGCTTCATGGGTTCTGGAGAGTATCATAATTTCCCAGCTTTTTTTTATATTTTGCAATAGAAATGGGACAAAGAGGAGGGAACCACTACGGAAAGGGGCGTGAAGTGGGAGTAAAAGTTACAGGAAGAGGGAGTAGAAGATACGGGAAGCGGGAGTTTCAGACCCCCCTGTCCCTCCCCACTCCAGCGTGTGCAGAACCTTGTTGTGTGCATTGAAACTGGTAACAGCAGCAGCCCTGAATCAGCTCTACTGGTTGCCAGTAAGCCACATGCTATAGTTTGGGGAATTTGCAATGATTTTAAGGTGGCCCACATACCTTACCTTAGATCTTTATAAAATTTTGTTCACGTGGAATAGTGCTTATGCTTACAGGTGGGCAGCATTTCACTTCCAGTATGGAACCCCTAGTTTGTGAGAGTGCGCAGCAAATTGATAACTTAGAATAGGAGTTTCATAGTTGTTATAATCTTCAAAATCATGCTCACTTACCATGCAGAATGCTGACAGAATAATAAAGTGCTCTGCTGTTCTCCAAGTAATAATCAATGCCATTGATGCACAAGAAAGCTCCTTGGAATGATGTGGAGATGACAATTATCACCTTAAATAACATGTAAAGGATTCTTAATGAGAACATGACAGCCTTGTAAAAATTTATAATTTAAAACCTGTTCTGTTCCATAGAGCAGAACAGCCATTAAAGTTCTAAGCTCTCAGGTGCCTTGTCAGTTTTGATGCTTAATAATGGTGTCTGCAGCATGATGTGACTGTAGACTGAACTGGTAGGGAAGGGGCCTGAAAATTAGATGGCTTTAAGGCCACAAATTCCCCTTCAACCCATATTACTTGAGCAGTTGGTGAGCAGCAGATTCTAATTTTGATCTAGGCAGGCAAAAACTGGCTTGGTGGAATGCATGCCAGCAACCAATCAAATTAAGGGATTTACCATTTACACTGAAAATCTGCAAATTCTGATTGGAAATTCAAATGATACATGCCATTCTATTCAGAAAGCTTTAGAAATTATGGGCTGCTGGATGGGGTGATACATAGTTTTCACTCTTTTTATTCTTCTCAGCTGATATGGCTACACTTTGTAACTTTTCCTCCTTCCATAAGGTTAAATTAAATCATTTAATTTTCATGCATGACATTTTCATCTGGATGGTTTGTGTAAATAAGCACCCCAGAATCCAGACTGCTGAGATGCATGCATGCATAATTAAACACAAAATACAGTCTCCGCCTAAAATACTTTATATACACATTGTACCTTCTGCATACAAAGAATAACGATTCCTCCAGCAAGGGCAAATGCAGATAGAATGACATAAGGCAGCCAGTTGTGTTCAGTCAAGTATTCTGAATGTTTGTAAAGAAGAGGAAGAAATGCCATGCCAATAAACCATCCCATGGTTGCTCCTAATAAAATGGTACGGCAAAATAATAACAAAAATGTACACAGTAAATTATACTGTAGCAAGTTGGAGGGTAGGGGGGGGGGGGGATAGTGTGCAAGACTTGCCAAGGGGGTAGGGAATTATATACCATAGGGATGTGCAATTGGATATGGTCAGGTTTTGGGCTCAATTGGTAGTGGTCCATGTGCAATGATGGCAAGTTAAATTAGTCACAGTATTGAAATATTGTCTGGTTTCTTGCTGACGTTTCAAGGTTAATTGATTTGGTGTCACTTGCTCACCCATAAACAGATAAATAACCCAATTATATGTACAAGTTAAATCAAGCTGGAGATAGTGCATAGAAGATTAGTAGCACTATTAAATAAATGTACTCTTACCAAGAACAAAAAGTCCAACGTAAAAAAGGCATAGTGTTAATAGCCCCGCAATAAGGCCTACACCAGCAGCGATACCAAGAAATATCTAAAAACAAAGAACACAGAATTTATATAAATGTATTTAATCTCTGCTTTTTTGTGAGCTTAACTTTTAACTTTACTTTAATGCTGTAATAAAATTCAGTAATTCATGGAATTTGACTGCCATTGCCATTCCATTCTTGAAATTGAATAGCTTTTATTAAGTACCCCCTATTTTTTTATTATTATTCATTTTAATTATTGGAAATAACGCATTAATAGTTAAATGAAATATCTTCTATTTCATATATTTTCTTCTATATCTTCATCTTCTAAAGGTATCTTACAAACTCACAAAGTGACAAGCACGGGTACACTGGTAATGTAGAGGTCATGGGTTTGAATCCCATTCAAGAATTTTTCATGCTTTTTTTTTACAACTGCTTATAATTAAGTTGCCTTCATGATAATACTGTGATGATCTCCCACATATTTTAACAGGTTTTCTTGTTTGTTATTATAATAACTTCTGCTATACCTGGTTTTTATACTCCAGAGTCTTTCCAGACAGCTGATCAGTAAGGTATTCATTACATAACACATAGGTGAAGAAGAATCCCACCAGGAAACCAACAA
The DNA here is from genome assembly GCA_963693305.1 of Meandrina meandrites. Lineage (NCBI taxonomy): Eukaryota > Metazoa > Cnidaria > Anthozoa > Scleractinia > Meandrinidae > Meandrina > Meandrina meandrites. Next base: position 16,673,575 of record OY855904.1, read on the forward strand.
TGAACAGGACAAATTTGAACAAACGGTATCCTGAAATAAATGATAAAATAAATTGATAACAGCCATGTTTTTACTTTTAATTAGTAATTATTTTCTTACCAATCTCAACACAACTGTATTTATTTATATATAAATAATTAAACTGTGTAAGTTCCCTCAACTTGGCTCATTTGAGGGATTGAGAACAGATGATGATGCTGATGACGATAATAATAATAATAATAATAATAATAATAATAATAATAATAATAATAATAATAATAATAATAATAATAATAGATTATCAATATTGATATCGATTGATCGATTGGTTTTCTGATCATCGGTTTTCATCGATTGGATACCCCGGGTTTCTAATGCTACAGAAACCGGGATAAGCTCCAGCTTGACGAGCCACTTGGCTCGACAGCAGCCTTTACCTTTCCATGCACGTGCAAGAATGTAAGAATAGCGCTAGCCTGCAATAGCATCCGGATTTTTCGGATCTTGTTTTGTGAAGCAAGAGCCTAGCCCACAACACTGTATGCTCTCACGGACTAGAATAATGCTGCGATCCAACAGTGCTGTCAAACCTGTCTTGACCGCATCTATGATCGATCCTATCAACTTAATTTTTTGGTCAATTTCAAGGCGTTAACAGGAAGATCTTTGTCCGGCAATTTTGATTCCGAATGTTTTTTCCTCTAGCTTACCGTAAAAGCAACCAACAGTTCCAAGAATAATGCTGACCCCGGCTAGAATGCAGCTTTGCACGTCATACGTATTGTGCAGTTTGCAGTTATCAGAGTTTGGTTCCAGACTCGGCAACAAACGCGAACTCATCTTGAAGCCTTTTTGGAAAGAATGAAATGTAACTTTTGTGTAAGGTTTATGCAGCTGGAAACCAGGGAAAATGGACACCTATTCGTCGATAGCGATCCTGTTCATTTGACAGCCCTTGCGCATTCCCCACAATGCTTAGCAATCATCTCACAATCTGACGGTCGCCGGGGAAGTTAGGCGCAGGCGGAAGTAAATTACAAAAGTTAGAGTACATGTATAAGAAAAACAACATGTCCCACAGCAAAGTTGGACAATCTGTGTGTAGAGTTACGAAGTCTTTACCGCCAGGACAAGGGAAAGTTACTATCGGCAGTGGACTTCTTGTCCTCTTGAAATCGGAGAGTGGTGAATCCGTCAACTTTATCACCACAACTCAAGTTGTAACCAAGAATGACTTGCTCTCAGAGGGTGGTGCTCCCATAACGGCTGAATTTCTCGGACGAACGGGAATCCTAGAGATCGAACTGAATTTCAGTTACAAAGATGCTGCTGAGAGCATTCCCGATCCTATACCCGGAAGAGTTTTGCAGGACACAGAATCAGAAAACCAACAAGTGTCATTCATTGTTATTCCTATTGAGAAGTTTGACTCCAGGAGATGGTATAGAAAATTATTATGGAAACGTTTGGATCATAAACGTGCCATACCTTGTAGTCATCGCAGCGATGACAATCTGCTGACTGCTATGTCAAATAGACAGGTTTTGTGTCACGTTATTTGTGATGACAGAAAAAGCGGTGAATTTTTCCTTGCTGAACCATCCTGTCTATCTTTTGGAATGGATACCAGTGATTTTTCCCTCTCCTCAGCCTCGGACAATGATAGTGTAGATCACGTAAAGAGCATCAAAGACTTACCCAAAGAAGAAAAACCTAAGGGGGCTCCCCTGCTGGACGCCAATGGAAAATTTGTTGGAATGCTAGCGGTGTCTAGTTCAGAGGAACGAAAATTATATCCTGTGTTCCTGCCAAACCTGGATAAAGACAGACTGACTTCCACTCTCAGTAAGTTCATGAAATGGTACTAGTGTTTATTATAACTACGGTCAAAATATATATGAGGTGACTCTTATTTACATTATTTTTTTTTTACTAGTTATATGCGTGGACAAACTCCTCTAACTTAATTAAAGGGACACTGTCACGAGCATACACTGTAACTTCAAAAATTCAACAGCCCAAAAACATGTTTACACCATTGGAAACCTATTAAAAGTGGTCAAGTTTTCTTAAAATTACTATGCCAGTGTACTGAAGTTAAATATAGAGTGATATTACTGTGATATAATCGGGAGCTTTTGATCTCAACTTGGAAAAGTCAGCCTGACTTTTTCAAGTTCTGTCCTTGTGGTTTGGAAGAACTGATGAAAACTATTGGTGGTTTTCACTGTCACGCAAAAAAAAAAATCGAAACCATTCAACAACAGAAGCTAGGAATTTCAGATATTATAGAAGATAAATAGATAAACGATTTGTCCAAATCTCAGGTCTGTGCGGTGCACCATTTGCGAGTTATTTGCCGAAACTTTCCACGCAAATTTATAAAGCTCAGTATGGAGATGCCATATTTGTGTCCTTTAGGCTCATTCCCCGAACAGCGGCTGGTAATCAAGCCTATGTGTCCCTCCGAGGGACACAAACATGGCCGCCGTGATGTCAGAGAAACCATCTGTAACTTAATTTTCCTATTATATTAATAGTGACTACTTTTGGTTCATGATCTATTACACTTTCACATAAACAGCACTAAGTACATTGGGAATGTTCGATCTGCAAAAATGGAAAGAAAAGGCCTTTTTTGAATCAAAACAACTTTGTCACATTACTCAGCTTGATATCACATACGGCGGAGAACTCGAATATTCAAAATGCTCTGTTTTTAAAACGAAGGGCACAACCAAGCTGGCCGAAATTTGCGAAAAGATGTAATTTTAGTTTATCTTACACCTAGTGATATCAAAAGTTTAGCAGGCCTATTGAATTTTGATTTCAGAATTTTATGACGTAACATGAAAACCAAGAATTTACAGTCACCCTCTCCTTTAAACAATTTGCTTGATATCCTTCCCTTTACATTCTAGGAGCATTTCCTGCATGGTTGAAAGTACTTAGTCATAAATTTGGTGCCCTGTTACTAAAAAAGCCAGAAAATGCCTGTGACAGTATCCCTTCAAGACCCAGTTTAGATGCAGTACTTCACATGAGCTGAATCGAATTAAGATTTTGATTCAGCCGATCTAAATTGGCTGAATTGATTAGTGAATTAGTGGAGGGGGAGGGGGAGGCCAGGCAAAGGCTGGGCATTGGAACTTAGCCCAGACTTTTTCCCAAGTGTAATTCCATTTCAGGGACATAGCCAGGATTTTTCCAGAGGTATGCACAATTTCCAAGTCCCCCCACATGCCCCCCTCTCCTTAATCCCTTCCTTCCTCACTTTGTTTAGATTTTTTATGATGAGAGTGTGATGGTGTGGTAATACGTTGTAAGTGAAAGGGTTCTTTCTTGATAATATATAGATTTAGGCAGGCCTAAAAGCGGAGCTCCCATTTATTACTTTTTTGCTAGTGTTATCAAATAAGTAGCCACTCTATTTCTAAGCTTATTCAGTAGCTTATATAGGAACAAAATAAATTAATTTTTATTCGCTCATGGCTAAACTTAATACCTTAAAAACTTCTCCTGGTTTTGTTGACGAAAGCAACGTCAATATATTTCGAGGTTAACCATTCAGGTTCTAAAACCGAAATTGACAAGTGCACTTCATGATTGGGTTCGTCACGTACGCACATAGGCGCACACAACAAATCTTAGTAAAACTTTTTAAAACGTTTACTGTACACTATAAATTAATACGCCTTTATGAGTTATTCAATGTATGAAAGACCTTGACCCTGTTTTGATTTACTACAAAACAGTGAGGGCAAAAAAATCAACTCAAGGCAAAAACAAAATACAGAAAAACAAAGTGAACTCGCTGCTCAACACAGTCAACAAAATGAACTCACCCCACGGCAAACTGAGAAAATCCCAGCGGCAAAATAAACTCAAATTGATGGTGCCGGTTATGTAAGTCATGTAAAGCAGATTTTGTGTAAGAATTGTGGCAGTTTGTGATTTGGGAAGTGTTACACGCTAACTAAGAATAAGCTTACAATGTTGTCTTAACCGTCTTCTTTTCGTTGCGGTTTGGTTGCATGATTAACAAATTCTGATTAATCGTACGCGTTGCTAAATATCTTGGAGAACTTTATGCAGAAGAAATGATTCAATTTTCTTCATTTCTGGTAAGCAAATATGCGGTAGGTAAAGTCTGAACTCACTCAGCCAAGCACGGGTAACTCGCAACGAAATCGGCGAAATATTGGTTTACGGCAGGTTTACGCGTACAAGATTTCAACACACTCGCTGATAAGATAAACAGAACAAATGAAAGCGAGTATAAAACAAGAACGGTTAGATAATAGATCGCTTAAATATATTTTGGTGTGCAGTATCGCTAAATAGTTTTACTCGTTTTTGTTCGCAGGATTTTTCTGTACGTGTAGTTTGTAATTGACAAAACGATCGTGATTTTGTGCCGTGAAGCTTAAAAATTTGATATACTTTTCAAAATCCAATCCACTAACTAAAACACAAAACAATTGCAATTAGTCCAAACGCAGTGATAAACAATGTCTGCATAAAATGTACAAACATGAACAGGTTTGAAAGCAGCATTAATTGAATTATAAATGTTAACGGAAAGATCTGAAAACCGACACAACTTCAAATTCGCTCATAAATGAAGTATGAACAGATTCTCATAATAAAATTAGACGTATATTTAGTGCATACATTCACATATGTTACCTCATGTTTGAAAAAGGCTTGTAATACTGCAGGGAAAAAAATTCAAACCAGCACAATAACTTCGGAAGCGAACACGCCACTCGTTGTAAGCTTACTGAATACTCCAACAGTCCAGCAACATGTACATGTTTTGAATTATCGATCTCTCCTTTCCTTTCGGTGTAGCTGTTAACAGTCTTTTATCCATCACTTAGTGAACATCGCCGGCTCTGAGATCACTTTTATTTCAGCTCAATGTCAGCTCAATTAATTTTTCAGCCTTGGTCAGCCGCAGTGCTTCAACTCTCGGTGTTGTCCGATGTATATCATGTTCAAGTCGGCAATTATTTCGGATCTTCCCGTTAAGAGGTTGTCCTTAATCATTTGGCATGAGTTTCCATGATGTAGATGGGTAAATAGAGTGAGAAATATTCACGAAGAATGCTTTCTTCGCGTCAGCATGATTTCTTCGCGTCTTTCATTCAGCTTTGAAGGTGAACAACGTACCAAGTATTTTACCGCCTTTTCATACAATCGCTTCGTTTAAGTTGAAATGAAATGTCCAGATCATGAGAAAACATGAGGGAAAAACTCTGAAGTGACACAGTGTTCTTAAAAATTTCTACGACAAGTAAGTTAACTCTCGACAAACCAAAAAATGTTTTTGCGTTACTTTTTGCGTAAATCCAAATCAAAGATAAAGACAAACTCGTCCCCAGGCCTAATCCGTGCCTACGTACGTACGTACGTACGTACGTAGACGACAACCAAATTTTCTTGGCTTGATGGATTTACTAATTTCTCTTAGCTATGGATGCTCCGCCCGCGGGCGCCTTCGGCGCCCGCGGGAGCTCCGCTATGAAATGAAAAGTCATAAACTTAGCTGGTTTCCCATTACAACCACAGAGCTTATCCTCTGTCTTTCTTCTATCCTAATGTTTATGAACATGCATTTTAAGCCTGCATTTAATATAAGCCTGAAAAAAACTTCAATGGCTACAACAGAATTTGAACCCAACCTACAATTGACCTGCTTCCAGCATATCAAGGCTTCATAGCTCAGATGGTAGAGCAATGCACTGGTATCGTGGTGATCATGGTTTCAAATCCTGTTGTAGCCATTGAAATTTTTTTCAGACTAAAATGCAATTGCTTAAATTGGTTCACACTGTGAGGATCATTTTATTCATTTCATTATTTATCCGAAGTTTATATAATGTCTTTCATATACTCATTTACGTAAAAAATTATGGACTGTCACGTGTACACTGGACATACTAAAAGATCTCAATTTATTAATCATCACTGCATGGCCTGAAAATGTATGACTAGACTGGCTGTGCTCAAAACTTTTTGACCTCAAAATAAGTTAATTAAGCAAGCAAATACCATTTGTGATCAGTTAGCATTCCGAAAGGAAATCTCAGCAATCGACCTTTCCTCTGTTTAAATATCAGAGTTAAAATGCCTTATCCATCACCAATTTTATTATTGAAAGGTCCAAATCTAAATGACCAGTTTCTCATCATATTATCTGCAATTCATTCCATTGCACAGAGAATCAGACTGTCAGAATAAATCTCTTGCTCAGATCATGGCTCCATTATTAATCAAAACAAAATGTTGCAGGCAAAGATGAAAGGAATAGTGCTTCAGAAAATTATGCAGTGGCCATTAAGAATGAGATTGCAGTCAAGTTTGACAAGTCTGATGGGTGTTCTGCTGAAGCAACAGGAAGGCAAAATAACGGTCCAGGAAATGGAAATAAACAGCCTGAGAGTGAAAACACTGACGAGGGTGGACACTCTTCACCAGCCTATAACTATTCAGCGTTACAGGGGAGCAGCAATCCTGCTTCAAACCCCTTGCAGTCAGACAACGAGCTGCAGCCTGACTCAAATCCAAATGATGAGAATCAGGAAGAGGTGTTGGCTGAATTAGGGGAGGATCCTGAAGCTGGTTCTCAGGAGAATTTGGAAGAGCCTTTTGATGACCGTCAAGTAAGCAGTGAGTCCCGAGATTCCTCGAGCACCAATCCTGAACATGATCACTTACAGAATCCTTCTGATCATGAGAGAGCAGGAGACCAAAATTCTTGTCTTGATCAATCATCTGCATCTACTTTAACTTCTCAGCCTTCTCCATCTGAAGTTGGTAAGTTGTATGCATTACGTATACATTTATCATAATTATTGTTTAATTTGCTAGCAAGTAAGGGGGGCCTTCCGTTCACAACCACTTTAATTTGTTGATAAGAAATATTTCAAACTATCATATCTTTGAATTTCCAACTTCTACCCATATTTTGGAAAGTTTGACATCATTGGAACAAATGACAGTGTCACATAGATTTGTTTTCATAATCATATCTATATATATTGAGAATCTCTATGGGTATCCCAGAAACTTATGAGGTGTTGAAACGTGTAAATACGCACGCTCACAGCATTTGAATATTCAGTTTTGCCAAGTACCATATTTGGAAACATGAAGAGTTTGTACGTGGGTGCTTTATACACATAACAACACACGCAATAATATTTTCGGTTTTGGGTTAAGTTACTTGATATCTGACCTAAATGGTGTTTTACTAACAGAAACTTAAGAAGTTCAAGTATCCAAGTATACTACTGAATGATGATGAAACGAAAGAATTTAACCAAATTTAACTTTATTCAACCAAACTTGTTCAAAAACAAGATTACACCATTTAGCGTGAGCTAGCGCCCGCTGTGAATTTAATCCAAATGTTGCAATTTTGATTGGTGGATTTTTACATGTAATTGTACAGCCATGGGCCGAGCATGGTTCTTGCTCTGCACAGGATTATTATTAATTTTTTTTTGTCGGTGACCAGACCCAAACCTCCACTTGGCAAAACCGTGATCGGGAGTTTGAATCACACAACCTGTGATGTTTATTTGCCAAAAGCTGTTGAAACATTCATACAGCTCTTTTGAGAAATGTTGTCGGAAAAAAGCACAAAACTGCACAAGCCAATCTCGAAAGGTAGTATGGGTAGACGTATTGAGCTACTGCACGTGTTGCATACTAATGAGATATAACAACAAAATAAGCGCGAATTTCAGGTCTTCTTTCTTTTCAGACATTTAGAAACAAGGTACGTTTAGCCCCTCTGAAGTTTAGAAGGATTTTCCTCACTCAAAGAGATGCGACAGTAAAAGTAAAGCTCAAGATATTAGCCCCTGAGAGGAAAAACAAATTTTCCACGTGCAAAAATACAAACTTGGCCAATATGCAAAACTAGGCCAATATGCAAAATTCCAGTGAATACCCATACCACCTTTCGGTCTTGTCGCATGCACTTTGGTGCTTTTTTTCCAACAACTTTTCTCGAGATAGCTGTATATGGAAAATGTTACAGATATTATTTTCTTTATTGTGTATAAATTTTTTTTCTTTTGGTCTTTTTGAAGCGTTGGTTTAAAGGGAATACTGAATACACTTAAAAAAGGTATTACATCAGCCATGAAATGCGCTGATGTTGCAGCTTTCACTTTCACGACGTGACAAATAAGATTGTGTTTACTTTGCAAGTTTATTTTGCCAGAAGCGATGATAATTAATTTATTTGCAATTTTGCGAGTATTTCTTGTGGGTTTGAATTGGGCAATTGAAGTGAATTCTTTGGGTGTTTTAATCGAAGCAAGTTCAGAGATTTGAAAGAAAATTTAAATTATATTTCCTGAGGTAAACAATATTGAGCGTGCCTGTACTTGCAGGGGCTATGTCATTAGTAGGGGATAACGTAAACCACGGATTGTGTGACTTGCGTGACTACTTTACCAGTCCTTTACTCATACTTTGAGGAAGAAAGTTGTTAATTAGCAAAAATGGAGTTAATTTTTAAAAGCGCGGTTATAATATTTTTCATCTTCTTGTTTCTCATGACTTTCCAAATATGGTACTTAATGGAACGAATGTGCAAACGCTTTGTATAATACAAATCATAGGGAATATAAAACTTTAAGATAAAAAGCTGTTAAAATTATGAGTCTTGACGTTTTCGATCTGTTTGATAATCATCAGAGGTGATGATGATCAAACAGATTGAAAACGTTAAGACTCATATTTTAACAGCTTTTTACCTTAAAGTTTTATATTTTTTATTTTTATCGGCAAAATGTATATAAATCACAGGGAGTTACCAATTCAACCCTTGGTATCTCCAAGGTTCGTTTTTTGCAAATCTTTGATTTTTTAGCAGATCTTTGTTTTATGGATTAAAATCATTGCACGACAGTGTAGTCAGTGTATTAGTCACAGCCATGTAAATTAACCTCACTTCAGCAACAAATTTTCAAAAATAGGGCCCAACGGGTCCATGTGTTCTGCTGGTGAAGTGTTTCTCCTTTGTTACAGCTTTTGTTCATGATATAGACATATAAAATAAAATTATGGTGAATGACTCATAGCACAATCGGTAGGGCAACAACTCACGGAGCGGAAGATATGGATCTTTGCTTTTGCCTAAGTCAATTTAACTATACTCTGGTGAATATCACCATGAAGTTTTCACCTTCAAAGTAACTTTTATCTTCTAATTACCATTTTACTGAGTAGGCCTGATTCATGTGTCAAAGCAAAGATCCAGGTAATGTTTTATTCTTTTGTTAGAAGAAGATCCTTCTGATGGGTCTGAGAAAGATGTGGTTGATCATACTCAGCTGGATGGGCTGGAGAATCCTAATTTACAGGGTAGTGCATGTGCTAGACCTGTTTTAACAGCACCAGATTCCCATCATGAGCAATCATCTGAATTAAATCAAGATGGTAATTTTTGTTTTGTGGTTTTTATCATTGATACTTTGCTAGCACTTAATGAAGGACTTCCTTAACTACCACCTTGAAATTATGTTAAACATGATGTCTAACTGGTTGGATATATTTTGGGGGAGATGAGGTGCACATTCAGACAAAATTAGCAGTTGCCCAGATTTGAATTTTTTCAGTTGGCATGTCTGCTCCACCCCTTCCCCTCCAACCCCTCCCTGGCTGTACAAATGAAGATGTAATTACTACAGCTTCTGAGGCTGCATGTGTATGACTTAGATATATTGTTAAAGTAAGGTTAATGCTAATTAATTAACTTCTTTTGAGCTGAATCATGTGTTCCTGTGTACTGTGTTCTAAAGGAATTTATGTTTTCTTAATAAAGAGACGTGGTGGGAGTGGGAGCCGTGGTGGCCTAATGGTTAGTGCGCTGAACTCCGGATCGAAACGATCTGTGTTGAGCCCTGGCTGCGGTCATTGTATTGTGTTCCTTGGACAAGACACTTTACTTTGGGCAAGACACTTTAGATCACATATCACCTTCACACTTTACTCTCATAGTGCCTCTCTCCACCCAGGTGTATATAAATGGGTACCAGTGAATTTACTGCTGGGGGTAACCCTGTGATGGACTAGCATCCCCTCCATGGTGGAGTAGAAATACTCGTAGTCGCTTCATGCTACAGAAACCAGAATAAGCTCCAGCCAGATGGGCCACTAAGCTTGTATACAGACTTCACCTTTTTTACTTATTTAAGAGACGTTTGAGAGCATCAATGAAAATGCCCACGACCAGCAGTCACAGAATCCTGATTTACAGAGAAGACCCAACTTAACGGCAAGACAACATTCATATCATGACAAGCTCACTGGATCTGCTGGATTGCAAGATCATGCCAGTAAGTTTTGGCTACACAATTATTCACCTAATTGTTTAACATGAGTCATTAAATTTTTGGGATGGAGTGCCCACTACCCTACTGCCCGTCAGCATGTACTAAAATCAGGAACACCGGAACACCAAGCAAATCCAACCTTGCTTGCGGTTAACAACAAAACCCCGGTTTGCTTGCAGTTTATAAGCTTTCATTTGCTGGTTAGGGTTACTTACCAGTGTGGCTGTTCCGGTGTTCCGGACTGTTTGGGTGTTCTTTTTTTTTTTACATTACATTGAAACTTACATTTAACTACATCGCTTACACTACTTACACAGGGGCGCTACTTACAATACAACGTTAACAGTACTCTACTTACGATGGTTTTAGTACATGCCCTGCACATCCACCTTAACCCATGCCACTCACTTAACTAACCAATCAAACAACTGCCAGTGAGCCCCTCTCAGATGTTTTAGGGAAAAGGGATACTAATTTGTTAGGGTAAAGCTAAGGTAACTGGACCTCTTCCCCTCACACTTAACAGGGCCTCACCAATAAATCTACCGGCTGTGGTTTTACAAGGCCACATATATATTTACCATAAAACCTCTACGCACACTCCCTTTTTAAATACCCCCTCCCCCACTTCCCTAGATGGTTTACCGTGAGAATTTATGAACAACGAAACAAGGCCACTTTACACAACTCCCCAAGTGGGCTAAACTGTAGAATACCGGGCCACTTATTTGCATCTCACTGAATTTGAATAGTTCCTTTTGTTTCTATATGCTTCGTTTTAAAAAGCGTTCAGAGATATGTAGATAAGTGGCCCGGTATTCTAAAATCGCTCCGAATGTGCAACCACATGTCCCAGGGACATGTTGCAGCGACACATTTTGCAGCCTTGTACGGTCAGCATGTCTTACGGCGGTAAGTTTTCAACTAATGCGGGTCTGGTGATATTGCCATAACAACATATCAAAATAAAATACTCACCACGTTTTTAATTTCCAAAGAGCAAATGGTAAAACCTCACAAAATCCATAGGTGGCCGCCATTTTAAAAATTACTCAGCAGCCTGGCCGCACCGCACAGGTTCAGTGGCCGTGAGTGACCTGGACGGTCTGAGAACGGTTTATATCGTTTATATTACGTAATCTAGGCGTAAGTCACATAACAGCGCTCGCAAATGACGTGTTTGATACACGAATGTTCAGTGATTTTAGAGGAAAAACGACTGTTTTGCGGTCTATACTGACTTACACAGGCATGACGCGTAATTAAACTGACTTAGTATATACCACACAAGTGAATAGTGCTTTCCGCGCGCGCTGATTGGTTAACTTGGAGGTGATTAGTAAAGTACTATTCACCTTCACTTCGGTGAATAATTGTTAACTATTACACTGCCCAATTACAAGCTGTTAGCATGATGTATAAACTATCCTATTAGTGCTTAGACCGGGCTGCTGACAACCAATCACATTCGAGAATTTTGTTATAGTTTCGATTTCGCTCTTTTTGAGGTATTCATTTGTAAAAGTCACCATTGTTGGTAACAATTTAGATGCTAATGAAGATGATCTTTTTCAACAATGAGACGAGCATGGGACAAAGAAAAATTCTGAGTCCCCGACGGGAATCGAACTCATGGCCTCCGAGATACCGGTTGGGCGCTCTAACCAACTGAGCTACGAGAGACTCGTGGTGAGCTTGGCCATTTACTAGGTTGATACGCGTGTCACATATCAATCTAGTAAATGGCCAAGCTCACCACGAGTCTCTCGTAGCTCAGTTGGTTAGAGCGCCCAACCGGTATCTCGGAGGCCATGGGTTCGATTCCCGTCGGGGACTCAGAATTTTTCTTTGTCCCATGCTCGTGTCATTGTTGAAAAAGATCATCTTCCTTAGTTATCACCGAGCTTAAAATTTACCATCTCTATTATTTAGTACACAATGTAGATGCTGGCATTCCCACAGAAGTGAGTGATCCCACTCCCAAGAAATTCGACGAATCCAGTTTTACAGAAAGAAGTGGACAGGACTTTCATACCGAGGCTGAAAGGGTTAGGAGTCAAAGTGATTTATCCGATTTATCCAGCTCTTCTGCTTGCAGTCAGACTGGCCAAGTAGACCATACTCCAATAACACGCCGCTATAGCAGCAAACAGCTTGAACACGTTCTCCCAGGTAATTTACACTATGAACATTAAGCCTTAAAACTGTACAAATAAGAAGATATTTTTGTCAATAAAAGGGCAGTTGAAAAGGAATTCATTTATTTAATACGTCCGCTTTTAAGATCATCCATGTAATCCTTTCAGTCAGTGCAATATTGTGGTTATGTGAGCTGAACTTTTATAAGTATCTCGCAGCTGTGTAGAACTGGGCCTAGAAGCTTGACCGCTAAGTATAACTGGTTTTGGCAGGAAAGGCACGGCGCAGCACATAGGCTGCGCGCAGACGTCTCCTATTTCCTGTGAGGAGAGGCCTCATACGCTTGAATCAGAGCGCACGAGTCATACACGCGATCGAGATGACGTAGTAGTAATCGCTGGCTGATGTCATCAAAGCAAACCCTGTAAATCTAAAATTTAAAGCCTAGAAAGCTAGTTTTTTCACATATTCTAGACAAGGAACATATTACCCCTATGCAAATTTTAGTATCGATTCAGTCGATCTTGGGTGAAATCAGACTCCCCGCGTGAATGGCCTCGTGATCTTAGTGATGCGATAAGAAAACAGTCATCGCCATCACTGTCGGTTCACCCGTGGTTATCACACCTCTAGTGCCTTGTGAGCAGGGGACCGGTTTTCGATTCCTCGCCGGTGAACCATATTTTCACATAGTATGTTGCGCAACCACCGGGGATGTGCCATGTACTGTATAGTCAACACTAAACCTGTTTTCTAAAACCCACGGTTATTCAAGGAGGTTGGAGAGGCTCCCCTTTAAGGGAGGAATATTAAAAAATCCCTTATTTGCATGTCATAAGTCTACCAGATATATTGCAACCTTTCGATAGGCAATGTAGCAAAATGTTGATCTTTAGTGCATGCTTCAAAAAGCTTTTCTCTGCACAAGCATGTGCAGGAAAATAATAGAAAAACTATCGAGCAAGACATATGGGTCATAAGGACATCAACCGTTGGGAAATATGTAACAGAATTCAAACTTATTCGGTGTGAACGCTTTTCTTCTAGCTTTAACAAATGTAATGCGCAAGTTTTGCTAATTGAACGGTTTCTGCAGGGTCTTTTGTGAAAGAAAAAATTATCAGCAAAGCCAGTGTCATGGATGCGCTTGCCCTCCATCTGGATCGATCAGTTACTCCAGGTAAACGAAGTAGTATTCAACTTACACAACGTTGGGAACACCTTGCTGACGAATTTAAGGTAGAAGATGAGATCAAGAGACGGTGTGAAAGCAACGCTGGGAACTCGAGCCCAAGTGAAGCCATGTTCAACTACTTGTGCACGACGCATGGCTCCCTGAGTATCAGAACGCTCAAAAAGTACCTCAAGGGGCTAGGGAGGAATGATGTTGTCACCGAGTTGGAGAAAGGAAGTCTTCTAGGTAACTCAGCAACCGTAAAGAAGTTAATTGCAGCTTAGTGTTGAAAGTCGGGTGTCCTGAATGTAAGACGAATGGACATATAGCTAATAGAAAAGGAGCGATAAAACAAGAATCGTTCAATTCGCTCATAGTATAGGTCTTCTCACACCTATTTTGCTACCATTCTTCGTGCACTAAGTCACACACAGAGAGCCAAAAAATATATAGACTTTTCGTTGTCCTCGTCACATAGCGCTCTGTGACTGCAAACTAAAGGGTCCGTATCTTAAGACCTTTTATTTCATAAAAGGATCTGAAACTAATTTGCGCATCGTGCATTGATATCACATCGTATCTCGAGAGAAATGCAAAGAGAAAATGAACAAACTGTTTTACATTTGCTTTTTGTCTTTCTAGATAACGCCACAGTGACTAACCTATGTGATCTATACCCCGACATCCTGTGTAACGTATGTTTAAAACTGGACGACAAGCGCATCATCAACGGCTGGAAGGACTTAGGACTAAAGATAGATATTGATTGGGCGACGCTGCAAAAATTCGAAGCTCCTTCAGGCGACAGTCCCACCGAAGTAATTTTACAGAAGATCGAGACTTTGAAACCAAGTCTACCATTAGAGAAAATAAAGGTAGTTCTTAAAAACCTAAAGCTACCAACCATAGCAGCAGAATTGAATAAACTACCAGGTAAAAAGTAAACGTTTATTGCATAGGACCTTTATTAATATAGAACAATTCCTGCAAGAAGTCTAAACAGCCAAACCTCTCAATACCAGCGAGGGCCGAATTTAGGCTTCTCAAATCGTTGCTTATTAAACAGCATACCGTAATGCGGGTAATAAGCCCTTCCCTTCCCCTACCCGATCGTCGGGCATTAGCCCTCCTAAGTTCAAGTAAATTCAGATCCAAACATTTGATGAGCATAAATTATATCCCCCATCAGCTTTAAGTTGTTTCTTTTTCTTGCTTCTTGTCTGCTTTTATTTAGTGATTGGATGATTATTTGTTCGGTATAGTAAAACGCTTCTATGATTCATCTTCCCACGCAACATGGCAAAATATTGAAGTTTCGACGTTCAATATATATTGTCTTATTACGCTACCAAGACAGTTGAGAGGGCCGATAAGTAAAGTCAACCAATCAGAGTGATTTGTTGCCGATCCAAGATTTTCTGACAAGAGAAAATGTATCGGGCCGGTTATAGTTACTACAGCTCTTTGTCAATTACAATGTCGTGTAGTAAATCTCATATTAACCGGTCCGTACTGGGAAAACACTGGCCCTTTGTCTCTTTTGTATGGGCCTCGCTGCACTAAATCCGTGTTGTCAAGACCTAAGAACGCGGATATTTTCCTAGCACGGCCCTCCGCTTGGTTAATATGATATATATTGGGTAAGGATGAATCAAATAAGAGTTATCTAGAATTTCAGAACATTAATTATCTTCTACAGCTGGGAGTACAATTCAGACACTGCTTGACGATAGGGATGTCTTGGAAAAAGTATCAACACTGTTGGACCGCGATGAAAATAACTGGATTAGTTTTGGCCGAAAGTTTGAGATCCCAAGAAAAGAACTTAACATTTTGAAGCCAGAGTGTCCCCAGAGCCCAACAAAATTGCTGATGGAACACATTGTTGGAAAAGAACCAAACCTCAACATGAGATCCTTCCTGAAATCCCTGGCAAACATCAAACGCTTTGACGTTATCAAGGAACTTAAAGAATTCTTTTACGGTAAGAATGTTAACTACAGTGGAACCTGTTCAATTGACGACCACCTACAAAAACTTAACGTCTTTAACGGGATCGTGCTTTTGTTCGGGCCAAAAGAGTGGCCACAATTATAAGACGGGCTTCTACTGTACCTAAAAAACGTACTCAGGACTAAGTTTACCAATTGCAAGAAAATTTCAGTAAAAGAAAATCGACCAGGACAAAATGCGGTCATTGAAACGGAAGAGTTCGGCCTGTTCCAAACGTCGTGCTACTGCCGTGCCAAACTCAAATGAATCTGGCCTGGCATGACGGACGATAGGACGGCATTGGTTTCAAACGTCGAATTTAATGCAGTCGCGCTAAATTCAAATTATATCAGAAACAACAAAACAAACTGCAAGCTGCAAAATAACTTAAAATACATTTAATTTACTTTGTGAATTTAGTTCGGCACAACAAGAGCACGCCGTTTGGAACCAAGTCGCGCTACTGCCGTGCGGCACGACAGCCCTGCCGTGCTAAATAAGTAGTCGTGTCGAACTTTATTCAGCCTGCCGAACAGAATGGTTTCAAATGTCGTGCTATCGCCGCGCCTAAGTCGAATTGGATTCTTCAATTTAGTTCGGCATGGAAATAGCGCGTCGTTTGGAATTGGCTTTCGAGTCCTTCGCTTGGGCCATACCACCCCTGAAGTTGTTATCGCGTGAGGTATGGTGCGCTGCATGTCACAGAAATAATTGATATCTTGTTACGCACATTGAGATCGACGATGTCGGAAGACTGGGAATAGTGGTATCAAACCAAGAGGGCCCAAAACAACAAGTTGTATTGAATTGTTACATGAATTCCGTTTCTTTTATTTTTCAGCCAGAGACATCGATTACATACTACCTGTAGCAGGTTCTCACCCGCAGTAAGTCATGGAACTGGTGTTTACTTTTAAAAGAACTATTTGTGGAATTGTAGAAATGACGCTAGTACATCTTGTTGCTTAGCAGCACCCGGCTGGGTAACAAAAGTGGCTGCTTCAGTTTATTCGACGAAAAAGTTGCTTGTTCTCCCGACTGATCACATTAAAGGGACTGTGTCACGGCTGAGTTAAGTTTATTTTATTACGTTTTGCCAAATATTCGCTATGAAATTAAATGTTTGCAAAGAAATTGCTTCTACGGACCTAAATGACAAAACCATAGCTTCATTACAACCAAATGTGTCTCCCGGGCGTTATAATTTAAAATTACAAGCAAACGAGAATCACTTTGAAAACTGTTCCGGCAGTGTAACTTTATTCAAAAACCCATATCGCAATCCGTTTCAATCGTCTTCACTTTTGGCCATCCGTTCTACTGCTGCTGTATTATTGAAATGTTCATTCATTGTTTTAAGCAGTTACTTTATAGTTCACCGAATTTTATGGCCATTTCCCATGCCTAAATTTGACTAAAATCCGTGACACAGCTCCTTTATTAAGTGCATGACAATGCACAAGTTATACATTTACATAGAGAGTGCTCAAACTACCTACACTCCTACACTAACTTAGTTTCGTTGCAAATTGCCAACCAGCTTCCTTATTTCAGATTTCGTATTTCCCAATGAAGATAAGGTATTAGTTTTGCGTTTCATGAACCAGAGTAGCTCCGGCAGTTACTCCGGGAACGAGATTTATGAAGGGGGGAATGGCATAGTATCCGGTAAATATTAAGCACATGCTTGCCTTGTGAGAACCTAGAACGACGACAGTCGCTATGGAGGGGGATTTGGGACAAAATTCGGAACTGGATCGTACCAGGACAACAATGAATCGTGTCCGCTGTCAATTTGATCATACCTCAAGGAAAATAGGTCATACCATGAGGGAAATGGATCGTACTTCAAGGGAAACGGGTCGTACTTTTAGGGAAATGGGTCGATCATCAAATAAGGAAATGGTACGTACATGGAAATGTGTCGTACCGCCGAATAGAATGTATCGTACTTCAGGGGAACTGGGTCGTACGGGTTAATAGATCGTAACGCCAGGGAAATGGATCATAATACAGCGGACCTAGAAGAGAAATGGGTCGTACCTCAAGGGGAATGGAGCGTCCGGAGAGGAATTGGGTCAGCAGTCAGAACCGCAGGCTCTCTGCCTCTCGTCGCCATATTGTTTCGAGTAGCTGTTTCGAGTCGTTTCGAGTGCGTTTCGAGTCGAAGTTCTCTTCAAGAAAGCACAATCTAGGTAAGTCCGTTTGAGATTAACATTTATATGTGTTTGCTTGCTCTTCATGTCTTTAATTTGAAAAACAAACAAAAGTAGAAAATTGCGGATTATTCAATGTTTCAATATCAGTAAACAAATAAGCTTAATAACTGTTTTCAATTATTTGAAACGATCTGCCATATTGAAAACATTTTACAACAACCTGAGGAAGACTACTAAAACTGGTCGAAACGTCGAGTTTTGAAAAATTTTAACCTCGGGAAATTCCTGAAACAGTTCAAAATTTTAATTTTTCCAAAGATGAGAGGTGAAAGTTTCAGGAATACAAATAATAACTCGTTGATAATTTCACTTTAATATGCTGTGTAAAACATTATATGCCCACTTTTTGGCGTATTTACTGTATTATACTTGTACTCTGTATTCTGTGTGATTTGTTAACCCGTGATATATAGGCTTTTACATCGACACAGTTTTCCCAAAAAGGGTCAATTACAGTGCGTGAAGGGAAATGCAGAAAATATCCATCCCCATCCCATGGAAGATCAATTTGTTTTGCAGAATTTGCATGATAAAAGAGTTAAGTTCCCAGCGGAGGAAAGTGCTTTGTTCTAGTTCACCACAATGGCTGCTGTGACCTCAGCCACAAACCAGCATTGGGGCTTAACTGGAATTTCCAGAGGGGTGGGGGACTGAAACCAAAAAACCTTTGGTAGTAGGGTATGGATATTTTCTGGAATAGCACAATTTATTTCTTTGCTGCATATCTGTTTTCTAACTGCTTTATACTTTCATGTACTGATCAAATCACATTGTAATTGTTTTAAAATAGAGGGCCACAAGCTCATCAGAAATTTTCTGTTACATGCCACCCTCTCTCAATAAAGTTGTCAATTAACCAATCAATCAACATCCCCCTACCGGAGGGCATACTGTGGCCATTTGACTCATCATTGTGCCCAGGGGGTCGGAATTTGACCTCAATAGTTGTTATTGGGGTGGGGAATTTTAAATTATATGTGAAGGGGTGGTGGGGATTTCAGCAAATTGCCTCGACTTTGTGTCTATAATTTCTTGCGGTTTTTACTGTTACATTAGAGGCAGCTCCTAAATTAAATCATGGTGGAGATGAGAAGGTAGAGGATTTTTCTCTTGTGACATCATGGCCTGTGTGTTCTGCATTTAAAGTCAAATATATTGTTTAGTTATGAATATTTTGCAAGTACATGTAAGTCAAACTCTGAAAAGAAATACACTTCTGTCCTATTGCTTATTTTTCCCATATACTGTATGTCCCAAGCCGGGGCAGGGGAATTTGATCGACAAATTTGCCCATTAGCTAGGGCATTTGAACACAATTTTTTACCCTAGGGATGGGAATTTGATCAACCAAAAGTTCAAATGCCCAAGGGTTGCCTGGGGATGGATGTTGGAAGTTTCAATTTTATCTGTATGTGATCATTACAATCTGGGACAAAGGAAATAATTAACACATTGGTTTAAGATTTTTTTTACCAAGAACAGATTATATCTACTAGTATTTTTAGAATATCTAGGGATTAGTTTAGCATTTTTTTACCTTAGTCACTCTATTTATACACAGTCCATCAAGCAATCTTGCTTTTACCCTCATTGTGTTAATTTGAAAAGGTTTTGAGTTAATGGTTTTTTGATGATTGATTGATTGATTGATTGATTGATTGATTGATTGATTGATTGATTGATTGATTGATTGATTGATTGATTGATGAAACAGTTAATTGAGGATTTAAAAAGTTTAACCACAAATTACTTCTAAACTTTTAATCTCTATACTACAGGAGTGATGTCTTCCACAAGTTTTCAGGGTGAAGGTCAAAATAATAGCCCACAGGAGTTACTTTCAAATAACTCAAGACAAGTAATTCAAGATGTTCTGCGACACATAGAGAATAATGAGACCTGTGGAAACATCATTGACTATGCAACTTACAAAATAGACTGGTTAATTTCTTTGATAGTACGTTTTGCAAGCAGCTTCAGCAGAGAAGAAAGGTTACTTGAACTTCTGCAAGATGCTAGGCATCTTCTCATGCAATTTGAGAATAATGTTGAGCCCAACAATTTAAGATTACCCGGCCTAGATAGATCATGTCAAAGAGGGAGGCCAAGGTTTTACATACCACAAGACCAGCTGGAGTTATTTTTGGACTATGGTTTCAAAGCAAGTGATATAGCAAAGATGTTGTGTGTCAGTGAAAAAACTATCCACAGACGTCTCCAAGAGTTTGGTATTTCAGTAAGGAGCACCTACTCTGATATAAGTGACACTTCTCTTGACATTACTGTAAGAGACATTTGTCAGCAATTTCCAAACTGTGGCTACAAAATGATGCGTGGTCATCTGCTTTCCAAAGGTATTAAAATACAGGAATACAGAGTTAGAGAATCAATGAGGAGAGTGGATCCAGATGGTATTGTAATTCGAGCCCTTCAACTGAAAGTCACTCATAGAAGAGTCTATAATGTTAGAGGACCCTTGGCATTGTGGCATATGGATGGGAACCATAAGCTTATTAGGTTGGAACAACTACATTATAATACTAATCTATTGATAATTAAAAATTCAGTTTGGGTTGATGTATAATCCCCAATTCATATTTTTTTTGTAGTATTAATACAGTAGAAATTGGTTGGAGAGATCGAAAGGTTTGAGAAATCGGGGTAAAGTTACAGAGAAGTACTATCCAAGAGAAGCGAAAATTGGCTTGAGAAGTCCAGTGTTTTGCAAAACTAAGGGTCTGAGAAAACAGGATTCTACTGTAGTGTATTTAGGGTTCTCATTAGAAGGCGGGACCTGGGTAACAGCATAGGATATACAAGAGTCAGCACCCGCCTACTTTCATAATTCAAATAGAACATAAAGAAATTTGCTACCTTGTGCTCTTTTCTGCGCACCTTAATGAACTCCCTGGTGTATAAAGAATTTGTTAGCAATGGCTTTTCTTGTAAAATTCTGTTTTTTAAAAAGGAAAAGCATCATCCTCTTAAGTCCAGGAATTTTGATACCCAAGTGTAGACATTGTGTTTTTTTTAATCAGGTTATTCAATATCTCTCTCTCCATCTTTTTCAGATGGGGATTTGTTATACACGGTGCCATTGATGGCTATTCAAGAAAAATAATGTATCTTTCTTGCAACTGTAACAACAAATCAGGGACAGTCTTAAAGGTGTTTGAGAGAGCTGTTTCAATTCATGGATTGCCTTCTAGGGTCAGGGCTGATCAAGGAGTAGAAAATGTTGACAGTGCTTGGTACATGTTGACACATCCTTTGCGAGGACCAAACCGTGGGAGTTTTATCACTGGGCCTAGTGTACACAATCAACGCATTGAAAGACTTTGGCGTGATCTCTTTGTAGGCTGCCTGTATATCTATTATTCTCTATTTTGCTATTTGGAAGAAGCCGGCTATTTGGATTTGGGAAATGATATCCACATGTTCTGCCTACAGTATGTGTTTTTGCCCCGGATCAACAGACACCTCGAACACTTTGTAAGTGGCTGGGATAATCATCCCATAAGATCAGAGAGGAACAAATCTCCAAACCAACTATGGTTAAGAGGTCTGTATGACATTTCACAAAGTCTCGACTCTTCAGCAAGGGAAATTCAACAACAACCACCACAGGTATGACAACCTCTTTCAATTGGTTGTATTAACATAAGGAGGATCACAATGTTTTCAGCACTTTTCAGCTCTCATACGTTGATGGGTCAGTGCCCAATCATTGATAAACAAATTGTAGTTATTTTCTTGGGTCACTGGTAAACATAGCAACAGTATAACCTGCTAAAAACACCCTTAATCTTAGCTTTAAGTGTGCATAACTCAAAAATGAGTACAGTGACCCCCATGTTTTATTATTGAATAATCATCAGCATGTTAAGGTACAACTTTTTGCAAAGTTTAAAATATTCCGTGGAGGTGTTTTGGAGCTGCCTAAAATTTTCGAAAATTTAAGGTGGCTCTGAAACAGCTCCAGGAATTTTTTTTAAACTTTGCAAAAAGTTGCATGGGAGTCACCATGGGAGTCAAAAACAAGTGCATGACATCAACCCTGGTATTGTCTTTCACCAGGACTGGAGTCAATATGGGATAGATTGTTCTGAAGAAATCACTGAGCCACAGCCAGAAAGTAATGTTTGGATAGATGATGTTTCATGCCCACTCACAGATGAGAAATTGGATGATCTCAAAGAAAACATTGACCCACTTCAGGAGGCTGATGGATTTGGGATTGAACTATACATTGATGCTTGCTGCTTTGTAGCAAATAATAGATGAAGAGTAGCTTCTCAACTGCTGTGTTTGCAAATAATATATTTTTTATACCTGGGGAAAATTACACATGGCTGTTTGAGGGGTTCAGTGTTTGTGTACACCAGAATGCTGTAACAGTAAGGCTTTTTATATTTCTGGCAAGTCCTGAAGAATACCAACCAAAGAAAAGCATGCAAGGTGGGGTAGGTGGTGGGAGCACAACAGAATAACTTTATCCATGGCAAACATGAACAATTCCATAAGAGCCAACTGAAGACAGATTCCAGATCCAAGTACTCATTATCTTTAAATGCACTTTTTAAAGTACTAGTGGTGATTTCTAGGCAATACTAAAAGTGATAGAACTAACAACTGCTTTCTTTTGCTCATCAAAAGTATTATGTCTTGACAACAACAACTTATCAATTCTTATAACAACAATACATTAAAAACATCATTAAAGATATATGTTGTGGAACAATTTTCACTAAAACTATCAAAAGTATTTTATCTTGGCAACAACAACTTGACAGCCTTTAAATTGATCAATTCTTTTAACAACAATAGATTAAACATCAATAGAAATACATGTTGTGGGTCAGGTGTTTTCAGGTGAAATAATGTTCTCAGCCTAGGTTTATCTGTTTCATTCTGAAAATGTCAATAACACTCTTTTAATCACTTAAAACAATTCATTAAAAGAAATCACAATAGTTAAACTTAAATTGTTTAACTGATACAAAGACTGTTATCTTCATGTCGAAACAGATAAACCTACGTTGAAAACAGATTCAGCCTAAGAATTGATTTAACCTTCAACATAAATACTTGATAGCAAAACTCAAAACAGGTACATCGATCCTCTGTTACTGAAACCTGAAACAACAAACTGTTGCTACAGACTACATGAAACTACTGTCTGATTGCTCACAAAAGAAAATACCTAACACAACTGACGCTGCTGATAAACTTCATGTTCTACATGTTCAGTGTTAAACTTGGCCATAGCCTTGGCCATCGCAAATGTCATCAGCAAAATTTGAAACGAATTTTGCAGGCTCCTCACAATAATATCTTTCATTTACAGGAATGATCAGTTGTAGTGCACAATTATTGGCTCTAACTCTGGCACCTTTAAAAGCATCATGCTTAAAAACTATGCTTCCGTCTAGTCCTCCTAGAGGTATGTTTCTGGCACCAGTCAGAAACTGTAGGACATCTGGTAAGGTCAGTTGAATTTCCTTGATATCCTCCTCAGTGACTAGGGATTCCAAGGAGGTAACATCAATGAAACTTCGTTCGACACTTCCTTTGTCACACTGCTTAAGGAACTGGTGGAAGTTAAAGACTATTGTCTCTTCACACTGCCGTTTGGATGATCCAACAATGGAAAACTCTGGAATGAATGTTTTCCTGATATCTTGGATGGTCACCGGTGAGTAAATAAAGAGCTTCACACTCTCGTCTGGGTATTGCCTCAAGGCATCCAAAACTCCAAACGTTCCCAGTCCCTCTTGGAAACTGAAGATTTCCTCTGCAACACTGCTTATCATGATGTGCTTATTGGTGGCCTTAATGACATCATTCCTCTCCTCCATATTTATCTTTGCTTTGGTGATCCCCATGTCAAACCGTTCCTCAAATTGTAGAATGGCATCATCCCAATTGGCAGCATCTTCACAGTTTAAAAGGACTTTCAACTTCTCCTTTAACTGCCACTGATCGTCAGGTATTTCATTTACCAGGTTGGAAGGGTCAGTGTTGCACTTTGTACCCAGAATGTAGTGTGCAAAGGTAGGACTGAAAAAATGTGGGCCACTGGCTTCATTTAGTAATGCTAGGGCTATCAGCTGTCCCAGAGCTTTATATTCACCAGCATCTAGAGCTTCTTGGTTGTGTGACAATGTTATATTTGGTGGCGATCCTCTAGTCAGCTTACCACCCATCACCTGCTGGTACACTAAAGAAAACAACTCTCTTGTTGGCCCTCCTGTATCCACAGCACACTCTCCAATGAACTCAACAGAAATCTTGCAGGTTGAAAGCTCACTAGTTTTCAACTCTTCCACCACATTTTTCCACACTCTTGACCGCTGGACATAGAAGTTAATGTCACCAGGATTACTTGAAGTCACTGACTTCTTGATGTTTTGCAGAGCCTCCAGAAGTGTTGTGGGAGGAGTATCTGGTGTATATTTTTCTGCACAGTGAAAAAGTACTTGATCATCTTCGACTTCCTCATTCTGCAGTTGTTCTGCAAGGTCTCTGTCACGTCTTATCTGTTCTGCCACTGCAGTGTCTTGAGAATCTATGTGATATAATTTTACAAAAGTAATATTTTTTGGTACATAAGCTTTTTAATTTTAAATAAAAGTTGAAGAGCTACACTGACTAAGTAAAACATTTCATATTATTAATCCAACATTATTGCCATTTTTCCAATTCAGTTGATGAGTGTCAAGTACTTCTTACCAGAAAGAAGGTCATTCACACTCGCTTTCAGTGTCACATGCAAAGCTGCTATCCTACTACTATATGTCCATCTTTCAGCATCGCCTTTCGATGTACTGTTTGACAGGAGCCAATCAAAAACGATGCATACCAGTGTTTGTCACAAATAAGCCCCCAAGTTCAGAAGGTCATGCTAGTGGGCTGTGATTGGTGTATTTCAATCTGCTTTTTGCACTCACCTGTACGAGTTGTTGTTGATGATGAGGTGGGATGACCTGTTACTGTACAAGGTGCACAGCTGTTCTGGTGAGCTCTGAACTTATTGCAAGGAATGAGTTTACAACACTTTAAACATTCCACTAAGAATGAATCATCTGACTATAAAAAAATGAGAAAAAGGTTACATCTTTAAAAAGGACAACGAAAGTCATATTTTATCTGACCACTGAAAATCATATAAATCACTAAGATTTGTAGTATTCAGTAAGAAAAAAGGAAGTTTTCCTTCCATGTGAGTGTCACTTTTGTGTCGACAAGAAAAATAATGTGAATGATTATGATGCCAGGAGATTGAAGAAGCCACGAAAAAAATTTCAGGTGAACAGTCTTTTTGTAATCAGAATATAAACAGCCCTATAAAACTTGGTGAGATGAAACTGATGCTGTTTGTTGTATTTTGTATGTATTATAATATAAACCAGAATAGAAGTTGTACCAGTGTTTGAGATTCAATGCTTGTGGCTCCAATGACTTGATATATCCTGCTTATACTTTGGGTAAGATATAGCAGCAGTTCAACTCATGGATTATCAACACAGCATTGTAGCTATCAAAAATCCATTTAGATAAACTTATGTACACGGCATATGAGTTCCCTGACATGATCTAAATAAGACATGAACATATTGAAACAAATAATTCAGTTTGTAGGCCGTCAGATTCCTGTCAAACGATTCCTTCATGTTCCTTGCAAAACCTAAAAAAATTGTGACCCCTATTAATTCTTTATGAAAAAAAGAGCCCCTCTCTAGCCAATCTAAAACAGCCTTGACCTTCCCCCTCCCCCCCCCCCCCTACATAAATAATGACCGGTCCCTAAGCATTGAAGATTTGGGGACATTTTTGGAACAAATAAACTAAAATGCAAACCTTACCTCTACAATCTTTTCCCCTTTGATTTCCACAGCCATGCCTCCTTTGTTTTGGCTGAAAAGAAGAGTAATTATAATTCAATATATTTGTTTACTCCTCCTCCTGGAGGATGGCAAAAAAAGTACCAAAAATATGTTTCTAGTGTATTTAAATATATTTTTTAACTGTTTCTTTGCCAAAAGTAAACTGCTTGTGCCTGTTTATGCAATTCAAATAAAATCTCTAACCACATTTTTGCACAATTTGAGAATTATTTCAATCTGTTCTTTCTTGT
The DNA here is from genome assembly GCA_963693305.1 of Meandrina meandrites. NCBI lineage: Eukaryota > Metazoa > Cnidaria > Anthozoa > Scleractinia > Meandrinidae > Meandrina > Meandrina meandrites. The sequence goes on from OY855904.1 coordinate 16,699,576, forward strand.
AAACACAAGATTCTCCAAATCAGAACCAAAAGAAAAAACGTTTCCTAAAGCAAAAACAATGAACACTTCACACTATACCTGTTTGGCTTAGAGCTACAAACATCAACATGGTCCTTTACTTCCATCCAATGAAAATCCTCACCACAGTGGATGCATTTGACAGCAGGACCACCACACTTATCCTATGTTAAAGAATACATTTAATCAACAATGAGTTACCTTTTATTTACAAGACACTAGTCTTGCTTGTCCATTGTGTATTTAATTCACTGTGTATAAAAGCATGAGAGCTGATTTGGTGCTGTGATCTGTGATGTGTACAGTTATCATTATTATACATTTGCACATGAGAAATTTAAAGAGTTTTTGCACAAGTTTAAAATTAACAATTTAAATTTTATTAACTACAGAGTACTGCACATGTACTGTAACTGCATGCCCATGGACTTCAAAATTCCAGGGAATGAGGGGGTGGGGAGGAATCGGGTGGGGAGGGGGGTGGGCTTCAAACATATTCACGTGGGTTAAAATTCATGCATGGTTAGTAGCTCAGAAAAATATTAACTGCCATTCTAAAATATTTTCCAAAAGATTAAAAATCCAGAAATTAATTACTTCTTACTTCAGCTACTTCCATTGGGGATTCATCCAGATCTGCTTGTAGAGGTCGAAAGTATCCTACAGCCGAGCTTAAGGTTTCTTTTAGGCGAGGCACTGTGTAACCCTCTCGTGTTGGCAGTACTGGAATGAGACTTCTCTGCCCTCCACCTCCACCTACAGCCCTAAGAACTTCAAAACCTCCACCAGCCTTGAGCTTTGGGAATTTCTCTTCAAGAAACCTTTGGAGTTCATCATGAGAAGCGTTCTTATTGGGGAAAACTACACGTAACCTGCCCAATCCAGCTCTGCACAAAGTCTCACTTCTTGCTCTGTCAGGTGTTGTGGCCTCATCTCTTCTTCCCAGAATACATATGTCATGAGTCCAAGTCTCCGCTGGCTGGAAGTGCAGTGCATTGTAGCCTGTAACCTTTTTCTTCTTTGGGTTTCCAACAGGTGGTGTCAAGGACCTTTGTCTTGACGTGCTTGGCCGTGAAACATTTCGAGAACAAAGTCCTGGAAAAGCCCTCCTGCAAATGCAGTATGAAGCTGTAATATTCATGAATATTGTAGTTGCCTGTAAGCTTACATCATAGTGCTCTATAAGCATCTCTCTAGGTTTACTGAATGGCAAGATTTGCTATGAGCTACCTTAATTTATTTACGCAAACTTAAAATAGCCGGCTTGTCTAAATAGTGAAATATAAATGGGCACTTACCTAAATTCATCTGTAGCACTGCTCTGATTACTTTGCCCGCGGTTTTGGCATTCATTTTGCTCGCTTCCACAACTCTGTTCGGCGCTTGTTTCTAGCTCACTTAGAGCCCTTCTTAAAACCTCAGAAGTTTTTCTCACAAGATCATTCTCTTTAGACATTGTCCAGAACACTTTTCTGTAAGATCGGAGAACGAACTTCCAGAAACTCAGGAAAACATGGCGCCATCGACCGAGCATTCTTCTCGGGTGAGAAATCACGTGTTGTAAGGGAAAACGAGCCTGCGATTCAGATTGCTGACCCAATAACTCTTCGTTACGATCCATTCTCCTAGACTAGAGATACGACACAATTTTCCCGTACATGTCTGTACAGTTCAACTGAAGTACGATCCATTTTCCTTTATGCTAGGGTACGAGCATTCTTCCCCGGAGTTACGATCTATTTCTCTGTACGACCCATTGCAGTTCCCCGAAGTACGATTCATTTATCTGGAGGTACGACACATTTCCATGTACGACCCAAAGTTCCCTGGTAGTACGTCCCATTTCCCTTAAGTACGATCGTTTCTCTGTAGGAGCGATCAATTGCCCTTAAGGTAAGACCCATTTCCTTAAAAGTACGACCCGTTTCCCTTGAAGTACGATCCATTTCCCTTATGGTACGACCTATTTTCCTTGAGGTATGATCAAATTGACAGCGGACACGATTCATTGTTGTCCTGGTACGACCCAGTTCCGATTTTTGTCCCAAATCCCCCTCCATAAGTCGCCTTTTCGTCAGTGAAACCAGACTGTTGCTGACCAAGCGGGCAATCGAACTTCGATTCCCAGAGTCGGACTCTGGGAATAAGCACAGGAGTACCTGGAGTACACTGTTTTTCACGCCATTCCTTTGTCTCATAATTGTATAATTGCAAGAGTTCACTGCATAACGGTATTCTGCGTTGTGTTAGTCCTTTTTAGGGCTCGAAAATAGTCGCGTCTATGATTTTAAAGCAAAAAACTGACTTAGGCAAGCACGTAACATAACATAACTGTCCCGGACAAGCAACCTTTTAGAGTTGCCTGTCCAAAGGACCATCTCTAATTCAAGTTTTTTTTTCAAACCCTGTGAGTAGTTCATGTCCTCTTCTGTAAAATCCGCGAAACTAAGAAATAAGAAGAGGAAAACTACATTCTTCTCTACGTTTAGGCTTGTACTTGTTGTAAGTTGTTTAATATACAGTCCACTCGTAAGCGAACAACTCGGGACTGTTCGCTTAGCCTCGCTTGCGGTGGAAATTTTTGCAGAAAGCTTTCCGACACTCGTTTTCCAACCGTAAGTCGTTTACAGCTTTTAATTACGAGATCTTTATTAACCATCATTATCAGACAGTGTTATATTACGGATCAAGAGGTGTTTACTTGAAGTATAGTGCTGACTTATACAAATCAGAATCTTATGCCTGCTGCTGGATCAGTTGGCAATTCCCAAAAGCGGTCGCGTCATGTAGTTCATTATCGAGAAATGAACTGTTGCTATGTATCGATTGTTTAGTCATGATCATATGCTGTGGAACTCTGCCTTTATACCATCAAACGATTCATCTAAAAGCCGGTAATTCGACCACTTCACTGGTTTATGCGACTTACCACCAACCTTTCTCGTTCTCAAACATTTTTTATAACTTTACCCCATGTGTTAGTATCATTATCAGAGCGTACTCTGGCAATACGGCCAGTTGGTGACGTGAGCCGTCGATCGGTGTTTTTCAACGGAGTTCCACAGATTTTAATTTTGACCTACTTTTGCAGAATTTTTTGCAAGATCCAATTATTAATTGTGATTTTAATAGTGTTATTTATTCAACTGTTAAATAGTTCATTGGAAATTCGCTAAAGAGCGTCCCAGGTGACAATAGATCATAAGGTATAGTATTTGTAGTGTAGATTATTAGTCCGTATTTTGCCATAAAATGGTCTTAATTAACTTGCGATCAGGCCTAACCCATTTTTTTCGCACCTTTGAGTTACGGGAGTTGCGCAAATAATATTTTTTCTGTGAGACTGAGTCAACGAAACGCAAATACAGTTGCTCTCACTTTAGACGGGCATCCAACGTTCAAAAGCTCGATCTCAATAGTCCAATAGGGAGACAGCGGGCGGCAGTTTGTTGTTTGACTTGCGTAGAGTAAACGGGAGCGTGGAAAAAATAAGTCCTTATCGCAGGTTAAAGACAAGTGAAAATAGATATTAAATTTGTTTTATTTTTTAAAAGAATAAGTAAGAAACGTACATGTCGCTGAGCGACTCGAGACATCAGCTGGTTGATTGAAACCGAATCTACTATGATTAAGATTATCAGTTCAGTAATTTGGCATGAAGCAAGTTTGGCGCGCTTTTTTAGCATGTGACGCATATGTTACTAATGGATACTAAGCCGGTTATTTGTGGCAACGACGTAGTTTTAACGTCAAAACCTCGTCACCAAACTTCCCCCGTGCCTCACTCAACTGAAAATCGTAGTAGTGATTAAATGAGAGTTGTAAGCTCAATGTGAAATTGGCCGTATTTTCCTTCGAAGACGTAGACTACGAGCAGGGCCTCTTTTATCGCGTTCGAAGGGAAAAAAGCGCGCGTGGAGGTATGTCCATGGGAAATCTGGGATTGAGACGCGCATACGACGAAGATGAGAGGAATAGAGACTGGGCTGTACAAAATTCCCACGGCGGCGATGTAAAAATGAAATTATATTTTACTTAAGCTTAGTTATCTCCCAATTATCTAGATGCGCTGTCAGCGCTGAAACATCCCGTCGACCCACTGAACATATGAAAACAGCGGTGAACACCAAACTTTGACGTAAAAAAATATTCACCGTGATTCGTTCGCCAAATATGTTGAATTCGGCGATTTTACATTGTTCTTTGCGAAAGGCGAATTGTGACTTTCTCGTTGTTTTATACAGCGCATCTGATCTACGCGCCTCCTGTTTTCGCCTTAATCAAACGTGTAATACGTCTGTTTTACACTCTTCCACGTTTGACGTATACGTCTAACGTATAGTAGCTATCAGACTCGGACGCAATATACGTAGTGGTACGTCTACAAGTGCTGGTATACGTCTTCCTTGGTAAATACGGGCATTATTTTACCTCTGTTGTTACAGACCACCAAACTTCACTGAAACTGTATAATAAACAGACGTATTGTTTTATTTTATTTTATTGCAATGCAATTAAAAATGATTTTTATAAACTTATCGCTAATGTAGTTGTGTTTGTTGCTAGTGGTGTATTTTACTACAATTTAAAAAGGTTTCAAACACACACGTGCCACAATGTTCAATTTCATACAGTTGTTTTATTATTTCATTATAGCAAAGTTAACGTTATGTAAGCCATGTCACCAACTGTACAAAACATTCAATAGCTTTCGGCTTGCATCTGAAGGCCAAGCCAAAGCAGACACTGTAAGTCGGAATTCGCGTTGGTTCATGGCAAGCCAAGTTACAAAGTTTGAAAGAGATTTCGTCAAATTTATAACACAACCAACAAAGACTATTATTTTAACGTGTCATAAGTAATCGAAATAAAATTTCTTGCCAATAAATAATACCCAAAGTGAGATAAAAGAACACAAAAGATCAAAGGTTCGGAAGCTTGGCCACGGGGTGGTAAATTTGAAGTCGCTTGGAAAGAGTTCGGCAGCTCGTAGAAAAATAAGTCTGTAGGATTAACGAATTGTTACATCAGCTGCGCCAGCAATGTCGCCGATTTCTACGAAACAAAAAAACGTAGTCGTGTTACTACAGGAAAAACTCCACTTAACTATTTATCGGATGGAAACGGTTGATATACTTTTTTCCACTACTTGATTGAAAGGTATTCAATGTGAATGGAACAACAGATTTTTGGCACGCACTGCATCTCCCGGCAATAAACTGGAAACAATAACAGATTTTATTTAAGTGCTTTTGCCGATAACTGTAATCAGATGTCACTTTCATTCACGTGAAAACGCCTACAAGCCAAAAAATATCATTTGACGGACTGAAAAGCACCCCCTCGTCATTTGCGCTCACGCCAAAGTGGCCCATACCGCCGGAGCTGAGCAGGCTCACCGCAGGCTCACACACGTGAGCGATGTGAGCGGCGAAGAGTGAGTCTGGGGAGGAGTCTGTTGCGCTACTTTCTCGTGGCTTCGCCGCTCCCGCACCAAACGCGAGTCTGCTCGCAAGGTAAAGCCTGTAAAGCAAAAAGAAGTATTGCTACTCTTCCCCGAATGGGATGCTAGTTCATTCCAGTTATCCCTCATCATTCTCTCAGGTTGTTCCATTTACACTCCTGGGTGGAGACTGGAACTGTAAGGCCACCCTTGATCAAAGACAACAATGATCGAAATAGTACACACCCCCTATTTGTAGGCTATAAGGATAAAAATGATCATTTGAACCTTTTGCGATCTCTTTTCCTCTGAAGCCTGAGACGCCATGTAAATCGCAGCTGCTGCAACCAAAATTGGACTTCGCCTAAAGAACCAAAAGGAAATACAAATACGGTACCAGTAACGGCAACGATACCACATTGAATTCTTCAGCATCAAACGGATATTTGAAAGGTTAGGAGACTAAATTCGTTGAAAAAAAAAACACTTTGAACAGTGCTGAGTTGTACGAATCAGTAAACTAAATTATAATGAATGCTCCAGGGCAAAAATACAACAAGTACAATCAGTTTAGATCTACTTTCTTTTGACTTTTTAGCCTGCCATAATACTTATCAAAGTTCTTCTGTCAGTTTTTCACTGCTCAAGCTGATTGAAATTGATATTAATTTTAACTCAGAAGAAATCATTGCTAAAAGTGATAGAAGCAAAGATATAGAAGACAAAATAAAGGCTAGAAAGGTCAAATTGTCACAAGAATAGTTAAGTTTCATTTCTTGACATCCTGTACGTGAAGCAAATTTTCATGAGCTGTAACCAAATTTCAATCCTCATAATACTGCACTTTACTTCGAAACTACTGCTTCTGTTTTGCTTATAGAATCTTTTTATCCAACTAAGCTGTATATTTGGTGGCATTTGGCAATACAAGGTGGAAATGAACTGATTGAAATTTTGCTCTTTCGGCATGACAGCGTTTCTCCATGCCCATGATAAAGGCAAATGTTTCTACGCAATTTACATGATCGATACTTATAATTGCAAAACACAAAACACAACAGTGTGGACTATACAAACTAGTGCCGGGTTAGTTCATGCCGCTTGAAAGTGACACGATAAAACAGTTTGCTATTGCTATTGAACACGACCGCTCTCTTCAGAAGTCGAAATGGCTTCGTAGACTTGATGAGCCAAAACCCACTCCATTACTACAAACAATATTATGCAATAGAATACACTTAACAAAGCTTCGTGTTGGTGTCTCACAAAGATTTCTTTTTATGGAGTACCATCAGCCAACCAGATAAGCCATTTTCCGATGAAGCGCGCAGTGTAAACTACCGTAAAATTCCGGTTATAAGCCCTGGGCTTATACAACTTCGTAAGGGGTTTTTGGGGGAGGGGGCTTATCAGCGGAATAAAAAATAACGTTTCGAAACGAGCCACAGCAGTGTTAATCGAAAAAACACGTTATTATTAAGTTAAAAAGTAAATCGATATTTGCATTTAGCCCTGTTCAGTACTGTCATCCAGGGGGACTGATAGCCGGATGTATTTTTTTGTTTCCAGGTAGATGGGCGGGTACTTATAACCGGAATTTTAAGGTACGTATATGATAGTTGAACCTGTTGAAGTTTGAGTATTGTTAGTCTTGGGGACCCGTCTCGCTCTCCAGATTACTTTGGTCATTTAAGCGAGGCTGTCTCGTCTCCAGGGTCTTCTGAGCCTATAATCGCGTGTTATTACCCAGCCCTCCGTAAGGAAGTAACAGAAATCCCTTCCATTATTTTTTTAACGTTTCCTTGTAGTTAGCTTCCGCGGTGTATGGAAGCGATAACCTATAAAGTTGTCTACTGTCCATAGCGAACATGGCTGAAGGCAAAAAGGGAAATAGAAAAAACAGTATAAAAAGTTCCATGTGCCAGATCAGAACACAAGTACCGGGAAATGAGCTAGGGACCACTGGAAGTGCCTGCGTTCTGAGATGGCCTTGGGAAATCGGAGAACAACATGGCCAGACCGCAACGGCTGCCAAATCGGAAACAACATTTGTAGTTTCTACAAGTCAGGTGGTCACGAAAAGTGATTTGAACTCCAACACACCTTGGAAAGCCGAATTTTTACCCGTGAAACTGTTCGGCACTGAAACATTCAGTCTAAACGATGTCCCGATTTACGAGGTGCCTTGTCAAAATTATGGGATCACGCTAATCTTAATCCCTGCAGAATCCTTGCACAAGCAAAAAAAGTTTTCACAGATCCGAGGAAATGAATTACAGTCTGCTCGTTTTCAGCTCTGTCATCAAAGAGGAAGTGAATCGGAGTTTCAAGAGGGTGATGCGAAGCAGCTCCTGTACTGCTATGTGCTGTCAGAAAGTGCCTTGTCAAACAAGAAGTTTGTTCTTCAATGTTACCTGCTTTGCACAGATGAAAGCGGGTCATCTTTCCTACAAGCCCATGGCAGCAAAGCTAAACTGAGAACAGCAGAAGATTTCCCGTCAACTGAAAAACCAAAGGGTGCGGTAATTTTGAACGAGAGCGATCACGTCATGGGATTTTTGGCCTTCAATGACAAGGATGAAATTCTTCCATTGTTCTTTCCAGAGAACCTGCAAGGTATGCTCTATTCAATCCTCAAATAACTTTCATGAAAAGATTACCTATCCGATTCTGAACAGGTAGTTGATCGAGGCCTCACATGTTACCACCATGATACAATTCATTTTACACAGTATTTATATATGTGTACAATTTTTTTGCGTAAATCTCCAACTTTCAGAACGACTAAATTCCAAGTGGACCGTACGACTGTGTTGTCCCACACCGCGTATAAAACTTAGTTCTGGAAATATTTTCGCATTTGGGCGAACAATAATTGTTCAATGACAACAATATCCGGCATATTGTGGTTTGAAGGCAGTTACTTGGGCAACGCCCACAACAATAATATCCTAATGATTACAGAATTAACGGTGCAACAGCTTTGCAACTGAGATATTTAACCCTCGGCTAGTTTAGTCTGGCTCTCATTTTTTTAGGGAAATTAAGATACTTAACGATGGTTTCAAATTATTGAAGACCGAAAAATTCATTTCTATCAATCCATTTGACTTTTAATGAAAACAACAGTCGATTTTTACAATGTTAGTTACATGCAATAGATATGATAATAGGTTTTAATGAAAATCAGAGCTTAGTCACCCAGATAGCAAAGACAACCTTCAAATACATAGACACAATAAAGAATAATAAAATCACAATTATCATCACTGATATTTCTTCATGAACAAAACAAATTAATGAAAATTAGGATTTAGTAGCAGGAATTACAGTTGCAAGAAGTTGAAGTTTTTCCACTTAATAACCTTTGCAGATAATAACCCGGAAACCCATATTGAAATCAACCCAGAGAACACAAAGACAGCTAATGGGTTACTTGAAGGATGTTCTGGCAGTGATAGTGTGGAACCACAGAGCAGTCATGGGTCAGGAAATAGCTCAGATCCAGATGTAAATCGAAACCAGACTGAGAAGAATATTTATCCTTCATGTAGTATAAACAACTCAAAGCAAGACAACCTAGAAGATTCTGGTGATTTTGAAAAACACAGCAAAACATTAACATGGGATGAAAAAGCTGATTCACAGTCAGCATTTGAAGATGCAGGTCAAGGTCTAGAATTTGAGGAAAATGGTAAGTTTTGGCTCACAAAACTTTTCCTACACTTTAAACACCATATTCATGTTTTTGATTGGCTCTTTTTATTGGCTCTTTTAATTACGTGGCACATTACAGGGCTACCAATGCACCACTTGATAAACTTTTTGATTGATTTTTGACAGCCTTTTGGCATCTTTTTCACAACTTTCTAATGGCTTTCGTTTGAACTGGTCAATAAAAGCGTAAGAACTGTGAGAGGGGGAGTTGTCAAGTTCCACATTCACTCTACCACAATTGCCAACTCTGCCTCTCTCACTTCTTACATTTTTATTGGCCAATTAAAAGAGAAGCCATCAGAAAGACGTAAAAAATCAATTGAAAAGTTTATCAAGTGGCAATGGTACGGCGCATAGCACTGTAATCTCCCTTAGTAGATTAGCTTCTTTATTCTCATCACCTCCTGTTATCTTGACAAAGAAATCATTATTACTGTTTCATTCTCTGTCAATAAATGTATCATATTTTCAACTAGAGCAAATGCTTGGTAACCGAAATCAACCAACTGAGTTGTCCTTTGTGTCACAAACAAGCGAAGACATTAGTGGCGATGACATACCAGACAAAACCCTGGCAAGAAGTAGTGGTGATGGTGAAGAGGAAAGAAATCTCTCACAGTCTAAACAAAGTCATGCTCAAAGAGGTTCACTACAAGATAGAGAGCCAGACCCAAATAGTACTATGCACCATGACCCTAACAATGTTGGTGCTGAGATGGAAGAAGTGACTTTCACTGTAGGATATACCTCAAGTAAATCAAAAGACCCTCAAGCTAATGCTCCTCCATTCACTAGGTGTTACAGTGAGCAAATGACACCAAGGACACAGAGGAAGTTACAAAAGAGCTACAGTGTAACACCCTTAATACCTCTAAAATCAGGTATTAAACTAGAATTGTTTATACAGTTTACCCTCCTATACAGGCAGACTATGACACCTGTGTAGGATTTGAGACTTCAGCTAGGAGAGGTGTTCAAGTTAATGTTTCAGTATCACTAGCTAAGTGACTAGGAGGTACTTGTTAGTTGAGGATGTAAAAACTAAATTCTGCTTGAGAGAATCTTAATGTAGACTTGATTAATATTAACAGGGTTCAACATCTCCACTAGCCTGATAGCCCAAGGCTATTGAAAATGAGGTTGGGCTATAGTAAAATGCAACATTTACTAGCCTGCTGGCTAGTAGCAAATTTAGTAACTAGTAACTAAGCTGACCAGATGTCGAACCCTGATTAACTAAATGACTCATTTTATAATTATGTCATTTCAGGGGCATTGGTTGCGAATGCAATAATGCACAAAGCCTATGTAATTGATGCACTCAGTCGACTGCTGGACCCAATTTGCAGGGGTCTTCAAAACTGGAGGCATTTGGCAAACCTTAATGATGTACCTATAGACCTGGAGTTAAAATGTCAGTCGCAGGAACGCCATTCCATATCTGAAGCAATGTTTAAAGTGTTGGCAACATCTAATCCAGTCCTTCCAATTGGAACTCTGAAAATTCACCTTCAAGATCTACAAATGAATAAAGTCAGGGATTACATAGCAAATCTTGATGGTAAGTGCTGTATATGTTGTGGTTTAAATTTATCTTTAGTTTAAAAATTTTCAAACTTGTTTGATTTTGTTTTTTCATTGTCTCATATTCATTATCATAATCTGAAACAAAGGGAAACTAAAATCAAACTGGTTTGAAAATTTTTAAACCAAAGATACATTTAAACCACAACATATATCTAATCAAAGTCAACCTCAATGTAAGTTAATAAACAACAAAAGAGATACTAACAACAGTGGTAGATCCAGATGTGCTCAAACAAGGAGAAAGGAGTCAGGGAATGCACTTTTGCAATGCTTTGTTTGTGGGCTGTCATCCACTTAAACCCACTATTCCACTTATTATAATGTGCTATGTAGCCTGTGTACAGCCGTCCGCTCCCCTCAAAAAAAATCGGGGAGGGACGTCTGTGTAATGGGTTCGCTAATCGTGTTCCGGAATTATTTAGCATAAATTAAAATTCTAGTAATTTCCGCTGATCGAAATCTTAAACGCGCGGGCTCGTGCTATTTAAATTCCAGTATGGCGTCGGAAGCGTGGTCGGACGCAAATTTCCACCGTGCGATTGACAGTGTATGTGAGTTTTTTAGAGTTTCTTCGCTCTATCCAGAACAAGAAGAATGTTTAAAAGCAATTTTGCAAGGAAAAGATGTGTATGCTAGTCTCCCCACAGGATATGGGAAGTCCCTTATATTTTATGCTGTTCCAATCGTGTCTGATCAAGTCTTCGAGCGCCCAGCTCCGGCGATTTGCTTGTAAGTTCCACGGCATAACATTTTCCCGAGCGACTCTAAGCCTTCGTGCAAATTGTTTACTTTAATTTTGTTCGGCCATTCAACTCGAACTTGAACGGATATTTTTGTGTTGACGTTTTGATCTTCGCACGTCTCATCATTGATCGGCAATTCGCGATCGATCAATTGTGCGATCAGGGAAACAGCAACTGTTGGGCTATCAATCCCTTGTCCTCCTTGTTCCCTGTACGGAGTAGATGTCATGAGTGGAATTTTGCCGCAGGCCTGAGGACGTTCTGGCGATCGTCCATCCTGCAATGCAACACGCTTCGCAGGCTGAACATCGCTTTCAAACAGGGCGCGAGAACATGTCTTTGTTGTCATTTTTGTATCACTTTCTTCAGAACTTGCGCCATTCGACGAACTGGAGTAAATCTGTCCCAAAGAAGCATTCACATCCCTTAAGTTGCAAAGAAGTGCTCTCCTTTTCTTTAATTTTCCGAGGCAAGACTTGCAAATGTAGGAAGATTTTAGATCCACTCTAAAATCCAGTGACAAGATTTCCGATTTGACGTTAAATTGGGTACGTCCATGGACCAGATTTTTGTCTCCATTCTTTATGATAGCAATGCTACATAGCACACGTACTCACGAGTGACCCGACTGACATCATGGAGAAAACATCTTGTTTTGAAAGGCCGTAGTAGAAAAGCAATCGAAGGTTTTAAGCGATTTCCCGGCGATTTACGAGGTGATTTTCCCGCATGTTTCTTGGATCCCGCGGAATTTGGCGGATGAACCAATTACAACACGGAAAATGTCTTACGTAATGCAGATCAGTATAACAGCCAATCAGCGTACTTTCCCTACATTCCGGGAAAACCACCCGCAGCGCGGAACACGATTAGCAAACCCATTACACAGACGTCCCTCCCCGATTTTTTTTTGAGGGGAGCGGACGGCTGTACACAGGCTATGTGCTATGGTGTAAACACTTAAACTTTGATAGATGATTAATTAAAATAGTGAATCAACGAGTGATGTCATGACTTAGACAAGGCGGAATGGCAGACAATTTTTCTAAAACACTTTCTAAAACAGCCGGTGTTCCTAAAACACTTTTTTGAAACAAAAACTTCGCCTAGATTCCTTCTATTTCTCTCAGAACACGCTGATGTTAACGTTTTCTGAGCCTCATGGAGGTATAATCATTTGCATTCTATTTTTAAATCTTGCGCGCTTCACTATTAATTAACATCAATTAATTCTTGAGAAGGGTGTATGGGTTAGCATGCACCTGACTGCACACTAGGTAACACATGGAGTATATCTGTACAATACAATACAATACAATAACCTTTATTTCACCTCAAATGTAAAGTAGCAAAATTGCTAATATATTCAAGAAAATAAATAAATGAATAAATAAAATAAGATGAATATGGTATAATAAAGTAAGTATACAAAATGTCTGACTATTTATTTATTTTATTTATTTATGAAGAAGACAAACTTATCAGGTAAATATTTGTTTCAGAAAACTCTATGTTCTCCTTGTGGTAGTCTTTCTAGAAAACTAAGCACATGCACAGAAGATATGTTTATGTTCAGTAACATACTGGAACTCTCACAAATGCTGCATGCTTATGTGGCAGAATCCTTGTAGACTCTCTGGCATTAAGTTAAAACCACAAACGAGAAGCTTAGCAGCTTATATAACCGGGTGGTTAAACATGAACTCTTTTCTTTTGCTAAATCACTTAAGGTCATTGCTCTGAAATAGAACTGACAATAGATTTTCATTCAAACTTTTTCTATGATTGTTCATCTTAAGGGAACCTAAATTTCAAAATAAAAAAGAGGGGTCCCTGTATTCTTTTGGGAGCAGGAGGACTTTGAATTTACCCCATAATTCCTTACAATATCAGCCTCCAGAAAAGTGTCATTTGAACTGTTCAGTTAACGTTTCGCGGGAGCAGAAAAAAATAGGGAGGACGCAAAACGTGATATTTATCAAAAGAAGCACTGCATTGACTTCAAGGAACAATTTACTGTTTGTTTCAGGACAAAGGCACGACAGCGATTCAACTTGTTCCAAACGTACAGTGCTCTCGAGGCCACAAATTTATCTTCACTGTTAGTGGCGTTTCCGATGATATTTACTGAAGTTTCAACAATAGAAATTCGCTGCAATTCGCTGCATAGAGAGGAGGCATTTACTGGACTCAGAAAAAGAGAAAAAATAGATAGGTCACTGTGCTCGTTTATGAGAAAACGACGATTTACCTCATGCACGAGCCAAGCCGAAAAGAAAAAGCAGCCATTTTCTTACTGCTGCTTAATGTGCGCGCGCAGGTAAGCACGCTAATCACGCGTAAATTTATGCGCAGTAAGGATGCGAAATGCAAAACAGAGGAATGACCTTAAACTCGGAAAATGAATTATGCAACAAGAACCTACTTGTAAAACCGAACACCTCGACAAATAAATTTGAACAAATTAATTGATGCCAATGTTTTCATTAAAGGCTGGCTTTAAATCATGAATAAACAATGTTTCCTTAATTTTACAAATGTATATCTGATCAACCGGTTGCTAAGATATCAAAATTGTCCCATTTAATTTTTTTCCCGCAGACTCATCTGTTGGTTATTATTAGTATTGTTAACTATCGTCGTTCGTTTAGAACTCAACTAATAGTAACAATAAAAAAAACTTTAATAATAATTATTGTTTATTTCATTCATATTGTCAGTAATATTAATAATAATCATAAATGTTCCATGAATTTTCATTAAATTTCGCAACTGCCGTTATTTTTTCCTGTTAGGACGACTTGTGGTTTCTTTCACACTATGTACACCTGCAAACAAAAGAAAAGTAGACCTTCACCTTCTTAATTGCACTAAAATTACGTAACCAAAAACTCAACACAATTTTCTAAATGCCTCGAAAGTGGATACCTTAATATACAGTATTACTCCACATCACACATTAACGTGTAACATTTCACAATCATTATCAAGAGAGCAAAAATGAACAAGCAATTCTTATGGTTTACTTTAAAATTATTGTAGTATAATATGCCGTTACAAAAATAAACGGCATGCAGTGCCTGCGAAAGGGATGACGTCTCACAAGGGGTCTTAGATAATTTTTAGGAAATTGGTCAAAAAATTAACGTAAATAAAGTAGCTGACAACTTCTGTGTTGATAGCCTGCAAACGCAATCATATTTCACAGTCGGGAATACGTCAGCGTTCACAGGCTACTGCGTTATCTTGTAGCATGACAACTGATATACGATTACAAGGTCAAATCAAACGCTGTCTCAAGGTGTTCACACCGGCTCTTTAAAGATTTCTGTTTACTAAATCTAATAGAATTTGCCAAATATAATTTGTTTCTTTCGTTTATAATCTTGTGTCAGTCCTTTCTAACTGCCTTGGAGTATTTTGCCTTGAGTTTTACGTGCTCCATTTTTCTATTTTTATATTTACATGTAGTGTGCAGACCATTGTTGATTTTTTGGAAGATATGGAAAGTTCATCTGCTACATTGTACGATTTTGCCTTTCAACAATGTTGAATTAGCCCTTGTGGCAAGCTGTACCCCCCTAGACAGTCACTTTCTTCCAAACCAAAACAAAACCTTTAAAAACATAAAGCGCACACTTTTGACTGCTAAACACTTTCTATATGACCGGAAATTAAAACACGCGACATAATTTCTCATATCAACAAAATGAACTTTCTACGCTATGTATTTCATAAACAAACAACCAACTCAGAAACTTACAACATGACCTAAATTATCACAGTGGCGGAAAAAAAAGATGTGTCCCCAACACAACTGGGTGAAAATGATCAAAAACATTATTTGTCGAAGAAGATCAAAAGTCAAAATGCATCAGTGACGCTATTCTCTGTGAAAGAAAATAAACACTTATCCACTTACCTTCAAGTTTGTTGTCCAGAACAGTCCTTGAATTAGTAAATATACTGCTGTAGATTGTTAGACTCTTTTCAGCTCAACATAACCCAAACGGGCAAAAAGAACAGCGAACAAAAACATCACACTGGCGTCAACCACGAAACTGCTGCATCGTTAACATCTGTCATAAAGTAATGGTCTTCAAGACAGGTCGCTGTTTCGCACTCGATTGCACGGAGCTATAAATCATTTTACGAAAACGTAAATTTTGTGATTTGAACTCACTCCGACTCTACCACTTAAATAACACCAAAATAAAGATTTTACACTAAACAAACAACGTAGTATTCGTAAGTTATAGCTCCCCACATTAAATAACACCAAAATAAAGATTTCACACTAAACAAACAATGGAACATTTGTAAAATCCTAAATAGGTAAATTATTCATAGCTCCTCACGAGTAACGTGATTTGAACTCCGGCCAAATGTGTATTTTTAGATCTGTAACGATGAAAACATGCAGAACCCATTTTATGAACCGGGCGGGCCCCAGGCCCCACCCAGTTAATTAATTCAATGACACTTTGATATCACAGTAACTCATGTGAATTCTTGATATGGCAAGCACTGTTTTAAGTGAAAAATGCACTTTTGTGATGGTTATGTGGGCTGTTGTCTGCGGAACCACTAATCCAATAAGGCTAAGGTGTAGACTTTCATACTTGGTTGATTAACCCATTGACTCCTGGGGTTTTTCCACTTATCACATACGGGGCAAAATTACTGAACGCTGATTGGTTGAGACAGAGGGAATTTTTTCTTAATCACGAGGGCACTTTTTGGTAATCAAGAGGGCATGATTACTTGATCCTGATTGGCTGAGCGCGCGTTGTCTGCACTGAGTTGGTTTCCCGCTTAAAACGAGTTTGAAAAAAGTTCAGAAACGCAGTGCATCCGAGTTTGATATAAATGTGGTTATTTCATCAAATGTGAAAGAAAATCGGTAGGCAGAAATGAGTGGTGCCTTGGTGGAATAGAGAGAGGACTTTTCAATCCAAATTCATTTGTCACAGCCCGAAAAAACTTCTGGACGATTGGCGCTGCACGGAGAATAGAAATTCATGGCGGCTGAGACCACTGAATCAACACTGAAAGATAACATTTCTTTGTTTTGCTTGCTTCGCCTTATTAGAAACAGAGCCTGGAAAGGGCATAAATTTAGTTGGTACTTACAGTTTTCGCTGTGGAAAGGAGAATGTCAGGTTCAAGAAGTTATTAAAGCTCGTTCGGACACTTTGTTTATGACTTTCATCGATGCAGCATTTCTGCGCGGTCGGACGCCTCGTAAACAAAGGTAAATAAAATTTAAACTGCATTCAGTTTTATCTGTGAAGGAACTATTATGAGTAAATTGCACATGCTTTGTTATGCTTACTTTTACTGTTTCTCAACATAAGTTGATTATTGATGTGGTCATTTTGCTACGAGCAAATATTCTTGCCAACAGGTTTACGCCATGGCGGACCTTGTTTAAGTTTTCTTTTGTACACAATTTTGCCCTTTATGTGATAAACACGTAATCGCAATGTGCCCTTGTGCAATTAAGGATTAATTTCACTTGCATTTTCAAAGTTTTCCAAATTGCCCTCGTCGCTTCGCGACTCAGGCAATTTTGTGAAAACTTTGAAAATGCATGTGAAACTAATCCTTAATTGGCCATATTCTAAACGAGCAGGGGACTGGGTACGAACATATTTTTTCTTGGTGCGAGCATTCAATATCGATTGAATTGAAAATGGAGCACGTCATCTGAAAGAGCATCCAAAAATTAGTAAATTCACCAAATTTGATGGTTATTGGTTTAAACGCAAAGGCATGGTACACTTTTAAAATAAGAGAGCTTAGTATGGATTGGAGGACGCCTGTCCCTCCAATCCATACTAAGTGTACCATGCCTTTGGGTTTCAACCAATAACCGTCAAATTTGGTGAGTTTACTAATTTCTGGATGCTCTTTCAGATGACGTGCCCCATTTTTCAATTCAATCGATATTGAATGTTTGTACCGAAGAGAAAATATGTTCGTACCCAGTCCCCTGCTCGTTTAGAACATGGCTAATTGCCCTCAGGCCCATGCGATTACATGTACAAAACACACTTTTTAGACGTTTTTGACTTTTTACGGTCTATTATGAGCTAAAATACCTCCAAATCACTCAGAATGGCCCTTAAAAGGCAAAATGCATCCTTGTTTTTCACAAGAATCACATTAAAGAACTATTTCGCTCGGGCATGCAAAAACGTCAAAGTTTTTTGTGGACGATAAACCATCCTTCCACTTTAGGTTGTTTTTTTAAGCTTTTCCTTTTTCTCTTCTTCTGTTCTTTTTGCTGCAATGTTTGGCCCGCTACCAGGCTTCTTTCGAGAAGAAGAATTTCCGCAAAAGCGCAAACAAGGCAAGATCTACTTACCATGGACAAGCAAGTGGTGGAAAGGGGAACTTTTCCTCTGAATTTTTCACTAAAATTTTGAAGCGTTTTGGTGCATATTTCAAGCTCCGCCAATCTAATCACGTTGGTTTAGGTATCGTTGGAAAGGTCTTATTCTGCTTTACAAGTTCAGCATAGATGTCGCCTTTCTGGGTAAAAGTTGGTGACGTCACAAGGGGGACAAATGCCCAGATCCTTTACAGGCAGTTTAGGGCAGTTCAGGAGTCAATGGGTTAATTAATATCAATTAATTAATTCTTCTTCTGAAGGTGGTATGGGGTGAGGAGTACCTGACTATGTGGACTGGGTAAATGTGGAGTATATCAACTTTACTTTTACATGAAAAACACAAAGACTACCTACTGCAAAGATTTGAGAATTGTGCAACTGTCAAAAAAGATGATGAGTTTGTGGATTGTGTTCTTAACCCTTAATCCCAGAGTTTGAGCTGTTTTAACATCATTTTGTTGTTGTTGCATTGTTCATACTGAAAGTGGTAGTGGGGGTACATATAGTACAGTGCCTACAAGTATAATGATCAAAATAAAATGTGCAGATGTTCTGTGGACAATAATTTAGCACATCATCTTATGGAATAATTATGCAAATGTCCTTGCAAACAGACGACAGTTTTCACATATACCAATAGCCCTTGGCTGTGTGGTCAAATAAATGACAGGGAGACTAGCACTTTACACACCTTTCAAACATACCTTTTGTTTGTTTCTCATTTCAGACCAGATGACAATTGAGGAGTTTTTAGAATCAGCAGATCCAAACATCCCAGGCAGAGTTTTCATTGCATTAGATCTTCAACCAGATGAAAAGTGGCAAAAACTGGGCATTAAACTTGGTGTCGAGCATCAAGACCTCAGTGGCATAAGGATTGATTGTGCAAATCAACATCAAAATCCTGCAGGAGAAGTAATTGAATGGATCCGTGCATCAAAACCTACAATGACCATTGGCCACTTTAAGGAACACTTGAAAAACATAAAAAGGGTTGATGTGATGAATAAACTGAAAAACTTATCAGGTATGTAGACTGCAGCAATTCTTGTTTGACTATGATCAAGGTATCATGGAAGCAAAACAGCTACAAACACAACAAGATATTGCTACCAATCTGGATGATTGATATAGATGCAGATTACACTTTATAGCATTAGTTCTTGAGAGCTCTTGTGTGTTACATTCATTTGGTACATAAATCATTTCAAATTACACGACATTAATATGTTTTACATGAAACAAGACGAGGTTTAGTGTTCTTGATAAATTACTTTTTCTGAAAAAGTTTTAAAGTTGATCTTTAGTTTATACTTTATATCTGCTCCGCAGACCAAAAGGGAAGAATTTGGAGACTGCATGCAGACAAGGATAAAATGCAGCTAATATATCCAGCACAAAACCATTTTAAAGCAGGGACCATGTAGGGAGTCATGAGGCCAGGAGGTCAACTGACAACATACTGGGCAAGGGTTGAGGGAGAGGGGTTCCATTTGACCTCGTGACTTTTCTTGTATAAACCAAGACCAAAAAATCGCCTTGACCTTCTTGTAGTCTGTAGTGTGCAGTCTCCGTATGCATTTTACCTTCGGTCTGCAGTCTGTTCGTTAAGAGGCTTGTCAAGTTTAAGAATTACCTTCTCCTAAGAATTCGAAGAAAGAATGTCTTCTCTAAGAGAAGATAAGCTATATCGGGATTGACCACAAGAGGCATTTTTCTTGGTGAGCAATCTTTGAAGTTACAAAATATTAGAGCTATTTCTTCAGGAAAGCGCTCTTCCACTTTAACTTCCACTGGGCTTTACGAGTGATGCGAACTAATTTCAAAAGAAAATGAATGTCAAAATTTACCTTTCGGAAGTGACTCAGGTCCACAGCAGAATTGATCGGTAGCGGTGGCAAAGTTAAGCTGTAAAAGCAGAAAATAATAAGAGTCAAAGCTGTCAAACTGGTCAAAGGTTCACAAAATGTTTGGTCACCGGCCGGTTCGACGTAGGAGGAAAAGGAGAGAGCGCCTGGGAACAAGGTTGTACATTCTTGTCCCCAGGCCCCGGTTGTTCGAAAGCCGATTAAATTAACCCCCTATTAGTGCTTATTCCGCGATTAAATTTCTTATTCCAAGGATAACTAATCGGGGGATAAAACGGTGTTGCTGAAAGCAGATTTAATCTTCGATTAACTATCCTTCGATTAAACTCCGATTAAACAAGTAAAACCGGTCACTGGTGGCAGAAAACGGCTGAGCACTGGGGGTGGGAAGGGATAAAAATTGACAGCTTCCACACACAAAAAAAAACGAAATTCAGCTTCTTTGGAAACAAAATAGAACAAATAGAGAGCCCAAGTTTTTCTTAACAAAATCTCTAGCGTTCAGTAAACAATAGAAAAAGCTGAAATTAAAAATGATCAAATAAATTCGGTGCACAATATGGGCAAATCGAGTATGGTTATATTTCATCAGCCGGAAAACAATGTGAACTCTTTAAAATGCTCGTTAGCTGGTGCTTTAGAAACCAAAAATTATCTCTATTGTAAATCTGATATACAAATTCGCGAAACTGAGATGCTTGTCTTCAGTCGTCGCTAGAACGTTTACTCAGGTCTACTGTGAGCTCAGACGAAAGTTTGAAAAGCTCTCCTAAACGAAGCCATTGTGAATTTTAACTGCCGCCGGCTAATAAACTAAGAATGACAATGATTAATCGCATTTACTTGAATGAAACTAAACAACGTTTAGCTAGGGAAAATAAAAAGGAGAAAAGACATTCATAGTTAAACTAGACGAAAACAGACTGAACTAAACGACGGTCTTAAGCTGAATTAAACAACACTTTGAAGAACAAACAAATTCGACAGTAAACTAAACTTTGACAAGACTTTGGCCACAAAATCAAATAAATACTCGCCTTTTTGAAGCCAAACAAAACCTTTAATTCCACAACTGATGTTTTCTTTGACATTACAGCGGTTAGTGAGCGACGATTTCTACCTCTGAGAGAGAAAATTGGTTGAATTCCTTTGCTTCACATTTGTGTCAATAATTGTGCTCGCGATCTCCCGACAGCGGTCCATCCGTGTTGTGAAACTCGAAAAACCGCGGGAAAACCGGACGAGGGATCGCATAAACTCGATAGGAAAGTAAAATATGCTTTGGAAAAGTCGTCAGGTAGCCTGAATTGCTCTTCTTCCATTGCCGGACCCGCCCATTACAGCAAAATCACCAAACAATAAGTCGGCCATTTTGTTTTGTTTTCGAACTTTTTCCCCCGATTAGTGAGTTAATCCACCTCGCTAGGTGTATTAAATTTAACCCTCAGTTTATCCCTTGGTTGGTGCTAATCGCGCTTCGGGGAACGCAATTTAATCGAAGGATAAATTTATCCCGTGGATTAGGGCGACTTAATCGTGGGTTAGCGCTAATCGGTTTTCGAACAACCGGGGCCAGAGTTCCAAGCTGCCTGTCACAGATTTCAGCTTCAGCGCAGCAAATCTGGGTTTACCTCGGTGTAAGAACCTGTGATATTTTTCTTTGTTTTGGAGCTATTGTTTTCCTTCTCTATCTTTGTTTTGCCAGCTCTTTGTTGTATTGTTCGTTCTTTGTTTTACGTCACCGGTGAGTTTCACAGGTTCTTACACCGAGGATGAGCCGCAAATCTGGCCAAGCAAATCGTATTTGACAAAATTTAGTTCTTAGTGCAAGTCCAAAGTTTGAACATGTTTTAAAGGAAACGGTTCCAAATTTGCTTCAAACAGTGCATTCACAAAAGTTACATTCTTTACAAATGTCTAAATTTAAACAATTTAGGGTTTTGAACAGGAAATATCTTGCTCAATATTCAACGTATTGCTCTCATGTTTACTACAGTTATACGGTACAGACGCTATTACTTTATCATGTCTGTAAATTTGCCAGGCTAAATTCAATTTTCGAAATCAGAAAACAGCATCAACATAAACAAGGTCGTCCTCTACAGGGCCGTAGCTAGTAATCAAAATCTTGAAATCATATATTTTTTTCATGTTCCTGTAAGAAGTTAATATGAAAGAAGTGTTTCTTCTTTTTCTGATATCACCAAAAAATGGCATTTCTATTTTTATTGAAATTTGACTCCCTAGCGTCGGCGATTCGCAATTGCCTCGACTGCCTCGGTTATCAGAAAAGTCTTGCTACGGGCCTGGCAACTTTTACTAGATTCGTGTTGTGTCCAAGATCTAGTGATTGGTTAGTTTTTTCTATCCAGTTTTGTTCATGGAAGGTTTACAAAGACGAGGTTGTGTCAAAGTGGTCCCATTACCTACCTAGATCATTACTTCTCCGCAGAACGAAAGTCATGACAACAACAACAACATAGATTTACAAGATAGTATAAATCATTGTTAAATAATAAAAGAAAAAAATGATTATCATTGTTTTCTTTCATGGAAGGCTTCAAACTAAAATAAAAAACTAATTTCTTACAAATAAAAGGATCTATGTTTTCGAAAAGAAATTATATTTATCGGGAATAGAAAGAGTATTAAAATTGGGGTCACAGCGTTTCAAATAATAACGGCAGCTCCCGCTCTGTGTTCTTGGGCATGCAAGACTGACACTTTATTCTCATAGTGCCCCTCTCCACCCGGGTGTATAAATGGGTACTGGCGAATTTACTACTGGGGGTAACCCTGCAATGGACTAGCATCCCATCCAGGGGGGAGTAGAAATACTCCTAGTCGCTTCATGCTATGGAAACCGGGATAAGCTCCGGCCTGATGGACCACTAGGCTCGTATGCAGACTTTACCTTTTTAACCTCTCTGATTGGCCAAAGTACTTTTTTTGTATCATGTTCTCACACCAGAAACCCATAAGGGTTGAACAACCCATTATCGGATGTCCTGCTAATACATAAATACATTCTGTTACATTCGTCAGAAACGTGGACGATTTGCGACTTGTACGACGATTTAGATTTAATGCGAGTGGTGACCAGCATGCTCAATGGCGCCGACAATTCCCGGGTTAAAAACTACAAGCATCTTGCTGATGAGTGTGGCATTTCCAGTGAATTGTACAAGAGTCTTCAGCCACCGTGTGCTGGCAGCCCGACTAAAGAGGTGATAGAAGACATCGTAGGGCGTCGACCAAATTATACCGTGGAGGAGCTGTTTACTAATCTGCGCGACATGAAACGTCGGGACGCTATAGAAGCCATAAGCTGCTATTTCGTGGGTAAGAAACGAATTTACCCAGTAAACTACACTTTGTACAAATTTAAGATCGTCATGGACTGAGCGCCCTTATTTCACCGTGGAGTTCACCCTCTTGTCTGTAGGCAACGTATTATGGACAACTTTGCCCGATATTTATTACTCATGAATCATAAGCTATAAAATGCCCAAAGTTAAGAAATGCTAAATGAATCAGTGAGGGTTGTTTTTAGTTTTCCATACAGTTTTTTTGCTTGTTTTACATACAGATATGTGCAAAACTGGTATAGTTTAACAAGTTATAAATATCGAATACAAGATATTTTGTCCAGGAGCAAATGGAGGGGTGTACATGGTATTTTACGGTGTTCTTTTGGGGGGCATGGGTGCATGAAAACATGGCTGCTGTTTGAGAGGGGATAGGCTGGGTTCATATCAAAATCTTCCAGCCTACCTCAGGGATAAACCATGACTAATCCCTTATTATAAACTTTTAGCGTAAAATTTCGAATCGTGCAAACAGTGTCCTTGTTGACATTATTGCTAACTGTATTTTTACTTTTTCAACTCATTTCAGAGGAGGATATGAGAGCTTTGAAGAGAAAGCTAAATATTTCTGATGAGTAAATCTGCAATAGGTACCACTGTTCATTAGAGGTCATGCAGTGTGGTACGACTTTCTTCATGTGAATCGAATGGGAACAGTGAAGTGTATTGATTTATACATTTTATAGACGTATTCTCTTTCCTTTGTCGGAAAAAACAGACGCAAAAAAACTAACTTCGTCTGTTAAGTGTCAGTTAAGTGCTACCCTTATAAGAAGGCATCTAAGCGGACTTTTCTAGGTCGTTGAATGTGTAGCATAAAGACAACATGCTCTAAACCAGTAGGCATACTTAACAGTCATGGTTCAACATTTGTCCACGTTCAGAACACACAAGGCAAATACTCATTTTCCTTTTCCCCGTACTAGTAAGCCGCTTCTCTGCAAACATGTCTTGTCTTTATCGTTGACGCTGCACAAGAAACTTACACTAACTGCAGCGAAGGTTGACTACATTCACGCAGATGCACAAAATCATACATACTTTGTGCTGTCATCCATTCTCTTTTTCAAGAGAATCTATTCAGTTTTAACGAAGTTTTTATTTTTGGTATTTTGTGCAATCCAACCTAAAACGTCTTTTATTTACACCTAACACGGCGACGTTCGTTTAAGCCTGTAAGTACGGGCAATGTCACTCCCAGCGCGATGGGCCCCATTTGTGGCAGACTCATTGTGGCATACCCGAGCCGCGAGGAGAATGGGGATATCGCGCCTCGCTATTGTCCTCGCCGATTTTTTCTCCAATAAGTTCATAATAATTATGTTATTTGGTTATTTTTTATTTATTATATTTTAAAATACATTACACTACTTACAATACATTACTTACAATAACTTACTTATATACTTTACACTACTTACATAATAATTATGATGATTTTCGCCGAGGTTGTTCTTATAGTGAAATGCACTGCATATCGTTCCCGACAAAGTCTATGGATCTTTCACAGTGCAAGAAAACTTCTTTCATGAGAATTTGAAGACGATAACATCACCCTTTACCATACGGTATAAATAGAAAATATTTAATAGTATTACCTGAATAGCAATCGCTAACCATATTGGTAGGTCTAAATCTTAAAAAATAGTTTAGTTGCTAATTTGCATATGTAATAGGACTACATGCTATCCAATTTGGAAATAATTGGAGGAAAAAAATTCCGAAGACGGCCTAAATTGGACGAGGGCGTTGGCCGAGTTCAATTAGTTCCAAATTGGACAAGCATGTATTCCTTTTACTCATTAATTATATAGCATTCAAAACAGGTGAACATGGCAAACGTTTGATGGAAAGTATCCAGATTTGTCTCAAATTGGAATTTGAGTAGAAACTATCCAATTTATTTTAAATTTGGACAGTTGGCAAAAATTAATAAAAAATGTATCTGTTGACAATATTGGATTAAATGACAGCTATATAATTTTAGAAAACAGTCCTAAGAACATATGCGCGCTGATTGGGTAATTAAAAATTGTGTTTCTATAACTCGATTTAAACACAGAACTAGCACGAGCTGTTGACGTGATGATGGCGCGAGCAAAGAAAATTTACAGTTTGATAGTCAAAGTTAACAAGTTGTTTTCGTTTTTTTCGTCGCGGTGTTTTCTAAAACAAGTTTTTCGTGTTTCTATCGAGTTATAGAAACACTCGTGAAAGTTTGGGAGAACTCGAAAAAGCTGTGGAATCACTCGCCTATCGGCTCGTGTTCCCACAGCATTTCTCGTTCTCTCAAACTTCCACTCGTGTTTGTATAACTCGATAGAAACACGGTACATATTTTCTATTTCTTAAATAAAGAATAGCTATTAATTAATAAAGGGGGGCTCCTGTAAAATCGCGTATGGGTTTATCTCCCTCAATAATGATATATAAATCCTTGTTGCAAAGTAATGTGAGGGGAGAAAATATAGGAAGAATAGAAAAACAGACAAGTTGAAAGCCAACGTAGAAAATAATTCGTAATGGCTGCCAGATGTTTTGTTGTGTATCGTAACTATAATTAGCATTGAAGTGTAACTGTAACCTGCACTATCCTTTTATTAAACTGTTATCAACCTGTATTTTTTGGAAACAATTAATTTGCAAAGCTTTGATTCCACTCTATCCAATGGCGTTTTAGAAATGTTTGTTCAGTGTATCTTGTAATTAGGCAATTTTTATTATGTCATAATCCCACGTCACTTCCTTTGTTGGTCTTCATGATAGAGTTGTACTGCAAAGTATTATTTGGCTACAGATTAAGTGAGGAGGCTCTTAACTACAGATCTGGAGCAGTTTCTAAGGAATTGCTGAAGATTGTATTTTGAAGCAAGCGATTTTGAAGCTTTTTGTGACACTGAATGGTGAATTTCATTTGGGGGTACACATGCTTTAAAAAACATATCATTGCGCGTGCGAAACTAGTGCCAGTCCCAAACCGCGCGTTAGAATTTATAATCCCTAAAACTCCACGGAAACATAGTAAAGTTCCGATTTCTTTTACGAATCAGAGATAACATAGCCGTCTTTATAATCTGACGTGTGCTTTTACCGTTTACTCGAAAAAAGGAAACGCTACTAATGAAAGTCTGTAAATGAGTGTTTATTACGCCATAACTCTTATAATAATGCGAATTTCACAAAAACGATACGTCACATTACGCATGTGGACGTTCTTTATCTATTGACACTCATTTTAATTTTAAAATCTATCCGCCGTTTGAGTTTTAGGGTTTATTC